>JAMGZE010000011.1:0-1200000 GCA_024713875.1 Morchella sp. 2016-57
CAACTAGCCTAACTAACCCTAACTACCCTAACTAACCCTAACTAACCCTAACTAACCCTAACTAACCCTAACTAACCCTAACTAACCCTAACTAACCCTAACTAACCCTAACTAACCCTAACTAATTAACAAGCGGCAGCGATGAGGAGGAGGAGGAGGAGGAGGAGGGGGCGGGTTGATGAGTGAGCTACCGGTGCTGTATATTTTTCGAGGATCATATATTTTTCGAGTGTCATATATTTTTCGGGGGTCATATATTTTTATATACTGTATTATTTCGGGGGTGGGGATATATTCTATATACTGCATCATTTATGGTGGGGGAATTTTCGATGTGGAGTAGTTTGAAGACAGCATATTAATCAATGTCGACATGCGAGAAGATCGTAAGCGGCGAGATTTGGTGATCTGAGAGAGAATTCAGTGCGGAAGTAGAAATTAGATAGCTCATGGGAAATCAACCCGTACGATCAAAGAAAGATAAAATATTTTATAAGAATCAACCCGTACGATCAAAGAAAGATAAAATATTTTATAAGAATCAACCCGTACGATCAAAGATAGTTTTTATTAAAAGTGATGATGCCTGCCGTACGGGACTGCGGAAGAGAAGATAAAGAGAGAAGAGGCTGAAATGCGGGAAAAGAGCATAAAATATTTTATAGGAATCAGCCGTCTGATGAATAATGTAAATTTCTGCCGAGGATCTTGCAGATGTGGGAGTGAAGTCAGCCGCGTCATGGCGAGATCTTGCGGTGTGGAAGTGGAGTCTAACCGTCGCGTGATTCTACGGATGTAGGAATCGTCATGCGGCGAGTTTATTTAGAAGTCGCGTCACGTCTCTAGTAGAAAAATCATTGTCGTTTCTACGCGCGTTGGCGAAAGTCGCGCTGAGTTAATCGTCTGTAGGTTTTGTGAGCGCTTGCTAATCACGTCTGTGTGTTGAGGCGGTCTGCACTGGTAATCATAGCGGTTGTAGCCTTCAGCCAATCACATGGCCGTTAGCGGAAAGCGCCTTTAATCCGTCTGTAGAACTGAGCGGTCTGCATATCCGCGTCGTATTAAGCGAGCGGCTAGTAATCACATGTGTTGCGATGGCGCTGAAAAAGTTCCCGTCTGTGCCTTGAGATAAAACTCTGTCGATCTCTGCGTCTGGGTCTTTTGCAGTAGCCAATGCTTAAATCTGCGTCTGGTCAGGGCCTTGCAAGATTTGGCGTTTAGGCCTAAATCTAGCGTATGCCGGCGCCATGTAAAAACCGGGTATAATTCGCGAGCAGCGATCAGCCTGTCGTAGTCGGACCATTGTGCAATAGTGGCGTGAGCATTCGCTGGATAGCGAAGCGGTAGCGGCGGGTCGCCGGGTTGCGGAGTGAGTTTGTATGGGCGGTGGTTCTTGGGGTCAGAATGTCCGTGTCCGTGTGAGGTTGCAGCGTCGGCCAGGTCTGAATGGCCGGTGGGAATACGTGGTAGTCTGGCTTTCGCCAGCAAAACGTCAAAGGTGGCCATCGGTCTTGACGTAAAACTAATTCCAAAGTAGTATCTGTGGCTTATAAGCGAAAACTAATTCAAAGTAATGATGTGCTTTCTTTATGTATGAAAAGGGTGGTTTATAAGCATTTATCTGTGCCTTCGTATTATAAGCAAAACTAGTCAGGTAGTATCTGTGCGTATGTGCGTAGCAAAAATATCCAGTGGTATCTGTGCACTTGACAGCCCTTCCGAGTGGTATGCAGCAGTATATGAGAAGAGTGGTCTGTATTTCCTCCGTCATTATCTGAGGGCCAATACGGTATCCTCTCTCTCTATCACAGCGAGATGGTCTTGTATGTGGCCTACCCGTAATATTTAGTTGACCTTAACCTGGGGCACCCCAACAGAAAGCGCTATAATCACTCTTACTCTGCTCTAAAATGCCATGCGTATGACCTTCGCGAACAATATTTTTTTCCACTGTTCATTTCTGTTGTTGTATGACCTTAACCCTGCAGACACCCCACCAGAAAGCGGTATAATGTATAACTGTAGAGAAATGGTAAAAAGCGCATTAATCAAGTCTTCGTGGTTGCTTAGGAAGTGGGATCGATTTATCGGACGTTTGTATAGTATCTTGTATGCGAACGTGTAGGAAAACTAGAGGCGTGAATCTTTCAAAATTCAGTGATTTTAGTGATTGGCTATTGTGGCTTAAAATTTCTCGCGGACAATGCGTGCGGAGCCGAAATAAATTAGGAGTCGGCCGTATTTCGCATGGCGAAATCTGCATTTCTTGAGTTTTCTGCCGTCGAGCGCCGTTTACAAACTCTTGAGCGGGAGTTACTGATAGAATGAATCTGATGAAGCGCGAGTCAAGTAAGCGGAGAGACAATAAGCCGTGAGTATCAGAAAGCTACGTGGCGGCGCGTGGTTGCAAAATCAGCGTATCGAAAATTACGGTGAGGCGAAATGTGAAGCGATTTAGCGAAGAAAAATAATGAAGCGAAGCAGCAAGTTAAGCGAGCGTGGAAAAGATTACAATGCATGAAAGTGCGCGGAGGCGAGACGGCCAGAGGCAGAAAGGCTATCGTGGAACAATTTGTTTTGAAGAAACGAGGAGAAGAAGCGCATGCATGAAGAAGAAAAGAAAGAGGAGAAATATGGCCGGGTCGGAAAGTGGAGTGCGATTACGAGATGGAAAAGCCAGAAGAGAAGAGGAGGAAGAAGCTGTATGCAGCGCCAGCCAGCGCATACGCCCGTCACTGTGGCGTCTGGGGCGTCTTTCTGAGAACGAGGCAATAGCACGGAGAGGCGCGAGGCATGGTCCTCTCGCGTCGTAGCCTGTCAGTGGATAAATTCTGTGCAATCTGTGGATAGTATCAGATTGGCGTCGTGAGACAAGGAATATGACGCGGAATGAGAAGAAACAGAAGCAATATCTGATCGAGTGGCGTAGTTTAAGCGCGACAAAGGCGGCCTTTTTAATTTTGCGTGTCGAGGTATCGTCGCGAGACAAGTAGGAGAAGCAAAGCGCGGGATGGGCGTTTTAAATTTGAAGCGACGAGTTTAAGTTTAATTTCAACGGTATGTCAGAGGCGATAGATGAGACGGTTGTATGGGAGTGAGGGAAGAAGAGCGGCTTTTGAAATTATTACGTGTTGTTGATTTGTGTTTTGTTTGTGTTTTGTTTGGGGAAGTCTTGCCTTGTGAATGATGAGGCTCGAGGCAAGCCTTGTGTTAGTTAGTGTTGAGGAGGCTGAGGCCCGATGTTTTCTTTGCGGGGTGTTCTTGCGGCGAATGATGAAATTTCGAGACTGTGAGTTAGTGTTGTGGAGGTTGAGAAGGTGTTTCCTTTTGTTTTGTTTTTGAAGTTGGCGGTGGAAGTTGCTAGCCTGCTGAATACCCTTTACTGGGCGTGGCCAGGGGCTGGCGGGGTAGTTCTGGGGGTACGATATCGTCATAGCCTTAGGGCTGCATACGATTAATGATGTAAACAAAAAAAAAAACACACCACCTTAGCTCCCTTGGTTAATCCAAGAGTCCGTGCCAACTACCATTTTTGGACCTAACAAGTCTTGGGCGCGCTTCGCTCTTCAGGTGAGACCCTGCTGCTATAGCCCACCCCACTCTATCCATGTCATACAACTCGGCTAACCTCAGCCTCTACCTTGCTTACTAATACAGGTACTCGTACTCTTCCTGACACACCAATCTACTCCCACATTCGGGGTAGCCAAGATTGTTCCAGCTGATATACCTGCATGTCACCTTGCGCCGCACCATAACAACAATATGACAGCACTCTCTTCCCCAACTGCTACCTAACTCCCTCGACACGGCATCGCCTCTCCACCCTCGACCCACTAAATGTTGATAGCGGCAATCCTCATCAGCGCCTGACTTGATACAAACTGGTTGAAAGCTACAGCACTAGGTTCGTAATAGTGGGATTGACGAGTGTGTGGTTGCGGAGTACTAGGAGGCCGGGTATCACTCCCGGGTATTTGGCTTTTGTTACTGATATCCGAATCACCCCAAAGAATCCTTCCTTAGCCTCTAGGCTCTGTTCTCATCCTGTGATTATGGGTTGCCTATTTTCAAGGGTTTCGTTCCACGGCAATGACAAAGACGACGCAGAGCAGCGGCCGAAAAAGAATAAAAAGACCGAAGGACCAACCGTTGAGCCAGCTACTAAGAGGTCCCTTAAACGAGCGGCTTGGCAATTGAAACCAGCCTCAATATCGGTTGATGCAACGCATAATCCCTGGAGACTGAACATGGCGATTGACATCAATATTATTCGAGAACTTACTACGGACGGCGAAGTGATTTGGGAAATAGGCCATAGTCTAGGGAGTGGCGGGCACGGCGAAGTGTTTCTTCTCAGTCGAATTGGCCTTGGCCGAGAACACCTTCGCGCAGTCAAAGCAATCCCAAAAGAAGCACATAAGAATAATTCGAAGAAGATAGCAAGGGAGTTATCTGCTTTGATCGACTTGCAACAGGTGAGGCGAAATTGTCCTTGTTTTTTCGCGAACCAATCTTTAAACCATGTACAGTTTCCAGACCAATTTGTTGAATTTCATGGGTGGTACCATGACATCGCGAACGGCACCTTCTATATCGCCATGGAGTATCTTGCCGAGGGTGACCTACACCGATATATCCAGCACGACCCACCGCGCGCGCGTGAAAACTGTCGATCAATAATTACACAAATACTGAGTGCGCTTGTGACGATGCACGATATGAAGATATGCCACCGCGATTTGAAACCACCTGTTAGTCACCCTACCCAGTCCGCCTCTTCATGATGGTAGCTGAAGCCGTGTCCAAGCAGAACGTACTTGTGGCCTCTGTCACTCCCCTCCACCTTAAGCTTGCAGACTTTGGCATCTCAAAGTCAACAAACCCGACCGTGAGTCGAATGAAAACCCAAGGGATCGGCTCCGCGATATACATGGCGCCGGAACTACACGTTAGTGTCAGACAGAAGAAGAACAAAGCAGGATACACCACTTCAGTAGATATGTGGGCTCTAGGTGCAATCGCTCATGAGGTCTTCACCGGAATTCCGCCGTTTTGTATGCCACTTATTGAGGAAGTCCTCACAGGTTCTCCCCCACCTGAAACAAGTGGTATTGCATGTAGTCCAGTTCCTAGCGTCAAGGCCAGCGTCACTCTTGACCACAAGGCGTATTGGGATTATTACGGATCGAAACACTTCCCAGCCGACCGCTTAAAACAAGAATGCGCACCCCCAAGCCTAGTGAAATTTATAAAGAGACTTATGCGGGTAGACCCAGAGAAACGCCCGAGTGCCGTAGAAGCGCTTAACTCCGATTGGATTCTTGACGTCTTGGGGAGCGGAATATTTGAGGGAAGCGACACTTCTTCGGTGCACGATCTTCAATTGGCTCGTGAGATCGACGATATGATGTTTTCGGATAGCTCCGGGGGTGCGTCTTTCGGGGGGTTTCATCAAAGACGACAATCGGACGATTCCCATTCCTCTTATGTCTCCCGTCATCAGAGTGGAACATCCGGTGGACCGAGTCTCAACCGGAGGTATAGCCTATAGTGGTCAGAGGGGCTCTTCTCGCACACCGTGTGCCCAAATATTGGCATGAGTGTGATGGGCTCACCAAAAATTAGAGCAGAGGCCTCGAAACACATGGGTACCTTTGCGAGTGGTTATCAGGTCACGTACACGAGTGACAAAGGAGTTTGCACATTTAAGAATTTCATTGGCCAGGGATATACTAGAATTGACCATTTATGCTATATTTATCTCTCCTTCTCCTTCACTTCTCACCCCTGTTTTTGTGATCTGCCTCCCTTCCATCAAACTATCTCCACGCTTACTCGATATTGGTTTAGCCATGGTATGTATCTGGACTACCGTAAGATCTCGGGAAGCATGAAAGCAACTAGGGCTGTGATATTCCGCCTTAGACTGTTCAGTTTCCCTTAACCAATGAGTGTGGAAAATCCCGGTGCAACCCTAGTCATAATTCCTAGTCAGAGCGTATCATTATTTCGCTGTCAGGACTAGCCCAGCTCTCCCCCTAGATCTAGACTCTAGATAACTAATTTTATGGGCCACTTGGTATCAGCCTGATGGAGGACGCTGACCCTTGAGCTTCCTAAGCCCTCAAAAGATCTTTAACACAAATGAGACCAAATGTGCTAATCCAGCAGTCTTGAAACCGCGTCAAGTCACGGTGTCTCCCAAACCACAAGCGGATCAGGCCGGGACAGGTTTTCCATTAGTTGCATGCCGAGCAAAACCCGCGGTCACGCCATAGTTCCCTTCTGATGTGATACTAGTGTTTTGGTGTTATAGTTATTTGTTTGATGTTTTTTTATTTTCTTATTGTTATCAATAAACACACATTTGAAGATTCATCACCTTGACAAGTGGTCAAAATCCCTCCATGGGCCTAAGGCACATTAGCAAACAAGTCCGGTCCCCTAGCCTCGCGTCCCAGAACATATTCGCCCCATTAGACATCTGGATAAAAGATATCACTCACTCTCTGACCCGGAACAATTTGTTGTAATAAGTGAAGATATATATGGAAGATCTTGCGTTTCTACATTCACTTGCTGGATGATAATACAGAGGGTAGATCAAGGCTTTATTTAATAACGGAATATTTAGCTTCAGGAGATTTATGCATGACTACGGATTGACAAATGTACTTTGATATTTCCACTGGCTTTATCAAGCATGACGTTACTATGGGATATAGGGCAATGCACCTAAGCACACAACAGCACACAACAATAAGCTCAAGTCAAAATCGCACATGATATCGTGTTAACTGCGACACAAGGATCACCCTACCTACACTCGATCACATATCATCACGAATGTCTTGCACATAGGTGTCTACAAATGACCCCGATCTCAAATCAGAAGAACGGTACATGATAGTCAATAATCAACTAATCAATTACAAAAATAACCACAACAGTGCTGGAGGTAACATAATATTAAGGCCCGACCCCCAGGGCATCTACTACACCCAAAACTTTTGCCCCGAGTACATAATTGCGACTATTTAGACGCCCGCTTAAGTACCCAGTATATCTTCATCTCCGCGTTTGCTACCGCCCCCAGAGTCGCCTCCGCCTCCGCAACCACCTCCGGCTCTTCCACCGCATTTGCCTCCACCTCGGCGCCTGATCCGTAGACATAATGTTAGGAAAGGCGGGCACGGAGTAAAACAATCAGTAATGATGATATCAGGAAGGCGGGCAAGCGGGAGTGATTTCAGGAAAAGTGAAGTCAAACGCGCGATTAGTGGTAGTGACGTCAGGCGCGCAGTTAGGCGCCGGCATTATGCCAAAGAGTCAGGATTAGGGTTGGAGAAAGTTACCCGGCGTAGGGATTGTCTTAGGCGCGGCGTGTATATAACAGGCTCTCTGCGCCCCGTACCTAGTCAAATCGACGTGCCTAATCCATGTCCCCGCCTGCCCGCCCCCGCCCCCGACAGCCTGGACACTAAAGATTCAAGAGAGTATGAAGACTTGTCATTGCTAACTATCGGGGGAGAAAGCTCCCTATTTATACAAAAAACGTAGTAGTACTACGGGTGTAGGGGTAGGTGTGTAGACACCTACTGCTGTTGCAACCACGACCACGGTCTACAGACTTACCCCTACCCCGTAGTACAAAGGAAATATAATGTAAATATCATAGTCTATGACTAATGCGTGTAATACAATAACTTTATAATCCCTCATACTATTGCTCATTTGCGAGCACATGATATTATCCCAAGCGACACGAGCCCGAGCCTGAGCTCGATCCCGATCCCCATCCCGATTCGAAATCCGAGCCTGAACCCGCACCGTTAGGGGTAATTGCCTTGTCAAGGTTACCCTATCTGAGCATCCTATTCCACCTTCCTCCTTTCTTGGCCGACCTTGTATAAGAACGACATAAAATATATTAAATATAGCTTTTAAAAATCCAAGCAGAGAGAATGAAAGAGAGGGTAAAATGAGTTGATCTATCCAATGAAATTGAAGATATGTGTTGTGGTTGCGAGTAGTTAGTGGTCACTGGGTGTGGGTTTAGTGGCTAAGCCAGGAAGCCAAGGTTGAGGCTTAGAGGCGCAGATCTAGGGTTGGTCGTCAAGCGACAGCGAACGGCTGTAAGCTAAGCGGGGCGGGAATGCGCTATGGATTCCCAGAGAAGGTTATTCACGGGAATGCTTTCGGGTAAGGAATGATGGACACAGTGGTGTATATAATGCGCGTTGATTTAGTGCAATAGAAATGCGATTAGGTAAACCGTTAGTAGTATTCTGAATTCAATTCTATGCTCCAGGCTCGAGACTTATATGCTACTAAGTTATTCTCCGTAACTCCTATTAAACAAACCACATGCATCAGCAAAAATTCGAGTCTCGTCCTGCTGCGCCCAGGTGCAGCAGGGGTAACTTTTGGACAAAATAATTGCTTACGTGTAGACCCCCGCCCCGGCGGAACAAGACATTTCCTATTTATCCCCCAAAATCCCGCCTTGTACTTTTCACCAGGCTTGCAATCACGTTACATTCAGAATCGGACAGTTTGGGTGATAAATGGTAAAGTACTACATCGTGTATTCTATTGAATCTGTATATGTATATGCCTGCGGGGACACCGAGTGGGTTTGATGGGTTTCATCCTCTCAGACCTCGGTGATTTGACAGAGCCGCATTTTGCTGTCATTAGTTGTATTAGCGTTGACCTAGCTACTAGAGGGGCTGGAGCTATATTGTTCCGACTCTTGGTGAGATCTCTTTGAGAGCTCTCCGATGTTAGAGAGGCCGGCGGAGATCGGGGGGCTGTCGGAGCCCAATTTACATACAAAGAATAAAATTTTTTTAGCTTCTGGCAAGGCGATTTTAGACTCCGGCATAACAATTAAGGCGTATTCTGACCCCGATATCACAGTTAGGGATTTCACGTCACATTTCGGACTCCGACATCACAATTCAGAGCCAGATATCATATTTCAGAGACCGACATAGAGTTCCGGGTAAGATATTGTTCCGACTTCAGCGGCACAATCAGTTAACTCTTCACTATACAACCTTTTCGCACTACCTTACATCAAAGGTCGCTTGTTCAAACCACACCCCAGCCGCCCACACTCTTCTACACACAAACACCACCCGCCCAGACATCCCGCAGGCAGAGAGGCAGAGAAGTAGGGCGAGTGACAATTAGTGATCGACAATAATCCCGCAAACCAGCCCCTAGAATCAGGCCTCTTTTGGCGTCTAGGGATACGCGTAAATTGACGACTAACCTGCGCCAAGAAATAAGGTTTCTTTGAGCGCCGACAAAAAAACCCGTAATCGTGTATGCCAACTTGCATCCGCATCAAAATTAAGGAGCGATTTCAGACCAGGCAACGGTGGGCGGATATGGAAGTTGATGAATAGATTGAGATGATCTTTCATTTGGTTTTTATGGTTTACTGTTTTCGGTTGGCTGTCCCCATTTTTCTCTCGTCTTTTTTTTTTCTTGTCTTCAATCGACCGTCTCTCCCTTCCCGCTTGTTGTGGTTTGGTAGGGGTGAAGTGGTTGCTTATGAAGTCGCCACCTTATCCGATAGACGGTCAGTTGGAGTTGCAACGAGGCACTTAAACCCTTTCCGGTAATCGTGATATAAACAGCGCAAGGAATCAAATACTGTAACATACTGTCATGCATGACAGAAAGTACCATTTGGACATCCTCAGCGTTAGATTCATCACGTTGTCATAAAGGGTTTAAGGGACTGACCGTCTATCGGATAGGACTACCGACACTGGACCACCTTAACCATATTCTTGTCCTTTATTTTCCTCCGTCTGTTCTTGGGCCCCGGTCGCAAGACTCGGTTCGCGGGTCGCACCTTCGTCTCTGCACCTGCGGTCCTTAGATAGTCCATTAGCATGTGTACTCAGGTAAGATTGGAAGAACCTACACATCGTTCCCCTAGTAGTGAGCAATTTGGCCTCCACTAGCGCGTTTTTATGTTCAGATTCTTCTTGCCTGACCCAAGTATATAATATATAAACTTGGTTAGTAACCCTAACTAACCCTTGGGGGTGTACTGTAACGGCCAATTTATCAGCATAGACTAATTCAAACCCTTTCTCTGCTGGCGCACTGTAACAACGCCAGGAGCGCCTGGAGAATTGTACCAAAACCAGCAGCGCCTAGCGCATCCTCACTCCACAGTGGCGATTAGACAGTTGATGCGGCAAATAGTGGGTCTCTATTCATCTAATAATCTACGTACATATGTATGCCTCCGCCGCCCCCGCCTGCGCGACTACTTTACCTGCAGAAGTCGTCGTTTTGGTCGCCCCAGGCGTATCCTTGGCGTCTATTTGGGCGTGTCCTCGGCATGGATTTGGGCGTGCCCTGGCGTGTCCTAGGCGTCTATTTGGGCTTGTCCGGGGATGAGATGGGGATGGAGATCGGGATGGAGATGGAGCTCGTTTGATGCCAAGTTGCGGAGCCTGCACTGCACCAGATTTTGTCCATGTCTCGGACTACAAGGAAATTGAGGAGGAAAGCTTTCAAGATGGGCTCCCTGGTTTTGAGAGTATTTTTTAGCTCAAGTGCCCCTTCAAGAGCACTATTTTGAAATCTCGGCTTGTTTGGTGGGTTTGTTGGTTCCTCATCCAATTTTCGCTTACTTGTGACAGCGAGCATGTTATGCTGCACGCAAAAACCTCGTTGTTCCACAGGTGATGGATGTCTAAAAGTAATACAGTGGGAAAAGGAGAGTACTATTTTCTTCCAATGATTTACTAACTAGCTACAGTTAATAAAATGTTTTTCTCCGCCCTTGAACGTGTAAATAGCTGTAATAGTGTTTTATAATTCCTTAAGATTATCGCTACTATTTGGGTAGCTCAGGTGGCATAGTGATTCGGATTTAATATAGTAGGACCATGCATCTGAACGAATGAAGTTGAATCGAGGTATATTGAATGGTACACTAGGAACAAAAAAAAGGAAAAAAACACGCCCAATCGCCAAATCCTAGACCACATTTCCCATACCGCACTCCACACCTTCAGGCCGAAGCCAAAGATGATCCAACCTAGCCCACCCGCACCGGCGCGATATCCGAGACTCTACCACCAATCAATATCAAAGCATACAACAGGACCAAAGGAATAACTCACCTTTATCCAACAATATACCGGCTTATTAGCGTGGGGCACGAACATATATCGCCGTAAACAAACCTACTCATATCAGTAACTCGTACATCCCAACCAGGTTGGCAAACTGCCTTGAGCCTCCGCGCGCGGCCCTGGGCAACCTGACCAGCTTTGCGCGGAGGCCACTGGTCAGGAGTCGGGAGTCCCCTTAAGGCCGCCCATATCAACCCAAATCCTTCAACTGCCCAGTCCCCCAACCAGGTTGGCAAACTGCCTTAAGCCCCCACGCGCGGCCCCGGGCAAACTGTCCAGCCTTACATAGAGGCCACCGGTCGGGGGTCAGGCAGTTGTCCTCGGGCCGTAGATACTCACGTTAGGGGTCCCGAGATGTTGCCGAAAGCTTGTTGTCCGTAGGCCGTCGCTCAGTAGCCGATAACCCGAGAACACACACCCCCACCGCACACCCAACCACTCAACTGGGTTGGCAAGCTGCCTTAAGCCTCAGCGCGCAGCCCCAGGCAAACTGCCTAGCCACGCGCGTTGGCCACCGGTCAAGGTTATAGAGGGATGATGGGGGTAGGGGCAGGATGTATGCATGGCTGGAGATATTGTCGTGGATGTTGGTGGTGGTGGTGGTGGTGGTGGTGGTGGTAGTAAAGGGGTGGATAAGTGGTGATGTTGTTGATATTGCGAGCGGGGGTTCTGGTTGAATAGGCGAGCCAACGTCCCAGGTCTTTGCATCATTATGTAATCGTGGCTGGCTCCGCCAAGCGAAGAGGAGGCTACCCCATAAACCGTCGACACCCCTTCCAAAATCCCAACGAGTGGCTAGTGCTGATAAATTCTATGGTACTTGTTAGTATGGCTTTCGGTCCACACGAGGGGTGTCAGCAACGACGCTTATGGTCGGACACCTTTTTGCCAAGACCTATCAATGATATTAAGCGGTAGTCCGATAATTGCCCAATCAGGTATTGAAAATGCCCAACGCTTTAGAACCATTGCCGAAATAGGCAACTTTGGGCGACATTCATTTGGTCTCTTACCAACCCAACTTTTAGAAATTCAATAACTCCACAACCATAAGTGATAAAACTAATTGGACTCTGTCATGATGGAAAGCCATCACCCCCTAAATGTGGTTATAGGTGTCCGCAACCATATGGGTATGGTGGGGGACACGACAAAGGGGTCAGTCTTGGCAGAAGTAACAAAGTTCAAGCACTGATCAGTCCCGTTTAGGGAAGTGATTAAGCCTAATAAGGACAGATCGAGTGCTGACTCATGAGGATTTCAATTTGGTCTTAACAAATTTGTATGGGTAACAAACTTTGTCCTGCCTAACAAAATTGAAACCCTTTCTTCACAACACAATGATTCCCCACAGAAGTACGGTGGTTGAATTCAAAAATTATTGAATTGTGGTGAAGGGATAGATTTGGCGTTCTATTTTCATCGACCATATATCGCCCACTTCAGCCACACATCTTTGTGACGTCGATCCATTAATTCTCCCAATGGAAATGTGGAAGTGGGTAGGTAATATCAGAGTTCTTCAATTCATCTGGAGGTTAATTATCGTTATATGTTAATTACCGCCTATGCTATCTCTTATCCGGTCCTAGGTAGCCTCCCCTTGTGCGCTAGTTAAAAAAAAAAATCTCTTTTCATGGCAGTTCGGCTACCTACTTTCGTAGAAAAAATATCTGGTCGGAGATAGCCAAGACTCGTTTGGTACGTAATGGGGGGATTATGGTTATTGTAGTTTAATGTAGTATCGCGTCAGGGATATTCGTCGCGTCTCTCTAGGCGCGTGTCCTCAGTCATTCCACCCACTAGCTATACCTCCAATGCCGCCCCTGTTTATCCCCACCACTTATTTCAACTCGCCTCCCGATACCTGGAGCCTTCGAGGATTCTTCGCCGCCTCCACCGCACCACCCATAGAGGGCCTCCGCCTCCAACAAGTGATTGATGTTTATATCCGTACTCTCTCTGAAATTGCTTCTGGTAGTCTTGATGGTCAGGGTGGTGGTGGTGGTAGTACAGGGGCAGGAGGGGAGGCATCAGGGGCTGCAGAGAAGAGAGAGCGTGCGTCGGTGTTGCTTAGGGCTTATAAACAGGTGCGTACTGGAGGAATAATGGGAAACGATGCGTGCTGGGTTGTGAATGACTGGGTGTACATGTAGGGTACCGATCATGCTCTCGCTCGAACACTATGGGCACAGTACACGGCCGCCAATGGCACGGAAGTAGGGGAGGTACCGGCAGAGAGGAGGAAGAAACCGAAAAAGTCAACTAAGAAGCGTCTCGCGCGCGATCCACCAGAAGCGCCGCCACCGCCGCCCTCATATACAGAGGCTACGGAATCATCAGCTGATGATGTCGTCGTACTACCTGAGGTCTCCACGAAGCGGCGGAAGATATCCTCCAAGTGGTGAGCCTTCCCTACCACACCCCCTAATAATTATATGCTCATGAGGCTGTGGTTGTGGTTGTAGCCTCGCTGAGTTTGAAGCTTCTTATGCCATGATGGAGCCTTTACGGAAATGGACATTAAAGACCGGAACAGTTGTCGAGGACGCCATCTATGATGCCATTGCTACCGCCTCGGTGAAGAGCGAGTGGCTGAAGATGTGGATCATTGATGCCTCTGACCCAGCGTTGCCTGTCGTATTCTTGAAGGAGGAAATTGGCGAGCTGCTCGAAGAGAACGTAGAGGAAGTAGGGAGAGTTGAGGGCGTGTGGGACCGCTACAGTGCTGTAGGCTACAACTTCCTCCAAATGCTCAGCCAAGCTGTAAGTGTTTTAATGCCGAGGGAACTAGATCACAACCACCACGGCCTTGCGGAGTGCCTTGTTTGGGGAGATTCCAAGACAGGGTGTAAAGGAAGAGTGGGTCTACGGTGTAATGCGACAGCTGTATGTGTCTCCCCCGGGGGGTGGGAAGTGACTAACACAGGACGAGTTTGGATTTCTAGGCTAGCACTCTATGAGAACACATCCGCGCCCCTCAAGACTGCGCAGCTCGAGAGTTGGTATGAAGTGAATCTCTGGGGGCCCCTAATTGACGCCCTGTTACTACGGGCAGTACCAGACGTGGTCGTGTTGCGAAAAGAATCAACCTCTCATGCGGCAACACTGGCCCTTAATGCGTCTCGTACTACTACCGGCCCAGGGAGCTACGTGAGGACGGGAGCGCGTAGCGATTTGGTGATCCGTGGGGTAGGTGTGGACTGGCCGTTAGAGTATGGTGCGGGGGAAACAGGAGGAAGGTTTGCTGGCGTAGGTGCGACAAAATACATCGTCGATGGGGTGAAGCTGAGAATCACTATGAAAGGGATGTTGAGGAGGTTGGTGGATGAGGGTAAGGTAGGAAGGGAAGTGGCGGTAGTGGGCGTTCTGTGTTCAGGTCAGTGAAAGGGGGTGATGTTGGGGAATGAGTGACTAACTATAGGGGGGGATCGATAGGACTCCGGTTGACCCTGCTGAAGATGTGGGTACCCGTAGGTACGTATATCGGTGTGGTCAGAACCGTGGGTCCGGTAGGCGTACCAGACGATGTGAGAAGGTTGCCGAGAATTGGGGCGCTGCTGGAGGCGCTATGGTGTCTAAAGGTGAGTTTCTTTGTGTGGAGGGAGGAGGTGAGCTACTGACGAGTGCTGCTTATATGGTAGGAAACTGTCGAGTGCTGCGTTAGAATTATGGGCGAGTGCTAACACTGATGGGTGATTCTCAGTGATGAATTGGCAATGAGCATACCCAATAACCAGTACCAAGAGGCGACTAAATCAGATCTTGTACTTGTTATTCCTGTAAATACTACTATACTCGTAGAATAGGAACGTACATATATGCGCCGCCGATAATATGAACCTCTTCTAACCTTAATTAGAATGTTCAGGAGTTAGTTCACATTCCGGGGACTAATTATAACCCCACCCGAGTGGTACAGGACATTGAAGCGGGTATGTAGAATATCTATAATTACATATATCAACGTAAGTGCGCGCCTGACGCCACTACTACCAATCGCGCATTTTACTTCACCATTTACCTGAAATCACTCCCGCGTGCCTCCCTGATATCACCATTACTGATTATTCTCCCGCGTGCCCGCCTTTCCTCACATTACGTCTACTGAGCAGGCGCCAAGGCGGTAGGTGCGGTGGCAGGGGCGAAGGCAGGGCCGGACACGGAGGCACTCCGGAGGCGCTAACAACTGCGGAGACGAAAGCTAGGGAGGCGGAACCTAACCCTAACTAACTGCGCCCGTGCCCGCACACCGGTAGGTGTTAACACATCACAAACTCTGAGACATGGTAGAGTACAAGGCTCTGGGATTAAGTGAGTGCACTACAGGGCTTTGATGTTAGGAGTAGCAAACGGCAAAAAGCCATAAACTAGATCAACTCCACAAAACTCTAGTGGCAACGCTGATCCTAAACGTATTAACAAACTTTATTTTGAACCCTCAAGGATTTGAGGTATTCAGGCCTGCGCCGGAGTTTTTCTTGTAGTTTCAAATCAGATGTAATTAGCTTGAGAAAAACTACAAAAGCAAGCGGTTCCAACTAGTAGGATATAATAATTTACAAGGGATCTCTGTGACGGAGTGACTAGAGCTCCTTGGAGAATGAATGAAGATGATAATGCAAACTAAATTGAGGAGCACAGCCTGGGATAACAGAAGCACAAGACAGCCGCCGAGACGAGGATCAGAAGGCAGGGTATGGAAAGTCAATATCGTAGGGGAAACACAGGCGAGATTATGGGGCTGGCCTTAGTAGGCAACCTTTCAGCGTGGCTAGACTATAGTGCTAAGATATATTTCTATATCTTTGAAATAATAGGAAAAGCCCAGATAGAAGGAAGAAATAAAGAACTAAAAAAGCAGTATATCTTTCTGTATTTAACGTCACTCCTCAGTCGGATATGATTAAATACAAAAGCGTCGCGTCACGTTTGATCTTAGGAAATATAAACAAAGGATTGGTAGTAGGCTGGTAAATTATGATGGCGTGGAACGTACTGAGCTAGGTTGCGGGAAGAAGGATTAGTCAGGTAGTTCTATTGGGTTCTACAGATTTCTGTTACAGTGGTTCTGTGAGTTAGTGGTGTATATGTATTTCTAATAGGATGGCGTGCTTGGGTTTCTATGGGGTTCTATGGATGAGTCAGCAAGAGAATTTCTGGGCTATATATAGAGAGCTCTCTCCCTCGCTTGTAGGATTTCTCTTTATCTTCTTTGCTCTTGTCCCGGCATCTTAGCATCGGTCTCGAAGGTTCGGTAGTAGTAGTACTGTTGTGGTGGAAGGAGTAGTGATAAACGAGGAAGAGTTGGAGTGGTGTGAGATTGTCGTCATTTCTTTCTATGAGGTTCAGTTGCAGGATGGATTGGTAATTGGAGTTTAAGAGATGGTGGGGAGGAATACGAGGTGTGGTGATACCAGATTTCTATGGGATTCTATGAGCTGATGTATGACTCAGAACGGACTAGGGGAGGAGGTTGTTAAATAGTGAGCAAAGGTGCTTTCTTTTAGTTCTTTTCTTTCTTTCTTCTGCATGCCGTCTTCTACCGTATATAGGAATATATTCTTATCTTATCAGTAGTCGCTTCTTTCTTACAGTTTCTTTCGAGGGTTGCTCTTCTGCGGCCTCTTGTGAAGCTTCATTTGTCTCTGATGTCTCCTGGCCTCGGGAGGCTCAAAAATATCCAGCGGCCTCAGGAGGCTCTCGGGAGGCGGGAGGCTGTTGGGAGGCTAACATCTGAAGTAGTAGTTTGATCTTTCTATTGTCTCTTATGCGTGTGCGCGAGCACTGCGCCTACGTCCTCTGATCTTATTTCCTCTTTGTCTCTGAGCTTAGCCAGCGCTGCGTCTTGGTTATTCACGATTGTGTCTCGTCTTTGCTTTCGTCGTCATCTTATTGATCTCCGTCTGATCTTAGTCTCCGTCGCATTTCTTGGCATGCGTACTTGTCGCTTTTTAGTCGATATATCTTTGGGGCCTGGTATTTATTCTGAGGCGTTCTTGCTTTCAGAGCAGAGAGGGACGGAGGAGGCAATGTCTATAACCGTCCCGTCACGCGTCGTAGCGCCGTTCTTAGTTAACATGCCGATTATCATGCTTTGGCTACTGTTTATTTCGGCGGTTGTGTCTTTTAGCGTCAGCGTCGCGTGTCGCTTGTCTCCGTGATAAAGATAGACTGGTGGTACTTATTGGGTATTAGTATAGTGATTGGGTATGTGTGTTGATGTGTTTCTCTTCAGGATTTTGTAGGTTTCCATAATACGAATTAGTCATGAGTAAACGTAGATAATATATATATAGTTTGGATTCTCCTTTGTCATCTCTTTTCTCTTTTCTTTAAGCAACCTCTAGTTCTTAAACCCTTTCATCGGGTTCCTGTTTACTATTTGGTTTTAACTCTTTATCTTGGTTCCTATCAAATTATATTTGGTTGTTTATCTTTATTCTTGAACCCGTTACTGGTTGTGTCCCTTGAGAATACAGTGTTCTAAACCTGTTTGCCCTTGTTGCCTATCTGGCCCTCCGTTCTGTTCCACATTGTTGTCGTTCTGTATGTTTCCATCTGAGTATCAGCCACTCAAAACTAACGCCATTATAATGGAACTGCACTCAATAACAGGAAATATGAGATATTATTTATTGTTGGTCGGAGTTGTCATTAGCAAAAAATATGGCTGTGTATTGTAGGCCTGCGACAATTGGCGTAAAATCAGTGAATTTCTAGTCTCGGAGGCTGGAAGACCGTCGGAGGCTTAGGAGGCTCAGATTCTGACAGTAAAGCTGGCGAT
The DNA here is from genome assembly GCA_024713875.1 of Morchella sp. 2016-57. NCBI lineage: Eukaryota > Fungi > Ascomycota > Pezizomycetes > Pezizales > Morchellaceae > Morchella > Morchella sp. 2016-57. Next base: position 17,962 of record JAMGZE010000011.1, read on the forward strand.
GAATGCAAAAAAAGGTCGATTGTTTACTTGCGTGAGTGTGTGATGGTGATGCGTTGGTCACAGGGTAGGACTAGGCACTACTGGGCTGTAGTCGGTCTTGGCCAAGCGTCGGGGACCGACTAGTTTATTGGCTAGGACTACCGGCGTAGTTTGGATTATAGGGTTATGGCTTGGCGTGGCTGTGGGGCTCTGTGCAGATATCGCATGATCCTGCGTTGACATCCAATGAGACTTCATTTGTCTCACGGTCTCACGGCTCGGAGGCTCAAATATCAGGGCCTCGGGAGGCTCTCGGAGGCCGGGAGACTATTGGGAGGCTGCATCACAAGTAGTAGTTTCTTGATGTCTACAGATATCTGCGGTCCTGTGATCTCCAAGGTCTGTAAGTCGGGAATTTCTTATATCTGAATTTTATGCAATTTCAAGCGTATTGATTCTCAGCGGATAATTCAATATATTAGCGGCAAAGTGATCTTGCGTATGGCTCATAGATATCTATCGTCCGTGCGTTATATATAGTGCATTCAGGGGCTTTCGTGGATACAATAGGCGTTGCGGGATGGGCGGGTATGCTGGACAGATTGGGATTATTGTGCGTTCGGGAAGGAGGATTTGTCGAGAAGAGGTTCATGAGTTTCTATTCTGCGGAGGAATGAGTCGTAGTGGGGTTCTGCGGAAGGATGAGTCATGAAAGTGAGGGTTGTTGGATATATAAGAGCGGAGCTCTTGTGTCGTTCTTTTCCTTTCTTCGCCTGCACGTCTTACGTATTTAAGCAATTCATTATAGTTTCTCTTGAAACTATCATTGCGCTTTCTTATATAATTCATAAGCTCGTCTCTTATCGGAGTTATCATTTCTGCCTATCTACTTGGAGCGAAGTTCATCTGTGCCTTGAGAGGCGTGGCGTTACTATATCTAAGAGAGTCTGCATAGCAAAGTGAGCGGAGCGAACGAGGGGCGAGGCGAGATAGGCGAGGCTGTAAGTAGGAGAAGATTGGGAAGTAATCTTCTGATCATTGCGTGGTATCAGCAAACTACTACTTGTGTATGCAGTCTCCCAGATCTCTCTCTGAGAGTCTCACGAGGTCGGAGGCTCGAGACAAATGAAGTCTTCTTGATGGCGTGTGTCTGAAGGTACCAGTACATAATTTGACTAAATTCCTCGTATATATACGAGGACAGAACAAAGACTATGACTAAGCGAGAACTAGGATTATGGCGAAGCGGGTAGGAACTATGGTAGAGCGAAGACTATGGCGAAGCGGGATAAGATCATGTGATCAAACCGACGAAGGTTATATATATATAACAGAGCCACAAGCGGTTAGGAGAATTAGTTCTCACCCGGCCTGTTATAGGCTCAGAGTCATTGATAGAATTCAGCAGTTACAGTGATAGGAAAATCGCGTAGTGAGGACCGCAGCCTGCTGAAGTGTCACCTACGACCATTAGGGTGGAGATCTGATTCGTGAAAGGATAAATTTGAGTCTGGCGCAGTCGATTGAATAGAGGACCGGTAGAGAAAGAAGTCTCTAAGTCTTGAGACATCTCAGTATCACTCTGTGCGAGAATAAGCCTGCTGCGAGGCAGCGATGGTTATCTTGAAATAAATCTCTGATGAGTTCAATTTCTGGGTAATCCCAGGAAAGACAGCTGGCGGAGGCTACGTTTGATGCTGGCCGAAGGCTGTGTGACAGCCAGGCTGCAGGTGATCCATGTACTGACTAAGTCTTTCTAGGGACCGGAAAGCAGCGTAACAGGGAGAAGCGGGGTAGCGGAGAATTGTTTCCATTTCCCAGAGTTTTCGCGGAGCTTAGTAAAGCGGTGGAATGCAGAGAGATTTGGAGTATAAATCTTCATCTCGGTTTCCGCCATCTGATTCTGATTTTTTAAATCATCGGTTATATAAAGCGGAAGAAAGCCAAGATTATTAAATCTGGAAGAATCTTTCTTTCTATATCTGCTTTTATCTTGGTATTATCTTGCTTACTCTGCTCTTGTTTAGTAGAGGCACGTCATGATATAAGCTGAAGTATATTAAAGGCGTGTGTAGCAGAAGAAAGCAACTAAAGCCAGCGTCGTCTGAAAGAAGTGTGTTTCTGCTCACTTGCCGTCTAGACGCCTCCAGAACAGGGTTGTTGGATAGTATCGGTGGATTTCGGAAGCAAGAGAATGGAATAGGAAGGAGTTCGGGTAATGGAATGTAAGCGCTAGGAAAGATGGGGTTAGTTAGTTAGGGTTAGTTAGGGTTAGTTAGGGTTTAGTTAGTTAGGGTTTACTATTTTGGAGACCGCCTTTGGGGATCCAGGCCGTATTGCCACCGCATGAGAAGCTGAGCGCCTCAAGCCAAAGTGCGAGACACTCTCACTGCTGAATTTCAGCCTGGCTGAAGTCGGAGTGGAGCAAGCAAGAAAAGCGGATTACTGCGTCTGCAATAAAGCGCCATTTCGGCTATGATTCGACGTCCCAGCCTCTACGTGAAATATGTCCTCTTGCTTTCAGAAAGCTGGACAATAAATTTGAGGATCTGGCCAGGGGATCGTCTTACGTCACATTAGTCGGCCGTAGTCGCTTACGGTTCTGCCTCGTCTTTCCTGCCTCCTGCTCATTCCGCCATCCGTCATCTTAGAGGCTGTTCATGGATCCGGTCTTGCCGTCACTCAACGCCCAGTGGCCTGTATTGCGCCGACGTCTTTCGTCGTGCGTCAAGCCTCTGTATGTCTTGTAGGCGGGCGGCCATTGAATGTCCTGCTCGTCCTATTGCTCGTTCTGCTCGCGTATCACGGCTCAGCCCCCTGCACCCCCCCTGCCGTCTAGACGCCTCCAGAACAGGGTTGTTGGATAGTATCGTTTCATGGATACAATGGACCTTGCAGGATGGGCGGACTGGCATCAGCAAACTGCTACTTGTGTATGTAGTCTCCCAACAGTCTCCCAAGTCTCCTGAGAGTCTCCTGAGGCTCCTGGATATTTTTTGAGTCTCCTGAGGCTCAGGAGACATCAGGAGACAAATGAAGTCTTGCTGATGGGGACTGGACAGATTGGGATTATTGTGCGTTCGGGAAGGAGGATTTGTCAGAAGAGGTTCTATGAGTTTCTGTTACACGGAGGAGTGAGTCATAGTGGGGTTCTGTGGAAGGATGAGTCGTGAAAGTGAGGGGTTGTTGGATATATAAGGGAGAATGACCTCTTGAATCGTTCTTTCCTTTCTTTCTTACCTACTTGATATGTACATGTATTTAGCAATCATGGTTTCTTTAAAGAAACTATCATTCTCTGTTCGTCTGATTCATTGCTGTATCATCGTGAAGTTATCTTTCTTACCCCACTTGCAGAGCAAGTCAGCCAGCCGCCGAGATATCGGTGGATGTCGGAAGCGAGAATGGAATAGGATGGAGTTCGGATAGCGGAATGTAGGAAGGATGGGGTGATGGATCGTAGAATGATGAGATTGGGATTAAGCGTGACAGTCTCGCTTCAACCGCCATTGTGAAATTTCAACAAAAATCTGTAAGCAAGGGTTCTGCTATGAAAGTCTTTAACACAGGCTTCAAAATCGTCTCATTATTTGAAAATCTTATCGAAGAACTCCATGAGATGAATGAAGCTCTTTGGTAGCGCCGTAGAAGAATCAAAGCCTTTTCTCTGCCGTCATAGTGGCTTTTGGTGAAGCGCGACGAATCAAGGATCCTCCTCCATTTCTGCGGCGTCGTCAGCAAAGCTCCTCTCTTGACCAGAATCATCCGCGCCGAAAAGTCGGTTGATTTAGCGGCTGTCAGCTCAAGCAATGCCGAACAGCCGAAGAGACCATTGCTGAACGCGTGAAGGTCAAATTCACAACAAACCTGCCGCCGTGCAAAATCAAAACCTGCACCTCAAAATCCCTCAGAAACAGGCGGAGCAATGGTCACGGCTGAAGTCGTCGGCGTTCGTAGTATGACGTCTAATGACATCTGGCGAGCTAGAATGGCCGAAGATCGGAGAAAAAGCGCCAAATCTGGCACTCCTCCTCGCCATGAAGAATAAACCAAGTCCATCCTCCCGTTGAGAATCTCACCCTCTCTCGCATGAAGATTCTTTGCTGCTTCCCCAGTCGAAGACCCATTTCCGTCTGGCTCTCATTGGCTCAGTCGTAGTGAAAAGGTGGACTCACGCCACACTAGAATCAAAGTCGCCATCAATACTAATGGCGTGCATGCATTCTTAAAGCACGTCTGGCTTGGCAACTGCTTCGTTGAAATTCTCAACGCCGCATTCAGTAAGCACTTCTCTGCAATTCAAGTGGCCTCACGGATTTGTTATCATTCCATCACTCTGTTCGCCGAAAGCGATGGCGTCTTCGCGATCGTGCGCAAAACATCAGCCTCGCGTCGCAATCTGCATCATCGTAAGCCGTTCTAAGCGCTGGCGAGCGGGAAAAATACGCGTCATTGTTATTACGATCGAGGCGGAGGATCTAAGTTCGGCAACTCCATCCTCTGTTCTGCCAGCCGTCATTGTCTTGCGTATGCGCATCACATAATCTGCCAGGCTAACTCTTTGTGCCGCGGCTGCAAACAACAGCACCCTCTTATTATCTTGTATTCAAAAGCCGTCCTGTCAGAAAGCGTCTCAAGCCTGTCTGCGCGCATCTGCCTTTATCCGAAATCGTAAACTGCTGTGTGCATCTACGTTCATAAGCGAGTCGTCGGCCATAAAACAAGCTCTGCCTTATTCCTCCTGCTGCGCCTCAATTTCAGCCCATCGCGTATTCTTTCATGTATGGCCGCGCGAAGTCTTATGGAGGTTATCTCGAAACTAATTAGAATGTTTTCTTCGTCACGCGCAGAAATCTATCACGCTGTATTTCGTTTCGCCGTCATATGTCCGCGGTCTTGCTTTCCTTCTGATTATTCAGCGTAAGCTGCGCCGTGATCATAAAGTTTTATCTCACTCTTTTCTTCCTTTTCTAAAAGCTCACCTCAGCTCTGCCGTCTAATCGCATATATAACGAGCCTCTCGCGGGTTATCGAACTTATCTTTCACGATGTCGCCGGAAGAAAATCCATGCGTCTACATTACAACTAGATTTCGCCACGAAAGCGGCATATTCGTTCATCAGCAGGAGATCTGTAGCCTTGACGACTACGTGTCAACAATCGGCTCTCCTCTCACTGTGATCGTAAATAAATCGCCTGTCGTCGCTCTCTCCGCGTCAGATCTATCACTCCTGATGCTTCTCTTGCTAATGAGTATCGTAACTTGCGGAGACCTCAACGTTCACTCAGCGTCGTGGCCGGAGGAGCGAAACCGTAGAAGCGCATCAGCCTCTTTGCTCCAGCCACCAGCGGATCTCGGCTCCTCAACCACTGGAGTCGCGCGACTCTCCCAGAGCGGAGTCGTCGATTTAAGCGTTCTTAAGCGACCGGCATCTCGACGTGGACAAACAGCGCGCGGCTCGGACCACGATAAAAATTCAACTGGCGCCCGCCAAATCAGCGTCTGGCATGGGAGGAGGCGCGGGCCTCATCGTCGCGGCCTAAAGATCTCCAAATTCTCACGTCGGACCAAATTTCACCGGTTCGAGCGGTATCAACCATCAGGGCATCTTAGCCGCAAGCCTGCAGCGGTGGTCAAACCCTGGTGGTCTCAAACTCAAACAAGCTCAGCGTATCTGGCTCAGTTCTGAGACTATAGCGTGAACTGCCTCTTTAAGCGCCAAGCAGCCAATCTTATTGCGATCCAGCGAAGGGCGTCTGTGGAGCGATTCATCCCAGCTCATTCCATGTAGAGTCTCATGAGTCCGTAAAAAGACAAAACTCAAGCTCATTCCACAACTCAGTAAAATGTATTTCGTAAGCACTTCTTCCTCCCATACTTGTATCACAAACCCGTCGTAAAGCAGAAGAAATCGCGCATGAAGTAGCTACTGCGTTAGCGGCAACCTCAAACAACTCTGCCCCTGAGATCTTTCCCATATCTGGAAAAAAATCGTAAAGCCAGCCTCTCACTCTCTCTTCAACTCGCGAAAGCAGGTGTCTGGCACTAAAGCTCAAAAGCGCGCCGATTCGTCCTCCATCGCCAAAGAAAGCATTCGGTCGCCTCTGCGCGTAATCGTCTTTCCAAAGCGGTCTCCAAAATCGCTGGAAAGGATTATGTCTTCCGTAGCATCGTTTGCAAACCACAAAGCTCATCAACCCCCGTCTGTTTCCGTCATGGGTTATCTGCATGACGCTCTAATCTTTCCAGCGAGATCCGTCACGCTTCCAGTCACTGTTTGAAAATCTCAGCCTTTTCCTAGATATAAAGCGGGTTCGGCCAATGTCAACCCGCATCTGGCTATGAATATTCTCAACAACACCAAAATCATCATGGTGGGTTCTTTCCTTTCTCTCCGACCGAAAATGTCACTGCTTTCTTAGGAATCCTGGATCACTTCGATTGGCGTGGGAGTCCTCGAGTCTCGCGTCAGCCTCTCCTCTGCGTCTACGTCTCAGCTCCGCATAGCCGCCGGGGATAACAATTTCATCGTTGATGACTGCGTTCGCGGTAAGCGTCGGCCTCCTGTCTCAAAATCTGGCCTCTTTCGAAAATTTCTTTCGCCAAAGCGCCGGGCAGCGTGAGCATCCACTTTCACTCCCCAAACAGATCTTGTCGTTAAGCGCGAAGGATAAATCACCGTCGTCTGATATTCCTATCGTAAGCGAGTTGATCCACTCCTCCGAGATCGGATCGTTTGAAATTTCTGCGTCTGTACGATCACTGCACACTTTCAAAAAAAAAGTCAGCGCTGCCAACGTAATGTTCGCAACGCTAAGCTTTTCCTCCGCCAAAACTAAGCCTCAATTGTTGTGCGCCATGTAATGGCCATTCTCACTGTCTACATGCAGACTACATCTTGGCCTCCAACCATCAATTTCTTGAAACCACGCAGCTCTGTCTGGGTGGGTCATCACTTCTTCGATCATTCGTTCGGTCTCGGCGGAATCCTCCTGCCATCGCCCTCTGTCTCTCGGCTATTCGATCATAGCAGGAATCCTCAAGCGGACCCAGCTTACTTGGTTTGCCCGTCTCATTTCCTTTCACTCCGTTAAATTACAGGAATAACTGTAACGCATCTCGCCGAGGTATTCTGTACTCATAAAGCTGGAACTCCGGCCAGTAAAGCGTCGTGCTCACTATCGACTTTCTTCTGCATTCTACTAACAAATTTCTTGCTCAAGCGGCCTACTGTGACAAGTCAAAAGCCATCGTAGAAATATGGAAAAGGCTCCATCATACTATAAGCTGCTCTCTCAACCATCGTCAGCTGTAGTCGGCAGATTCTCGGGATGTATATCCAAATCTTGTGTGGCCCAAAAGCTATTTAGCTGCTTCACTCATGGATCTTGTACGATGGCCTGCTGTCGAGTGAAGTCGAGACGAAGATATGAGCCACGCAATTTTTGATGTCAGTGAAATGAAGCCAGGGCCATGATATCTCTCCGTTCCTCACTAGATCATTTTTATCCGTCGTTCGGTCTCTCTCTTGGTGATATATATATTCTGTATGGCTTTCCGGTCAAAAGCAGATCACAAGTCTCCTGTCTTTATGTCGTCGTGTTCTTCTTTCTTCTTTATCTTACTGCATCCGGATGCGAGTGTGCAAGGAACGGAGGAATAAGGATTTCTTTTTATTCAAAATATGTTTACGGTTACGAGGCGGATTTCTTTTGTAAGCTGGAGGGAATAGGTTTTATTTATCTGTAGGAATTTCACTGCAGACGTTCTTGTCTGCAAGCCGTGAAATTATGATATAAAAAAAAAAAAAAAAAAAAAAAAAAATTAGCGTAGGAGGTTTGAGATTATATGTGTTTCGATAGGATTCTATGGTATGAGTCAATGTTGAGGGGAAACTACTGTATATATAGAGTGATGTTTTCCTATGTCTTCGCCTCTCTAGGCAACGTCTTCTTTCTGTTAGCAATCTATTACTTTGGCTCTCCGCCTTCTGTCCCTGTTTGTCTCAATTCCTGAAAACCCAAAAACTAGAACCCGTCCTTGGCCCCGAACCTGAACCCGTATCCGCTCCGGTGTATCCCGAGCCGAACCCGTCATGCCTGAATTACGTTTGAACCTGAACCCGACCCCGCCCCGTTAGATCGCGTTGCTGCCACTTCTGAGGTCGGTGTACCTCCTGTTAAGTCCGGGGCCGGCGTGCCTTCTGATTCTCAAGTTTCTTCTTGCAGTTCTTCTTCTTCTTCTTCTGGATATCTTTTTGGGTTTCCCTTTAGTGCTTCTTTTTCTGGCTCTGGTTCTTTGGGCCTTGGATCTTCCGGTGCGATTCTTTCTTCTTGCCCCGTCGATCGGGTTTCACGAGGCATATTTTAGGTGGGCAGTGAGTCACTCCATTTCTTTGTCTTATCTGTTTGTTTCTGGTGTCTCTTGTGAGAAGGTTTCAGATAACGACCATCTTGTTGTTTCCTGTATCGTATCGATAAAAATAAAAGCTATTCAAACCTCTTCGACTTGTGTGAGAACTAGTTGCGTTCGTTGATGAATCGTTTATGCCTGTGAAGAAATCACATTATTCTTTCCCAACCGGGCCATGTTATAGATGGGAGAGAAATCGCTCCGGTGGCATTCTTTCATGCTTCGTTTCTCTCCGTATTCGAGGCGCGTCGAAAAAATAACTGCGCATGTTCAGCGTCAGGGTCTATCATCAGTCTTAGGAATCCGCAGCTCGTGGCGTAGCGTGTATTGATTTTCGCCAATAACCTGGCCTTTAGGTCACGATCTCTCATGGGTGTAATGAAGATCAGCGATGCGGTTAATGGAATTTCTCTCACTGCATGATTTTGAAATTGTTTTCTTCGCTGCCGAAACTGCTCAGCGCTACAGTTTATCTTTCTTTTCTTGGGAGGTTCTCTGAGTTTATTAGGAAGCTGCGTCATTGGAACATCGTAGCTACAGGATCGGTTTGGAAAAAGGGCAGAAGTTACTCTCAGTCGCCTTATAATATTCAGATTAATCTCCATAAAGAAAAGGCACGGGTCATCTATACAGCGTATAAAGGCGAGTTGAGCAGTGAGTATATTGTGATATGTTGAAGAAAGGCTTTGTGAGTCTAGTTAACTTCTCCGGTGGTGCACTTATTCTCTTTGTGAAAAAACGGCGGTGGGTTTCAGGTTCTGTGGACAATCGAGGATTGAATCTTTATGGCGATTAAGAATCGTTCTGCTGCCATTCACGAAATCTTTTAACCATTATGAGGCCAAATGGTATACCAAATTGGACTTGAAGAATGCCTATAACCTAGTCCGTGTTGCTGCCAGAGATGAATGGAAAACCGCATTTTGCACCCGAGTCGGCCACTTCCAGTACAAAGTGATGCCGTTCGGTTTGACCAATGCCCCCGCGGTGTTTCAACATTTTATTAACGATACCCTTCGACCATTTCTTGATCGGTTCTGCACTGCTTATCTGGATGATATTCTCATCTACAGTGAAGATTTGGAATCACATCGCGACCACGTTAACCAGGTCCTACAGGCAGTAACCGACGCGGTTTCATGGATACAAAAGACTGTTCGGAGTGGAAGGATTGGGACTGGACGGATTGGGATTATTGTGTGTTTGGGAAGAAGGATTTGTCAGATGAGGTTCTATGAGGTTCTGTTACACGGAGGAATGAGTTATAGCAGTGTTACGCAGATATTATGAGTCATGTTTAGTGAGGGGTGGTTGGATATATAAGGAGAAGCAGGCCTCTTGTGTCGTTCTTTTCGCTTCTTGCTTGCCTAGCGTCTTACGTATTTAGCAATCTATTATAGTTTCTCTTTGAAACTATCATTACTCTGTTCGTATAATTCATAACTCGCTTTGTATTAAGCGGAGTTATCGCTCTCTGCCTGCGCGGAATGAAGTCTATCTGCCTTTTGGCAGACGCGGACCTCTTATTATAGAAGAGCGAATTCCAGGTCCAAGAGGTGATCTATCTGGGAATCATTGTAACCACCGAAGGCCTGAAGTTGAATCCAAAGAAAATTGATACGATTGTGAAGTGGGGTCGTCCTTTGAATGTTAGGGATATACAGGTTTTTAATGGATGGGCCAACTTCTATCGACGATTTATTAAAAATTACTCCGGCATTGTTCGTCCACTGACGGCTCTTACAAAGAGCGATGTTCCGTTTATCTGGTCCCCTGAGTGTGAAGCCGCCTTTGAAGGATTGAAAACTGCCTTCACCTCAGCTCCAATTCTTCGTCACTTTGATTACGACCGTCGCGGCATTGTGGAATGCGATGCATCAGACTATGTGTCAGGAGGAACTCTTTCTCAATATGCGGACGATAATATTCTTCACCCTGTTGCCTATTTTTCCAAGACTCACTCCCCGGCCAAATGTAACTACGAAATTTACGATAAGGAGCTACTGGCAGTTATCAGATGCTACGAAGAATGGAGATCTGAACTTATGCCTGCGGTTGAACCCATCGAAGTCTTGAGCGATCACCGGAATCTTGAATATTTTATGACCAAAAGAGACCTAAATCGCCGGCAAGCAAGGTGGTAAGAGATTCTCTCTCGTTTTAATTATGTGATCAAGTATCGGCCAGGGAAATTGGGAGGAAAACCAGGATCTGTTGTAGGAGATCGGAGATCTGCTGGAGGCGGGATGAGCACGCAGCGCGTAGTCGAGCAGTGTTGAAGTCCAGAATCTGGGTTTGTTGGCGATCGCTGTCAGGGCGACAAGTCACTAGAAAAACTTTTGAACAAGCATATCATTGTGCTTCCAAATAAAATCTAGGACTCCTTGAGATGGCACTAGCACAAGAAATTACGTTAGCGGAATCTTTCATAGGAAAAGCGACCTATCGAGGGAAGCTTTTTGTACCAAACGATACGCCTCTGCAGTTATATCTTTTGAAGAAACATCATGACGCCCCCTCAGCCGGCCACCCAGGGAAAGCAAAAACCTTACAACTCATTTCGGCTCCTCTACTGCTGAATCGTATCTGATGAAGCGGTATGTGTGCTTGCCACACCTGTGGCCGAAGCAAGACCTCTCGTCGCGCCTTATGGAGTTCTTACATCCTCTACCAATTCGAAGCGGCTGGCCAGCATTTCATGGATTTTGTCACCGGTTCTGGGAAGGTAAAAAGGAGGATCTTTATTCTTGTCGTGGTGGATCGTCTTTCCAAGATGAGACACTATATTGCCTGCCATACCACCACTGGCTCCAAAGACCTTGCCAGGTTGTTTATCGAACATGTTTGGAAACTCCACGGCTTACCTGCAAGTATTGTGTCGGATCGAGGTACCCAATTTGCGTCAAAATTCTGGAAGTCCCTATGCAAGGCGTTGAAGATTAACGTCGCCATGTCCTCGGCTTTCCACCCAGTAACAGATGGCCAAACGGAACGGGTTAACGCGGTGATGGGCGATCGCCCGGAGTTATGTGTCTATCAACAAGGCGGTGGTTGGGTGGCTTCCGTGGTGAGTTTGCCTCTAATAATCGCGCTTCGGAATCGGCAGTGTCTCGCTATGGCCAATTATGGTATTGAGCCGCTTTCTGAGAATCTTGCATTCCGTTCTGGACAAGCGAGATGTTCGCGCAGTTCGAAGATGGCGGATTTATGATCAACTGGCGATCGTTCTGCAGGACAAGAAACCAATGCCAATACCCAGAGAGTCCTCGCCCCTATGTATAAGGTTGGCGCCGAGGTATGGTTGAACGCTAAGAATATTCAGACCAATTGGCCTTCCCGGAAACTTGATTGGAAACGCCTAGGACGATTTAAAATCGAGACAATTATTAGTCCCTATCTTTCTGAGCGATCTTGTTTCACGATGAAGATCATCCTGTTTTTCACGTTTAAGTTGGAGCCCTTGTCTCGCCTCTGTTGATGGCGATGAAGAGTGGGAAGTTGATGAGCTTTTGGATCCCGTCTCCGCTACTCCCGTCTGCAATATCTAGTTGAGTGGAAGGGATATGACGCCCCGACCTGGGAATATGCCGAGAATCTTACCAACATTCGCCTCTCTTGCTCATTTCATCTTCTACTGCCAGCTGAGACAGCGGAGTTGGTTTCATGAGCCGGCCACAAAGAGAGTAACTTATGTAGATACCTCAAGTTAGAATAGTATTGGTGGATGTCGGAAGCAAGAGAATGGAATAGGAAGGAGTTCGGGTAATGGAATGTAAGCGCTAGGAAAGATGGGGTGATGGATACATAGAGGGGTAGTATTGGGATTAGCATGGAAAGTTTGAGATTGTATTAGTTCGGTAGGATTCTATGGTATAAGTCAGCGGTGAGGGGTAACTACTGTATATATAGAGTGATGTTTTCCTATGTCTTCGCTTCTCTACGCAACGTCTTCTTTCTGTTAGCAATCTATTACTTAGGCCTCCGCCTTCTGTGTTCTGTATTTCTGAACCTGACCCCGTCTTTGCTTCCTTGATCCCGAACCTGTACTTACTTGAGTGTATCCCGAGTCAACCCTGTCCGTTCTGATTTACCCCTGTTTCTAAACCCGACCCCCGCCCCGTTAGAAAGAGTAGGGTTGATAAAAAGAAGACGAAGTAGAGAAGAAAGAAGAGAAAAGGAACAAAGGAAAGACCCGTAGTGGCCTATATATACTATCTGGCATCATAACAAATGACTAATAACGTATAGCGAAGAAAACCCGTAACTCCAAACCCATTCACGATATCTTTCAGCCATGTGATTCATAGTAAGCGTAATATAGTCGCAGCAAAGTCGAGAATTTGAATGACAATGTTATGTAGTCCGTCCGGTCTGGCAGCACTGCCTAGTCATCTGTAGATATCTATAATCTGGTCTTGATAATTGCGAACACTGCTTGCATTCCAAAGCCCCGACGCCACAAGATTGTCTTGAGCTCCCAAGACGCATATTTCGTCATTAGCCTCCAAAATCTTGTCTTTAGTCTCCAAAACTTTGTCTTGAATCTTTTGCCATTCTAGAGGTCCTGGTACATTCTTGATGCTAATCTTGGTCGGAAATTGACATCACACTTACGATTAGACAATTCAAGTGATTAACAGTATATTTAATTCTATATAATTCAATTCTATATACAAATTATCTGCTTGCTAATTCTGACAGTACGGGTTTGGGTTTATAGACGAGGACATAGGCAAGAACAAAACAGGATCGACTCGGGATATACAGGTTCAGATTCAGATTCAGAATAAGGATAGAATACTGAAGTCAAGATATAGATTGGTAACAGAAAAAAGACTTTGCCTAGAAAGAGAAAGATATAGGAAAGACGAAGCTTTATATATACAACTATTCCATCCTCCGCTGACTCATTCCATAGAATTGTACAGCAACTCCTCTTCTCTGAGCCACCTATACTATTCCTAATACCGAGACCTGTACCCAATACTATCCTAATCGTTCTCGGTGCCTATATTCTATCAAACAAGCTCCTTCCTATTCCATTACCGTGATTCAGACATCGACCGATCTTATCAAATATATTGTTCTGAGGGCACTTTGGTAGTAAGTGAGGTATAAGACACTGAGCTGAAATAGTGTAAAGATGATGGTGTATATCAGCATGCTTGACCATTTGTGACTGAAGTCTCCTGATTCTCCTGAGACACAGATAGTCTCAGGAGAGAGGTGAAATCATGCTGATTTAGAGATGACGGTGTAGAGATTATGGTATAGAGGTAGAGATTGAGATGAAGTTGGATGTGTATACAGAAGATGTGCATGTTTAATATCTGATAGGTTTTAATTCTAACCCCCAAAACCTTATGAATTTTCCTAATGCCTATTTCTATATACATGCCTCTATCAAAATGATTATTGATTGAGTCCAATTCTGCCTTGAATATCGGTTAAACATAAGTATAATTTCTAAATCTGCTCAATTAAGCTCTCTTTTGAGAAAAGAATTATCCCTGGCATTTATATATTACCTAGCTATTGTTTGATTTCGTGCAGATACAGACGGTCAGTAAAGTATATACCCAAATCAATTGTAGTTTTGTTCTTTCTTGCATCCTAGACAAAAATACTGGAACATACCAATTGTTAGGAAAAAATCTAGTCTTAGCCACTAACAACAAAAGAATCCTCACTAGATTACTATCATGTCTCAGCCTCCTGCACCCCCTCTGTCACTCAGGCGTCTCCATACCAGGATTGTTGGATATTATCGGTCGACATCGGAAGTAAAGTATTGGAATAGGAACAACCTCGGGTAATAGAATGTAGGTGCTAGGAGAGGTTAGATAATTGATTGATAGTATGTTAGTATTGGGATTCGTATAAGCGGTACAGGTGTGTATATGTTTTGATGAGATTCTATAATATGAGTCAGTGGTAGAGGGAAATTACTGTATATATAGGGTTTCATCATTCCTATGCTTATGCCTCTCTAGGCAATGTTTTCTTTCTGTTAGCAATCTATATCTTTTGCTCTAAAAGCCTTCCATCTCTTAATCATCTCTGAACCCGACTCTGAACCCTGAACCCAAATCCATCAGCAAACTACTACTTGTGTATGCAGTCTCCCAACAGTCTCCCGGTTCTCCTGAGAGTCTCCTGAGACTCCTGTATATTTTTTGAGTCTCCTGAGGCTCAGGAGATATCAGGAGACAAATGAAGTCTTGCTGATGTCCAAACCTCACTCCACCCTTGTCTCGGCTCCGGTGTGTCCCAAACCAAACCCATTCTTATCTCTGCTCCTATCTCTGTCCTAGCCTCTATCTCTGAATCTGACCCTGGCCAGTTAGAATGAATTGTAAACTCATAAAGCAGATTAATACCCACTTTCGCAATATTGGTTTAGGTTAGTTGGCTCAGAGGTAAAACGTATTGGCTAGATGCGTATAAATAGGTATGGTACCTACTTTAAGTATGTGAAGAACGATATCCTGAGCTGGTGCTAACAAGCCCAAAGCTCCCAACTGCAAAATACTACAATTTATGATTTGGCTCAAAGTTTCATTCATTCTGTACTTAATCTCAAGGTTTATAATATTCTACATTAGATAATATTGACGTTCATCAATGAACTGAACACTGTCAGAATCTAACAAGTGTATTTTTCTCCGAATGATTCAATACATCTCTTTCTTTTTTCTCTATGCAACGTCTTCTGTATTCATCAATCGATTATAGTTTTCTCAAAGGAACTATCGCCATGTATTATTATTACTCAAAGCCCCTCCTTCTTGTAAGGGCTATCGCTGTTTATTACCCCGCACATTGTGGAATGAAGTCTATACCATACCGCCCCATTGAGAGTCTAATATGCTTTCATTCTACAATTCTCCTACAACTGTAAACACAATCTTTGTATAGTTCATATTAAAAAGTCCCGGGATAATTGACAACCCATCAAGAACTATTCCCTACGAATCCTACTATGACGCATTCCCATAACCCTTTAGCCAGACAACCTAATGCACATACACCAAAGTAGCCTGAATCTGTTGGTTGGAAAATAATTAGTGCTAAACAATATGGCATGATAGTGCATGAGGTAGCAGAGGCTCTTGAAGTACTAAAAAGCATGGTACAGAACACCTGGAACCGATTCAAATCTAATGGAACTATTCAACTCCAAAGCTCAGGAAGATCATATAAAACTATGAACAGGAATGATAGATGACTCTATCTCTCTAACAGAAATGACTACAATATTCTTATTGGCAGCTTTATCAAAAATTTGCCATCAATATTTTAGTTAAAACAATCAAGCTAAAACGCAGTAAATACAGAATTCACAAGCACATTAAAGCTGAAAGACCTTTGTTAACACCTGATCAGGCTTGTGAGAGACTGATGGTGCCTGCGACATCGAAATTGTACAATAGTATATTGGCGACATGTCGTAAGAAGCGACGAACACAATGTTGAGAAACACAGTAATCTACTAGTTAAGCGCATATTCCGCACTGCAAATGAGAAGTGGCTACGAGAATGTGTTAAAGGAATGGGTAAGTCCAGAGGGATCAAATAAATACTATAAGCTTGTTTTGCAGGTGGTCTAAAAAGTAACTGTAGATGTATGAGGATACATTTTGGAGGAGGTGTGAATACAGAAGCTTATGTACGGACATTGGGCTTTTATTAGTTGGATTTTGTAGAAGAACTACAGGGAAAAGGTATAAATCCTATATTTATGCAGGATTACGCTAAGGTACATCCTGCAATTGTGACAAGAGAATGGTTGTTGGAAAAAAATGTCAAAGTGATAGAGGATTGGCCAGCATTTTCACTAGATCTAAATCCTATATAACATGACTGAGTACAGCTCAAAGAACTTTATCATCAATACTATCAATACCTAGCAGCTGTTTGATGGAGTCCAGAGGTCCTAATTCACTGCTGGTAATTAATACCTGACCAATTGTTTGAGGCAATGGTAGAGGGAATGCCAAGGAGGATTGAAGCTGTAATTAAGGCAAGAGCATGGTACACAAAGTATTAGATATAACAGACTCTATCATCAGACTATAAACAATGTAATTACAAAAGACCGCTTCTTAATTATTTCATTTGATGGGGTTCTATGTGGATTTGTGTTGTCCTCGTTGTGGATCGAAGCCGTTGCTATGTGGCTTGTCCCGGGACTTTTGACATCGAGCTATACCAATCCATAGATGCTGGTCGTCCGGTAGGGCACTGTGCGCTTCTTGAACCTCCGTCCTGGGCGTGGTTATCTTTCCGGTAACTTCGTCTAGGTCAGGAGGGACTCCGTTTCCTCCCTATCCTTCAAGAGAACTATAATCACCTAATCTACACCTCAGGAGATGATGTGACCGTACTTGCACATTCCAGAGGGATGAAATCATAGTGTCGTACATCATGCGGTTATCGTGACGCCTCCTAGGACCATTACCTCTAACGGCTATCGCCAAATTCCCCGACGTGATAACAAGTCCGCGTAGAGAAATTGAATGCCTAGGGGAGGGACGTTCTCATCACTAAAATATCTATACTCTACGGGTGCCATCCCTCGTAACCGCATCTCGTGGGCTAATTGGACGGCTCGCGTGAGGGGTATATCGTAGCTTGGGTCTTGAATATTCCATTCAGGACGTTTTGAGTCTGGCAGCGACGTGTATACCCATGGAAAGACCACCTCAAATAGGTCTGTGACATCTATCGCATTTTTTGTCACGCTTTCCACCGATTTCTTGATTTCGGGGAAGGGTAAGTGTGGGTTCTGTAGGAAATCAAGGCTAGGGTCATGTAGCTCCCCGGTATATTTGAATATAGAGGGAATCGCCTCGGTCCGCCAAGTCTGTATCGGATAGGAAGATGCCAGGTCTAGAAGTGATCGTGCTGATGCTGTATCTGCAGTAGTACCTAGCATTCACAAAGCGACCCACCATGGTGATGCCCTTAACCCCACATAAAGTGCAACGTAGCCGATAACCATCAGCACCACTACACAGGCCGTGGTAACGTGTTTCCGAATCGAATGAGACTCCAACAATGGGTGGTATCGAGACCTATAGGCCGGACACACCGCCAACCAAGCCTTTGTTCAGCGAGTCCCGTGTAGTATACCCGAACGCGAAGAGGATGCCCCCAGTGCATATCAGGGCGAGTAGTATGAACGCATAGCGAAGGGTTTCAAGCTTCCTAGGGTCTAGGTTCGCACTTGCAATTAGGATATTTGAAACATTAGAGGTGATGAGCACGAGCCGAGACGAGCCGAGATTTGGGTAAGTCTCGTCTCGCCTTGTACCGCTTCAATTAGGTCTCGAAAGTCTTGAGACAATGGTCTAGTCTCGTTCTGGGAACCTCTACTCACTCTGCCAGAACCAAATTTCCGCTTACTTAATATTCTACCACCAAATGATATTTAATTGGGGTTGATCGCCGGCATTTCAATCCTGGCACCATGAGTATAATCAAGATAATGCAAATTAAAAGTTCATCAAAAGTTCAGATCGTAGCTGGGGAGCACGTTTGGGTATGGGGATAGAGTCCTTAGAGTCTCCAGACAAGTCTCGATACCTTAGACCTAGTCTTGTCTTACTCAAGGTCTCGAGACAACTTGTCCCGTGCCTATCACTAGACGTATACGATCCAGCGTACCCCGAAATCCAGGTACTGTGGATCAATAGCACATTCTTAAGCTCCACAAATCAGCCCGCACGGCCATCTGGACGCAGCCAAGGCAGCGATTCTGAGGGAGAAACGCCTCCGATATGTAGCGCTAGCTATGTAGAGGTCGTCTCGAGCATGCGGGGACAAGGGGAGATACGAAGTGTAGCCAAGAAGCCGTTGACAGTGCTGAGGATTAATCCCCTGGGGGGTTTAGTGCTGAACATGCAAAATTTCTCGGAGCTGCGAAGCATGGCCTTGGAAAAGTTGTAGGGGAGGCGGAGGTAGGGTTGAAGCCGGGACATGGGGGCGGGGGATGGGGGTGGAGTGGTAGTACCCTGATTGGGGAGCGCTCTAGGGGTACGTTTCTGATTTTACTGGAAAAGGGTTCTGACCCTGGCGGGTTTAATGCCATTAGTCTTCTTACAACAATCGGACCTATTATCCGTATGTCCAAGGCATGAGCAGAAATTCTTAAGGGGGTGAGAAAGAGAGCGTGAGTGGTTGTGGGTCGAGGCTGCTATGGCGGGTGGTGAATAGGAAGAGGCTTGACTGATTATGAACTATTGATAAGGGCATTTATGGGGCAGCCCTGGTTGGTAAATAGAGTCGACCTGGCTCAGCCCAGGATATCCAAATAATGTCCTGGCTTAAGCTAAATTGCTTGGGTTCAGTATTGGCCCGGGCACTAATGAATATAAGGGTGATTGTTGGTAGGAACAGAGTATTTTTCAACGCGAAATAATGTTCCTGAGCAACAAATAGATGAAATCGAAAATGCTACACTTTACCCTGCCGCCTGTGGCGGGAGGTGTATGGATGTCAATTTAACCTGCCTCCTATGGTAGGAAATGTACAGATGTCGTAGAAGAACTCCTAACATTGATTGAAAATCTTGAAACCCGGGCATACTCATGAACCCAGCTAGAAATTAGCCTCCACCCAACCCGGTCTGTCCAAGAATAGTCCGAGCGGCCCATCTCAAACCACGGCCCAACATCACCCTTGATAATTGATAGATGGCACAGCACAACATAAGCATACCGCTCCACGCTCAACCAACGAACCAATCAAGTTATCTCTCCCCTGTATCTTATTGAGGTAGCATGACCTATACCTACCCATCGCCTGCCTATTTAGCAACATTTCTATCGTACATATTGTTGGTCCCACCTAGCGTAGGGTATCATAATGGGCTACCGGGGGGTTAGGGTCTAGCCCGACTAAATATGTAAGCCTGGCCCCTAAGAGCTTCCTGTGTTAGTGTCTCTCGAGGAGTACGCTCATCGAAAGGCTATAGGTCCGCTAACATTATTTAGTCCTAGTCAACTAGTCATCCAAAAACCACAACCAAGTAAACACCCACTCCGCAAGGACAAAGACCGGCCTCGTAATGACCACCCAGTAGGTAGGGACACCCACGAGGTTCGTGGTACGCAAGGACGCCAATGGACCAGCCCGGACTGGAATATAGGGTCGGCCTAGCCCGTCCCATGCTATTGAAATTGTGGGCTGGCCCAAGCTAAATAGCCAGGGCGAGGCCCGGGATGAGTATTCATGGCCTAGGCTCCTAGTGTTCATCACAATGTGAGCTTATGTCGTTGGGATTAACCTAGATAGAGTCGAGAATGTTACAATTTCACCTGCCACCTATGTTAGTATGTTAGAACATATGTCGTTTACTTTGTCTCTTACAGTAGAAAATGTCTCTATATCAAGGAAGGACTACTAAAGCTGTATGCACCTTGAGGCACGGGCCTACCTATTTACCCTGGCTAAAAATTAGTCTCCGCCTGGCTCGGCCCATTAAATAAAGTCTAGGGCCCGGGCGGTTCATCTCAGGTTGAAGTGACGGTGACGGTGACGTGACGATAAGGACCGGACCGACTACGGGCTGTAGTCGGTCTTCAGTAGGTACCCGGGACCGACTACAGGCTATTGGGCTAGGACTACCGACTGTACTCTGGATTAAGGGTTATAGCTTGGCATAGGCTGTGGCGCTGCCATGCAGAGACCTACACTCCTACATTGATATCTACAGCCCCGCATTGATATCTGATATCTGCGGTCCTAGCACTGATTTATAGTCTGCAAGGGTCAGCACTCTTCCCACACACGTATTTTGTACAGGAGCTGAACATATTGATTCTCCCACACTAATAATCCAATATAGTTGTATAAATAAATAAATAAATCCAATAGAGTAGTTGCCCAAACTGAATGATCACTCACGACTCCATAGATGTCTATCATCTGGCGTTTTATCCATAGTTCTAGCAAAGCCAGGGATTGGACAGCCCAGAAACATGTAGTCCATACTGTCTGAAAGTACTGCCAAGTCTTTCTATAGATAGTGTAACGGAGTAACTAAGACTACGAGGTGGGAAGATGACAATGATGATGCAGAAGAGATCCGAAGACACAGTCAGGAATAACAGAGACATAAGGCAGCAGCCAAGGCGAAGACCAGCAGCCAGGCAGGGAAAGCAAGGACTGTAGGTAAAGCATAAGAAAAACTATAGAGGTAGCCGTAGTAGGCAACCTTTGAGCTAGAGTGTAAAGAGCCAGGACTGTAGACTGTAGATAGGATATATTTCTATTAAAAGTGAAGACAAGACAGAGAGATGTTATGGAGTGGGGTTGGAGTGGGATTAACAATGAGAGCGAGACGGAAACAGGCGGCCTAACACGTAAGCGAGGCAGACAGGTTCGGGACATAGTGATATTAAGAGGCACAGCCGATAACTGGCTTGGGAGAGTTTAAGAGTATATAATAACCAAGTATATTTTAAATAGAAACCAAAGTCGAAATTCAAGTGCGAAAACCTAAAACAAGAAACCTAAAGAGAAAAGTTGTTAACAGGAGGTTGCGCAAAGAAAGAAAAGAATAAGAGAAAGAAAGCAACAAAGGAGAGCGCAACCCTATATATACAAATAAAAACCCTATCGCTGATTAATTCGTACTATGGAATCCCATAGAAACCCGAAGAGCGATAACTCCACATCACACCCGATTCCTTTCGAAACTAACTCCAACCACTGGCATGCCGTGACAAAAAAAAAAAAAAAAAAAAAGATAAAGAAAAACTATTCTAACCCATATTTATAGACCTCCATCACCAGCCCAGTATAACTCATACTTCGTGTATATCACGGCTCAGCCCCCTGCACCCCCACTGCCGCTTAGACGTCTTTGGAACAGGGTGCTTGAATAGTATCGGTGGATGTCGGAAGCAAGAGGATGGAAAAGGAAGGAGTTCGGGTAATGGAATGTAAGCGCTAGGAAGAATGGGGTGATGGATACATAGAATGAGGGTATTGGGATTAGCGTGGGAGGTTTGGGATTGTAGGTGTTTCGATGGTATTCTGTGGTATGAGTCAGCGGTGAGGGGAAACTACTGTATATATAGAGTGATGTTTTCCTATGTCTTTGACTCTCTAGACAACGTTTTCTTTCTGTTAGCAATCTATAACTTTGGCCTTCGGCCTTCTGTACCGTATCCCTGAACTTGAATCTGAACCCGTCCTTTTTCCTTCCAACCCGAACCCGTATCCACTCTGGTGTATCCTGAGCCGAACCTGCCCGCCTTGGACTACTCCCGAACCCGAACCCGACCCCGCCCCGTTAGAGTGTAATGGAAATTCATAAAAGCTCATTATGCAACTCATTCTAACGGGGCGGGGTCGGATTCAGGTTCGGAAGTAATTCAGGGCGAGACGGGTTCGGCTCAGAATACACCAGAGCGGGTACGGGTTCAGGTTCGGGGGTCAAGGACGGGTTCCAAGGATTTGGATTCAGGAAAGAGGACAAGCGAGGACAGAAGGCGGAGAGCCAAAGTAATGGTTTGCTAACAAGGAGAAGACGTTGCCTAGAGAGGCGAAAACATAGGAAAGCATCACTCTATATATACAGTAGTTTCCCCTCACCGCTGACTCATACCATAGAATCCTATCGAAACACATACAATCTCAAATCTCCTACGCTAATCCCAATCTCATCATTCTATGCATCCATCACCCCATCCTTCCTAGCGCTTACATTCCACTACCCGAACTCCTTCCTATTCCATTCGCTTGCTTCTGACATCCACCGATACTATCCGACAACCCTGTTCCGAAGGCGTCTAGCCGGCAGGGGGGGTGCAGGGGGCTGAGCCGTGATACTCATACACATTCTCCTCCACCCATAATGCAACCATTATGCAACCACTACACAGTCTCCTCCTCTATTTAAAACGTAACCATTACGCAACTACAATACAGTTTCCTCCACCCATGACACAACCATTACGCAACCACCACACAGTCTCCTTCACTCATGATACAAATATTATACAATCACCACATAGTCTCGTCCACCCATGACGCAATCATTACGCAACCACTCTACATCCACAGTATAATTCCCTGACTATGATTGAACAGATATTTATAATGTAGACCTGACGATTAGGAACACTGGGCGGCCATGATTACAAAAGATGTATCTCCATTTTTTAGTAATGTATAGCACTATAACATTTTCAGCTTCTCAAATCCAGTCTGCCACTAACGTGCCTTCAGAACAAGGTTTTGAATAAGATTGGTCAATATCAGGAACAGCCTAGCGGATTAGGAGGATGTTCGCAAGATGCAATGTTAATGCTGAGGGTATTTAGGTATATGATGGATAAATGTATCAGTATTTGGAATAGTATGGGCGGCTCAGCAGTATATCAGTTTCCATAGGTTTCCTTGTAGTGAGTCAGAAGTAGAAGGAACAATTGTATCCAAATGACACTGTCTTTGCTTTTTCCTGATCTTTCTATGCAAGGTCTACTTTCTGTTAGGAATACATAACTTAGACTCCTGCCTTCTGACCTCTCCCTACCCTGAATCTGAATCTGAATCTTAATCTGAACATGAATCTGTTCCAGCCTTAGTGTATTCTGAGTCGATCCCGACTCGGCTCTTACCTTTACCTCTGATCCCGTCTTCATCCTGGGAACCCAACCATGTCCCGTTAGAGGTAGGGTGTTTAAGCTGATTGAAAAAAGATGTGCCTGTAGATCTAACAATCTGGGGTCAAGTTCTGAAGTAAAGACAAAGATGAGATTAACTACAGGAACAAGGACAGGTTCAGCTCGGGATATATTGGAGTCGAGACAGAGGATAATTCAGGTTCGGGTTTAAAATCAAATGCAAGACTGAGACAGAAGGCTCTAAGCCAAAGATATAATTTATTTGCAAAAAAAAGATATTGCCTAGAGAGGCAAAAACATAGGAACGACAGAGCTCTATATACACTGTATTTTTCCTCCACCACTGACTCATATTATAAAATTCCATCGAAATATATACACTCTCATGCCGCTCATACTAATCCCAATACTAACCTACTATACATCACTTATCTAAACCTCCCTAGCGCTTACGTTCTATCACCTGAACTCCTTCCCATTCCATCCCACTACTTCCGATATCGACCAGTACTATCCAACAACCTTGTTTTGAAGAGGCATGGGCGGCGCGGCAGAGGTGCAAGGGGGTGAGCCGTGATAATAGGGCAGAAAGATATTAAACACAGTGTATAACATTGATATTGGACGAAAACATTTTAAAAGAAGAGAGTGAGTAATGAAGAACAAATGACAGGGAAAATAAAAATTAGAGGTCACAAAAGCCCATTATACGGTAGGATATGTTGCGGGACAAGGTTTAATAAATAAAACTAAAACTAAAAGTTCAGAGGGGGTTTCATATTGCAACAAGAGGTGACAAACAAATGCGAAAAGGGAAATTGTACAGTGATGACTTTGCGTTTAAAATTTAGGGAAACAACCCTGCAAATAGCAGTGATTCAAAGAAAATTTACCTGTACCGTGGAAGAGAATGCAAAGAGGAGCCGGCACCAGGAAAAAGGTAAATACGGAGTATGGAAGGGTTACCATACGGCACTTACACTAATAGACCAAGAAGAGATATATAAAAAAAAGAGCTGACAATGAAATACAAATAATAATAAAAATAACATTAACCCCTCAAACTTCCGCAACGCCAACAGCACAAACAAAACCACCACCCCAAACAAAAGCCACACCTATAGCTTTTGCCCCACATTCTTCTCCAAGACATACACTCTCAACGTACCCACCATCGATCCCACAGTTGCCTACCTTTTACAACAAATATGGATAGTGGTATTTGACAGGAGTAGTATACCTTCATAATGACGAGAGACTACATCATGGCAAATACCTTCTCAAAATTCCCCAGTTTCTGGGGCACCGACCTCTATATGCCTGGACTCATCAAATACACGTCTTTGCTAGGCGCTTATATAGTAAATAACCGTACCTTGAACCCCAAGTACTGAAAACCTACTACTTAAAGCATCCTCCCCGCCTCAGCATTATAGTTCACAAGTCTCCATAGCTCGCAAAACATTATTTCTATAACGCTCTTCAATTTGTGCTCGTCATTGAGTCTCTTGCCCGCTGCCAACATCTCTGGTGCTCTTGCGACGTCCACCATGATGCTCACAGGAGGAGAGATCCCTCCGTCCTACTTAACATGCTGCGCCTAATGACACCGTGACCTAGCGCCTTAAATAGACCTGTCCGTTTAACACCACTATCTAGCCTCTGGCCTCGCCACTAGTCTTGGCTATGTTCTGACCGGCTCATAGGAGCATCCTATCGGTAGGAAATATGGATAGAATGACCCACCCATAGAGAATATGAATGGAATAACCTACTGACCAGCGGGGTGATCATATGAAGAGTATAACCTTCCATAGGACGGGAGCATATCAGACAAGATCCTCAGGTGGTAATATATCATTGACCTCGACTTTGTGATGGATGAGATGTGATATAATAATAGCAACGTGAAAACATTTTATTATACTATATCCTTATTTGGATATTGCTTCTTTAGATATACGAGTCATGAATGTAAGATAACTCAATATCAGACTATATTGTTTATATGTGTCATATCACTAACTGTATGACTCTACATATCTACTATATCATATCTCGTATTCCTAGAGTGATGCAAGTTTAGCTATTGGGGTCCTAGCGGGTTGGGTAGAAAAAGAGTAAAATTACTAGTCCAAATATACTATATCGCATGAGTTGTGTAATTGCTTTTCATACCAACAGGAAGTAGCGGAAACTAATTCAATTGATTTCTAGTCGATTGGTATATGAACAGCTTGAGTCTCCCAGATTAAGAGAGTCTCAAATCCATGACTCTGAATCCTACAAACAATACGAATATGGCTAATCGTTCTAGCCAGGATATCACTCAGCCTTTTTCTAGTGCAGCTCGAGTAGTTTTTGATAAATATCTGAAGGCACCTACATATCAAAACAGGTTCAGAGTTACTTATAATCAGTATGACTCTATTAGAACATATTGTATGAATCCTAATACACCTGCAAATAATAATCAACAAGACAATCTTCGGACGAGGGCAAAACGGAACTTTTTATTACAGAATGGCCACCTGTATTACAAAGATACTAAAGATCGACCAATGAGGTACGTAGTTGCTGAACATGAAACATTTGACAAAATTGTTACAGCGCATTGTCAAGGAGGCCATAAAGGGGTTTCCAAAACCTATCAAGAGATATCTGAAACCTTTTATGGCATCAAACGAGAGGATGTTGAGTTCCTACTACGACACTGCCACACATGTGCTTTACGAGCTACCAGCAAAACCGTAGCCCCACTTCAACCAATCAAAGTCACCAATCTTTTTGAACGAGTACAGATTGATCTTATTGATATGCGTGGAGATCCCAATGGAGACTACAAGTGGATCTGCCATCTCCGAGATCACTTTAGCAAATATTCTGTAGCCTATCCATTAAAAGAAAAGGATAGCTCACAGGTAAAAGAAGCATTGACCTTGTGGATCATACATTTCGGACCACCGCAGATCTTGCAATATGATAATGGTACAGGGTTCAAAGGTTGTCTACTCCCACTGGCAAAGTCACATGGAATTAAAATCATCAATGGCCGAGCGAGACATCCTCAATCACAAGGTCTCATAGAACAGGCAAATAGGGTTTTAAAGTCTAAAATTGCAAATTGGAAGATTGATAATGCGTCAGGATCCTGGCAGGCAATTCCAGTGTGTATTGGCAATGAATAATCAGCGCCATTCTACGACAAAACGCATTCTTTCAAGTTGTATTCAAGAACGAATGGAACTGAATACCGCCTTGCCGGCAATGAGATCAGTGTAAATGTTGAAGATGAAGTTGGTGGTTCAGAAGTAATCAATTTATTAGATCACTTTCTTTAAGATATACGCCACTCATGCGCTGAGGAAATTTCAACTCGATTATTCGTACTTTGGATCCTATTAGCAACGTGACATCAGTTATCGATCCACAACTCCTCTACGAATCTACTTCAAGCATTTCATATACCAACCCTCCCGACCGAACAAGCTCTTCACCTGAACTGAATATATCTCAACCTCTCTATCTTACCGTATCCAATGAGGAACCAGAACCGGAATCTATTGATACACAAGCTATGTTACAACAGGTCCGAGAAAATACTGCTAAAGTCCGATCAAAAATGTCCAATAGGGCAGATAGGACCCGCAGATCACTAAGATTTGAAGTGGGAGATGTAGTAGCAGTTAGAATCCCTAGAAAGAATCGAGAATCAACTGATCCGAGTAGACTCTTCTGCAAGGTTTTCAAAAAGCCGCATCCAGACCGGTATCAACTCCAGCCACATTTGGTATCTTAAACCGCCATTTCCTACACGTGAACTTGAGTCTGCACTACAACAATCGCTACTTTATCGACGTCACGCCTGAATTGCCAATATCACTAGCTGCAGCATGTCGCTTCTAGCAACTACCATACAAGGCAATATTTCCTGTAATCGTAGGAATAAGTGCACTGGGAATTGTCCATGTGTCAATGGCGCTGCGCCAGTGTAATATCATGTGTCATCAATCAAAGTATGGTGGGAAAAGCACGTGCCGCAATCCAGTGAGCCTTATCGCTAGCTCGGGTGAGGATGTCTCAGGCCCGGCTACTATGGAGAGGATTGAGAGTGAAATCAATGAAGTAATTCATGTTAATCCTACTCTAAACCAAGGTACGTATCACCTAAACTTTTAACATATATACGCTAATATATTCACAGTGGTATTAGAACCCAAGCGTACATCAAATGATATTACCGGTAATATATTCTAATTACTTGTCTGTATCATATGCTGATCAACTAGATCATCCATTATTTAAAGCTCAACGTCGGATTTGGATGGATGACCCTCAATTAGATATACTAAAAGAGGCAGTAGCCGCCAACTGGCCAACCATTCAAGAACTCATGGTTAAAACACAGGAAGCCAGCATCCGTTCCCGTATCTCCAAATCACAGTTTAGGTCAATTCTACTCAACTTGATTCGGAATTATTCAAATATTCCACTAATGGAAAGATTCCGGAATCGGAAGAAGATGAGAACAAGTGGGAAAAAGCTGGACACTATACGAGAAGAAATAGAGCAACAGATGAATACTGTACCGGTAGGGTATTACACAGAAGGTAAATTATAGCTCTAAGTTTACCTTTTCTTCACTAATTATTATCTGTTTCTACCCTACAGCGCATGCAAGCCTTGCAGCAATAGTTTTTGAGGATTATACTATTGATTATAGAAAGGAACTCGAGACAGCAATGAAGGAGGAGGGAGATGATATCAGGTATTCATATGCTTTAGGCGTGGAAGTTATTGCACCAGCAATATTATTGGAATTCATTGTTGAAGATATGGGTCTTCGGAGTAAGCGAAAGGTAGCATGGGGAATTTTGGGTAGTAAAACAGCTGAAGAGTATGGGAAGTGGGCTGCATATGAGCAGATCTATGCTAATATGAGGCACGGAAAGCATTGATTAATTCAAGTATTTACTAATACTGTATTACTATCATTATATGCAACTCGAATAAATATATCTTATGACTCAGGTCTATCCCAATATCCTTCCTATGAGTCGTATGAGCCAGCCATAGTTCTATGGGACTAACGAACAGTACATACGCCCTGTATGATCAATCATTTTCTGACAGATCGTTTGTCCGTTCGATATCCCATACCGATAGGGTGCTCCTCCGAATCGGTCAGAACAGCTATTAACAAGCCAATGACGTGAAACTTTGTCCACCACAATGCTGCATTTCCCCCGTAATCTGTGTTGGAAAACGCATCCGTCGATCACCTTGCTGGCAAGGCCTTAGTGAAACAGTGTATGTTCCTCACGCTTTCACTAATCCTTTGTCCTATTATTTACCCATAGAAAGTGGTAGCACTAGCAACACCACTGGCTAACCAGTTATTTGACTGTACTCTAAATCGACAAACTCGCAGCTCAGGCATTCAGGGTGCTTAGGGTGCTTGGCGGGTAAACCCCTTCCCCGGAATGGCCGTGAGTGCCTCTGGCGCGTTGCAGTGGTACTAGCCGTTTCCTGGAGCATCTGTCTCTAACCCAAGGCGCCGTCCTGGCCTCGCCAGCTGTTCTCACCAGTGCCCTTAGTTAGGGTTCTACCCCTATGGATGAGCAGAGCGAGTCACGCCCGCTTACTATTCCGCCACGCCCATCACTCCGCAATCGGTCACGCGGGACCGCAACACTGCAGATCCCCGAACCCAACCGACCGAATCTAACCGGACAAATATATATCCTATAGACAGTGCCAAGAGCTACTTAGACGTAGGAGCACAGATTTTTGTGTAGGACCGATGGGCCAAGTGACGGGGGATGGGCAAGGCTATCAAGCAGGACCTCTGAGATCTTATCACATTGAGTTCTTACTTTTGATCCTGGTGGGTATATTGAGGTTACATGTTGTCCTCTTCAAACCTATTGGATGTTGATGGTCTTAGTGGACCGATTTTAAGACCATATACAGGAGAAGCTCGCTATAAGAATACTGCGAGTAAGAATAAATACCCTATAAGAAACTTGATAGGTAAATATGGGTGTGATAGGTGTTCAAGTTCAGGAACTGGGTGTTTGAGTTCGGGAACTAGGTCTTCCAGCTAACAACGGCGGTGTTTGAGGTGGTTTGTGGAGTTCGTAAAAACCGTTTGGCCATTTATTTAAGGAGGCAAGAACTCTACCAACTATTTATTTATACGGTTCAGCTCAAATGGTTGAAACCAGGTAACCGCTCAACCACTGGAAATACTGCCAGAGGATAATCTGTCATTGGCACAGACAAAAAAATGGTCAAGGAGCTTATCATGTTGTGCTCTTTCCCATAGTAATTCTTCTCTCCCCGCCAGTGTTTCCAACAGTTGTAACCGGGTGGTATTTTCAGCCAAACTGAACTGAACTGAATAAAAATAGCCCGCAACTGAACCGACTGAATAAGAACCAGTTTATACTGCAGAACCGTTCTGAGGTTTTGGCACTGGTCTAACAGGAACTTTACACCAAAGGTGGTCAGTATTAGGGTCTCCTCTAAAGAGTAGTTCCAGCTGCATACAAAACCGGTTTTGTCCCAGCCCAAAACTGAACTGAACCAAATAGAGAGAAGACAAAACTGAACTGAACTATTTCGTTAAACGATTCTAGTAAACCGGTTCGAACCGGTAAACCGGAGAACCGTTGGAAACACTGCTCCCCGCCACTAATTAAGTAAACACCCCTTCTGTGTATTCCCTTTTGACAATCATCTAACCGACGCCGACGGTTGGCGCCACGTTGTCGAGCATATCTTGTTCCTGTACGCTAAATTCAAGCCCCTGGAAGGTCGCGGACGCCTAGCAAGGTCCGCAACAGCAATGCCCGTGTATAAGAATCTTTGCTCCGAGTATATTATTAGGTTTTCTAGGATCGGCGCCAACTATGATATTAGGTTGAGCATATGACTTCCTAGACCCACCTTGGGTTGGGGTGTTGTTAATAACATAAATTGCAAGGCGAATAACTTTTTAACAAGACAAGATATTAGAAATCTGTCTGATAGAAGTGTAGGTCTAGTAACTATAAATATTTGTATGAGACAGATTCTTAATATCCTTTCTTGTTGAAAAGTTATTAGCGATGCATTGCCATTTACCTATTTTTGTATGTAAAGAGCGCCAAGACCCGGTGAAGTGGAACAGTATTATACCCATTTATACCTCTACTTCACAGACCCATAGGCAAGATCTAGTTTCCAGTCGTAACATGGCTGGGATCTGAAGCTCTTATTGGCCCATAATCAACCAGAGTGTCTAAGATTGTTCCAACTGAGAAATCGGCATGTCACCTTTAAGACGCGCCGCACCATACTTGATTGAAGTTGAGGGCGTTGATTACCTCCTCAGATGGCCTGGTCATCAAGCTGCGGATCAAATAACAGGTGTAACATGGCGAACAGGCATCTAGACTCCGGCCTGCTGGTGTCACGTTTAGGTACGCAGAACCCGCATCCATGCCATACCCTTCTACAACCAGGCGACGGAGTTTCAGAGCATGTTTAAGCGCTTCCTCCAAGACCATAAGGCAGCCGGAACATATTCCTATCTTCAAGATAATCGTCAAGTAATTGAGATCCAGGATTACCCAACCAGCTAACTCCCAGCAGTCTCCATTGTTGACGGATTGTTGAGGTTTTCTGACCCTATGGATGCTGCCTGTATTCGCAGCTAATCAGTCCAGGGTGTGGGGTACGGCTGTGTCGGCAGGACCACGAGGAGGCCCGGGGAATTTACAGTAGTTCTGGGGAACCATGGGTGCTACGGGAGTACCACAGCGATTCCGAATAGCCGCATTTGGTCGTATAGTGAGTGATAGAGGGCAGAGGCCATGAAGCGTTAGGCCCGAGTTGCTGTCTGATACGTGTGTCACGGTTAGTTGAAAATGGTAATAGTTGTGGTGTTTTGAGATGGTACCTCCTGCTAGGATATATGGCCAGATATTTGACCCATTACGGAAAAATGTGGTGGTTTACTATCTGGCATTGGTGAGGGATAGACTGATAATACATTCATGAAAGTTCACTCGATTGGAGGTTTGGTCATTTGGATCTCACTCAGCTAAGGCGGGATCCTCACCTCACGCCATACTTTATCCTATGTTCCATTGTAGATTTGATTAAATTGAGCATTTTTGGGATCAGCTAAGTGGTATACACGCAATCACTGCAAAGCGAAAACGGGTACAATTAACGAGCGCACAAAGCTTCATCGAGAAGTGCCGAGGAGATTAGTGAAGAGTTGAATTTGCTAGGCTCTTAGAAAGCCCCAAGCATTAGGAACGCATTGTGGTAGAAGGGTTGAGAGTACCTCGTATTGCTTCATGAAATATCACTCTTACTGAGTGCAACCCTGCAAACCATTTTCAGAGTGAAATAGAGGCTCATGCAGCCAAGCCTACGCTATCATTGGAGCTGAAAAGTCACTTTGTTAGAAATACACTGTCTAGAATCATCAGTCCTTCGGTATATCTCACTACGCCTTGTTTGTCAATAACTTCATGTATATAGGGTGGACTCTTGGCTGCATGAATTTCCCTTGCAGGGTTGCAATGAAAGACTCTATTAATAAGCGGCGACCTACTCTACTGCGCTTCAAGGATGGCGCCGTTTGGCTAGGCACCAGTACCATTATGGCTCTCTCCGGCCAGGGATTATCTACTTAGCGGTGGTTGGTTGGGCGGTGTAGGTGATCTCTTATACAAAAATATTCTTTAGGCTGATCGGCTACAAACGCCGAAGTTTACGCGCCTACCATCCAAAGATTATTGGAAAGGTCAGCAAACAGCTTACCCTAATGTTATTTCTCCACGCGCCCAAGGATACTCTTCTCTCTGGCCGGTAGCCAGGGACAAGACAAGGTAAACCAGGGGCGTCCGTTAATGTAGAACCTCCGTGTCAGTCTCTTTAAGCGGCAGCCAACAGAGGCTTTCGGTTGACCCCTGTTTCCCATTTTCAAAGGAAACCCATGCAGCCAAGGGTCTGCCCTTAGCACATTGAACTAGCGACAAACGCAGCAGCAGACTGAAAAATACTCGAGGACGGAATATTTAGCATCGAGTATTGATCAGAAAGTGACATGTTAGCTACAGAGGTGGACGCAATCTTAGCTGCATGAGTTTCCCTTTCACTTTGAAATTCGGGTCAACTGAAAGCCCCTAATTTCAAGGATTCGGGAGAATGCAGGTGGTTTGGGCATATAGTACTATGGCTTGTAAACCGGACCACCTGGCAGGAGGGTTGTCATGGCACAGCCTTCTACAGCCCTGTTTGCAATGTTATGCATTTGTCTAAGTTGCCTAGGGCAAGGATAGTTTGTCTGGAGTGGCACAGTTCTCTCCCTGTTTCCGTCACGGGTAGGCAATGCGTGTATTAACATCCTTTTTAATTATGAGAGGAACTTCCCAACAGCGGATATCTACTGGCACAATATATAAGGCATGTGGGGCCTCTATCACAAAGTCGAAGGCTATACTACCTATACCCTTGGAACGTCTCTGATCAAACGTAACCTCCCTACGTTACCGATATGGCGAGTACGCCCGTCGTTGTCTCTTCAAGATCACAAGCACCCTCAGGAGAATACTACACACTCAGCAGCAGCAATGCCAGTACTAGCGTGCGGGACCCTGATATTGGGGCTTCCTATGATTCTAGAGATACTGATTATGCGGTTGACCCCCTGACCCCGCCACCTCCGCCACCGCAACACCGCGGCTCCTCCCCATACGTTGCTCCCCTCAAGGGAACTGATACTTTGCAAGATATGCAGATACAGGGATTTCGTCCATTCCCTGGTCTACATCCTGAGGTGTTCAAAGACGTGCCCAATTCTCCTGATCCTAGGGATAAACAGATTATGTACCGAGTGCGTGGAATTCCCCACGAGCTTCCCCCTGAGGTGATAAAGCAACTTCTTCTGGACGAGCTCTTCCCCGGAAACGAACGTGTGAAGGTGGAAGGAGAACCCAAAATTATACCAGGTGAAGGCCAAGATGTTGAGCAAGAAACACAGATTGCTCTGATACAGTTTAGTGAAAAGCCGGAGGCCTTTAGCCAGAAATCGGTTTACTTCTTACAATGCTGGAGAGGAGCATCAATAGATAACACCTTTTATGGACTTACTACATTATTTGCCGGGGATGGTAAAGAGATTATTGCTGAGTAAGTTGGTCTATGTTCACGCGAGCGGTTAGTTTCGTATATATAGCGGACTTACGCTTGTCTTTTTTCGACTAGTATTGTAGCCGTAACCGGACCCTCGGGACACGCATACGATTCATGGAAAGGAAGAGATGGCCACAAGGAGATGTGGCTTCAGGATTTCCTACCCCAGAAATTCTCAGATTGTAGAGTTATGGTTTATGGATATGAATCCAATATCATCAAGAGCAGCGGCGTTAATAGTTTGGAGGACTATGTGAACGAATTCCTCAACGAGCTAGACAAAAAGAGGCCGACTCCTGAAGTACTCATACTCCACCGGGATCCTTCTTTGTCTGTGGGCGCACTCTAACAGAAACCCATTTCTGGTTTAGGAAAAACGAAGACCAATCATATTTATAGGCCATAGTTTAGGAGGTCTCATCGTCACACATGTACGAATAATGAAATTCCAAAGAGTAAGGAGAATGATTTGCTGACCTAGGGAATAGTCTCTTGAGTATTCATCTCGAAATGTGCATGTCAATGCTTTACTACCTCTTACAAAAGCAATTATTTTCTTTGGTACACCTCATCGGGGTCTCGGAGAACAGGCGAAAAACATCTTGGATGTTGCGGGTGAAAGTTTGACAGGGCCTGTCCTAGTAAACTCGCTACAGGTAGGGTCACACGAGCTTAACGTTGGATTGAGATCTTTTATCAAACTACTCTCGGAAAATGGTCCAAAAATCATCACTTTCTACGAGCAAAAAGAGACATTTGTGCCAGAAAGAGTGCGTATCTTAACTTATCTTTTTATGAAACTCTTAGACTAATGAGGCTCAGGATAAAAACGGCAAGGCCATTAGATCGAAAGGAGGAAGGCCATATATTGCTCTTGGGCCTGAGGAGGCCTGGGTTGGGGTACCGTGGGAGATACTCGTACCAGTTGATAAAGATCACTTGGAAATGGTGAGGTTTGATTCCATATACGACAAGACGTTCGAGACTATACACTATCATATGAGAGAAGTAATATATTCGGAAGGTAGGTGTTTTATCTGGGGTAGAGGACTCAAGTGATTTTAACTGACTATTTCCAAAGCCGAGAAATGCGTCTGCAAAACGCTCGAATGCGCTATTAATCACGGTAATATTGAGCGGTTAAAGGGTCTTTATGAATCCCAAATGGACGCGCAAAAGGTGCTACGTCATTCGGATAGAGATCGCAATTCTAAGCCTCTATTGCACCATGCGGTCGAATCTGGTAGTTTAGAGGTTCTGCGTACTCTTGTTGAACTTGGCATAAATCTGTGTGATAAGGATGCTATTCATGGAAACACAGCACTGCATCATGCAATTTCCGAGGGACGTCATGATATGGCCCTTGAGCTTGTCAATCGGACCGAAACGCACTGGATTCGTAATAACGACGATCATACACCATTGGACGTGGCGGTCATGCTCCAGAAGCTGGACATAGTACAGCTGATGTTGAATCTTATGCTAGAGGGTGGGGCCTTCATCGATCGGGCTTCGGCCATGTCCCTTGGCACGGAAGAAATAAATAGGGCAGACCAGAACGGGACTGTGGTGCTACATAGGGCTGTCATGACTGGCAATTATAGGATTGTAAAAGAGTTATTGGATAACGGTGCTATGGTTAATATAAAGGATCTCACCGGAACATCAGCTCTACATCTGGCTGCTATTTCAGGAAATCCCGAAATTGTAAAGGCTCTTCTAGATATGGGAGCTATGGTCGATTCAAAAGAACACTCCGGATTCACGGCCTTGCACCTTGCCGTTAAATACGGTAACCGGCGGGCAGCCGAGGTACTCTTGGAGAATGAGGCAGATATCGAAGCCAAGGGTCTTATGGGCTCTACCCCATTATACGTTGCCTCCAGCTTTGGCAAATACGATCTAGCGGCATTGCTTTTACAAAACCACGCGAATGTAAATGCTCGATGTGACAATGGATGCGATGCACTTTTTGCGGCCGCAACGGGTCCTGGGGCTAATGATATCCCCGGCCCTCAATCGATTCCTTTGGAGTCCATAATGTCGGGTTTTATTTCAACAGTAGGACTTCTCCTCAGGAACAACGCCGATGTCCACGCATATAATGACTACTGCGCTACAGCATTACTTGGAGTGTTTGAGGGCCTCTTAAGATTTTTGTTAAATAGAATAAGAGGTTCAAATTCAGGTCATGACGGTGATAACAGACACAAGGGCGGGGTTGATGGCGGTGTGGATAAGAAGGATGATAAGGAACAGAGCCTTTATAATATTGAGCAAGCAGATGATCTGAGTAGTTTGGAGATGTATCGCAAAGATATCTCGGCATGCTTTGAAGGGTACAGTGAGATTGTCAGGGTACTGCTTAATCATGGGGCGAATATTGACACGCAAAACGAATCCTGGCAAACACCGTTGCACACAATCTGCAATGGACCAATGAATTTTGTCAAAGAGGTCAGTCCTCTAGGGTTTCATCCCGTTATTCTTACATCAGTATTCGAGGGATACAAGGGCATGCTGAAGATACTGATCGGAAGAGGAGCCGATGTTGATACACCAGACGACTTAGACAGAAAGCCGCTGGATATCTTATACGAGTCAATGGAAAAGCTTGAAGGTCTTCTGTCACACAAGGTACAGCTTCTGCAGCCATCACCACCATTCCGCGGAGTCTCTGCTGCACTAGATGAAATGGCACAAATCTTGAAACAAGATTTGATTGAATACGACGACGTAAGAGGCCGGTCGCCGGAAGGCAGAGGTGATATGCAGACCTCCGAAGGATTAATCTCAAGATCCAGTATGGCCCGGGGACGTAGAGGGAGGCATTCAAGTGGAGAAATCATCCGAAGAGAAGGAATAGCCTCCCCCGCTACTGTAAATTCCCTTTCGCCGCCCAGAAACAACTATAGAGGATACTACACTAGGCCCTATGGGCTGGGCCCAACTCCACCTCTACCTCCATCTTCTATGGAAGGCAATATTGTATATGCGAGCGGCAATCGGTACGCTGGAATTGGCGCGACTGATGCCATCGTGGATGCATTGCACATGGCAGCTAAATCTGGGGACCCGGAAACTACGAGGAGAATTCTTGATTCTAAAGCATACAGAGTAAGCTTGAATACGCAGAGCGCATCCGGAAACACCATATTGCACTCCGCAATTGAAGGGGGTAATGCGTCAGTAGTAGAGGTATTGTTAGAGAAGGGGTGCTCCTTAAATATAAAGAACAAATCTGGAGACACACCACTCCACACTGCCATCCGGGGTGGTAATGAGATGCTGGTTGGGTTATTGTTTTGCAATACAGCGTATAGTCCTCCCAGATTGACAGATATAAGCCAACTCAGCACACCTTTTCTCAGCTCACTATGTCTCGACATCAAAGACCGCCTAGGAAATACCGCTCTTCATCTCGCAGTGGAGTCTGGTAACGAGTATATATTGGCTTTGGTTTTGAATTGCAAACCAAACCTGGAGCTTCAACGGAAGGATCATCTTAGGGTATTGCATTTGGCCGTAGTCCGCGGGAACGAGGAAATGGTGCAGAGTCTGTTGCACCATGGAGCAAACGTCCATCAAGACTTACCAGGACAACAAACCTTACTTCATGTCGCGGCTAGGTTGGGTAATATCCGGGTGGTGAAGGTCCTATGCAGGCATGATAGAAGTCTCATTGGTGCCCAGGACGATAGTGGAGCGACACCATTGGATATAGCAACTAGTCTCGGGAATCTAGAAATGATCAATTTCTTTAGGAGCTATACCGAAGTAAAGAAGGGGTAGGAAGCATTCTCAATTCTACTTAAATAGGTCCAGTTTTCTCACTCGCTTTCTTGTCAACTCATTCAGTCTATTCGGCCGAATGGCTTCCTCCGTTCAGTACCTTACGGGTCCATGGTGGGACGAATCCGAATATATCCGTAATTAGTTTTCTTTTTTTTTCCCCTTCTATAAGTTGCGTCGTTACTTCACTGGCCGCTTGCTCGGGCCTAAGGTAGTGTACTCTTAGTTTAGTTATTGTTTTTTTAGCTGTATACGTACTTATGTACGAATATTGTATTAGGTATTCCTGTAATACACATATTTGCCTCCAATGCGATTGTATTATACATGTATTTTTTTACAAGATATTCTTAGGTCTACCATTGACCACCTTTTATGAGCCACACGCAGATGCGTTATATATATAATTATCCACACTCCTTTGGCTTAATTTGTCTAATTCTCATATAGTACATATGTAATTTATGATACCCCTTAATTTTTTTGGGATTGTCAAACCATCAAGTATCGTAGGCCTGTTTCAGCGGGTGATTGCCTAGTGTACACCTTGTACTAGCCGACATCTTTACGTTGTCGTATTGTTTAATGTACTGATATATGTAATTCAGTTAATTATCACGGTTTAAATCCGTCAACATAAGACCCAGTCCTCTCATACCCAAAAAGCCGAATCAGAGCAAGCCTCATACACGCCCACCACTACAGTAATATAACCAGAAGGGGGTGTACGTAATGTGTACAATAGAAATACCGCAGCAACACTGCAATTAACGCCATCGAACCCCGGAAGACAAGATACTATGTAGATACACTCACCTCTTTGGTACCACACATGTAGAGCAATGGTGCACGGAACTAGATCTACACGGATTCCAACATTAGCGAGAACTGAGTTTGATTTTAGTACGTACGTGTGCGCATGTATATAACGTATAACCTATAAAGTGTCGGCAGGATAGGTGTGCCTTGGTCTATTTGATCAACATCAACACTCGCGTTCGGCTGACGCTTCAACATAGCGGATATATCTCATATCAATACGGTGCCAAAAGATGCGGCCCAGGGTAAACTATGCAAAGAACGCGATCAAGAGGATCATCAGAAACTTGAGACCATCCAATCTCTCTGGTATATATCGGCGCTCGCAAGAATACCTCGCCGGCATACTTACAGGTAGCCCTACTTGTATACTATCATCAGTTAGGTAATTAAGTACAAGCAGCATAGGCGCGGTTATAAGCGTGGGGTCATTCAAGCAGTAGTACCTCATGTTTCAAAGCGGACTCGTATGTGACTTCTTGTGGCGGCGCTCCTGGCTCTAGTAGGACCTTATCGTTAGCTGAATATAGTCTGCCGGGTGAACATGAAGGGGTCTTCTAAAAGAGAGAGCATCTACTCACTAGCTCCAAAACTGACTTTCCGGGGTATACTAGGATATGCTAGACATATTACGACCTTCCTGAAGCGAAACCGCCACGCCCTCCCTGGGCCCCTCATACAGGGCCCGACATTGCTCAGGACACAGGGAACCTTTATACTCGAACTTGTAAATATACTATTCTAAAATTCCACTTATCAACATAAGCCTCCCAGCCAAATCCGAATTCAGACCCCGGTGCTGGTATATTGATTTCATATACTAGTTTTTTGCAGAGAGGTGTACTTGGCTCCTTGAATAGACACTTTACCAAATCAGAGCATCAGGAACCATTCGATCATCCGTTCCATATCTAGTCCGTGGCAAACTTTTGGCCTTTCGAAAGGAGATTTTTCAACGAGATAGTCCGGTTCATAATCTTCAGAGAGGTGTGTTTGCCCGTCCAAGCTGGGGGATTCCGATATATATACCGATTCGGATTTTCAGCTCGTCCGAGAGTAGGCCACCAAATAGAGATGCAGGAACGCCAAAAATGCATGTAGGCTCTCCAAAAATGCATCTATCCTTCAGAAAGGCGTACTCCTCCTGTCTTGCCCCCCCCTGATACGCATATTACGAGATCGTAGACTGTACGCTTGTGCATTTAAGGTGAGTATACATCACTAGTAGGTAAACGGCCTTTTGCTCTAGATAGAGATATAAAGTAAGGTTGTAGAAGTATCAATGATGGGTTACATATTCCGGGTCGGTGTAGCCCGTTATATACACTGAATATATCGATCCACTGGGTCGTAGCAACCGACAGTGTGGCCTCCTGGCTCCTCCACACCGCACGATTTCAGGCGTGCAGGTTCTTTTAGTGTGTGTGGCGACCAATAGTAGCGAGTTTGGTTGTTTGGCCGGCCATTAGGTTGTTTGACTCCCCAAACCAAAGGCCTAAAAGTCACTAAAAGAATGGGCTTCCCCCGCAATCTCCACCACCATTATTTATAATCTTTATAAACATGCAGGTGGCCATAGAACCGCCCCATCAAAACATCAATACCGTCAAATCTTGGTTCTACATCCCACCTTTCGGGGGATATAAAGAACCAACTAGTATAACAAAGGCAGCTTATTTGCCTCAGGTAAGTCTACTAGTAAACAAGTGTTTGCAACTTCTTCAAACAGTCGCACCAATTCACTCCCGACCTTGTCCTTAATTTGTAAACGTTATCGCGAGCACAGATAAGTCATGACACCGTAGCTAAGCGGTTTATACTACTATTCCGTGACGTCAAACCTATGTAAGTAATCAGCTAACGATTACACTTCAATTCCTTCACATCGCACTAACTAACTTGACCATTGTAAGTAAAACCACAGATCATGGTGAAGAGGAGTTTTGTTTTCTTTTGTGTTTCTTTTTGTTTTGTAGTTGGCGGTGGAAGTTGTCAGCCTGCTGAATACCCTTTACTGGGCGTGGCCAGGGGTTGGCGGGGTAGTTCTGGGGATAAAATAGTGCGCCGCCATAACCTTAGGGCTAGATGCGAGTATGATGTAAACAAAAAACAAAAAAACCACAGATCATGGGATATGGCACGCTTCATAAAACATCACTCGGATCACGAGGTGTCACTCGAGTCATGGACCCTCACTCGACTGACTCTCGATCGGTTGGGTGCATAGGCCTACAGGCTAGTTTTTTTTTTTTTTGTTTACATCATTAATCGTATCCAGCCCTAGGGCTATGACGATATCGAACCCCCAGAACTACCCCGCCAGCCCCTGGCCACGCCCTACAGGCTAGTTATGCAGGTACCCAAATTATAAAACACCACAAGAAGCCTTCGGCGTGTTATTAAGGACCGGTCGACTACAGTCTGTACCTTTCTTAATTTACATGACCAGTAATCCTGGAGGCTCTCGCCCGCCCACCAACCCCGGAACCAAACAAAGGAATCATTTAAGGGTATATAATTATTGGAGATCACCAATCAAGCGTGCTAATAAGAGTTACTAAACATCAGAAACGTCAAGCCCAATCCTACCAAGGTCGATAATCACCATTACTAGCAGCATCTCTATTTATATTTCCCGGTTTGTTAGTTAGGGTTAGT
Organism: Morchella sp. 2016-57; assembly: GCA_024713875.1. NCBI lineage: Eukaryota > Fungi > Ascomycota > Pezizomycetes > Pezizales > Morchellaceae > Morchella > Morchella sp. 2016-57. The sequence goes on from JAMGZE010000011.1 coordinate 58,456, forward strand.
TAGGGTTAACCTCTTCATTTTACATACCCTTTACTATGACATTCTCTACTCCCAACCCACCTCGTCCTATAGTACCCATCCACGGCCTTTTCCTCTACCCACTACAAGGAAGAAAAAATTGAATCCCGAGAATCCGAAAAATACGCTACCTCAAGCCCTTGACCGTATAAACAAAAAAAGAAACGCACCCAAAGCTCACCCATTGAATACCCATCCCATCACCCAAACACCCAGCCGAATTCAAGGCAAAGCTAAATAAGTATAGTTCTTGTTCAAAAGTCCTGGGACAACGCAACCACGAGTTGCTACGGGGCTTGTCCCGGGATTTTTGACATGGAGGTATACATATCATAAGGGGACTATCATCAAAATAGGACTTAAGCTTGTGTGTAAATTAAATTACTATTCATGCCAGGCCTAAGATGAAGATCAGCACACGTATCAGTCGACGCTTTCCCTTCACTATTAAGGGCACACAGAGCCTACATCCATAGGGGCCTCCCCCGAGACCGACCACCAGGTTGTAATTTACGCCGCTCTGGCCCCCGCTCAAGCTTCATGGCTCAGAGTCCGATGCAATAGCCAACCGCGCGCCTGAATAGCAAGAACAAACAACAGATCCAATGCTTCTCGCCCAACCTTGATTAAAGCCCCGACATTTATTGCGTCCATCTATCGGTTGATTCCGCCTATGTAACTCAGGGTTAGGGTTCTGTTACAATCGAGCGGCACAGCAGTACTACTGCACCCCAGTCCAACCCCCACCGGGCGGGAGGCAGACCGACACCTCTCTCTACGAACACTACCAAACACTACACGCTCAAGAGCTACATATATCCTAGACCTCGAATTGATGCTGTTGTTCTTTTCGCGTTGGGGTGGTTGGCTCGGAATCCGGTGTGCTATCGTCGGTGAACGTTTTCCGGTAGGGTATACGTAGGCAGGGGTTTTACCGGGTATATCCGGTATACCGAGAACTCGGAGAGGGGTCTTTAGTGGATTGAGAGATAGAGACCAATATGGTATGTGAAAAGATCTAGTATTCTCTTTTCACGGGCTCAAACAGCCCAGCTACTATGTAGAGAAGGTACATACAATGAAACCCCAAAAGAAAAAGAACAAAGTAAGAAATAAAGGAAACAAAAAGATTGTAAAGATACCCTATCTATATATAAAAGCAAACAGGCCTTCCTGAATGCTTATCCATCTACGCGCTACCACACTCCGCCGGCATTTCCATGCCCTGAGGTTTGAGGGCCTTCACCGCCGCGCACCACTTGACACCTCTCTCGTCAGTAGCCTTCAACTCTCCGGTGCCAACGCAGTCCTGCATGTATGTCTGGAAGCCCTTGAAGCCGCCCTTCTTGACACCGTCCTGGACCTCTGGCTTGCAGGTTGTGAGGAACCAGGGTGCTGCGCCAAAGGTGTATCTATTGCGGGTGTCAGTATGCAGCAAGGACAACGGGGTAAGGCCAGAAAACTTACTTGTCGGCGAGGACTTGCGCCCGGATAGCCTTCTGCTTATCTTCCGGCACGGAGGAGACGGTGTCGAATGTGAGAGAAAGCTTCTTCCCACCGCCGAGCTCAAGAGTCTTTTCTTTGAGTTCCTCCTGGGCGTATGCATAGTCGTAGATGAAGTTGAACATGAGCATCGCCTTGGCTATCACGCACGTCAGTCACCACCCACAATCAATATCGACAGCTAGAGAGAGAGAGGGTGCACATACTGCCCTGTCCTGGCCTTCCCGGGAAGTGATTTTCATTATACTGGAAGTCCCCGCTCTCCAGCGCCATGAGACCTACCAGTGCCGCAATCTCGCCGAGGGTGGTCTGCTTGTACTTCTTGAAGGCATCGTTGAGGAGAGGGGTGGCCTTCTTAGCATCGTGGCATTCGCTGGCAAAGCTTGCGCTTGCGCACGAGGCCGACCCAGGTGCTGCGAGGGCGAGCTGGGAGGCGGTGATGGAGCCGAGCTGGGAGGAACTGTCGAAGGCACCACGCTTGGAGAGGTCAACGGGGGTTGCTGCCGCGAGGGCGAGGAGCGAAGATAGGAGGAAGAAGGTCTTCATCTTGTATATATATGGGTAGATATGTATGTAGATCTGGCGTTCAACGCTATGTGTATATGGGAGGGGAGGGGGAGTATTAGTTTATTATAAAAGCTGAGAGAAGTTGCGAATGAATGTATGTATATCCGAGAAAGAGACTGAGAGAGAGAAGCAGCGCAGCCCCAGGCTAAATAGCGAGAAAGGAATGTAAGAGAAGAGACAGATGATATACTATAAAGCCCAAAGCTTAGATACAATAATCAACGGGGGGAGGCAGGGAGTATTACACCATTATATATATACACACGCTCGACCCTTCCCTGCTCTCTGACTACGCAGAGCAGGAGCTGAAAGTATTCACTAATCCAGAGATGAAAGTGGCGAGGCATGCAAGGGGTATTAGGGCAACAACCGTTCCAGTGGCATCGGAATCGAATGAGTGGACTGAAAAGCCCGGTGAAACAAAGTGGAGCGCCTTTGTCTGTCGTTGGGGATGTGAATCGTTGGTTGAGGATTAGTACCGGTGTTGAGGTTGAAACTGAACAAATCTACCCCTGGCAAGGAGGAATGAATGCAGGTACACGACAAGCTTTGTAATGCCCTACCGAGTTACTTCATGCATAGAGTAGGATAGAATAATACATCAAGTACTATACTATCTGCGCGCAATTATGTACCGGTTCGGTCACAGGTAAATATATTGATTTATTCTTGTCTAGAGACACATCAAGACCGACCCCAATTCTCTCCGACCGGAGAATAAGGATAAGGATAACCTTATCTATTGCTTATGTACATCTTATCGAACCTGGCACAGACAGCAGACAAGGGTCTACTCGGTACCTCACCCCAGAAATAATAATCGAGGGACCGAAATTGAATTCATGAAAAGAGACATGCACTCGGATGTGCACGGTAGCCTCGGGATGAGTGATCGCTTGATTAAGAACTGTCAAAGTGGGAGGATAATCCATCCTGTTTCTACATCTACATGTAGTACACACCCGAAGCCGCGCGCGTGCAGCATCACCATCAGCACCACTGCTACCATACAGGAAATTGAATTTCCGAGTGCTAAAGTTATACGTTGTGGGATCAGATATATTGGAGGACTGTGCATGTAATACTCATTACAGCACTTACTGCTCTTCAGGCTCCAATCAACCATCCTTCACAAAACAGAGATAACATCCGAGATATCAAAGGCACAACCATTCCTTCCTACTCCCAATCAGGTTTTAACCATACACATACTGCAATCAAAAGTCCCAATACCAGCTAACCAACAAGCTAAACCTTTTTCAATGAAATGTCCATCATTTTCCACCCCAGCTTCATCTCCTCCTCGTCTGCCCAAACCCAGTACTAGAATGCCTTTCCCCTGCGGCACTACTCTCTCCATCGCCACTACCCCAGCTAGATGCCGAATAAGAAGAAGAAGACTGTGCTGGCGGGGGTACCCTCTCTCTTCTGTTCTCGCCGCCACCACTAAACAGTCTGCTCGCAGCTGCGCCTGCAGCTGCACCTGTCGCTGCGCCAGTCCAGAAGCCAGGCCCCTGCTGCTGCTGTTGCTGCTGCTGTGAGTACCACGGTTTCGGATCCGAGTCGTAAGGTGGTGGTGGTGGTTGGTCATATCCGCCTCCACCACCGCCACCGCCGCCCCAGAACGAAGGACGACCACCCCCAGCCGCACGCTGGGCGCGACGACCCGTGGGAGCGGAGGTGCAGGCGGAGTAGATGATCAAGCCGAGGATGCTGAAGAAAATTGACCAGAAGATGACGAGAATTATGTTTGCTGTAAACCAACGTCAGCAAGTAATCAATGAGAAGGGGGTAAGTGAACATACTGCTGGTACTGTTGTCATTGGTGAAGCGGTTAGTCCAGGCGGCGGACCCATATTTTTCGTAGCCGTAGTCTGTGAGTGCGAGACGGTACTCGACGCCGCAGGAACCTTAGTAGGACGCCAGTAAGTATTGCTGCCGTGAGTTATATTCAGTGCATAGAGAGCTTACCCTTAAGGATGTAGTTGTCGTCTGGGCTATCATATCTATTGTTTCTTTCATTAGTATCATCACCAATTAAGGGGGCTCGGAACAGCTTCAGTAATTAGTTTACCCTTCACAAATGACATCTGTAGCACCAAGCTTAAACTCCCTCGGCAGGTCTGCCGTACACGACCAGCTGATATTCTCATCGCCATAATCACTGCTCCCGTCAGCTTTTGCCCTCAGCTCAGCCCGCACAGCAGACAGGGAACTCACCTCCCCCGGTTCTTGCACCGCATCACATCAACCTCATATCTCCCCATTCCATCACCGCCTACACATTTCAACTACACACAACCTCAGTCAGCAACGTCTCGTCTTAGCATGGTACATACATACCTGCGGAATCGGAGCGACCCTCCTACCCTTCGTCATCATATCGTTTCGCAGTGTCAACGTATCAATCCGGCTCAGCAAGACTTTCTGCGAGCCGAAGGCCTCTACACAGCCCAGAGACAGCAAGACGCTCAACAGCACTGGATTCGTGGGTTTCATCTTTGTCGTTGTTGGTGAAACAGAGTCTCACAGGAGTGGAATTCAAGGTCCCCCCCCAAGTAATTAAGGTGGGCTGAATCGATAAGGACACGGTGGCGCGGGGGTGTTTATCGCGCCACACAAGGCTATCATGATACAGAACCCTAGCCCTGCCCTGGGAGACTGGGTGTGATTGGTTTCCCGGTACAGGTTTATGAATTCAGTGATCAGGCAGCTCTCTATACGTATACGGTCCTGGCTAGCTAAAGCTTTTACTGCAGGTATAATCCCGGGGAACACGAGCGATGAATTAATTCGAGAGACAGTCTGCAGGGATAAATAGCGGCTTCTCTGGTTCAAAACCGTGGAACAGCAAGACTACATCTCTTTATTCCTATGGGAGATACAGTATCGTATATATATCTAAGAGGAATCTACGGCTGGATTTAATTCTGTTGTCGAAACAGATTGGTTCTGTGGCCAATGTCGTGAGTTATGTAATCTGCCTAACTGGATAATATTCTATATATGCATTGTGGCGGATGCGACTCTACTGAATTATTACACAGTTCCAAATCGGGGGCGTTACTAAACACTACAACTACATGTATTCACTACCAATGCTAACGATTGAGAAGGACCAGAACCTCAAATCACCTCTTCATTCCCCTCTTCATCTTCCTCTTCATCCCCCTCTTCATCCCCCTCTCCAACTTCCTCCCCCCCAAACTCCAAGGCCCATCTAAACATCCCCCCGCACTTGATGCACTCCACCCAGGAACATCCCCCACGTCTTTCAATCCTAATTCCACAGTTCTTATTTGGGCATTTCATTGAAAAACGATTCAGTGAGTCCTCCTCCGCCTCCAACTCACGGCATACCTCCTGACAGGTACGCCCCTTGTGCTCATTATTATCATGCGAGAAACAGCTTCTCGCACCACACCTCACACACTTAACCATCCCTCCAACGTACCCTTCATACAGCCTCCCATGCCCGCAGGTCGCACACCACTTCCACATCTGCTCAATGATCCGCACCTTCCTCTCCTCCTGGTTCCGCTCATACGCGGCCAACGTCTCGCAGATGCCCAACGCCATCCTCACGTCCCCGTGGCCCATCACCGCCGGACACTCTGGGCACCTTGGATCACGCCTCGACTTCACATCAAACGCGATGCAGGTCTTCAAGCATGAACGACACACGCGGCTCGCGTGCAGGCAGGCCGTGGAGATGCGCCAGCCCGGGAATTCACTGAGGAACAGGTGCTCAAGACACACGCTGCAGCGGAGAATATCTGTCCGGAACGGGCGATAACTGGTTTTTGGGCGGGTTCGCTTAATGACGCCAAGGCCTCCGAGCAAGTCGGATGGCAGTTCGAGGCTGCAATCAGGGTCGGGGCAAAGCCATGGTTTGGCGGCGATGCGCACGTGACGGGCCAAGCAGAGGTTACAGGCTGGTTGATGAGAGGTGTGGTAGGGGATGTCAGGGAATCTACCGGAGGGACGGTTTTGTATGCAAACAGGGCATCTAAGTAGGGTATTCGGGGTGGTACCCTCCTCGTCCGAGGTATCCTCGCGGCTACGGAAAAAGAAACCTCCAATTGTAGCTGAGAGCCCTGAAAACGTACGGTAAAGCCACGAGATGGAGGGGCCATGGAGTACTGCTATCTGGGCTGCGACAAGCGCCCAGTCGAGCGCGGGGAGAAAGCGACGGGCTCTGTTCCATTGGATTTCACCAGCCTGCATGGGGTACAAATCTTTTCGGTAGGATTATTTCGACTGGTTTGACCGGTCCATTGGGCTTATTTATATCAATTCTCGAGGGCCGATAGTGACTATACGATGAGCGCACAAAACTTCGAATGACTCTGCGCACTTGTACTTGTTGGGCTAGATTATTGACTTTGACCATTTTTATTTCTGGAGTGATGTCGATGTAATCATTTCCCGTGCATTACTCGTAAGTTACGTCCCTAGAAAGCACCTATCCAGGAACCCCGACGTTTTTCGAGGCACTAGTTAGCAGCAAGCCACCGAGTCGATCAAAAACGGTCATACAACGGCTTTTCAAACAATTGAATATCCACACTGCCCTATCTGCTGACTAGTATCCGGGCTCTGCCTACCAGGAGTCTTCGCTACCATTGCCTCTAGTCTCCGAGAAATATTTACCAAATCACCACTACCGAACCCCTCTCGTGTCCGAGGGGAGCAATTCAACCAACTAGCCTCAAAATGATATCAAATTCAGGAACCAGCCCTGGTTTTGGGTATGTAGATTTATCACGTAAACCCCGGGGATCCCAGCCAAGGCCGGAGTGTAGAGATTCGTTCCTCTATTTTTTTACGTGGTCCTGGAGCACCCCCGAGGATCATTTTCCGCCGGGACCTACATAGAATCCGCAGCATATGGGAGATCTTTCCTCTCTCCTTTGGGCTTGAGAGTTGCTTGGGACCCTTCTTTGTTTTATTTTTTTACACTTGTCCGGTCTTGACACTGTGGAAAAGACACAGGAACCGTAATGACATAAACACAGCAAGAGCGGCCTCGGCTATTAAGCTAATACACAAAAACAGACCTTACACAACCACAGAGCACGGCAGCCGCAAATTGATACCGGGCAGCACTCCTCGGCACTTTTAGCTGACTCCCGGTAGTGACCTCATCTACAAGCGCGACATACCGAGTGATGCCCTATGATCCAGCCCTTCCTCAACACAGCTTCCCACACCGACGTGGGCGCACCCACAGGGAAAGGAACAGCCATCCTAGGTCTGATAACCTTGACATGGAAGATTGAATCGCGCGCTCCAGCCCGCGTGGGGGAGTTCGCATATACATGTATATATGTATTCAATTTGATCATTTCCGGTTGGCGTAGAAGCGGGATTGGATTCTTTCAGCCGCTAACCAACACATACACCGCGTGCACAGTGCCACGCCGCCCGGGTGATATTCCGTGATCCATCCCCCGAACGCTGTGACGAGATAAACCAACGCACCCCAGAGAACCGCAATAGTGCCGCCCATTGCTTCAGGCGCCGGCATCATAACAGGATACGTACCTAAAGACCATGATCCGCCACCATAGGCTAGCCGACTATGTAAATCCCCCGTAGGCCTCAGCGCCGGCAGAACCCAGCACCCGGGGGGGGGGATGTAATATATAACCAGGCCTAGATATCCGCCCGCGCAAAACCGCCCTCCCATCCACCAGGGCGACAAGACGGCCCCTGCCCGAGCGCAGCAACCACAGGATAGCCCAGCCCACGAGACCGCCACAAGGCCCTGGTTCCAGAACCCTAACCCCGCGCTCGCCGCCCACCGACCCGCCCCCCACTGCGACACGCATCGCAGCCCTCACGCCTTGCCTGTGTGCAGTGCGGGTTGCGTTCGACCGATGGTCTTCTATATACGTAAATGGTAGTGCCCTTGCCATACCTACCGCACCCAGACCCACAGACGCGCCCCCTACCCGCAGCGGGAAGCCACACTACGCAGCCCTAGATAGGGTGGACGTGCACACCCACTCTGTTGCAAGTTATCATCCTGTAGCGACTGGGCGGTGGATGCGGAGTACAAGGGCGGGGCCCAGGGTAAGGTTTACTCATACTGTCAGATAAGACTACTGTTGGGAAAAGGCGGAGGGTTGGAGAGCGGGATTGTGCTGCTACTATTTGAGCCCGGCCAGAGAAGATTTCATAGATATATTCGTAAATTCAAAAAGGTATTTACCAAACCACATAAACCCAAAGTATACAACGAGTGCCCTCGGGCCAGTACCGAAAAGAAAAGAGCAGCACAGGAAGCAGCAGTAGACAACAGGTGCCCGATATACCAACACCCGTCAGCGCTTACAAACGCATGTTCACCCCCTCATACGATAACATTAGTTCCCCCGAGTGAGCTTCACTCTATATATATTGTACATACCTCAATCCTTCTTAAAGAGCCCTCTCAGACTCCTCAGCCCGCTCTGCACCGTCAGGCCAAGCCCCTTCACCGGGTCCTCCTGCCTCTCCAGCTCCTCAATCTGCCGCAACGTGACATTCCCCCACAACTCGACTGGGATATACCCAATATACGCCACATTCCTACCACCGTTAGCCCACGCACACCAACCCCCGGAATGAGCAGTACATACCCAAACCCGCCGATCCAGTATATCGTCTCGACCTCGAACGTGACCCAGTCACTCTCATGGATCCTGTTCCCGGGCGCCCAGATCCTAGCGTCCTTATGCACGGCGGTAAAGCACGTCTTCAGCCTCTCGGCCTCCTCGCTCCCCCTCGGGACCTTCCCGCTCAGCCGGCCAATGAGCGACAACCGCGGCTGGCTCGCCTGCGACCAGCTACTCGCATGCTCGCGCACCGACAGACTGATCGGCGCCCCGTCCTTTGCATTCTTAAAGCTGTGCCGACCACATTGGTTAGCGTCTGCCGCCCTAGGTACTTGACTGTACAGGCTGCACATAACCGGGGGGGGTTCTTACGAGGTGGCAATGCCCATGGCCAGGAGCGTCGGGTTCCCCGTCGTGGAGCAGTCGGCGTAGTAGTCCATCAGGCCGATCGGCTGGCCAGCGAGGCCGTGAGGGTCATCGTGCGGGAAGATTGTGGAGAGGGTGGCTATGGACTCTGACTTCAGGAGCTTGCGGGCCTGGACGGCGGCCTCTTTGACGGTTGGGACGAGGGTGGAGGAGGAGGGCGTCTCGTCGAGTGGGAGGGCGAGAGTGAGGGCGAGGGTGAGGGTGAGGGTGAGTATGGAACGCATGTTGGGGTGTCTTTAACGGAGTGGATGAAGGGGGAGAGGATTGGGGGTGTAGAGTATGTCCATATATTTACATTTACTCAATGGGTGTGGGCTGATCAAGTGGATAAGGGATAAGGGATAAGGGATTAGCCTGTAGAGCCACCGCTGCTTGGCGTCTGCTTGTTAGATCTTCCAACTACAGCGCCGGTGTTGTATGCATCTACAGTGGATCACATCAGTAATGTCTACTTGTACATACTCCACACACAACGGCTGTGCCTGGCAGTGAGACATAGCGCATTTCTTATACAAATATCTGCCCGCATGCGGTAATGCTTGGCATCTCTATCACCACTGTTTTGGATGTTGTCCAATCAGAGGGGAGGGCGGTATCTGTGCTCAGTTCCAGAAGGCATACATGTACTCTTCACCTCACACCCTCCCCCCAGAACAAAGGAGTAAGTACATGTAGTCAAATACATACACACCAGGCCCCTTCTCCATACACAGCATGATATAAAAAAACCCGGAACGCCGCTTCTACCTAAAATTACACACTTGCCTCTAATCTAGCACATGCTACGCATAGTCATCACCCTCCATCTCAATCTTATACGCCCTCCTCTTCGCTCCCGCCCCAAACCTCGTCACCAACGCCCCCAGCTCCCTCCTCCTCTTCTCAAAGCTCGCGCGCTCTCCATGCCCCCACTTTGTGATCCTTGTCAAGCCCCCATCGCTGCTCATCAACGTATCCATAACGCTGATCAGCGTCCTGGCCATCTCCAGGCATCGCTCCACGAGGATCGGCGACTTGCGTCTCCTCACCAGCTCGAGCTCCAGGTCCACCTCCTCGTCGACCCGCCGCAGCGCCTGTTTGACGTTGGCCGGATCCCCCGTCTTGATGGACACCTGCAGGAACATGTTCCACACTTTTACGTCGACGGGGATCTGCCACTTCTTGATCATGAGATCGAGGAGCTCCTGCGCGGAGCTGAAGGCGGCGCTGCGCCCGTGACGCTTGCATGATGAGAGCGCAATGTAGAATGTCTTTGCGCTGGGGGTGACGTCCATCGACTTTACGAGCCCAAGTGCCTCGGGACCAAGGCGTTCGCGGCGGAGGATGCGGAGGTAGTCGTGGTAGTTGAGAAGATCGGGCTTCACTCTGTAAGGGGGCGCGGTGAGCAGGGTCCAGTACTTGCATGCGGTAACTGGGTCGCCGAGCTTCGCGCAAGCCTCCAGGATGAGCGACAATGTCGGGTTCGTAGGGAGGGGGCGTGTTGAGGTGGGGTATGGCTTGGCAATGGGTGTGAAGGTGGTCTCGGTTTCTGGGTTGAGCGGCGCCGAGACCTTTTGCTCCGGCGGTAAAATACCCTTCTCTCCGGGGACCAACGGGAGCTTCGGGCTCGTCTGTCCGGAAAAGATAGAGTCCTTCGTGTGCGGCTTTATGGGATTTTTCGGGGCCAACGACTCAATCCCGTACACCTGCTCGCACAGGGTGAAAACCTCCCTCCAGTCCACCTCCCGCTCGCTGGAGAGCAGCACCCTTCCCATCGCGCATGCCAGTGCTTCGTCGATCCACAGCTGGCCATTGATCCATTTCGACAGTACCCCCGCCCACACCCGGCGTCCATCCTCCACATCCGTAGCCGCCCCCTTGGCCGTCTTTATTCCGTTCAGCAGGATCGTGTACGTCTGCGTGTTCGGGGCGTTGGGGCCATTCACAGGGAGCCCAGCGACAATAGTCCACATAGAGTCAAGGTCCTCGGCGCGCGAGCAGACGCGGAGAATAGCGTTGGTATGGAAGATGTTTGGCTTGACGGGCGATTTGGGGTTAGAGAGGGAGTTGTAGACCTGAAGGGCACGGGCGAGGGTCTGGCCAAACTGGGTATTCTCCGAGAGGCCGTTGAGGATCAGGGTAAAGGTGTGCGAGTCTGGCACGACCTTTCGCTTTTTCATCTAGTTATTCCTCCCATATTAGCGGCACGCCGTTGGTTAGATGATGCGGAGATACGAACCTCGTTATAGGCCTGAAATGCGCGCTTGACGAACCCAGTCCTGAGGTAATGCTGGATAATCACATTCCACGAAACCACCGTATTCATAGTCCTGCTTGCCTCCCTGACCAGCGATAACGCCGAATTCTCGTCCTTCTTCTCGAGCCGCCGGCGAATCAGATCCGACATCTTCAACGGATCTCTCATCTTTGCCCGTTGCGGCTGCGGACGGGTCTGCTTGACGAAGCTGGAGGGCGGAGGACCCCTAGCCCGCGACGGCGGTGGTCCCGGGGAGGAGGGCCGGAACGCATCTGAGTATGCGGCAATTGCATAGGAACGACGTAGAGGTACATGTGCTGATTTTATGTAGCTGTGACGGCAGAGCTGGCAGAATAGCATCTCGAGGGAGGTTTTGTGGGAGGGAGGGGGGGAGGGGCGTTGATGCTGCTCATGAGAAAAAATCTTAAGGAAACCCTAACCTCTCTTATCTTATCAAGGTTGTCTGCATGCGGCTCTGCGTTATCTTATCTTTCGGTCTGGAGAATCTAATCTCTCTGCATGTATGCATAAACCAACCCATTAGGTTAGAGACGTGATCATTGAGGACTTCAATTTCCTGGACGATACTCAATCTAAGGTTATTTCATGCTCTCAATATTTAGCGATAGGGATCAAGTAAACTAAACATCTAGACTAGTACTACGCTAATCAACCTTTTCCGGTGCCCATTGATTGCAGGAACCATGGTATCTACTACGGCGGCCATATAAGTTTTGGAATTGCTGTGGTTTATTTAAGGTTTAATTGATTGATTGATACTTCATACATGTATGCAGCCCGAAGGCTATGACAATTATTTAAGGTTTATGTTATATATATGTTAAGGATTTTATTATATATTGGCATTATTTTTAAATTTGCAGTACAATACCAGTACTGGCTATCCAGCCCTAGTTCTAATTCTCCCAGTATAGAATATATGAGCCCTGCCTTTTATGGTCATTTATGCAATTTTACAAACAGATAAATAGAATGATTTATAAGGTCATCCTTCATTACGCCACCCTTAAAGCGCCCCGCCATTCACATGTTTCAAAATTTAATACAATATATGTATGTATGTACAACGCACACCATAGGTCATGATCAGATTAGTTTATTTTGTAGCAGGACAAAGCCATGTTTCGTTTCGTTTCGTTTCGCAATGTCCACGGAGAACAACACCCCTAACGCCCCTGCACAAGGTCCGAGTGATCTTACATGATTCCAGACACACACAACGGACCAACAACATGTACAAGCCCTCCCATTGCAACACTCTATATATCTCCCAAAGGCTGTGCCTGCACACCATGCCCCCCTACCGCCCACACCATACCAGCAACGCCCAGCGCTACTGCTCCTCCTCGACAATGGCAGCAAGTCGAGACCCCCTTGTGCGTGGAGCCGGGGCATGTGCTCTGAAGCTACCATGGACAGGGCTACGTGGTAGTGGCATGGTGAGCGAGAACTGGATCGATATTGCGTTGACGGTTTTGCCCCGGTTGCGTCGGTGGGTCAGGATCAGGCTGGACAAGGCTTGATGCTTGCGTTCAGGAAGGGCGCTATTATTTTTGGCGTTGATCATTGGAGCGTGGTCGATATCGATATTGTGAGAGGGGTAGTAATAGGGGAAAGATATAGGACTATCAGAGCATACTTATAGTAATTACATGCAAGTCTAGTATCGCATGTCCACACCTCCCTCTAGGCCGGTCATGGTTTCTTTGTTCAATGACTTTCGTTTTTACTTTGATACATATAACTAAATATCCCTATGGACCAGCATTTAGTTGACAATAGAACTCAACCCAAACTCCATCTCAAATTCCAAAACAATATAAATCAACGTCAAATTAGCTAATCCTACCAACCACGCTTTCTGCAACTCGAAGGTGTAGAGTATTTATGCTAAAGAAAGTAGTAGGTACAAAACAAATATAATGAGAGACAATACACTGTAAGGAATATGGCCCGGTCCCTGTTGACAAACGGAATCACTCAGCATAGCATAACTAATAGGAAAGTGAGTAATATGAAATACAATAATCCCATGACCCATGTGCTATTTCTCATTTGCGAGCGTGACTAAACCAAGGATTAGTATATATCCAAGGCCATATTAGGATGATATTATCTGATTAACCTACCGCCATCCAAAGTGGAGATCGTGTACTATGATGAATCTGGCTCCTTTCCTTGCTCCGTATCATGCGGCCTCTTCTTAGACCTCCAAGCTCTCCTCCTTGAGGGTGTCGGTTTTGGGGCAACGACATCTGACGCTGAAGAATTTCCAGATTTCGAATCCTCTTTACTAGTGTGTAACAGCTCCAATCTCGCTCCTATATTTCCCTCGATCCACTCGGAAATCTTGAATTCAAATATCAGTATCTCTTTTATACAAGCATACTGTGAAAAAAACTTCAACCTACCAAAGAATATTTAAACACAATCCAGACCAAGAAAACCAGAGTCAAAACTGGACAGGCAATGGCGAAATACCAAGTCCATCTTGGGTTATTTCCAAGGACATCTAAATTCATACCGAAAAGTCCCTGTTATTGTCAGGAGCATTGCACCTACCTACACAGGGCTTCTTATCGCATCTAATGAGAAAACAATTGAATCACTTACGGAAACAAATGTCAAAGGGAGAAAGATAAACTGAAGATTTTGTTATATGTTGGAACTATCTTCAATGGATTGGTTAAAACTTACTGTTATCCAACTAAGCCTCTTCATGCTCAGAGACATGCTATTAGAGACCTTCGACATCTCAATAGACTCCCGAGCCTCATAGATGGAGACTAAATTGAATTCCTTTATTGATTGTTAGTGAGCATTGCGATAAAAATCTATCTTCGAAAAAGAAATACTCACGAGTTCAATCATATCCTTTGTTTCTGCTTTTAATTCAGTTATCTCATGGATGCATTTTTCTATAAGTTCGACTTTTTTTGATAGTTTCGCCAATGCTTCGAGCTTTTCTATGCGTGGCCCCTCCGATCCCTTCAAATAGCGATCGATAGAGTCATTATCATTAACCGATTCGGCCACTTCTAAGAAGAGAGCCTCGTTGTCTTTGAACCTCTCCCAGAGTTCCCGCGCTTTCAATATATGAACCTGCAAACCCGAACGGAGTTTGTTCCACTCCCGACTGTCTTGCAAAAGACACCTAATGATCTCGGGATCTTTTCCCCCCTTTTCCAGCTGTTTATCACGCTACTTCAGGGTTAGCAAAGTTTAAGTACATAATTATTGGAGGGTTTTGGATCTTATAAACTCGAACTTACCATATTTTCAAGATGCAGCCTGCCGCCTTCCAGAAGTTCGAGCCATCTCCGATGGACATCATCAAGCAACAAGGTAGCAAATTCTGCCCCGTGAGAAGGAATCGAAAGATACTCCAATCTTAAGGTCCCTTGGTATAGCAAGGAACGTAAGAATAACTCTTTAGGGTGATAATTCCCATATTTAGGCCGATTCTTGCGACTGGCTTCTTTGGGATGCGTCATTATCCAAGAAATTTCGACCTTTTGTTTCGTAAATGTGAATGGTTGCAATTTCTTCTCTGACCCATCCTGCGCGGCCCCTTCCACATCTGGAATTAGGAAGATGCAAAAGCGTATATATCCAATCACTCCTAGTCCTAGAGGCTGTGAGAAAAAACTAGGATGTTCAATGAGCGTGGAGCAAGGGTCTGACCTTCCATCTCATTCGCTGACTCCACCTCAACCTCTAACTTATTTTTCCCTGGGTCAGGTATGTTTGCTGACTCCGCCTCAACCTCTGACTTATCCCCCACTTCTCGGCCTGTTGTAGGTTTAGTAGCCTTAACTTTCTTTAAGCCTCCAACATCGATCGCTATATCAGCTCTTCTAGGGACTCCCGGGAATAGACTTGTCGATGTAGTGAGTTCCCCACGATACCATCTGAAGTCGATAATATTTTCTCCCGGGTCCTTATAGAACGCTATCTCTTGGGACGAAAGTTCGCCAAGTGGTTTTATAAAAGACTCGTACACACTGCTATCGGGAAGCCTAAATGATCTTTACCACAGCATGATTCGTTATGTTAGCGACTCCAGATCCTTTATATCCCGTACACGGATTCATCCCCAGTCGTCGAGCACTCACATCTTAATCCATGGGTCCAATATTACATAGCTCTTAGATTCGCCACATTCTTTTGTACCATCTCCGCATGGCCACCCCGTGCCCTTCTCATCCGCTAAGATACGAGTATCCCCATCTAGGCCACAACACAAACCGATATTCTGAAGGGTCTCTTTTTCCCCTTCAGAGCACAGTAAGTCGATCAACTTTTTCGTCCTCAAACACCTGGTATCCGCGCCCTTCGAAACTAAGCGCCTTAGCATTGGTAAAGGTTTATCTAATTCAGTCGCAGTCTCCAGAGGGGATTTCCCCGAGTGATCCTTTATATCAATCCCGTTTTCCTCTACCTCCAGAATTTCGTAAATGAGAGTTAACATTGTCTTGGCCTTCGACTCGTTTTCTCCCTGCGAAGCTTTAACGTACTCCCTCAGAGCTTCGTGAAGTGGTGTCAATCCAAACTGGTTTCTAGCTCTTAAATTCAGATTAGGAGATTTCGTGAAATGTTTCATTATGAGTTTGCTTTCTCCGTGACTGGCTATGACGATTTTGGCTCCCGCAACAATCAGTAGCTTTACTACCCCTTCGCGCCCACCCTCAACCGCTGCCTGTAGTGTGGCATTAACATCGGCCCCACCATCCACCAGTACTTTTACTATCCCTTCGTGCCCGCCCTCCACCGCCGCCTGCAGTGCCGTCCTCCCCTCACTTTCGGCCGGGCTGGCATTAACATCGGCCCCACCATCCACCAGTACTTTTACTATCCCTTCGTGCCCGCCCTCGACCGCCGCCTGCAGTGCCGGCCTTCCATAAGGTTTGGCCGGGCTGGCATTAACATCAGCCCCAGCATCCACCAGTGCTTTTACGATCCTTTCGTGCCCGCCCTCCACCGCCGCCTGCAGTACCGTCCTCCCATAAGATTTGGCCGGGCTGGCATTAACATCAGCCCCACCATCCACCAGTACTTTTACTATCCCTTCGTGCCCGCCCTCGACCGCCGCCTGCAGTGCCGTCCTTCCATAAGATTTGGCCGGGTTGGCATTAACATCAGCCCCAGCATCCACCAGTGCTTTTACGATCCTTTCGTGCCCGCCCTCCACCGCCGCCTGCAGTGCCGTCCTCCCATAAGATTTGGCCGGGCTGGCATTAACATCAGCCCCACCATCCACCAGTACTTTTACTATCCTTTCGCGCCGCCTCCACCGCCGCGCATACTGCTCCTCCCATAAGATTGGGCGGGCTGGCATTAACATCACCCCACCATCCACCAAGATTTTTACTATCCTTCGCAGACGCCGACCGCCGCCGCCGCAGCCGTCCTTCCATAAGATTTGGCCGGGCTGGCATTAACATCAGCCCCAGCATCCACCAGTGCTTTTACGATCCTTTCGTGCCCGCCCTCCACCGCCGCCTGCAGTACCGTCCTCCCATAAGATTTGGCCGGGTTGGCATTAACATCGGCCTTCGCATCCACCAGTATCTTTACTATCGCTTCGTGCCCGCCCTCCACCGCCGCCTGCAGTGCCGTCCTCCCATAAGATCTAGCTGGGCTGGCATTAACATCGGCCTTCGCATCCACCAGTATCTTTACTATCCTTCGCCGCCTCCGCGCTGCGCAGTGCCGTCCCGCCATCTTCGGCCGGGCGATAACATCGGCCTCCGTGATTCACTCAAGATCTTTACTTA
Organism: Morchella sp. 2016-57; assembly: GCA_024713875.1. Lineage (NCBI taxonomy): Eukaryota > Fungi > Ascomycota > Pezizomycetes > Pezizales > Morchellaceae > Morchella > Morchella sp. 2016-57. The sequence continues at coordinate 75,606 of JAMGZE010000011.1, forward strand.
TCGCCGCGCGCCTCCGCCGCCTGCCTGCTGCCTCCCGCCATCTTCGGCCGGGCTGACATTAACATCGGCCTCCGTGATTCACTGCGATCTTTACTTATCCTTCGCGCCGCCTCCGCTGCCTGCAGTGCCGTCCCTCCCGCCATCTTCGGCGCTACGCATTAACATCGGCCTCCGCATCCATATCTTTACTATCGCCGCCGCTTCGCCTCCGCCGCTGCCTGCAGTGCCGTCCTCCCGCCATCTTCGGCCGCGCTGGCATTAACATCGGCCTCCGCATCCATCAGTATCTTTACTATCGCTTCGTGCCCGCCCTCCGCCGCTGCCTGCAGTGCTGTCCTCCCGCCATCTTCAGCCGGGCTAGCATTAACATCGGCCTTCGCATCCACCAGTATTTTTACTATCCCTTCGTGCCCGCCCTCCGCCGCTGCCTGCAGTGCCGTCCTCCCGCCATCTTCGGCTGGGCTGGCATTAACATCGGCCTTCGCATCTACCAGTATCTTTACTATCGCTTCATGCCCGCCCTCCGCCGCTGCCTGCAGTGCCGTCCTCCCATCAGCTTCGGCCGGGCTGGCATTATCCGCCGCTGCCTGCAGTGCCGTCCTCCCATCAGATTCGGCCGGGCTGGCATTAACATCGGCCTTTGCATCCACCAGTATCTTTACTATTCCTTCGTGCCCGCCTCCCGCCGCTGCCTCTAGTGCCGTACTCCCATCACATTCGGCCGGGCTGGCATTAATATCGGCCTTCGCATCCACCAGTATCTTTACTATCCCTTTGTGCCCGCCTCCCGCCGCTGCCTGCAGTGCCGTCCTCCCGCCATCTTCGGCCGGGCTAGCATTAACATCGGCCTTCGTGATCCAAGATCTTTACTACCCTTCGCGCCGCCTCCGCTGCCGCAGTAGCTGCCGTCTCCGCGATCGGGCTGGTATTAACATCGGCCTCCGTGATCCATCATATCTTTACTACCCCTTCGCGCCGCCTCCGCGCTGCCTGGTGCCCTCCCGCCATCTTCGGCCGCTACAGATTAACATCGGCCTCCGCATCCATCAGTATCTTTACTACCCCTTCGTGCCCGCCTCCCGCCGCTGCCTGCAGTGCCGTCCTCCCGCCATATTTGGCCGGCCTCGCATTAACATCGGCCTTTGCATCCGCCAGTGTCTTTACTATCGCTTCGTGCCCGCCCCCCGCCGCTGCCTGCAGTGCCGTCCTCCCGCCATCTTCGGCGGGCTAGCATTAACATCGGCCCGTGATCCACCAGTATCTTTACTACCTTCGCGCTCGCCTCCGCTGCTCAGTGCCGTCCTCCCGCGGGACCCAGCCGGGCTGGCATTAACATCGGCCTCCGCATCCATCAGTATCTTTACTATCGCTTCGTGCCCGCCTCCCGCCGCTGCCTGCAGTGCCGTCCTCCCGCCATATTTGGCCGGGCTGGCATTAACATCGGCCTTCGCATCCACCAGTATCTTTACTATCCCTCCGTGCCCGCCTCCCGCCGCTGCCTCTAGTGCCGTCCTCCCGCCATCTTTGGCCGGGCTGGCATTAACATCGGCCTTCGCATCCACCAGTATCTTTACTACCCCTTCGTGCCCGCCCTCCGCCGCTGCCTGTAGTGCCGTCCTCCCGCGAGACCCAGTCGGGCTGGCATTAACGTCGGCCTTCGCATCCACCAGTATCTTTACTATCGCTTCGTGCCCGCCCTCCGCCGCTGCCTGCAGTGCCGTCCTCCCGCCATCTTCGGCCGGGCTGGCATTAACATCGGCCTTCGCATCCACCAGTATCTTTACTATCCCTTCGTGCCCGCCCTCCGCCGCTGCTTGTAGTGCCATTCGTCCACGATACCTAGCCGGTGCAGCGTTAATCTCGGCCCCTCGACTTATCAATAGCTCCACTACTTCCTCGTGTCCGCTGTCTGAAGCTGCTTGTAAAGCTGTTCTAGCAAGAATATGCCCCTCGGCCTTAAATTCAACCTCTTTGGCATTAAGATTCAGGTACCGCACCATTCCACCCTGGGACCTTCCACCATCCGATATAACCTCATAGTTCCTATTATTGAACTTTCCAGTAGGGGGATATCGAGCATTAATAGATGCCCCTAGGTCGAGCAGTCTTCGTACTTCTGGACAATCTCCTCTCTCGGCAGCTTTCACGAATTCGTCATTCATACTCTCCAAATCTTTGTTCTCTGTGCTAATGAGGGGTTTGGTTGATGACATATCGGTTTTGATAGACAACCCAGCTAAGCAGAGAACTTAGCAAATATCTTAAACCGAGATATCACAGGGCTTTACCTCAAACGGGCTGTTAGGATCTTGTTGGCTGATCTTTCCGAGTTACGGGAGACAAGGCTTTGATATATTACACTTTGGGTCGAGGAAGTCTGAGTATAGACGCCAAAAGGGCTAGTAGTGATCGATACGTTTTCTCTAAATGATGGCTGTACGTTGCTTCCGGGAGAGAACTGTATTAGAAGGACCAGTTAATTTTATCCTACTAGTAACTTTCACAATCGCCGTAAGCCCCTACCTCGAATGAGAGTTACTGACAGGTAATTGAGGCCCTCGATGGTCCAAGGATAGTTAAGAGTAAAAGCAACGACCGATTATACCAGGAATCAATTGCAAGTGGCCCGAGGTTCACCTAGTAAATCTATTAACAACGTCTCTGATAACCAGAACACAACTACGGCACAGTATCCTACCCACCTCGGACGAGCTCTTTTCTGCTGATAAATTTAGACGAGAAGACAGGAGGTTAATTATGTGCGTCAATACTGATGTGTGATGTGCTGAGGTTGTAAGTTTCTAGTCTTAACATTCAACAGGAAATTAAGTTTTATATGGGGATGGGAAGGAAGGCTTGATTTGTAAATAATAGGGGGGGGGGGGGGCTTGCGATAATGGGGCCCGGGAACTATTGTGATGGAGGTGTAGAGGAACAAACTCCTAGTGGTCAGATCCGAAGATCTTGTTTTTACACTTTTATACTGCGCGTTTCTATAGGGGAGTGCGCATGTCACATTCTCAAGTCGGCGTTATGTATTGGTTAGAGCTGCCACGTATCTCCCTTTGCAGAATTACAGTCAAGATTCAGCTGGGATCTACTCTAGGGCTCTTATTGGTTTTTAAGAGATTTTCCACTGTCTCACGTGTATGTACGTGCTTCAGCGGAGTAGGTACTCTATACCCGGGGTAGGCAAACACAAAAACGATGTTCAGGTTCTTCTTGCCTGCCCCGAGTACATACAACCACAGGTAGCACATGCACCTACATCACAGGGACCCATCAGTGGTGTATCCAGTACGTATCTTATCTGCCAGAACACCATGCCAGTACAATGGCCGAAACTCCAATTTAATTCGGAGGTTTTACGCGATACCATATTAATTGTTATTACATACAAGTATACAAATATCCCTTCGCTAATAGCATGTACATGTAGGTACATAAAGTACTCAAGTACAATGTACATAAGTATATTCTGCACCCCAAAAACCCCTAACGGGTTTCTTATTCAAACACATAACATAGCTACACATATTATAACAAGATTAGATGGCCGATGAAACCGATGTCATTAAAAGTATCCAAAGTAGCAACAGTAGGTACTAAGTGATGTAACACAGTGATGCCTGTTGTGGTAAAACACCGCCAACATTTGAAGTTTGTATCTCAGGGCGTTCCATCACTTATTACCTGTCACTTTAGTACATTCAACTCACCACAGATCTAGAATTACTCCAACCTCATCTCTAATCATCCGTGCTCCTTCCTGGTCATAATAAGAAAATATGACCTATTCATATATATTATGGATTTTATCCCTAAGCGCTTTCAGTGGGTTTTCACGGCACCGTATATATCACTCGGAAAGGAGAGGAGAAAGAAGAGGAACGAGAGATGCAGCATGGGTGGGGGGAATAGAAGGAAGAATGGGAGAGAAAGTGATAAGGAGTAATAAATTGTGAAGTTTCTTACATTTGTTTCTTTTCTTTTGAGTTTTGTGTTTTGGTGGGGAAGAATTTACCCTGCCTCCGATAAAGTGGGAGGAAAGGTTTTGTCATAGCCTACGGGTTGCATACATCAACGAATCAGTCAATATCACTCGGAAGCGTCCGTCACAAGGAGTGATATCTCATGATTAACATAGAATGGCCGGCACCACCCCGGAAACCATTGTTACTTAGTACGTTAACAATAACATTAAAGATTCTAACACCGAATACGAGACTCTCGGTTTGATATGAAGCTTTTCTTTGTTGGTCTTTTAGTAGTGGGAAAATGCTGTATATTTCCCGACTATATAGAACCAGATGTCTTACTGAATTCCGGGCCTATGTAATCATAAGCTCGTACGCAACAATTCCACAAACCATAAAAAAATGGATTATGGTAATCGAATCTTCCTTTAGAGTACCTAGATAGCATTTCTTAAGCCTAACCCTCCCATTGTATTTACTAGCACTACATACACCCGTTGCCTAAGCACCATCAAATACCTTATCATCCGCCTCCTCCACCTCCACTACCTCTCCCCCTAATTCCATCCATCCATCTTATCAACGTACCCCCCCCCCCCCCAATAGCTACCTACCTCCATTACCCTCTTCATCAACACATATCCCCCTCTGGCCCTCAAGATAAACACACCTACCCACCCAGCCCCGCATCAGAATGTCTCTGAACCACACCTCCCGAAGTGATAAAGATGACTTAGCGCACCTCGACAGTCACATCCAGCAGGTTGATCAAAGAAGCCGATCATTCAAACACAGGTTGGAAGCCCACAGTTTTTTTGTGATTGGGAAACAACGGGCTATCACCTCTGCGCCTTCCCCACGTCCAGAGCACTACATCATCACCTCCGATACCGACACTGCGTTCGTGGGGGCAGACCGCCTACTTGGTGGGTACATTACTTCCATTCGTCGTCGAACCATTTTCACCAACGAAATGTCGTTCCGCGCTCAAACTTTCATGGCATTTGCCCAGAAATCACTCAAGTCCATGGTGGATCAAATGGAGCCGGTAAAGCTTAAGTTCGGGGATGTTACTCGTAGATGTTCTCAAACCGATCGGGAAACAGAAGTGGAGCTCAAGATACTTCGTGATTGGCTGGAAAGGGTTGAGCGCAGGGTTGAGACTCTCCGGGAAGATTTGAAGAGAATTACGGCTATGGAGAATGATGGGTGGGAAGTTGGAGTTATCGCAACAACCACAGAAGAATGGGATTTTTGTATGAGAGCTCATCAATGGAGGTGAACGGGTGGCTATTCTTGGGGCAATAAACAGACATGATATCTCTCTCATACGTTTTGCGAAATTAACCTCCTCAGAAACTGAAAGTATGTCCTATTGACTACAGATCGTACTGCATTTAAACCACTCACTGTTTTCAGAAATCGAATATTCCTCTCGCCTTCACAAGTCAATGAACGTTCAGAAAACGTAAGGGGTGTGTACCATACCTGTGAAACTTGCTGAGTTGGCCCTACCATTGCGTCCGCATCACCCCCTTCTCCACTTTCTGTGCTATCTGCCGCTTCGTCCACCCGCATACCTGGCGCAATTTGATCTCTCACAACTGAGATACTTGGCATAACATCACCACCTGAATCCCAACGCAGCCTTGGTTCCCACTCTTCAAGGCCTTTTCCTAAATCATCATCATCATCGTTATCTTCGTCCTCGGTATCGTAAGGTAAGAATAATCCTTGTGGCACATGCTGGCTTGGAAGAACCTGAGAGATGGCTGGTGGTGGTGATGACCGGCGCGGCTGTGTATTTCGTGTAAATGCGTTTTCCTGGACTTGAGTCTGAACAGGTCGCGGAGGAGGTCTATAAAGTTCCTCGTAATCGTTGTGAGATACCTGTTGGCTTTGAGTAGAGCCGTCGTCTTGGGAAGCCGTAGTGCTTAGAGCCACTCGAAACAAGGGAGTGGATGACCTGGGGGCGGGACCGGGCATATGACGAGGTATAGATGTAGGGTTGGTTATAGGACGGTTCTCCAACCTTGTAATGGCCGCAAATGTTTGTGAGCTGCTGACCTGGGTCATGGTCATCAGGGTGAACTGGCATCTCATCCCTTCGTGCTCATAAGTGACTTGGAATGGACGGCCAGCTTCACTATAAAAAGTTGATATAGTTGTGTTGAGAGAAGCTGCGTGAATTACTATTGCCTAAAAAAGTGTTGTTTTTCTTCTTATTAGCCTCTATCCAATATTTGGATTTTACAGTATACAAACCTTCATATCTTTCAAACTGATTGCCACGTTCACTTTATCTTCGGCTGACCAATCGTCGAAGCCAGAGGTGTCTAGTGCAATACTCGTATGCATCGGAAACTTCAAAATCTCTGAATGTATTAGCGCCAATAGTTCGTCCTTTTTCCGAAATTACATACCTTTTCCATCCGTAATTTTCTCAGTAAAACTTGTAAACACAGCCCTTCCGTTATTGCTCGTAATATCTAATCCTTCAGCTTTGGGCCCGAAATGCTCCATGTAATCCTTCATAAGCTTAGCTTGGACAGTCCACCGATTCGGCGCTTGCTCCTTATCAAACACGGGCGCCATAACCTCTACTTCTTCATAAGTAAGCTTATAGGTCTTTAGGACACCATGCCCGCACACAAGCTGAACGAGGAGCCGGCATTCTGGTCGCGAGGGATCATCTTCAAAGCTAACTTCACATCTATCTATAGCTGATCTACCCTTGGAGTCCGAATAGCGCTGCCTGAACGCAGCGAGTAACGCCTAGGGCTGCTCGTATCAGTACTTTCTAGCTTCAATTCCCTTAGAATTTGGACACTGGACAACCTTGGAGTAGAGACGGCAGGTGAATCTGGGAGGCTCAATACCCCCTGATGCCTCAAAACTATAAGACTCGAAGAATTCTCCACTAGACAAAGAGATACCCCCATAAGCTGATTTTGTTGAGTTCAGGGCTGAAAGTGTGAAGCGGTTGCGCCTAGCTTCAAGGCAGATATATTCGGAGAATTTTGACAAGCATGATAAAACGTCGTGAATTCTCTGGGCAGCAGGGGCACTCAGAACAAACTTTAAGCTTGACATGTGTGGAACAGTGAAATACGGTGCAAGAGGTGAGGGGTTGTGAGGAGACGCGCTGGCCAACGTGACGTCGTGACCTTGCATTCTTGATCACGTGGTCGGCTATTACCATTCCACAAGATATCACTCGGTGTAGCACTTAGCACCAGAAAATGCAATTGTATGGCAAAGAGCTCTTATTACCATACCGAGTAGTTACTTGTATGTATACATACCTGCGATTTTGGCTACAGCTTACCCCATTACACTTCAGTATTTCTTGGCGCTAGCTGCTTGCTATGGCCGATAGAAAGAAGTAAATTTACTTGACATTAAGCAGAAGCCCTGAAATTAAATTATGTCTTAAATTTCTACCCCCAACCTAGAGTATTATCCTCTTGTGAAAAGTATGAGGCACCTATGCAACATATGGAGTTTTTTTTTTTTACTACATGTATTCCCGTCCTAGCCTGCCGATCGACTGTTAATCCAGATAGAGATATTCTACTTAATTTAGGAGAAGTACATACATGACGTAGGTCATAAATCAGGGTGCTCCTACAATGTCGTGTTGAGCCGCAAGAACTGTCATTACCCGGCCTCTTGACGGCGAGCCCCACTGTCTCTCCAAGTGTTCGTTCCATGAAACAGAGAAGACCATAACCCCTCATCGCAATGGCATCAAAAGAAAAAGGCCCCCAATCGCAGCAAAGCACGCCCCCCTCTTTCTATCTCAATGATAAAAGGCGCATCTGCTGATCCATAATGACATAGTCGACTTGAATACCTTGTCCGTCGACAATCTTTCTGCCGTCAAAAAACAGCTCGACGAGGAGCTAGAACACCTCACTCAGTCGTTCCAGAAGCTCCGACAAGCTCAGAACAAATTTAAAGAATGCATCAACACCGTTAAAACTGGCCTAAGACCTGGTCTGTTCCTTCCGGCCCTCGGGTAAAGTTGGGGGTTTAATACTAACGCGATGCAAGCGAGGTAGGCAAAACGATCCTCGTACCGCTCACAAACTCTCTGTACGTTCCGGGTACCCTAGCAGATACTGAAAATGTCCTCGTTGATATTGGCACTGGATACTATGTTGAAAAATCTGCCTCTGATGCCGAGAAATTTTACAACGGCAAGGTGGAAAATTTGACGAAAAACCTAGCCGATCTGGAAAAGATTGTGTCACAGAAGAGCCAGAACGTACGAATCGTCGAAGATGGTATGTTTTTGTCACTAGAGGTGCATTAGAAAAAAATAGATTACTGACGGACTCTGGGTGGTAGTTCTGAGGCAGAAGGTCATGAGCAGCAGTGCGCAGCCACAGGAGGCATAGTTAGCCAGTTCTACCCATAATTGATGGAGGTTTTTTCTCTCCTACTAGAAAGAAGACGTGAACGCGCTACCGTTATAAGTCTGGAGTCTACAGCCATTTACATCCATTCCAGCATTCGCCTCTCATTGTTTATCAGCATAGAGTTAACCATAGAGTCGACCAATACCACCGATTCAGTGGCAAGGGGAACTCAGTAGTGAAAAACTGGTATTAAAATATAATACATCAAATATAAGAATCATGCTTCCTTAGTCGTTCTTCATCCTGGTGCGATCCACAGGCTCATGACAGGCCACCCCCTCAGGAATAGTTATCTATCTTTCACTGGACTACTTGATACAGAAAATACATATATGGATTCGTTCAAATCGCCTAGGTAGGGTATAAAAAGGGGCAGATCTCGCTGATTTAAGTTAAGCCCAAGATTAAGACTGGTGAGTGATAAACTGTGATTCGTGCTAGGAAATTCAAAATGTGGGGGTTTATTATGATAGGTTTAATCCCCGATTATTATGAAAGGAAAAAAAAAAATCAAACTACCGGCATAACTCCAGATAAGATCTCAAGAGGTCCCCCCTGGTCCACCTCAATTTGCAAACCGACTTGACGCTGGCGCCCCTGCATGTGCGCAAACGCCGTTAGGATGTCTTTAAGTTGTTGTCCTGTGGCATTCTTTGTTAAAAACAAGGTATCTTTGTTAAACACACAAGTATTTCCAAGCTCATATTCGAGGACTTCCCGTAAGCTATAGAAGCTGTTTTATCCCTATTTCCTTTCTATTCAATAGAATAGAGACAACCAAAAACAAATGTGGGTTCCCATAGGTAAAGAAAGATCTCTCTATTCTATTCGATTACTAGTCCAGTAGTGCTCGTTGCAACAAGGAGCAAAACGGATAGGACCCACCCTTTGAGAGGGGGTCCTAACGATAGAAGACTTCCTGTGATAGATACCCATGTTCTATCCGTTGCAACCTCGAATAGAACCTAGATAGCGATAGAACAGTTTTTATCGCCTACGGGAAGTCCTCCATTCATTTTGGTGGTTGTGCTGTAATCTACTACACCCCCGCAATCACATATACTCTACACCAAATTACTGTTGCCTCTAACAACCAACTGAACCTCATTTTACACTATGTTGACAACCAGCGGCATTGAGGTAATAATCTCTCCCGATATTACAAACAAAGTGCTGCGGATACTCTAAGTCGCTAGCAAAATCCTTACAAAAACTAGATCCCGCCGGTCTGCAACAAAAAAAACCCCCCCCCCAATGCCATCTCCAAAAGTTTTGGCTCTTCATCTCAAACTAAGCAAGCTTGAAAGGTCTCTCAAAGGCTTTAAAAAGAACTTGAGGACCCTTTCGGACTTCAAACAAACCCACACTCCCACAACCTCGCCAACTCCTTCAGTATCAGGGTCACCCGAAACCTCCTCATCAGAGATGGAAAAGAAAAATACCGAAAGTTCTCGTATAGCATTCACCTATATCTATGCTATCCTTCTATCACTCGGAGAACGTCTAGAAGCCATCCGTCGAGATCTGAAAGTTGCAGCCATAGGCGTCGATAGGTTGAGGGAAAAACTAATTAGGAAACTCCGGTGCGGCAATCCTGACGGCGCGGGAGAGTGGGGTTATATCGATGAGTGGATAGAGGAAATAAAGGATCTATATAAAGTGAATAATGGTGCGTTTGAGGAGATCAATATGTTGAGATATCAATGGGGCGTGGAAGAATAGGTATATATATATATATATTTAACCATTTCAGTCACTCCTTTGGCCGCGGGAAATCTCGCTTTCATCTTATATCGAACCACCTATTAATATATTGTGATAATACGTATATTTCTATTAGTAAAACTACACGACTAGCGGGCAACTTAATCCTGTGCTATTAATAATCCTCCTAGCTCTTATATCCTGATACATAACTTGAGAAGCAGGATAACAGAATAGTCGGACAAATAGCAAGATTCAAGATCCTCTCAATATCTAGTTCGGAACGGAACGAGGAAAAAATGGTATCTCCACCTTTCACAGGCAACCGTCCATGCACCCAAGTTGTGGTACGCTGGGGGTATTAATTTATTTATACTTCATACATACACTGAGGGTATTGCTCAATTTCAGTCCCACACGAGATTATATATGCAGTCCCGGGGATGAATCAAACGCAATCCAACTTGTCCCATACCTCCGTACCCAGGTTTCTAACCCATGCTATAACAAAGCGCTTCTTGAAATCCTTAAAGGTCATGCTGTTTCTACTGCAGACTCACTTGGCGCGTAGATTAGGCGGGCAAAATTTGCTGCCCAGTTGGATCGCGTGCAACCACTGTACTAGCGGGTAATAAATTGTGTGCAGATAGCCAATCATTGGCTAGGAATCCAGAGATGCTCAACGCCTTAGTGCCCCTTCGTTTCGTTTCCGTGGACATTTCCATAGCCAGTGGTATAGCATAACCTCCAACATGGGGCACCAGCTGAGGGCCCCCCCATATTGCTTTCCCCCTTCAGACTGGGTATAATTTTGATGAAAAATTATCCGACTTTTGAGCTACATATACCAAGAATCTCAGTTTCATTGTGGCCTGCTAGCTCTTGTGCGACTAACATTTAATATCTATGTAGTATGCTCTAAAAAATACTATATAAACTCACCGCGCGCGGAAATCCGTATCTTGTTGCAGCTGCACCGGAAAAAGTAGGTAGGTAAGTCAAACACCTTGTGGTCCTTCCGAAGACTTCCCTTCTATCCGGAATCCTCAACTGTGTAGGCACTGATATTGCTACGGATACTAGTACTATTATCCGTGACCGCTATATCACCAGGACACTGGAGCTGCATTAGCATACCTGTAGATTACACCTGGGCAGCTGAACTAAAGTCGCATGCACCAGAGGGTTAGGGACGCCGATACACCGTAGACAATAATAAGGTTACCTCGTACGTTACTCTGGGGCTGTGCATACCGTCTGCTTGAATTCTAGCGAGGACTCAAGGAAAGTCATCTATCCGACACAACCACGGAAGGCTCGTTCGATGTCCGTGCAGTCCACTTTCTCGGGACATGTGAAGGTTCGGAGCTAAGAAGTGGAAATGAGTAATCAATTAATCGCAACGCTAGAGGCCGAACCCCGTGAAGGATTATAAGGAGGAGCACGCGGGGTGGAGGTGAGTGATGGAAGAAGGTGCATTGAAAGGCCTAGGGAGGGGGGTACCCGGGTAAGAATAAACGGATGGACGGAGAGGGAAATAGATGATATGGGAGTCTGAACGTCTAGATTGTTCTTAAATAGGCTCACCTTCCAAGCTTTTCGGACCTTGCAAGTTGCAATCGGTTTCCATTCAGCCAAAAGATTGAATCCTGGCTGGTGGTCTCTTTTAAACTTGCATCGTACAGGGTTCATCTAAAGGAATCCAAATCCACCAGTTAGGAGCAGTTATGTCGTTGCTTGGATCGGACAATTTCTCTAACCATGCAACCATTTCATAATCGCTATGTTCGAATTCATCGTCTAAGAAGAACCCCGCCACCCGAGACCACTTTTCATCCTTTACTCCTGTAGTTTGTATGATGCACCCTTCATCTCTTGAGATGCCTCACCTATTGATCTAACAATGACTTTTCGCTAGTGCCTTTTATCAAAGTTGCTCGATCCGGCTTATGTCGATATCTGCAGCAGCAGATAGTCGAGGTGATCACCACCATCCCTGATGAAAATGTGGAGATTAGTATTTGTTAGCTACTCGTGGGTACTACTGCAAAGCACATGTCCATACATATCTTTGAGGCTCAAAATCGTAATCCAGTATGATTCCTGGATCGATCCAATAATCCTTTAACGGAGTGGCTGAGCTGTCAAGAGCGGCGCAGTAGATCCTACCGTTGATAGACCGAGCGCTGCCACTGCTAACAGCTATGTAGTTTACCACCGGCAAGGAATTCTTAACGTTTCCTCTTACCGGCGGTAGATGCATTCACCGAGCGTATAAGGAAGGAGGGGGATGAGCCTTTTCCGGTGGTGCTTGCCCTTGATTTGCTGCAAGCCCCACGTAAGCCAGTACTTATCTCCATTGTGAATCCAAAGTTTAAGGACTTGTGTCCGAGGAGCTGCACGATAATATATCATAATATATGTATATAATTCTAAGGATTCGTTGGTCAAGAAGCAAAAGGCAGAAATTGAGTATGGGGAGATAATTTACCCAGAGGCGAACTCCAGATTCGCACAATTTAACAACACCGAGATTGTAAAATCCCCTACCCACGAGTAGAATCTTCGTCTCAAATATCCCCAGCCAGACGATATTGATTGATATGATACCTATATGTATTTAACCACGGTCCTCGTATTGGGGGGGGGCGGGGAGGTGCTTACAATTACTTTGTCAGTGCACCCTCGTCTTAATGTATCCACATATAACACACGGTCGCCCAAGTCACTGCAATTATCATCAATCACAGCCCTCGCTCCTTCCAACTAAGTACATAATGACAACCCACATACCCGGGTGTAACTTGACCTTTTTTTACCCCTGCAGCGACCATTGTGTCGGGTCATGCATCGAGTGGTCAGCGACAGCGGACTGCATCGTGTGATTGTGATTAAGCAACTTCCACCTTGCATTGCCAGCCAGTAGATACATGTAGGTACGGTTGGTGGTGGTGGTGGTTTGTTGCTTTTTTGGGTGGACCTTTTTTAATTTTCTCCACCCCCCCCCCCCTCTCCTCTCTTCTTTTCCCTCTCTCTCTCTTTCTCTCTCTCTTCCTTTCTTTCTTTCTCCAGCCGCAGCTTCAGGCTTCTACGCTACTTACGTTCGTTACGTACAGAATTAGGGTTTCTCTATTCTGTGTCCATTCTTTTTTTTTCTTCTGGTTTTTTGCCCTGTGTTGAGTGCAGTATGATGATCCCCATGATATAATCAACACCCCCCTAGTTGTGGGGGGGAGTTTTCAGCTGAACTTTGGCTGATGTAATTTTTAGGTTTCGATTTTTTACCCCCCCTCCTCCTCCTCCTCCTCCTACCACTTTTCGGGCCTGGAGTCTCGACACGTTTTGCAGTACTCCTATAACCTTTAATACCGATTAGTTTATAACAGCAATCCATAATTCCCTCCGCCCAAACCCCCGGCCAATTGGAAACAAAAACACACCCAACCCAACAAATAGGTCAGCATATCTATTATTAACCAACAGGGGAGAGAGAAAGAAAAAGAAAAACCAAAAATGCAGATACTCCGCCTTCTTACCCTCCTCGGAACTCTATCAGCCACCCATGCACGACATAACAACCGACATAATCACCGCCGCGGAATCCCATTTCTCGAGGACGCAACAGCGCCGCTAGGGGGAGTCGCTGCTGCTGTTGTGGAAGGGCCACCAAACGATGCTAGAGTCTCTGTGGGTCTTCCACCCGGGGATGCTGTTGTCAGTAGCGTTGTTGCGGGAATCGTGGATGTCGGTGGGGCTACAAGTGTACTTGCGGACCCCACGGCCGTGGTGACAATAGTATACGGTACCGGAATCGTTAGTAGTGTAGTGGGCGGGGTTTCATCAGCGCTGGGTAGTGTAGAGACGGGGATTGAGTCGGTGGTGTCGTCGGTGGTGTCGTCGGTGGTGTCGGTGTTGCCTACCGTTACTCTTCCAATAACCATCCCTACTGTTTTGCCTACTATTCTGCCTACTATTCTGCCTACTATCATCGCTCCTAGTAGTAGTTGTAGTAGCAGTATTATTGTCATTAGTAGTGCTAATAGTAGCGAGACAACACCGGCCCCGATTATGCCGAGTTCTACTCCGGCGAACGTGACAACCCCCATAATATCTGCGACGGTACCGGATTCTACTATTACATCGACTACACGGACATTCAACTTTATTTCGTCCTACACCCCCTACTCAAGCCCCGCCACTACTGAATCCTCGTCGTTCACAACAATCTCCTACCCGCAGAGCTCCAGCTCCCCAGCACCTTCGTCTTCCGCGCAAACTTCCAGTTCCGCCTCGCCCTCGCCCTCACCGTCATCCACATCCTCTTTCTCCTCCTCCTCCACCACCTCCACCACCTCCTCCGCCTCAAAATCCCACAGCTCCTCCAGCTCAACGGTATCCACGCCATCACACACCTTCGTCTTCATGCAGCCCACCGAAACCGCCGGCGCCCACCTCGACATAGACACCCCCTGCTACAACTCAAACTGCGCAAACCCCGACAGCAGCATGAACTACAACATGACCATCAAAGTCAACGGCAACAGCGGCAGCGCCTCCTCCTCCGCCACGGGCGGCGCCGCCCCCAGAAGCAGCAGCGGGGGCATCAGCAGAGCGTGTCTTGTCGCGGCGGCGGCGGTCCTGGCGGTCGTGGTCGGCCTGTAGTCATAGCCCGCTCGGTGTGGATTATGGCGCTGGTTGTAGATTTGTGGGTGTGTATGTAATGTACAGCTAGCTAGGATAGGGTAGGATAAGATAAGATTAATTAGATTATATAGAGAAAAAAAAAGTTGGAGTCCTTCAGTGGGGGCGTGGTTTTTCTTCGGTTGTAGCATAGTTGGTGGTTTTCTCCTTTTTCTTCTTCTTTTCCTTGTTCCTTAATTGTTTTCGAGGCGGTCTTTCTCGAACCCGCTCCTGTGGGTGGGGGAGGAGCGGCGTAATAATACAATACCTACATGTAGCACTAGATGTAGATGGATACTACACAATGTAACTACATAACTTGACATACACACAACCGTAATTATAACGGGCCTCATCAAAACCAGTAAGCCAAGAAGAAAAACCATAAGGGCACTTACAAGTAGGTACAAGCTTAAGAGTCTCCACACGCAAAGTGAACGCACCCATCCACCCCCCCCCCCCCCAAATCCCACGGTCAAGCTCGTCATAGCACCCCGGCACGCCACAAAGCCACAAAACTTGGCAGACAGTCCTGCCATGAAATTACATGTGCATGCCTACAAGACTAGACTAGACTAGACTACATACATACATAAATGAGAGTAGGTACCGGACCAATCGTGAAAGAGGCCAGAGATGCATATGTATGTACGTCTAATTTAGCAATGACCTCCTCCCACCCCCCACCCCTAGTGCGGGTGTGGTGGGGGTTTAATTCTGTGTGGTTTGGATCGAGATGTGGGCGTGCGGGTGGCTTTGGGGGGGCTTTCTGTGGGGTGTACCCATCCACCATACTGGAGAGGGTGTGGTATTCACATGTAGTGTTGAGATACGGTTTACTGCCCATTTCATAAGTTCAGTACCAATGAAGTCAGTACCAATGAAGTCAGAACAGGAACAATGGACTACATGACTACCATATGCGGTGACAAGCTCCATTAGAACTGGGGCATAACTCTACTCTAATCTACAACCTATCTATATCCCCCCAGCTGCATCCACAGCCCGAGTGACATCCCATGATGCACCCTCTACACCCCCCTCTCCCCCTCCCCACTCACCACAGCCTCCTGCCCAACCGCGGTCTTGCCCTCCCTCAGCACCTTCTCCACCACGGCCGCCGCCAGCCCCGGGTCGATCTTGCCCTTCATTCTCCCCATGATCCTTCCGATAAACCAGCTCCTGAGTCTCTTCTGGCGCTTCGGTATCGCCTGTCCGCCGCGGAGCTCCGCCAGCACCTCCGTCTCCGGGAGCATGATCTCTTCCGCGATAGCGAGGATCTTTTCCCTGGAGACGGCGAGGGCCTCAAGGGCCTCGGCGGCGACGGTGGCGCGGATAAAGTGTGGGTCCGGGGAGGGGGAGGCGATGAGCCGTGATAGGAGCGCTTTGGCGGTTGAGCCTAGAGGGGTGTCAGCTCAACATATGAAGGAAAGACAATGGGAGGAGAGGAGATGGGCGGGTACCAGTAATCTTCCTCGAGATCACAAATAGCACCAGCTCTGCAAGCTGCTGGCTCGTCACCGGGTTCTCCTTCCACGCGATCCCCTCCTTCGTCAGTCCTCCACCCAGCTCATGCACCATCCAGTTTCCAACGACTGTCCCAAACTCGTCCTTGAGTAAGAGGCGCTTCTGCCGCTCCTCCTCGAGCATGCTACACCACTGCACCCTGTTCCACATCTTGATCTCGGCCTTGGTGTACTGCGCCTTCAGCACCATTTCCAGCAGCCGCCGCACCGTATCCTTGTAGTAGAACACCACGCCCAGCTCTGCCGCAGACTCGCGATACTCGTCCCACAGCATGAGCGTCTTTGCGTCGCGCTCACTGAGGTGGTGCGGTGCCCCGGTCAGCTGCGCCAGCAGCTGGTCGGGCATCAGCGGGATCGTCTGCTTGACCTTTGACAGCAGCGCCTCGCTCACATAGACGGGGGGCAAGTCGGGATCGGGCATAAAACGGTAGTCGACCTCTCCCTCCTTTCCGCGGAG
Organism: Morchella sp. 2016-57; assembly: GCA_024713875.1. Lineage (NCBI taxonomy): Eukaryota > Fungi > Ascomycota > Pezizomycetes > Pezizales > Morchellaceae > Morchella > Morchella sp. 2016-57. The sequence continues at coordinate 92,374 of JAMGZE010000011.1, forward strand.
GCGGCGTGTGATGCCCTTTTCGGCGTCCCAGCCGCGGGTCTCACCCTCGACGGTTCCGCCGGCCTCCAGCAGTGCGATCTGGCGTTTCGCCTCGCTGTCGACGGCCTCCTGGACGGCCTTGAGACTGGCAACGTTCTTGATCTCGCAGCGCTGGCCGTACATCGGTAGTCCGATTTCGCCGTCGGTGCGGCGGCGCACGCTGACGTTGACGTCAGCGCGGAGGCCACCCCACTCCATCCCGATCGTGCAGGCGTCGACGGCCTTGAGCGCGCTCTGGATCTTTCGCATGACGATGGCGGGGAAGGCTACGTCAGGGCAGTCGAAGGGGCGGGTGATGATCTCGACCAGAGGACTGCCGACACGGTTCAGGTCGACCAGACTGTTTGGGGGACTGGCCAGCGTCTTGCCGGTGTCCTGCTCGAGCTGGATCTGCTGGATGCCGATGCGGACACAGTCCTCGGTTTCGTGGTCCTCGGGGTTAATTCCGTCGTGGGGGAAGAGGAAGAGGTGGCCGTCGAGAGCCAGGGGCGCATGGAACTGCGTCAGCTGATATCCGGCGGGCTGGTCCCAGTAGAAGTAGTGCTTCCTATCGAAGCGGGAGGACGGCGGCACGGTACACTTCAATGCCACCGCAGCACGGAGGGCGGGAAGAAGCACTGCAGGATTGAATATAGGGAGGGCTCCGGGGAGGGACGCATCGAGAGGACTGATGTGGGTATTCGGCGGTGCGGTGTGCGTCGTACGGGCATCTGCAGAGGTCAGTCAAGTGTAAGCCGCCATCCCCCATGCGAATCACAATTCGATATTGTATATATATATATATATGTATGTATATAACAAAATCACATCATATCCTTCGGGCAGATGGACAGACTAGAGAAGAGCTTCCGCCTAGTGTTCAGCTGGGCGTGGATCTCGAGGCCAGTGGTGATGATCCATCTCGACTGCGGCCCGTCCGTGTCCGGGTTCGACTCTTTCTCGTGCTGGTGCCTCTCCTTCTGTCGGTTCTTGTAGGCCTTCTTGAACTCGATCTGGAACTCTCCGGTGGATTTACCCTCCTCTGCCGCACCGGAGGGGTACAGATTTTTTGTGGTAGTGGTGGAGTAGGACCTCAATCGGAGCGGTACTGGATGTGAGCATGTGGCGATGAAGAGGCGGCGCAGTAGATATCGGCGAGAGGGAATCGTGCGCAGGAGTAAAGGGGGCGCCATCATCAGCAATTGACGGGTGTGTGCGATATGTCTGTCTGTTCTGTTAATTGGAGGTGAGTGAGTGAGAGTGAGTGAGTGAGTGATAGATGGATTATGTAACAATCATCTTCTCAACGACGTCGGTGCCAAGAGTGAGGCTCAATTAGAGCAGGTACTTGCACGTACATACATTGACCGGGTATGCATTGTATCTTTTATTCTTGTTACTCTATCCTGGCTGTGTGCAGTGATGGGGACAACGTTTGTTGTATATGTAGACTGAAGGGAGCGTGTGAAGTGTGATGATGATGATGATGATGGATGATGGATGATGATGCTGGAGAAGGACAACACGAGTGATATCCAGTGATGGGCTGTTGTACTCATGCTCGTAGCTATTGTCCACAGCAGAGACAGAGACTGGAAACACGTACGTTCCTGTATACAGTACCGGCACTGTATACACACCACGCAACTCGCAGCAAGAATGAACGGGGATAAGGGAATGCTGTGTGTCATCTTGTACGGCCATGTGCTATTGCAGTACCAAACACTGTACGTACCTATTGTCCTGGGTCACTCCCGATCGATACATGTATGTATACTCTCTGTCGCAAACGGGCCAACAGAACCCACACCCAAAGATACAAAATAGACCCGACAACATAACACGATACTAACATTTACGGCAGAGTAATTACTCCCACCCGTATGCTCTCTTATACGATAATTTATAATCATCAGAGGCCCCCCCCCCCCCAAGCAAAAGCCGTAAAAGGCCCCAAGCCCCCACCACTCACAATCAGTCAGAAGCTCTAGCCGAAAGCACCAACTAGGAGCCAATTCGTGCTCCTTCCCATCCTTTATAATTATCCCCACAGGTCTCAAGAACCCACAAGGGCATCAGGACACCTAGCATCCGTTTCTCGGACGGCATCGGCGCGGCGCAAACGGCTGATCCCCGCGATAGCATAGTTTACCGTCTGCCAGACAGTGAGAGCCAGCTGTTTTTTTTTTTGTGGGGGGGCAGTCTTACGTATTCGCCATGCACACCTCTATTGCCCCATAAGCCACGGCGGGGCTGCTTAGCCTGTGAAACTTGACCATTCGAGAAGGCTGGACACATGGGAAGATGTGGTGGATTGCGTCGGTTGTCAATGGCATAGTGTAGATATCGTATGTATGTGGGTAGGTTTACGCTGGTTTGTGCTGATAGAGTTGATGCACGTTGTAGCCAGCCTGAGGAGCCTGGAGGTGGTATACATAGGTATGTCTATCCTGCTCCGAGCGACGGCTATGACGAGAATACATACAACCAAGGGGGTGCCAATGTTGTATTTTCATCGGTCTAGCTCAAGATAACATGTTTCTTTGGATACAGCGGGTGTGATACATCCAATATCAGAACATAATATGCTGCAATACCCACACTCCTATTAGTATTTTGATTTTCGAGCTTTGCGCAATGACAACCTAAAATTAAATATATGGCAAGTGCTCTATGTGCAGCCATATCGTGATGTTGTAGGTGTATTGATGCAGACCGGGTTGGATGACGACATATATGAGCTTTCTGCACCTGTAGGTGGTAAAAGACCCATCAGTTGGTCGATGCGTACGGAGGAGAAATACATACAAAAGCTGGCAGGATTGCTAAGCCTGTTCATTTATCGAAAATCAGCGGGTGTGGATCACAGAATATCACTCGAAGAAATAGGAGGAACGGCGAGTAGCCCCTCCTGACCACCCTTACTCGCTTCCGTGTTTACAGGACAAGAGATTTGGATTTTGGATAATGTACATGAACCTCCAGCGGAAAAACGCGCCTCTATCTATTTCTATATTCCCAATTGCAATCTAACGAACAACGCCCAATTGATGCTCCATAATCATACGACTAGAACCTGTTGATATCCCGGCCCAGGATCCAGTTGGTAAACCTACACGCAGAGCATTGTCAGTTTTTGCGGCAATGGTGCTCTGATAGGAATTGGAACTTGCCAGTAAACAGGTATGAGGATCTTGTTCCGCCAGCTTACGCTCTTTGTGAAATAGGCTGTTCTCCACATGAGCCATGCCAGGCGACTAGGATATAACCAAAACAGTCAGTCGATCGCTTACTCTCCAACTTTCAATTTGAATTCAATCGGAGCCGATATTGTGTACCCTTTGACATCGCCCTGCTCAGTCTGCGTGATCGCTTTCCAACTCCCAAGATACGCCATGATGCCAAGACTCCTATACTTAAACTCGGGTTCACCCGCCAACCTCACCAGCGTCCCCGAGCTCCCCTTATTCTTCTTCGCTGCCCTGTTTAGCGTCTTCCCCAACCACACCGCCTGCTGGTTCGCAACCTGCGCCGTCGCAGGAAGATCCTGTCCCTCTAGCCACGCACAGTCCCCAATCGCAAATACGTCTTCTAGCGCCTTTACCTGCGATGTATCCTCGTTCTTGACCTTTACTCGTAGGTGCTTGTCCACAACCACTCGGCCCGCTTTCTCGTCTTTCTCCACATGCCACTCACCATCCTCCTCGGCGGCAAGTCGGAACCTACCCTTCAACCCTTCTGCGATAAATGGGTTCGGTGCTAACCCGGTGTTCCAGACTACACCTCCGACGGGGATGCGGCCTTCCTCTTTCGTGACGATAGCACCGTCTTCAACGGAGAGGACGTGATGTGACGTCTTGATCTGGATCCCTTGACGGTGAAAGTGCCGCTCGGCGTAGTTGGTGAGATTGCCGTCAAACATGGAAAGGATGCGGGGGGCAACATCGTAAATGGTAATTTGGGGGTATGTAGCGAGGGAGGGATATAGGCGGGAGAGGTCGTCTGTGACCAAATCGTGAAGCTCGGCCGAGAATTCAACGCCGGTCGCTACAAGTAGATCACATGTGAGCACAGATATTGTGTGGGAACAAGGGAGGAGGAGGAGGAGAATGAGAAGGAGGGACTACGTACGACCGCCGCCAATTACTGCAAAGTTGAGGAGCTGTTTTTTACGTTCCTCCGAGGCAGTCGGTAATGATGCTTCCTCGAAGCCTGCATGCGCGCAATATATTAGCAGTTATAGAGCTAACTTTTCAGGCACAAGTACCAACATTCCAAAACCCTCTTCCGAATCTTCCTCGCATCTGCGACATCCTTCAGAAAGAATGCATGCTCTTTGACCCCCGGAACTCCAAATGTCTGGCTATAAGCTCCAACACCCACCACAACCTTATCAAAAGGAACCTCGAACCTCGACTTTCCCCCCTCCCCAACCAAGACATCCTCTTGACCCTCTCCGTCCGGGGAGTTATTTGAACGGCGCTTCTCAAGTGCCCCCTCTACCATAACTGTCTTTTTAGCGAAATCAATATTCTCTGCCCACCCACGTACTACCTCTACGCCATCCCGGGAGCGGGATGACTCCATCGCGGTACGGAACTCGAGGGTTCCGACGGCAGTTGAGGCAAGAAGTGGCGTAAATACAAAATAGGTGCGCGGGGTGATTATGAGGGGTTGGTAGTCCTTTAGTGAGAGTTTATTGGCAAGGCCGAAACCGCCCCAGCCGGAGCCGAGGATTAGGATTCTTTCACGGTCTGTGCTGATGTCAACTAATTATATCAGAGAGAGAGAGGGAATTATTTTTTTGGTATAACATGTACACACCTCCTTTCGTCGCATTGAGTGATTCAATGCTGAAACTCCTTTTTTGATGCCGTATATTCTGGGTGTTGGGATTCCCGTATACCGCCGAACCCAAACATAAATAGTGGCGTATATCTAGCAGATGAGACTTTGCTGCAGTTGGATGTCGTACAATTGAAGACATTTTTTTTTACCCCTTCAAGCTGGCAAGTTCTGTTGTTGTTCTTTCAATAGATCTGAGGGGAGGGGAGGGGGGGGGATAGTTTCAGCAATCGAGGGCCGCGTCCCTTCATATCTGAAGGATTATTATACAGAGAAGACAGGATTCTCATTTCATGCAGAGTCGCGCTCTGACGTTAGCAAATGTCATCCTCCGGATGTAATATGATTCCGAAGTACTCCTAAGCATTCTTCTCTCTCTCTCTCTCTCCCTCGATCTCGTGGTCCACTCGGATACGATCGGAGCATGGATTGTTGAGTGAGGCTTGCCAAGAGACATCATGCGTCATTGGGTTATCACGTGAGGAGTCTAACTACATGTACGTACTCTCAGGGGAATACGAGTCGGCGATGCCCAAGCTTATCAGAGCTACATGTACATACTAGCTTAAGCTTGCTGTAGGTGAGAATTAATGTTAATATCCTCTAGTACGTCCTCAGTCTGCTGGGTATATATATATATATATACATGTATATATATAAATACGGAGTTCATAATTGTCGAGTTAAATCTCACTTTGGTATTAAGTCCTTATATACATGAGACTGTATGTCTCGTTTACGTACGAAATAAGGGATGAGCAAACTTAAGGGGGCACCTTCAAAAAAGGTTTTATTGTTTTTTTCTTTCTTTCTTTTGGCCGGCCGGAGGAGGCGCAACTTGGTCATGAGGGAATACTAATATCTCAAAGGGTCGGTCAGCCTTGCCTAACTGGTAGAGTTGGTTTTGAAGGGTTCTGGCACTAACATTATATCCTCAAGTTTTAAATTTTATGTTTATCTCGCCTGTAGCTGTCTGATTATTCCCCTCATGACTTTCGAGATCCCCCCCCCCCCCTGGTTCTAAGAGACATTTTTATATGTTTGCGACTGAACAATGGCAACATGTGACTTCGGGGTCATTGTTGACATCAAAGATTTCTATAATTCGGCCCATGCTGTTGAACACATGTACTATTCGGCGATACCGAACACGGAAATTGACAAACAGCAGGGACAAAATGACGCTGCGCTGGCTGTTCCCTCGGAGGCGCATGTTAAAAAGGGCAGTGAACCCAGGTTTCGGTCAGCCCCTAGCTAGGAGCACTAAAATCTCTTCCAAGCCGGCGGAAACCTACGATAAGGCTACAAACATGAGACTGTCTTATTCCTCCGTTGGTTTTGCCCCAACGGTGGTCTGAGGAGGAGGGGGATATCGAGCTTCATGCAGATCTAAGAATAACTATTGGTGTGAACTGGGCAATCACTGGTTTTATAAGTGGCTGGTTCTATCATTACATGTAATACCTCATGTATACAGGTATGTGTATATATATGAGGGTTTCTTAAGGGTCTACAACCTTGTGCCTGTCACTGAAAGTAACCTAACTATAAAGCACATGAAAACGCATTACTGCTAACAGAGCCACTTCCTCGATTTCCTTTTTCTGCCTTAGATTTGACGGGAATTCCAGCTCACAAAATATATGTAGGTGATATGAACCCAATCTAGAATGACGTAGAATATGAAGCTAGAGGTTCGATGGATGTGTCCAAATGACTGTGTATGGCTAGACAACGAATCTGATATATACTGTTACGGAGTGTTGGGGACACGGGGTGGAATAATAGATATAGCTCGTGATCTCGTTAATTACGGAGGCTAAATTATAGATTTATTGATCTACATGTATGTATATACCACGTTGACACTCCTAGGTTTTTTTTTTTCGCTTGTAAATAAGCCCCTTTAGTGTGCCCACGCACGTGTGTAGAGTTGGATTGAAAGAACTGGCCTCATGAGGAATCACTCGCACGTTGCATTATTTCTACTGTAGCAGGCTTGGCGCACCACACCCGTATGGGCCGGTCGTACCAAGTACATACATGTATCTACATACCGACAGTCAGTATATATACCACTTAGGGCCACTTATATATATAGTACTCAACGTTGAAGCCCGCCGGCAAAACAGAGTCGAAGAGGAAGAGGGAGGGGGAAAAAACAGAATAAATTCCTATCGCTTGGTTATGGTGCTACAATACTGATTATATATACATGTACGTATCGACTACTTTAATTAGTCCGCTAGAAGCTACTTAACTACATGTATGGCTTCTATCAATTTTTCGGTCTTTTAAGCGGATCCAAGCCCTAGGTCTAGGCCTTTAGGATCTTGACTGGCTGTAGATATATTTTTTACGTGTGTGCTTGATTGAATAATATAATTCTACTGACTGCATGGATTTAGAGTATAGTGCATATTGTAGTACCATAAAACTCGTACATTGGCGCTTGGCGCGCAAGTCCGATATATACTCAACATTTATCCCGGGGCCCGAACAGCCGTGAGGCTGATTCTCAAAGAAGAGTGCGGGCCGGACATTGTCAACTTTTTGATGGTCTCGTTTCAGCTAACATTTTGAGATCGGTGATCACAGCTGCAATAAATTACTGGTCCCTGCATATATGCATACATACAGCCGATCAGCGGCACAGGTTAACCCCTTAGGAAAAACATGAACGCTCAAAGTAGACATGGCGTAAAATCAAATCGCAAGTTCGTAACGAAATGCCGAGTGATTTTATTGAAACAACAGGTACCTACATATACCTTTACAATTTTGTACTAATCTGTACTCAAGTCCGCCGTGGCATGTACAGGATCAGCGAAAGGTAAGATTCCAGGAAGATAACAAGCCGGCGGCCAAGGACTAGTACTATAGTATAAGTGCTCCTTATGTATAGGATTGATATATGTGTTGTTATCAATATTCATGATCTACTAATATATATAGGTTAGAGAAAGTGTTTACGATATATACATGTATTCACTTACTAGTAAGTACATGTAAGCCTGATTATATTAGTCTAGTCAATGATGTGGTATATTTAGAGATTGTATAATACTTGTATAATAAAAGTACGACATCTAGTTAGCGATCTCAGACGACGGTCGGAATAAAAACTGGGGTGGGCGCTCGGAATGCAAATGAATTGTATAGTTCGTCTGGTCACCCAAACCCGTAATCAGATGAACCGAGATTGATTAGATGGTGGTCTGTTAAGTCAGAATACATTACCCATGTCAATGTAAAAGTGTGGAATATAAGATACAAATTATATTAGATCCGGCCCGACATATTTTCGGTACCATACTTTGTTTCCCAGTACCCGTTAATGTGGGGATTTCACTCGCTAGTGCTGGTCGAAGGCCCCAAATAAAGTCAACCCGGAACATCATATAAACGTATATGTGGGCCGGGAAAATTATCCAATATGCATACAAGGCTTTTTCTCCTGTCACGTCATGCCAGTCATTGTACAGTTAACATACCGGAAGGTGGGATTTTGTTTCACCCGATTAAGGGATCGATATCAAGGATACATAATCAAAGAAACTGCACAAAGTCATGGCGTAAAGTAAGGGGGGGTATCATCCATTATCACGCCACTTTATCTACATCTCTACTATGGATTAACTGCACCAATATGCTGAGCAACCGGTAGATCTACAGTACAGCTGCAGTACATATGTACTCGAGAATGCAGGAATCGGTTTCATTAGGCACAGTACTTCTGCATATTGCATTGGTTCCACTATTAAACCAGAAGTGGGCCATGGCCAGCATATGCAGGTCCGTTTTTGGTCGGAAATGTCAAATGGAATCCGGACCCGATTCGATCAATTGATCAAAAATCAATCAAATGGTTTGTATTATATTGCGGGCTAGAAGTATATGTACAATCAAAGCTAACGCATAGCAACATGCATCTTAGAAGCATTTATAGACTTATTTATGGTGAGCGACGTACGTTGCTAGCCCCCACGGTACTGGAGATTACCCGTTGCGCTGATGGTTGGTTCCTTTGGGGGGGGTGGTTACTCAAAAGTAGAAGTGCGGTATAAGTACATGTATGTACCTACATGTACATATTTTAGATCTACATTTCCGATATGGTTGCGTTACACTTTTATATGAGTAAAGTAACAGATGAGTAGTAAAATATACAGCATGACCTTATAAATCCCTATACATCAAAGTGCTTCTCAAGAGTACTATTTATTGCTGACTGATCATGAGCATGAGGGGTACCTACATGTTGTTTTATAATCCTGACATCAAATCATTGGCCGCATGATGCATGTATAACTTAAAAAACTGCTACACCTTATCTTCACTTCCAATAGAACATGTAGATGTATATCGCGCAAAGACAACGGCAGCTCTGACGTGACCTTATAGCAAAGCCTGCATAGGTCCTGGAGTTAGTTAACCATACCATTTTCTGACTTCTTAGATTGATCGTGATGCATGGTTGCTTGAGGTTTAATTTGGTATATAGTAGGCCCTTTGCGCAAAAGTCTCCAGAGTCCTTTTCTACTTGTGTGAGTGGTTGATGGGAGCACCAACCATAGCTGGCCATACTTCTTCCTGAGGTAAAATCACTATATTAGCACCCGTATAAAGGCGATCGCTGGCCGGCCGGGTGACTCGGCGTGTATAGGGTACCTTGAAGGATTAATTCGATGGCGACGGCGACAGTACCGGCTGCGATCAATATTCTTTTAATAATCCATGCACTACTCTAGCTGTTTAAAGTGTGAGTGTAGAAAAATAACAATGACGAATCAAAGAAGGCGCAACTTGAACTAGAAGCGGTGGTGAGGCCGTAATTGCGATATCGAGCAACTCTAAGGCTCGAAGGCTCGTTTATTAGCGCATGGGGGCGACTCGGCTGCAGCATGTATGCACTCTACGGCACCAAAGTGATTACTTTCTGCGGAATTGCATATTGGAGGCGTTGGTACCATGTTGATGGGTCTTTCAACTTGGTTACCAGGAATTTTCCTAGTGATACCTATTGATCACAAAAGTGTTTCATGAGCGCTGTTTGATCGCCTCAAATATGATGTATCCCTCAATATAAACTCGGGTAGAACTGTCTTGTGTTGTGATTACATGTACATTATTCTCTACTCTTATCCATCAAAACGCATTCAAATAGTCATGACATCCAAACCCGGTATGTGCGACAAAGCATTTGTTAGCCGAGAAACAATTGTCAATGGATTTTTTTGTACAGTCCAATTTCAAACCGGCCCTTGCACGCATACTAACAGATCGTGTTACAAGTTGAGTCAGTACCATACCACTTGGACCGTGCTCTAGATCCGGACAAGCTTTTGAAAAGAAAAAAAAAAAAGTATTGACGGGGTAACTTCCGGAACTCTTTTATGAATGAAATGCCAATGTCCTCCCGTCAAGTCCGTGAATAAGCTCATTGATTCTAGGTTCTTTACTGGAAATTGTGGTAGACGGCCTGGACTGGGCACATGTCATCCTTTTTCTTCGTTCGTGGTGCGGTGTGATGTCTATCAGGAGGTCAAGAAAAAGAAAGGAAAATCGCCTATTAGTGATTTGGTGATTACGAATGAGGAAGGTACGGATAACCCCGTATCAGATATCTGTCTGCAGAGAAGCGCTCTAGAGTGTTCTCTGCGTGACAAGGGGGGAGAGAAAAATGAAGTGGTGGCCGAGGTATGGATGTAGAGTTACTAGAGTATGTACTCGCGGTAGGTATGAATTACCCGAATATACAAGTCCTGAGATGCAATTGCTATTGGACTAAAAGAGGGGAACACACCAATGCAATGTAGCTGCATTTTCGGGTACTTGTGAAATCCAAGCAGTTCCTACATGCCATACTGAAATGTGGCAAGATCGTACTAGGGGCGTGAGCATGAGTTCAAAGAGAAGGAACCAGGAATACCTGAGTACATTCCGTGTAACTACCCTCGTTAATTGTTCGTATATTAACTCCCACCTACCAGTATCTGGCTTTATGACATTGAGATCTGGGATCACGTCGAACATCGGGGTGGGGGGGTAAAGACTCCTTATTGGGGTCAATATCCCTTCCTTTGGATTCCCTTTTATTATCATATTCCCCTAGGCTAAATGAATTGTCAGATGAGAAAATATAGGGTATATACATAGTACGTATACATAGCGTTAGAGGGACTTATCATTCATGAATCCAGCATAATTCCGTTGATTTGATTTAGGTAGTAAGTAGTTATTGGGTCCATATACAGTATGAGGAAGATATAATTCGGGAGTATCTTCAGTACAAGTAGTATTCTGGGAATTTAAAATCCGGACCGAGAATCGCAGTTTCGAATTTCGAACCAGGGTTTGCGATATCTTGGCATCTCATACAACTCTATCGATGGATACCTCGTAAGGTACAGATACTGCATGTGCTTTAGCTACATGTACTACGGGGTAGGGGTAAGTCTGTAGACCACTGTGGTTGCAACAGCAGTAAGTGTCTACAGACTTACCCCTACACCCATAGTACTTATGGGGCCCGGGGCAGATGAAAGGAATTGATAACATCCATGCATAATTGGATTTGTATGCATATACAAAGCTGGGTACTTACATGTACTCATATTCATAAATTGTCCCCACAGTATTACAAATTTAATGGCGTAGAAACAATATGAGGTAGGGCCGGATGCATTTTGCGACGTGGAGTGGTGTAAAAGTACATGTATGTTCTGAACAAAACAAGCGTGCACGCAGATGAGGGAACACCAACTTTGTTCTACTACGTACTGCATGTTGTCATCTACAAGTGAATCCGCTGCTGGTCTTCATGCTCTCAGGTTTTCTGTCACAATGAAACACTCCATTTACCTCTATTACCATCTTCCACCGATGCTATCGAGGGTGGCTCCGCCTTAACTGTTGAGTTCATGAAGGGATTTCACAAAGATCTTCCATAAGGGATGTTGTCCAACGAAACGGAACGGCGGAACATTCCGCGAGAAATGTTTGGGTTGTTCCTCGAGCCCAGTCATCGCCGTTTAGTTTGACATTAGTTGTGGATAACGGAAAGGTCCACACAGATCGCGGTCTGACAAACATCTATGTACTGTGCTTGAGGTCTCTGTCTAAGAATGATCGACCCGGAGGGTAAAAGCGATACAGTACCGTGTGCACCTATCTCGACCTCTTGGCAACAAACTAGTGAAGAAAAAACACTCCAGCAAAATATACTTTAATCGCAAGGATGCCTGATAAATTCGCTCACATATACCCACGAAGCTCCAAGGCGAACGTCAAAAGAGCATTCATCCAGCTGGCAATTTACTCGGATTAATTAAAGCCCGGTTGCTATTAAATCCAACTCCGTATGTCAGCGATGACGGGCGTGGTACCTACACGGGAATCGAATCGTGGGAATACATAACAGCTTCTTTGGGTGAGCAGGGGTCAATAGTAGACTGGTCAGTTTCGGATGCAGTTGACTATCAAGTGGATTTGGGAAGTAGCGAATGTTTAACGAGATTTGGAACCAGATAATTTATGTTCTGTCTTGTCCTCTTACAAGCAATAACCCTTCTCTTGATGGGAGTACAAAGGGCTAGGCCTGCAGTCTGCCTATGACACTCTTTTTTCCGGCCCGGCCAGCATTGATGTCTTCGACACTTCTTATACCCGGGGGTGGAGAAAATATTAGGTAGTGTTAACTCCCCCGTTCATGCGCGTTTCATAACTCCCAACTAGGTTTGACTTAACTGCCACTAGGATAACCATTCATCTAGAAATACGAAAAGACTTCCTCCCCGTTCCCGAGTCGCTGGAGAGACATCAAAAAACTGAAATTGGACCCTCTCATGACAGTGGCGTGAACAGATTCCCATCCCTCGGTCCCTGTAACTTGGCGTGGGGACTGGGGTCAAAGTGGTATAGTCAAGCACGCGTGGCTAACACGCATTACGACGATCAGCCGTTGCGAATGGGTGAAGGTAAGTGCATGGCGTTTTTTAAACGGGCGTGTAACTTGAGGCTCTTGACATAATTTCAGGGCAGAATGTATAGGAAGTGTCTCGGGGATAAAGGAGGTTGATTGTGTCAATCCGGCATACATACACACATCTCCTGTCTCTTTCCGGGGAAAGCCGATCACCCAACAAACACAATCATCGTCAAACAGTCAATGAATCAAGTGGAACGGATATCTGACGGATATCTGAATACGTATGTATATCCTACGGCAGATGGGCCGCGGGAGGGTGGGCGAGATAGGGAGTAGTAACGGCTTCCTTCCCATGTGGAGTATTTGGTAAGAAACAAATTTCGTGGACCCAGGAGCATACTGGGAATATGTAAACCAGGCAGTATATATTTTCTAATCTTATCAATCCAACTAGCCTAGGGGTACTAGCTCAGCCAAAGCCGAGCTCGCGGTCTGGTGGGCAGATTGACATGACAACTTACTGACTCCAGGCGTGGGAGGATTATACGTACATATGATGAGAGGAATGAAGTATGAAAATCAATCACGGGAGGTCGGCTATACTCTCTAGAGGTGCAGGTACTCTAGGTAAGGTACCATGTACGTACGTAACATTAGTAGGTACTTACTTTGGCAACTGCAGGTACAAGAACGGGTACTCAGATGAGGTGTTTTAGCTCACTCGCTAATAAGGTTTCTAGGCCAGGCAACATCCATGGCCCGGTTTAGACGTTGAGATCCGTTTACGAATGAATTGCGAGACCTAGGTAACACAGATAAAAACAACAACAACTATAACAATAGACAACAAAAAGGATAGGGTGTCATTACGGTAGTGATAATGATTTCTCTTACAATTCTATGCACACATATTTCGGCTTGAAATAGTGAAGCTTAGTGTAAAGAAAAATTGTCAAAAAACTCAGCTTTATCATGTACCACATACAACCATAATTACCAGGGTGGGGGTAAGGAGACGAGAACGAGGACGAAAGGCTAAAGGTCTTCCACCTTACTTACACTGCCACTGCCGACCTATCGGTTCTTGCCGCGGATGTTGTTGTGTGGGGATGATACATCGTCAGTGGAAGTCATATTTTTTTTTTCTTTTTTCCCTCCTTTTTTTTTTCTTTCTTTCTTATTCAAACCCACCACCCCCTTTCGTATGTTCTTGACCTAACATCCGTCAACTCTGCGCAGCTGCCTGGGCGCAAGCACAGACATCCATCCAGGGTGGGGGGAGGGTAGACGACGTTAGAGTAAACGGCGGGTGAAGGGAGACAGGGGAGAACGTTGTTGCTCAATGAACGGTGACTACTACCGCACCATGAAGGTTAAAATCGATGATTATTTCTTATTCATGGATGATAAGCACAGTGATACTATATACCTATCCGTAGGATTATTAAGATAAGAGAGGTACATACATCCTTATTGTAGCTGTCTATGCTAGAAATTTTCAAATTTGTTGGCTATGATCGTGGTGAGACCGGCGCCGTTGTGTGTCCGTATCTTCAAACTGTCTGACAAAATTCACCAGTTCAGCTCCCGCTTTTCTAAGTAACCACGAGTAACTAACTGCATGATTGTGTGGAACCTTACGAACATAAATACTCGATAGCTACATATGTGGTTAGATAGAGAGAAACAAAAGGAAACGGTGTCTGCCATGTCTAAAGTTTTCGTTTTTTTCCGCCACAATAATACATTGGCTAATGTACTAATCTAGTCTAGAGTTTTGTTTTGCCGAGCTTCCCCCATTCCATTTCAAGTGAGCCATGTTGTTTCTGCGAAGAGCTTATGCAGGGCCAGTCCGCAAGGAATACGGATCGTCTGTATGCGACCTCATCTGAAATTATTTGGACATGAGTGCTCCCATGCATTGATCCGCATTACCTCTAATGGCATCTAGCTAACCATCTCATCCGCCACAACTTTGGAAATACGGGAAGAAAGACGAGTGAAATAATGTGGCTTTTTGAATTTTTTTTTTCTTCTTCGTTTGGGTTTTTATGCTTAATTGTTTTTTGGCATGCTGTGGGGCCCTTTATTTCCTTTTTGTTCAGCTAGGTTATTCTCCCTATCTTGTTGTCTTGCTCCATTTTGTTGCGATACATTATCTATTGAGATCACCAATCTATGAGAGACCTGTTTGCCTGAAAGGGGGGGGCATCCAGAGTAGGGATGAGATCCTCGTTATGTCAGTCACTCACTTCCTCACTGCAAGGCACCGCTTTTGTGAACAAGACTGACCCTGATACATACCGACGTCAAATGTTGGGATCACTAGTCAAGTGAAGCAGCCGTCATGGCATTCCCGAATCCCGGACTGGAGGGGAAAAAGAAAAAAAAAAGAGGAGAGAGTTAATAAAGCTACTCCAGAAAGAAAAAAAAACCGTTTAAGGATATGTGCTCTATGAGAATAGAAGGGTTCTGGAATTACATGCATGCAATCAATGCATGTCGATGTGACATGACCGCGGAATTGAAACATCAGGGGAGGGCACCGAATTTCCACGGCTAACATGAAGGGTCCTTGAAGGCCTCCTCAAAATATATAGCTGGTACAAAGTTCAAAACCCCTATTCATTGGAGGGGCAATAGAAATACCGTACGGGAACCCATCCGTCTGAATTCGAAAGTAACAACTAGACGACAGGCTTTCGTTCTTTCACATATCGAATCGATACCCAATTGCTGTCCCTGCACCGTTCCACCGACGTTTACTTGATCTTACTCTTGTAATCATCCGTGAACGAATCACTCTCTCTTAATAGGTACGTCTCATGGTATCGCACAGTAAGCGGAGGATCATCTATCACTCGGTAGTTGTGCATCAAACGTACTTTCTTACAAAGAATTTGAGGGCTGATCAACACAGAAAAAAATTTTTTTTCCTTTCTTTCTTTCGTTCACTTCGCAGGGCTAAGGTGGTAACTCTCATCTTCGTTTCTCAACACTGGATAGGTTGAAAGAGAGATCCAGAAGACGTTGTCGTTGTTACAGTTACTTCTCAGTTGCGGCCAGCGCTCAAGCACCAGAAAAAAAATTATCACTGGGTAACCCGGTCTACTACTATCCTATTCGGTTACAAAGCGGCATTTGGATGTTTCAGCGACAGCTCTTTGGTTAGTCCTATCCGGCCGGAGAGTACTCCAATAACTCCTGAGTACCCCCACTATTCGTGGTCGACCTATCACCGCTGCGCTAAAGTTTTTCGTTGTCGCCGTTCCTTCATTTATTTTTGGGCATTTATTTTATTTATTTTTTCCTATTATATTTATTTTTTGCGACCAGAGCAGAAATTGAGAAACACAAGCAGAGGATTAGGGGGAAAAAGTAAAGATATACATACGGCGTCAGAGAGAGTCTCACAGCAGAAAAAAAAAGCAAATATCAAACCACAACCCGAAATCCATAAAGCATGGCTTCAATGGCCCCGCCAGCTCCACTCCGATGTACCAACGAAATTCGTTCTCCTGATTTGGACCCTGCATATACTTCCCCCGCAACACCGGCACAAAGAAGGCGAGCACTCCCAAGGACTACTGATCCAAAGTCGGCGGCGGCCGGAGATGAGGCTGCACCACAGCAACCCGATATCGAGTGGATCCCGAGTTTTAAGTCCTATCGCGAGAGGTGTTTACGGCGGCTGAAAAATGGTGGGCTTAAGAAAACTCTGCCGGATGGATTTCCGGCTAAGTTAGAATCTCCACTTGCGTGGGAGGGGGATGAATTGAAGGAGGAAGAGTATATTGTGGAGCTTTCGGCGCTGGAGATAGAAGAGACCGAGGAGGCATTGAAAGCCTTTAAATGTAAGTTTTTCCTGGATGGCTACTATCTTCTCTAGTCGTGCGGTTTCATTCTTGAAACAACACTTTCCCCGGCACTTTTTATGTCTTTCCTATTTAGCTGCCCTTGTAGACTACAAATCAAAGCTCACACCTATCACAGCAAAAGGAATTTCGATCTCGTGCATAAGTCGACAAAACTTTGTCCTGCCAACTCTTGGTCCTAGGCTTATCGCTTTGGGGGCTTCGCTGTACCACGGGAGAGGATTCTTTGTCTTGCGGGGCCTTGAACCACAAAAGTATTCTAGCGAGGACAATGTTCTTATTTATGTGGGACTCTCGAGCTATGTGGCCGAGAAGCGAGGAAGGCAGGATGAACACAACAACATGCTACGTTAGTTTCTTCTATCTGGTTCATTTTCTACACGTCAATTGCATTAGACTGACAACGAATCATATTCTTAGTTCACCTAATTGATCTAACTTCGGAAGTTGCGCCGGATAACCTCCGCCAAGCACCATACTCAAATGTCCAACAGGTAGATATTTGCGCCCCTTTGGTTTATCGGCTCGGAGAGTAATGGAAGGACATATGCTGATTATTGCTGTTGTCTCAGCCTTACCATACAGATATCGGGGATATCCTGGCGTTATACACCCTCAGCCAAGCCAAAAAGGGCGGAAAGAGCAAAATCGCATCTTCATGGAGTATCTATAATGACCTGGCTGAATCCAGGCCGGATCATATTGATACCCTTCAGTCTCCTGATTGGATATTTGACACGTATGTTGCCTTTCTCTCTCTGTTCTATGTACCTACGTGGCGTCAATGTCAATGTGGGGGGGCATCTCGGAAAGTGGCTCACAAGGTATGCTTTTTTTTTAGATTTGGACGGCCTGGAGAACCATACTATCAACGCCCATTACTGTTCAACCAGGCAGGGAAGATGATATTCGCGTTCTCACGGCGTATCCTAACCGGCTCAAAAGTATCGCCACGCTCAAAGACCATACCACCGATGACAGACGCCCAGGCCGATGCGCTTGATGCGCTCCACTTCACTGCAGAAAAACACTCGTTAACGCTGGATAATAAACGCGGGGATATCCTGTTCTGGAACAACATGAGCATCCTGCATGCCCGGGAAGGGTTTACGGACGGCACTTCGAGAGACCAGAAGAGGCATCTGTTGAGATTATGGTTGAGGAACGAAGAGCATGCGTGGGAAACCCCAGACTGTTTAAAATCTGCCTGGAATGTTGCGTATGGAGACGACGATATCTCCACCGAGCTTTGGCCGATAGAGCCGATAACAGATCGGGATCATGTGACTACTCAACGTCGCTCATCTGGCCATGGTTAAGCTGAGGTATACATGGACGGTTGTGTCATGTTTGACGCTTTTGATGTTTAATGTTTATTTTTTATTGCTTATTCTTGATATCCCTTTGCTCATTCACTTTGGTTATCCTCTTTAATTTCTTACTCTCTCTATCCCTCGTTCTATTACTGTATTGACTACTTACCTAACCTTTCGGCACTTTTATAGAGGTTTCCTAAAATTGGGGTTATATTTTCTTCCTTCTGTTTCTAAAAGTTTGATGGCGAATACTGGGTTTATTTACTTATTTATTTATTTATTTCAAGGTAATGTTTTATACGTCTAGTTTATCGATCACTGACGGCTAGCATGCTAGTCAAGAGGGAAAGGCTGAGACAACTGCAGGTTTGTCGGCAGTCTCTTTTTGCCTCCCCAAAAGTTATTGTATTGTGTATTACTTATTACATGTCTGATTCCTTTGGTACCTTTGTATTTTTATCATGGTTTTCCTCTTTGTTACATTAGCTGCATGTATTTTAGAAACGCAGTCCTGGCAACTGCATAATTTCAAACACACGGAGTTTTTAAATTATCAAAATCACTATCAGGCAATTGACCATAGAAAGTCTAGAGCCCTGGGCCCTGACTTTGACCTCATCGTAGGTCAACACACCAGATGATTGGAAAGGTTACTGCGTGATGAAGCACTTTCCGCCGCTGACTCTGACATCGTAAATTAACGCCCCACCGCCATTTAGAAACCCGTATGTAATCCTCCCTTTTGACGGCAGTTTATCAGGAAACGAGCCCCTCATCGAATCCATCAAGATCTGTAGAATGGGAACCCCGCAAGAAAATTGAAACACAACCGCACAAACAAGAGCCATCAACGATCGAGGAAAGTCTCAGTCCGGATTTCTGGGGCCTTATGTACCTAACTACTCGAGGGTGTGCTAGTTTCGGGTGATCACAAAAACCATTACATGAACACGATGCAAGAGCAGGAACATACGTGCGTATAGCCCCGCATATGGCTCCCCCAAGAGGCTATTTGGTAGGCGGGGATAATGAAGTAACTACTGTAGATTTGGGAGCCCACTATGTACTCTTTATCTCTTATGTACAAGTATGGGTTCGAATATCTGGGGAAACTTCGCTGCCTTGGGGCCAAGGCCCGTTGTAACGCTGTGACGAGAGAGAGGTGCTTAAGTGTTGATGTGCTGACTTTTGTGTTGGCCAGCTGCCCAGGATGATGGTGGTCCTCTTGACTGGGTTTATCGTAAACGTGGGCTGAAAAGAAATCCAGAAGTGGAGAAGCGTGAGGCGTTTGGTGCTACATACGCGCAACTCGCATCTCGCATCCATTCAATGTAAGGGTGGTCGGGTCAACACAAGAGTTCTGTCGATTCCTCTCACGCTTCAAACCCGTAGATAGTTGTTCTAAAACCCATGCACACCTTTATGTGGTGTATTAGCTGCATATGTGCATGAGGAGTATGACACGATAGGTAGAAAACGAGTAATTTTTGCTGTAAGCTGGCCCGATCTAGCGCGAAGATTATTATCTATTACGGTTTTTTCGCCGATAGATAAGTAGTAGATGGTATTAGCTCCCTCTGGCTCTTAAGTTCCGGATCTTCTGTCAATCGTCGATCATAGTTAGTTGGCGTCCGTGACATCGTTCCTGCCTAGGATTTGGGAGGTGGTGGAGGTGGATGTGGAGATGGAGGTGTAGGTTGTACCTACAGTGCCCAGGTGTGGTGCGGTGGTAGTGGTACACGCATGGTACACCTATTTGGTGCTGTGAATCCTTCTCCTAGTAGGTAACTACAGGTGTATTGGTACATATACTTAGTTACATATACCTTTGCCTCCATTAAGGTGCCTCTGCAGTGGTTCATCCTAGTTATTCTGCTACTCTGAACAGTGACTATGTACATACATGTACTATGATTATTTCCCCCCTTCCTCCTGGATACATGCCCAGCTCCAACTCGTCCACATCATTTTCCTATGAATTCCTATTATTATTCCGTATTCATGTAGCTACTTCATATACTGTATGATATACTGATACTTGGGCGTGTATGTAGGTAGGATTGGTACATACATACAGTAACATACTTACACATCCTCTCCACTAGAAACACTCGGTCCTTGTAACAACTCGGTTCCTTTTTTTTGATAGGACCGCTCCTCCCACCCCCCCACCCACCCCCGTCTTCTACTTCCCCATAACAGAGAGCCTAGTTTGGACCGTCACCATCTCTCAATTCTTTTAATTCTCTAGGTCCCCACTTCCTCCTATTCACCGTTGTTGAGTCTGTTGCGTCTTGTTGCCCTGCAGCCTCCTTCCCTTCCAACCCCGTCCCCGTTCTCCCCCGCACTTCCTCCTCCTCCTGACTCTCGATATTCTCCCCAGTTAATCGAGGTTAATCATGTTGAACTCACCGAAGCCGTGTTCTGAGATTCCCTTCTCAGCGTGGGATTTCGACCCCCTCACCCCTCACGACTACACTGGCGAAGAACACCTACACGCCTACTATAGTGCATCTGTCCCAAACATTAAGTTACCACAGACTCCCACCCCACCATGTGCTACTCAGAACATACCTGCTCCAGATGGATTCTTTGGCTGTCTAGATATCACTGCTGCTAACGACTGGTGGGCTCAAAACAACACTCACTTCGGCCTACACGAGTTCGACCCTTACGCGCCCGACATGATTGACATGGATCCCAACCTCGACTTATCCGTCTACCAAGATGCAGTAACCATCGAACAAAACCTCGATATCTATCAAGAGCTACTACTCAACTCATCTAGTGGGCAACTATTCGACCAGGGCCCGTGGGACGAGCAGCCCGGCGCATGGCAACCAGCCTCAGATTGTTCTGGTTACAATTCGAGCTCGGGTAGTGGTGGACACACTGGCACTGTTGAGACGTCGGGTTCCTCGGTCGGCTTCAACACGCCTGGCAGCAGTTCGGGTGACAGCGAGGCTCCAGAGCCACTTGTTATTAGCGCGCCAGCGAGAAAATCTGTATTACTTCCATTCCATGTACTCTTCATCTTTTTTTCCCTACTCTTTATTAAAGAAACACTGGGATTAACAATCATGTTCGGCTCGGTATCTATAGAGCACTTCAGATAGTAGTAGTGATGGCGAGCCAGGCGAAACAAGCGAGCCAGCGCATAATTCGAATTCATCAAGCAACAAAAAGAAAAGGCAAAGGAAAAGGTTCACGCCTGAACTGAAGAAGGAAACCCATATGACAAGAATCACTGGCGCCTGTTTGCCATGCTGGAAAAACAAGAAAAGGGTATTTATCCCCCTGTTGTCCACACGGCCCCTTACCATCGCACACACCCCAGGCCCCCCCAAACGTGAGCACTGGGCTAACGTCATGTAGTGCATCAGAGTGTCTGAGGCTTGCTGCAAGTACTGTGAATCCATCTTCTCCAAGATTCCGAACATACCATGTTTCCGAGCCCGTATGACAGAATCTGAACTTTTCCGAAGAGGTATAAATCATTCAAGCTGGGCTGACCAGCTAGCATTAGTCCTTATTTTAATGACAATAAAGCCAAGTCTTAAGTGACGCTAACCTATACCTTTCTTGTCAATAAGGCCCTACTGAGGAGTTCTTATGGACTCGTAGACGATGGCTTAAAGCCTCACCAAATGATCGAAGTGTTTGGGCCTCGCCGGCCAAGGGTTTCACTATCACGCAAGGCATGGGGCTTACACTGAATCTCATGGCAAAGCAATACAAGCCTTTACCTGACGATCGAGACACATATACCTGGGTTTCCAACGGTGGTGTCGGGGCTTTATCCTGTCCTCCATTTGCAATCTCTGATATCGATGATGCCCAACGAACAATCAACCGTTATGTTGAAGACAACACCATAAGATACATTGAAGAGCATGTTAGCTCAAACTTGATCTTATGGGAATCGTTTGCAATGGCATTGCGTATGAGTAATTCCAAGGGTGTATGTACTGTTCGCCTGTGTTTTATATTCTTGCTAAATCTTTTAGTCCTCCCTATTACGAAATGCCTTGAAGCTCTGGGTCGCTAGTCGGATCATCGAAACCCCATGGTCGATTGTCGGAACTGAAACGTTCGGTATGTCACCTACCATGGATGAAAGTAGTCCGTACTACGGTAAAACACCGGTTACCCCAATCATGGATTTCCAGATCGACAATATCACAATCCACCAGCTTTTGATACCACTCCGAAAGAAACTTCTCCAAGAGCTGCAAAAGAAGGTTCTCAATAACAAACCAGAAGACTTTTTGGAGATATACCTGACGATCTTTATCTTGTTACACAACATGGAGCTTACAATTGCGCATGATCGTTGGTTTGCGATGCGTTATAGTTTACAGGTTGCTATTGCCACTCTCATCACTCCGAGTACACCTACAAGTACTAAGTGTTAATATTACTTCTGCAGAATCGTTTCTCTAATTATCACCTCATTGATGCGGTCTTTCAGGGTGCTAACATCCTTTTGGCCCACTTCCACCACGTCAGCAAGGGTTACGCTCCGTTCTCTGTGGACTGGGAATCCGGTGACACCATTGTATTGGCGAAGTCCAATGAGGATGAGATCAGATATATGAAGGAGGTTATTCAAGCCACCAAACAACAAGGTATTTGCCAATCCAGGCGTCAATCACCTCAAGTTAAATGACAAAGTCTAATTATATTTTATAGAGAGCGGATTGAAGTTACTTAAAGAGAAGGAGATGTACGAGGATTCCATGTATTGGTGCTCCCAATTGTTTTTCCCGGGATGGAAGCCGGTCTCATCGCCCTCGCCCTGAAGGATTTTTTTGCCTCTAGGGATAAATGCTAGCAACATTCGAGTAAGAACATGGTAATACGAAAAAAAAAAGAGAAGAAAAAAAGAGAAGAAAAAAACAGTACAACGAATTAACGGCCTTGAACTTTTGCAATGGGGCAACAGAGGAGTTATTCGTTTACTGGAGTTATTCGGGGAAGGGCTATGGCGCGCACAGGAATATCGAGTTTGGGAAGGTTTGGCACGATTTTACTATTCATCACAGTCGGTATGTGGGTGGTTGGTTGGTAGAATAGGTAGATGGGAGTTTTTATTTCCTTTTTCAGTTCGTTTCTTATCTCTCATTTTCACGTTACAAGGTTTATTTACTTTCTAGGTGATCTTTACTTTTATTTTTGGGGTTGCTGCGGCGGCAATATCTTATTACGGTCTTTTGGTCTATTTTTCTACTTGAGCATACTTGAGCAGCCGAGGAGTCCTGGGAGGCGTTTGTTTTACTATTTCTTTGCTTTACTTGAGCGTGTTGAACTATATTCATTCAAATATGTGTTGTACGGTTCATCCTTCTCGTATTGTGTACGTATTTTATATTCAACCATTGAATTAGGTTACAACTGATTCGGTGCTATCCTTTGCGTGAGGGATATCAAAACCAATGAATCCGTCCCATTTACCAGCCTCGTTTCATCGGTAGATGTTTTGGTTGAATTGATACTAAACTAGTCTGGGCTCAATGGACCTTTATCCCATCTCAGCGCCTTTTTCCTGGGTAACGTTTTTTTGTTGCACCGAGTGACACTAGGTAAACTGAGTTCCATTTTTCCGTGATGTAATTGAAACTGTTAATTACTGAGGAAACAATACATATTCGAATGCGTCATTTCAAAGGAAGGGCATGTTCAGCCTGCAGACATCTGTATGTCTGTACGGTCATTCCTGGGATCAACACAAACGTGGGCCGAGTGGGGTCTAACTCATTGCTTCTTTTCTGTACTCGTGATACTCAAGCCCAGGCAACTAAGACCTTAGTACAGGCAGACCAAGAGGCAGCTGCCTGTCCTCTTGTGGGGTCCAAAGAAGAGCCAGGTTGGAGAGTAATGACGCTGGATATTTGATATTCGAGCTAATTAAGGATGAGTGCACCCTGATAGATAGGGGGGTCCGCCCCAAATAGTCTTTGGCACCAGGTGTAAGTGATTATTCGATCAATATCAAGCATTCAATTGCTGCGTTGTTCCTCTCCCCGGAACTACTTTGGTGTGTTGTGTTTGTGCATTGTGTAATTCTTTTTTTTTTTTTGTTAAATTGGTTATTTTTATTTGAGGAGGAGGAGAGCAATGAGTTGACGGTTTGTCGTTCTTGTCTCGTGACTGAGGTAGGTGGGCTGAAAGGTTTTTCCCCCGGAGGCGTTATCTAGATCCTTGAGGAGGGAGACCTCTGTAAACTTTAGGGAAGCTCAGACATCGAAATAGTATCATGTGGAGGATAGCTACCTAAACTGCAATATATTCGGGCTCCATCTCCCGACCTATCCCAGATAGTTTGTGCAGCACTTCGTCCCTGGTAACATGACGCGTTTCCCGGGCCCCTCCGTTGGTGCCTATCCTTATTTTTCTTATCGGCTGTTCATCCTGTAGAGTTCATCTCATTTCATCTCCCCGTAGATACCGCAAAATCTCAGTTTATTCGGACGGTTGCCAAGAGGACAATTTTGCAGAGGAGCTGAAAAATATCACCCATTAAGGAAGAGATCAGAGACTTTTGCAGCCAACACCGCTCTTGGCAACCGTCCGAATAAACTGAGATTTTGCGGTATTTCTTCCCTTTTTTTTTCTTTTATCCTTTTTTCTTCTTTGCATAAAGAGAGTGTAGAAATGTCAAACAACTACTCTATAGAGCCACGTGCTCCTCGAATTTCCGTTTGTTGACTCAGATTCGAATGATCGTGAGATCCTATGCAGATGTTGCGGGTGTAGATCTTATCGAACCCGTTGTTGCTCGGGGGCCGGTTGCCCTCCGTTCTACGTAACTGTACATGTTTCTTCACCTTAGAAAACAGGTTATGGTGATGGAAACAAGGTTTGCCGTAGGGGAGAGGGGCTGGAGGAGGGGAAAAGAGAGAAAGGAAGGCAAGACTCAGGGAGATCGGAGGGTCATAGTGGCAAGGACTGTGCTGACCAACCTGACATTGAGCTTCTAAACCGCCTATCTCTGCGCCTGCTGGGGAAGCCGGTCCAACCTGTAAGGTGACGTTGCTAGGTTTGTTCCTGTAGGGACCATCACCGATTGCCGATGATAGAAGATTGAAGAGGGCCCCAAGAATTCTAGAAGCCGCAAGGGGATTAGGGAAGGGTACATGTATGGAAGGAAATACTGCTGTCCTAGTCTGGCCAATGTAACACTGCCTAATTCAGACGAGGCGGTAACAATGCTAGGGACGCGCACAAAAGCATTGTCTAAATTTACGTCGGCTATACAATGCCACCGCCGCGTGCCCAGGGACGTAGGCCAACCGACAGGCTGAGGAACGTTTCAAGGGTTTCTCTGACAGAATACGTACCGGCAAAAAAAGAAAGAAAAAAGAGATCG
This sequence comes from Morchella sp. 2016-57, assembly GCA_024713875.1. Lineage (NCBI taxonomy): Eukaryota > Fungi > Ascomycota > Pezizomycetes > Pezizales > Morchellaceae > Morchella > Morchella sp. 2016-57. The sequence continues at coordinate 117,727 of JAMGZE010000011.1, forward strand.
TCCCCTCTTGATTGAACTGGTATATTTTTTGGTGGGGACCCGCGGGGCGAGGAAGGAATTAAGGGGGGGGGGGGGGTGGTGCAAGTGTAGGCTGGGGGGTGATTTGTTTGAGACTGGAACTGTGGTACACAGCGAAGACGGCTTTTTGATTTCTGATACGTGAGCAGTGCTGCGGGCCGATTACCGATGCTCATTATTAGTGGTGGACCCTGCCTCTCTATGTTCCTGCATGGATGATGTCGTAGGATCAAGATCTGTCCAAGGACGTCATGGACAGCTTATGGCAGGAGCCGTTTCAACTTTCTATCTGGAAGCAATGCCCCCGCTCCCCAATCCAGCCAACCGGTCGATTCTTAATTTTCAGCCGCATCAACCCCAGACGACCAGGAACTAGAGTAAAGAAAACACAAACACGAAGGAACCATCTTAAGCTTCTTTTAGACATAAACTGCAATCTAGGCGAAGTGAGCGCAGAGTAATACGGCGGCGCTTCAACAGGCTTTCCAGTGATGACCTCGAAGTGGTGCCATACTTCCTTGGTTTCCTTTAGATTATAGCAGATCGAATCTAGATCTCAGTACAGTCAAGGTTGGAACATGTACTGTGTACGGCTGGCTGGCGACAAAAAAAAAAAAAGGAAAGGAAGGGAAAGTAAGTCCCAAAATCTAAATGATGTGCGAAGAAATAGTAATTTTAATTCTAGATACAAGCAAGCCCCCCTCTAACGCCAGCTACGTGGTAGTACATGTACCTCTATTTTTCTTTTCTCGACAGTCTGCCCTACTTACTCTATGCACCTAATAATTGCCTGAGAAAAAATGCGTCCCACCTGTCCCAAGATCTTCACAGACATCTTTCCCACCGTTTTTTCGAAGTCATATCAGATGCCCATGCAATGGCCTGAGCTGAATGGCCAATGGCTAAATCTCGAGGCGGATTTCAATGTTCCATACGTTGTGAAAAGAAAAACTGCACTAGGATAAACTATCGTGTCATCTGATGGATGGGTTAAAGGGCAGTATCCTATAGCGGTATCATCCGAGTTATTACCGCAGGAGTGTCAGTCACGATGAAGTTAGGCATACATTCCTACCACGAGGCGCATTGCAGCTAAGAACGAAATATACAGTACTGTATATATATATTCGACATAAGCCGTAGGGTGACGACAACAACGGAACAAAAAAAAAAAACAGATACACCCCAACTAAAATATACATTTATATCTACTACTTTCCTCCCACAAGTTATACGGACCTCAATACTTCAATTGTTGCGCGATTATCACAATCATCACTTTGATATCGTTCAGAATCCAAAGTATCAGCTATGACTACCAGCATTCAGGCCACTGTCGATGAAAGGTAACCTTGGCCTCTTCTTTTTTATTATTACAATTGTATTCCCCATATATTTCGGTATCTAAAATATATCCCGTAGAGTCCTTGTCTCTGGTATCGACCTCACTGAGTACCTTCTTATTAGTAACCAGGCCAGCTCCTTCTCCATGCCTATGGATCGCTTCCTTGAAGGCTCAGGAGTCGGCCGGCTGGAAAAGCTTATCGTTCCTTCAACATCCCTCGGCTACGCACCAAGGGAGAAAAATACTACGAAGAAAATACCTAAGGGCTCTATGATTGCAGAGATGTCCCAAAGCAGTTATAGCACAAGTACATGATGAAGATATTACATAGGTACGCAATTTCAGCCCCAGCTCAATTACATGCATCCATATGAACCACCCTAATAAACTTTATAGGTTTAGTGATAGGGTTTCATTTCTACCGCCAGTACCGTGGTGCTGGTATTCAATCCCTCTATCAGGGCCCTATTTATTTATTTTGTTAGCAATTCGGTTTGGGGTGTTAATGGGTTTCCGGAAGTTTACGTATTTCTGTTTTTGATAAACATTTGTGTCTTTTCTTCATGCGGCGACGATTTATTCCTATAAGATTTTTTAATAATGATACCAAAGTACCTCAAATCTGCATGATGAGCATCTTGACCTGAAACCTCGGATAAATGAATAACCCTCCTCATGTACCATCACTCGTCTCACCTCGCACGTGACCCCTTCGCCGCTAGAGGCTCAGAGCCGTTATCAGATTTTGACCAAAGTTTCATAGCACTGCCCCACATAGTGAAACAAGAAGTGTCAAAGCTACCGCAGAAGCAGTGGGTCCATGCACTGGTGGCATATGAGAGACAACTCTCAAGATGCACGTGTCAAGGGATAAACTTCCACCGTCTTAGAAGTAACGAAGAAACTTTTCTCCTTTCCTCCGTCCACATATGTGTGCAGACGAGTGAAGCAGATCGACAAGAGGCGTTGCAGTCGGTATGTACCTAGTCGCGAGTACCGGGTGTTGAGGTATGTACTGAGAACCCCGTTTTGGGAAATTTTTTTTAAAAGGGGGCCTACTAAGGTCTGTGATTGGTCTGATATACATAATTCATTAAGTAATGTGATACTTGGCAGCCAAGCTAGTATTTGGATAGTCTGCCCCGCAGCTTTTTGCAACACAACCTCCATCACCTCAATTTGACTCTCGCTTACCTGCAAATTCATCAGAACAACAACCTTCGATAGGGACTAAGGAATCAAAATACTACTCAGAGGGAGCTAAAGAGGAGGACAATACTATAACTTTTTTCTATATTTTTAAAAAATTAATTAGATATTATTTTGATTTTTTAAAGTAAAAATATACAGGGGGTTCTCGGTATTTTTTTCCTCTAGCAAAAATAGTCTAGTATCATTGGTTGCTTTGGTTGCCACAGATGGCGCTCATACAAATCCAACCAATTAATAAACGAGCAGGGGGGGTTCTCGGTATTTATGGTGCACACCCGGTGCTCCTACGATATGCGGTCTATGGCCAATGAAACCTGACCACAAACCCGCGCATCTGGGACTAATGAGAAACCGCACTAGCGAGTTGAGTGTTGATTACTAAAACGCTTCCCGGCATAGCTCTAAAAAAGGATCGGGGTGTAATACCTACCGAGATAGGCTGCCTGTCGAAATTACCGATAGGTTAGTGGTGAAAGAAAGACGAACCCTAACCCTGGATTATATGTAGAACTTATGGTAACGAATTGGGGAGGATTGGAACAGGTACAGCCGAATTTCCATGGGTTGCTGTTGGTCCAATTAGAAGTGGTACATTTTAATACCCAGAGTTTGGGGGAGAGCGCGGAGGGCACAGCGTCTCCCACATAGGTAAACCAAGAAGTTGGTAAAGTAGATTTAACTTGATCCCAATATGAACATTGTTGCTCATATTAAGAGTCCAATATATATAGTGGCTAGAGTTGAGAATTTAGGCGTTGCGAATTAGGGAAATGTCTCTCTGACTTCTTAGAAGCCACTAGTCAACCTTAAAATTTAAAATCCCACGATTTAAGTTATAAAGTTGAAGTCAGGTCTCTTCAGACATCCACGCGCTTAGAGTAGAGTAACTACATGTAGTACGTACATACGTACCTGCATGCTGTACCTGCTCAGTTCCTGATGATCTTCGTTGACAGCCCTAGTAGTAAAATTTCTTTTTATTTCCCGCATTACGGACCACTGGCTCAAGATCTTCAGCTATCGCCGTTTCATAGCCCTATTTATGGACCCTGAAATAGATAATCGGAATAGAAGACTGGTCGATTTTTCTACTCCCAGACCTTCTGGGTCTGACCGTGACCCAAGACCGCGTTTTGATGCCCGCTATGATCCTTGCGCGTTGCCGATTGTGGGTTTGATCCCACTCTCTTCCTACCTTCCCGCCCTTGGCAAGACTCGAATGAAAATGAAGGCGACGCCTCTTGGCCGTGGGTACACTCTAGTGGGTACCTAAATAGTAGTAGGTGAATGGGCTCTGGAGGGTTTTATCAGTGAATGGTATCCCTCCATTCTGTTTCCTTTCTTTCTTCTCCTCTCTTCTCCTCTCCTCTCTCTCCTCCGATCAAAACTCATTTTATACTCTCTTTATCTGTCTTTTTTTTCTTCCTCTTAGGGGACTCTCTTTTTTCTTTCTCGCCACATTCGTTTTCTATACGCACTCTTGTGTGTCGGCCGCTATATTTCTCAATTTCCGCATCTCCATCTTTATATAGACCATCATTCGTTTCCCAATATTTCCCCTCATTTCCCTCCATCTCTTTCTCTGTTTATTATCATAGATTATTTTCTTCTTCTCCGTCCGGACGGTTGAGATTTATTTATAAGATCCATACTAAGCTCTTCGATATACCTGTCTATCTCAACAGACACATATAAAAAAGAACACAACTTAAAAATGAGGCCCTACGGCTCAGCACTTTCCTGTGCCCTTGCACTCATCAGCGCCATATCAGTGGCAGCACTTCCACTCGACACAGTCAGTGATCTTGTTAGCGACATCACATCAAACGCACCAGCACCGGGATCAGCAGTACCTATAGTAACAGGTGTGGTATCTAGCAGTCCGGCTCCTGGTATAAGTACGGCGAGCGAGTTAGTTAGTGAAGTAGAAACGTCCAAGGAGGGGTCTGTCCTGGCAAGCAAAGTTTCTTCAGTTGCTAGTTCTGCTGCATCAGCGGCTTCTGGGGGTGTCGCTTCCCTGAAGATTTCAAAGGAATTTCCTTCGGACATCTTCCCAGACTTTTTGCAGAGCACTATTTTAACTTGCAAATACGGCGATTCTGTTATTTCAGGATTGGCGGACCTAATTGGGGTTTCTTCAAAGGGTATGATTTTGCCATCATAAGTTTTGATTAAGGCTTGTAGATTGACCAAATCCTCATTAGAAGCTGGCTCCGCGCCAACTTGTTCCACATCATCATCACTCACGGGCAACTACATCCTGATTATGATCGACCCTGATGCGATTAACCCTCAACACATTCACTACCTCCAAACCGACCTGTCCTGTTCTAATGGGACATCTAAAAACTCCCCAAGCAGTGGAAAGAATACACTCTCAACAACCGTCTCACCAGTATTAGAGTATGCCGGTCCATCACTTCCGTTAGGCACTGGGCCCCACAGATTCACTACATTCTTGTTTACTCAACCGGAGGACTTCAGTCTTGATGAGGATCTCGAGAGAGAAAACTTCGACGTCGTCCAGTTCTCATCAGAGCATAAGCTCGGTCTCCCTGTTGGAGCTACTTTCTTCGTTGCGGAGAACCTCACAGGTGACCTTAAGAGTAACCTTCTGTCAGGGAATCTAACGAACGCTCTTCTCGGAAATCTTACACACGGCCTCCTCGGAAATCTTACACACGGCCTCCTCGGAAACTTTTCACACGGCCTCCTCGGGAATCTGACAAACGGACTCCTGGGCAACCTTACAAAGTTCCTTAACGATACTTTCATGGACTCAATCCACGGTAACCGTACCAATGCGACTCTACTTGGGTCACCACTGTTTGGAAATGGCACCCACGGCAACTCCACACTTGGTAATGGGGGTAACTCTACCGGTGACAGTACTTCAAGCACTAAGGATGGAAAGTCCTCGACTGGCCCGGTTCCAGTTTCGCCTACTACTAAGGCAAATCATGACTCAGTTAGCGCCGAGGAATACGCTGATAACTTGTCTACCGGCGGGTCTTCGGCGGTGATTGCTAACTTTGCTCTAGCAGGGTTCGTGGGTATGGTTACTGTAGGTGTGGCTTACTTGTAGAGTGAGGTGCCGGCGCGCGTGGCTAGTAGTTAGCTTTTTTCTTCTGGTCGGGTCTTAGGGAATAAATTTAGCTGGATTTTATCGGAGTTTATTTTACTTACTTATATTTCCTTTTCTATTTGTGACTTCCCTTTCTTTTGTAACTCTTCTCATTTGCCTATCGTGCGTGTAAGATAGTACAGTGCATGCATATCTTATTGATTTATTGTCCCTCATAGCTAGCTACTGGCTTTTAATGCATGCAGTGGATTCCGTATTTTCTAACGATCTTAGTATTTAATCCCCCTGCATCGCAAGTGAAAATGAAATCATTAAACTTGGGGAGTTCCGCGGCTCCTTGCGTCCGCGATATTACGATCTACGCTATAGGCTATGCATGCGATGACTTAACGTCTTAGAATCAGCAAGTAATCAATAACGGTCTCTCGGCTCAGTATATGCTTGAGTGCCAACTGGTGGACGATGATAGTGAGTTAGGAGTCCTGCAGTGGCGATTGTGATTAAGCTCAGCCAATCTTGAACACTCATGTCAACTAAACGGTAAACCAATTGCAATAGTTATCTCGTTTTTTGGATTGCGTTCAATAGCCGTCCTACTTGCCGGTATGCGACTGATCACAACTGTCGTGATCAAAAGCCCATCAGGTGGCAGATTGAACAGCGATTGGAGAAGACGCGGGGAGTATGCTGCAGGTGGTTTAAGGTTGTGGCTGCTTCGGAGAGAAGGCCGGCTGGCGGGCGATGAGGAGGAATGCTAGTGGGATATGCAGTCTTGGTATTTACTACTGGAGCTAGAGTACAGTACGCTGGAGCAAGTACATGTAGATACATGTAAGTACATACATGTAAGTACATACATGTAAGTACATACATGTAAGTATGAATGTATTTACCTAATAGTAGTTTATTAGTCAGCTAATTATTAGGTGACTGTTACACGGGCCCGCCTCCATTCCTACGAATCCTGCCGAAAAGTTCCTACGAATTCTAGCGAGTGGTCCACACTGAGTTTAGTCGTGGGCGGCCAAAAGAGCAGTTGTTTTCCCTCTCGACAACCTAAGAGATAAGTTAGATCTTGTGATCGCTCGCTTTCTCAACAGTGTTATAATAATTGTATTAATATAGTCATTTATATATTAACCTTAATGAAATCATCTACAAGAATTTGAACATCAAACCTGTCTAGGGTTGCTGAAGATATCATAGCCCTTACATCAACAAACAACATGACAAAAGAATGCAAGGGGAAAGAAGGTACATTCCTGCATCAATCATGCCACTCGCTGCGCATTCTTTGGTGTAGATATTCCCCGTTCAACATAAACATTTATCGGCTCGTCCGTTCAATTTATATATCACCCTCTTGCGCCAACTCAACTCGCAAAGTCCATAAAGAAACCGAAACAAAAATTAGAATCTCTATCCACCAAATAAAAGTAAGCCACTTCAAATTCTTGTAGTAGTTGCCACTAACACTCATTAGTACAGAATGCAATCTCTCTCACTCATCATTCTTTCCCTGCTCAGCCTATCACATGCCACTAGCCCTCCTCCCGTGATCCTCTACGGCAATCCCGCGACGACGAGTGCCTGCAACCTTGAGTGCCGTCGCGCATTCTGTATCTCAGTATCTCAGTTTTTAGAATCTGTCACATGTACCATGAACCGACCCTGCCTCTCGGTGATGCTTCAGGGCCAGATCCAGGACAAATGCTTTAACTGGCGGCCTGACTTAGAGGTACACAATGATGTATCAACCATCGGAGATGAGGATGACTGCATGGGTAAGGATCAAGAGCTCGAGTGGGTTAAGCCGTATGTGCCCGTGAATGAATGGGTTGATATTGTGGTTGAGGAGGAAGTCAAGGAGGAGAGGGAAGTGTGTATGGTTGCTATTGTCTTGAGATGGGCGTGTTTTGGGGGTGTTGTGGCGGCGTTGTGGTATACATGGGCTATGCTGAAGGGGAAGGAGATAGTATTAGAGAGAAGGAGGGAGAAGGGAGAGTCATATATATAGTCGGTGTTGAAGCTAACGTTGTTATTCGGTTTGGAGTTTATCGTGGGGGGTTGATGTGATCACAAGAATCAACTGATCAGGCAACAAACACTTTGGTAATTCAGAGTATCGATACGCGCCCCTAAGTTTACCTTCACAAGCAAATAAGGCTTGAATATCGATCATTAGATTCTCGGCTAATATGTAAAAAAGTGATATTTCACGTAACTAGACGGTTTTGGAGTGGACTTTTCTCATAATAGTTTAACTAACTTAAGAGTACCCAGGAAAATTCTCATGCATCAAATCCTAGGCTCCCTAAAACCAGATTGCAGTCCTTTAACGAGTGATATTTATGGTTTTATTTGATTGCTGATATATACAGTATAATACAAAATTTTCTCCCCCCAGAAAGAAAGAGGAATTAAATGGGATTGAAAAAAAACTTCTTTCTACTAGCCTAAAGCTCTCCCACCTTCCCCTACCGGTTTGCCATACCTACCGGTATCAAATTCTCCACCTTCACTGCCATGACCTATAAGATGACTGAGTGCGCAATCGGGAGTCTTTGGACCTCTCTTGAAGTACCCTTTCCCTCATAGTCAACATACGTATACATTCACTCCCTATATATCTTTGTACTATTTCTATGTATATTCATGCGTCTTCAATTTATTGCAAAGAATTTCTAGAAGTTGACGTTTTCGAAGCACTCTTTTGAGTTGTAGGTTTTGCTGCTTAAGGTGTAGTCCTTCTTTACCTAGACTACTTACCTTTGGTCTAAGTAGATAACAACTTTAGCTTATTGTTACTGCAAATCTGAGACTCTTGCTACGAATTTTTTGAAATTTGAACGTGTTGCTGGCATTTCATGCAATGTTTCCAAAGGGCAGGCTACTACTTCACAGGGCTAGTGACGGGGAAGAGGAAGGTTACGTTCTACACCTAGGAAGAGGAGGTTCTTGAGCATTATATTGGGCTTTGCAAGGATATTAGTAGCAGTTTGTCTAGGTAGAGTGAGTTCTTAATGATCTATAAACGGAGGGCAAGGAAATATCTTTTACAGGCACCTAGGTTTTGGTGTAGAACCATTTGGTAGATTTCTGGGGCTGTTTAATAAAGAATAGACATAGATATAATGCATAGGCTTTAATTTACTTCTCGGGGTAACAGAAAACTTAGAAAGAAAAAGAGCAATATTAGTTAGATTTAAGAGAGAAAACTAACCCTACGGGATAGCTATATCCAGGCTTATACCGCACCTAGCCTTCTCTTCAATCCACAGATTCCGAAGCACCAATCTCACCAGGGTACCCCGGTAGCTAACTCTAAATTGCTCTACACAGTTTAAATATTAGCATTAAAGAAAGACCTCCACTAGCTCAAAAACAAATCAAAAAAAGCGAAAAACTTACTAAATTAACACTGTCTACTCCGGGCAAAACCACATTTTCCCGCACGAAATAACAATATTATCAAACGCCTCCTCCGCGTCGACATTCCTGTCCTCGCGGACCATTGTAGACCCAGCATGGGCCTTAATGAACTCGGAGCCTTTACAGAAGAGGACGGCGCAGTTGTTAGAAGTGGTAATCCATTTGTACGAGATTGGACGGAGGTAACGACCAAAGTGGTGGTAGCCCTGGGTGCTGATGGTCCATTTGTAGCCTTGCTTGTTTGGCTAGGCCTAGTACTCGAAGATGACAATTTGAGCACTGGCTACAGTGATGAGGAGGAGAGAGAGGAGGAGCAGAGCGTGCTTGAACATTTTACTTTTACTTTGAGGTCTAGGGTTTTCGGTTATGAAGGGTAGTAGTGTGTTTGGTACGTTTAGGTGGGATAGTGGAACGGTGTGATATGATGGTGTGATGGTGGATGGTGAGGTGGTGGGATGGTGGGGTGGAAAAAATGGTGGGGTAGTAGGGTGGATACATGTAGGTACACCGTTTGATAACGGGGCTCATTGAAAAACTCGGATGAAGAAACTTCCAACTTACATGTAACCCAAGCAAGTATACGTGGTTCTAAGTACATGTATGTAAGTACATACTTGTACTTACTACATATGTACCTACGTATGTTTTAATGTCCTTTGTATCCAAGCTATAGCTATGAGATACCATAAATGCCTGTCTAACTGGCTAAGTACCTTCGATACGGCTTGGTGGACGGGTTCACAGTTGAAACCCTAACCCTATGCTACTCTACTCTTACCGAGTGATAATTTATGACTTTCATATACCCGAGCTATCGTTGAGACGCGCGTAGCGAATATTGTATATTAAGTGTATCTAGGAGATAAAGAAGGTTTGAGGTGATCAATACATCAAGCCCAATCTAAATAGAATCAAGATTATTAGTGTAATACCAGAAAAAAAAAGACCTCTGCTCTCAAAAAAGGCCCGGCAAAAAAGCCTAAACCCACGACATTTCAAAGAACACCAAGGGTGATGGCAAAGAGCCCAATGCGGGGGTCGAACCCGCGACCCTGTGATTGTCACAACGCATACAAGAGTATACAGTGTAAAAGTCACACGCTCTACCACTGAGCTAACCGGGCTGGAAGTTGAAGACGTATACATATATGTGAGTAAGCACTTAGAGATACTTAATGAAACAAACATCGCCCTTAACTACAACATTCCCAGCCCCTCCTGCCGACTCCTCCAAATTCTAAGCCCTACGGTTAAGAGCATCCAGAAATATGAGATAATCACCATATGTTAGAAAGCATCCCCAAGCAAAAATATGCGTGTTTATTATATATCACGTCGACTTGGTGGCCCGCATATCGAGTGACTGTACGTGATGAAGTTGATCACAAACTATCACTCGGATATGAGGTTCTGAATGCGGGATTGCAGTTTCCAGGTATGGTACCTGATCCGTGCTGTGAAGGTTATAGGAATATAGGATATCTGGCGCGCTCAAGATAGTGAACCGGGTACCACCAGGTGTCATGCATACCGTTGCGTGTTCGTTCGTTGCAGGGCTGTGTGGGGATGATCACACGCCATGTTAGGGTACAGGTCTGATTTGGAAAAGGGCCATCGCCGGCCAAGAGGATGAGATACATGTACTCACATGTACCTTTGATTGTGTCTATTTCTGCTAGTATTTTGGAATCTAAAATATATTATTTCATCTTCGGAAAACCTCCCATCTGTTCCCCGCGCCCCGCTACCAACACTGCTTCGCCGCCATGTCGCCGCTCACCAGAATCTCGTATCCACCGTAATTCTTTTCTATTGGATGACTACATGTGAATTGGCTACGGTAGACCCGAACACAAGCAAGACCTATGCCTGCTCCTCTCTTTTGGGTGTAGGATCATAGAGCCTCAAACGTACGGGCATACATGTGGATTCTTAAAGTCCCAAAAAAAAAACGACTGTCTTCAAGACGGGGAGGCCGCTAAAACACCATCGGTATATGACCTCGGTATATGCATGTATGAGCTATCATCAATCAATCAATCGATCAATCAATCGAGTTTCTTCCACGAGTGATATTTCATGGTCCATCGTTTATTGGCCGATCAATTAAATTCATCTTTGTTCTGCAGAGGGATCCAGACTCTCAAGTCTACTAACCTGAAACACCTGGGCGTTTTCTAAATGTGGGCTTGCGTTCAGGCGATGTGGCCGTGTGCGCCCGTACCCAAACAGAGTAGTCTCGCGCGAAAAACTTTTCTCCCAGCCACTACAGCATCCTTCCACATAACCCATCAACTTTCCATCAACAAGGTCCTTCATCCCTATCACCACCTCACCCCAAACCTCATCCAGAGCCATCGTGCTTTTCCGTGTGTCGGAACGCTCATGGACTTTCTCCTCTCCGGGTGTTCCCCCACTTAGAAAATATACTAAGCGTTCGGCGCCAAATAGGTTCCGGGTACTCCGGTCCCTGCGCTTCTTTTTTGTCGCCGAAACCCAGCGTAGGTGATCTTCTTCCGTGTCTGAATGGGTGTCCAATCTTTCTAAGGTCTAGACAACATCATTTTGACTGCACGTTAATCAGTCGGTGTCAAATAGACTGTGAGAATGTGGGATATGTGATAATCCTCGTGTCTTTTTGTCGCCGCATGTTCAGCGAGGTTCTCTCTCGCTAGATCGGTCGCAGAAGAGCTGGAGTGTAGAGAGATGGAACCTCCATTTTCTTTCTTGCCTGGATAAGCTTATCAACTATCCCAGTCTTCCGCTGTAAAAGTACGCTAATCAGTAGGGACAAAGTAGGTTATGGGTATGTGGGGCTTGCTCACCTTCGTCTTCTCTTTTGTCGCCGGCCCCCCCTGTGCATCATGTGCCTGTGAGCAGCGGTAAGGTTGAATATAGGGAGAGACACCACCGTGCTTCTTTTTGCCATCGTAACCCTCCAAAGGGGCTTCTGCCTGGAGGTAACGGTGGTAGACTTTGATGAAGGGAGATAGACAGAGTTGGGATATCCGTGTCTCATTTCTATATACCGCTCAGCTCTTGCGAGTGGAGACACTGTCAGACCTAGGTGCAGTGAGGTCAAAAATCTGGGGGATAGCCGTACTTCTTGCTTGTTTTGGGGCTCGGATGCAACTACTAAGTACCTATTAGTTGTGGAGAATCCGCGGCGGACTCCGTGCTTCATTTTCGTCTTATGGAATTCTAAACCTTGGTGGATGAATAACATAAAACAAATATGGATGTAGGGAAACGGGAGAAGAAAGAAGATTACCCGCACCTCATTCTGTATCTAGGAAATGTATTGGCTTCTTAACGGATGACAATAACACATTCGGGGACAAGTTGAGTGTATTGATGATTTATTTGTAGGATTAGGCGCATCGTTGCATAATCAAGGGAAAGAAAACGCAATGGGCATCGACAGTTGACCCTGGTGCTAAGTTTTATTTTATTTTTGAAAATTTATAGCGACCACAACCTACACAGGACAATCCTATGATTCATTAGTACATCGTCGATAGGTGCCTGAGCCAGTCCATATTAAAGTCTTGCTGTGTAGAGAGGATGATTTCCATTGCGTCATGATCCGTCACCTATAGCACATCACCTGATCTGGCGAAGGAAAACCCGAGTATATGGCTGGCCCTTCTTCCGCTCCCTTAACCTCAACAAATATGGTGCGGTAAATGTGTCAAAAGTAATTTTGCAACGGTGGTGAAAATAATACCTTAAAATGAATAAAAGCACAGACCTCTTGGCCAAAAGGGCTATACAATGCCAATTTATGAGTCCAATTCCCCACCGGTGGGGAATTTCACCACCGGTGACAGGTATTTCACCACCGGCAGGAAACCTTCATAAGTATTGGTATTAATGATTAATGTAGTATGGCACAGCATAAAGACTGAAATTCAGCATTTGTGTTGGCACAGGGGCTGAAGTTCAGTGCTTAAGCCGTTGGTAAATTACATGTACTTTTGACACATTTACCACTCTATACAATCAGCTCTGGTTTAAGCTAATGAGAAGAGTATCGAATAAATATAATAAAAGGGCTCAGAAACGATGGGAACTATTTGTTTATTTTGCAATACTCGTGCCTCCTTGTTTCAGCCGCTACATGTACACTACATGTAGACATATCGAAAATAGGATTGCGACCAATACTTAGCTCCTATAATTTCCAAGGCCAGCAGAGACTTATATAGACATTTAGTATTGACAGAAACGTTTTAAGATTAAAGAAAGCTTACCCTATTTGAGTGCCGGTCAAAAGAATGAAGGTAGATGAGTTAGGGAAATAAAGAATAGCCTCTCCCGCCTGAGCGCCAGACTAGCGGAAAACTAGAAAATATACTTATTATAAGGAAGATTTTCCCGCTTGAAATAAATTAAGCCTACCAAAGTCTGATCCGGGACCAGAAAAAGAATAAATAAGAGCCTAAAGGGAAGGCCTAAAGAAAGCCTATTAAGTTCCTGGCGTTGGTCGGCAAATGAAGAAATGAAGCAAAGAAGAAAGCCAGGGTGGGGAGATACGCGGGATAGGAAAAGACTATCAACGTTCTTAGTGGCGGCCGAGTAGAATTACATGTACATGTAGTTACGAAGGAAAATCAGCTACCTGCTGATGTATTGTTAGACTACATGTATGCATTACCAGATATCCAATACTGAAAGAACAGAAGAATAAAAGGAAAACTTTCCACCTTAACTGTTTAGTGCGTGGCCATAGAAAAACAAAACATCCGGGTGGAAAGCTAGCAAGCCTACCAAGAAGAAACCTGACCCAGGCAGCTAATTATGTGCCCTAACACACTAGGCCCTAGCATTTGCCATCCTCACAGAAGTCAATTTCCGGCGCACTCCAAACCCTACTCCCCACCTCCAATCTCCCACAAACCCCGCAAGAACCCCTTCGTGGCCCACTTTCTGTCCCTCTCCATCGACTCCTGGACTTTATCGTCTGGATAGTGGTTTGAAAGGGACAGACTCGGGCCAGGTAGAGCGTAAGCAGCGGCCTCTCAACCAGGACCTTCATGGTTCACTTCTGCCTATCGCATGCTGAGGCAGAGAATTATCACATATGGGGTATGTACAGACTCGAATTTAGGGGGGATAGGTGACAGTCCCTCACAGGCCCGACCAACGTGCTTTTTTTCTGTTCCCACTTACGACCACCTTGCTTTTGAGAGCAATGCTCGTTCAAGGGGGACAGACTTAAACGCAGGTATACAGGGTCGACAGATAGACGCTCCGTCTCTCTTTTCATTTGAGTTCGCGGTTGATTACTCTTACTTGTCTGTTGCAGATGGCGAAGATGAAGCGGAATTGCGGTAGGGAGATAGATGGCTCTAGGCTCTTGGCTAGTTGGCACTATGTGCTTCTTTCTGTTTCTTACTTTTTCAATTGCTCTATTTTCCTATGCAAAATTAAATGCCAGGTAGAATCAGGACTGAATTTAGGTAGACAGCTCGTTAGATACAACTTCTTAATTTCCTCTCCGCCGGGGGCTATAGGCAATATTTCTGCTTGTCCAGAACGAGACTTGAAGTAACGATGGACTGGAAATTGGAAGGTTGGGTCATTAGTGGCCGCGGCCGTGCTTCCCTACTGCTCTTGCTGTTTTACCTTCCCTCGCGGAGATCGAGAGTCATGCAAAGTAGAAACAGGATTTAATATAGGTAGATGCGCGCAATATATCAATAGATCCATGTAATCACTTCATTGTTTGTTTTTTCTTCTTCCTCTTTTTTCTTTTTTCTTTTTTGGTTTTTAGCTTTGGGATCCAGTTGTGTTTGTAGGCCTAAAAACAACTTGAAAGTAACGGACTAGGAGTAGGGAGCGCCGTTCAGTCACTACGGAATTGCATTTGAAGGAGGAGCAGCATTGAATGTAAGTCAAACCTCTAACACCCCATGCCAAGCCAGCGTACTTAAAACCATGTGCTAGCCCTACTTTCTCTTTCCACCTCCTTCCCCATTCATTCTTTTCCTTGCCTTGTTTATCAACTCGATGTCTACCCCCCACCCCCTCTAGTACAACGGCCCCTCACCCCCTAAACCAACCCTCGCCATCAGGCATCAAGCTACAATTGTGTTCAGCAGGTAGTTCAGCAGCACAAACCTACTCACAATCCCGCCCGGTGTTACGTGCCTCTTTTCTGTCGTAGTATTCTACGCTGGCGTCCGTCTTTATGAACGCTCTCAGCTGGAGAACTTCGACGGACCTGAGCGCAGGTAGACAGCGGTGTCATCGTGCCTCTTTTTTTTATTTGTTTGCAGAACATAGCTGACGGCAGAGATATGCATTACTTTTTTTGGCTTTGAGGGGTATCTATACCTGGGGAATTGGGAAATTGGGTGTTGGGCATTCTGCTTGGGTTTTGCTTGGGCTTTTGGGTTTCTTGGGGGGTGGCAATGCGGGCGGATGGCATCTTGTTCGAGTGGTGACAAAAGAGTGCATATTTTGGATCTAACAAGGGAGATAAGCCACTAGATGCTCAAGAAATCTCTAAAAAATAGGTGAATCCCCTGTGCTAGCCTCATTTTTTTTGGCTCTTCGATTGTTAATATAAAGTTACAGCTTCCTGGAACCAAGTACGGATACCCGCAAGCAAGTCCCACAATCCGTAACCAACTGTAAAAGCACCCTGCACCTACCCTGTCTATATCACCGAGATCCTGGCTGGGCTAGCTCACAAGAAGGCCGTGGAGGTCATCCCTCTGAAGCTCGAATCTGGTTATCTCCAGTGAAGCCTTAGAGTGGACAAAGATATACACAAATCTATTTGAGCTGCTGTGTCGATAGCGTCATTTGTGTAATAAAAAATAGCTTTCTAATCATCGCAGCCATCACATTCCTTGTGTGGTGATCACAAAATATCTTTCGAGGAGTCTGTACTTCAAAGATTTGGCCATTACAATATTGGGCCGCCTAGCTAATTATACAGCCACACTCCTGAGACAAGGATGTGATCTAACAAATATATATATATACTTGGAGTAAGTGGACCATGGAAATATAAGTCGCTAAAAGGAGTTGTGCAGTCTTGTGCAGCTCTATTTCGGCTCGGGGGGGATAGATGATCATCGGCCCATCATGCCCGAGTCGGGGATAAATTGTGTTCTAGTGATGGCATCATATTAAGGAACTCAGTCCATATCCAACATCTTGACGATAAAAGAGTCTGTGGGTGATGATATCCTCCATCAGAGGATATATGGATCATGGGTTATCACCCGGTGCCCAATTAGGACTAGTTTACCAGACATCATTCTTACGACAGCGTAGTGCTACATGCTAACATCTTTCTCAACTAGAATTCCTTACTTTACCAGTTTATGAACTTTTTAAAAACTGATGAACTTAAGGAGGCGGGATAGTTCTATTTCTACCAAAAACTCACCTATAACATATGATTACTATAATTAAAAAAAAGAGGACTTTTTATCCGACTTACTCTACAAAGCACCTAGTTCACGCTGTCGCCACCCTCTTCTCATATGCAGCCCACGCGGCGACTCTATATTTCTCTGCCTCCGCTACCGGATCCTTACTCTCAATGACGCCTCTCCCTACAATCACCACATCACTCCCCTTCCCACCCACTACGCTCTCGGGCGTATTATACCTCTGCCCCAGTGCATCCCCACCCCCACCCAACTTTACCCCCGGGCTCATCACGATCCAGTCCTCACCCTCCGGCGCATCCTCCACAGACCCCTGCGCAATAAATCCCATGACAAACTCCCTGTACCCCCTCGCCATCTCCACAGTCTTCTTCAGGTACTCCCCGCCGCCCAGGTTCCCCTCACTCGACATCTCGCCGAGCATGAGGAGCCCGCGCGGCGCGCCCACCTCCTTCGCAACGCTGTGCAGCCCCGCGATGATGCCCGGCCCCGGGACAGTGTGCGCGTTGGTGATGTGCGACCAGGAGGCAATGCGGTAGACGCCGCCGCGGTACTGGTGCGCAACGGTCGAGCCGATATCGGCGAACTTACGGTCTTCGAAGAGAAGGAAGTTATGCGTGTCGGCGAGGGCGCTGAGGCGCGTGGTAAAGTCGGCGATCGCGGAGGGGGTCGTGAAGGTGATGATGTCGATGTGGGTCTTGACGAGGCAGATCTGGGGGCCGAGTTCTGCATGGGCGTGTTAGTGCGTGCCTGGGGGTGCGGGAAGGAGGAAGTGGGGAGGGGTACGATCGACGAGCCCGAGGATGCGCTCAGGGTCAGTGAGGTCTACAGAGATGCAGAGGTTTGTCTGCTTTGCGGCCATAATGGCAAGGAGGCGGCGGCCGATCTCCGTGGGGTGCGTTTGGGCGCGGGCGGCGTAGGTCTGCGTTGTGTAGGTCATGGTTGTGGCTGTGGTAGTGGTTCGGATGTGTGATTGTGAGCGAGGTAAGTCTCTAGAGAGAATTGAGCTGAGGTCGCGAGAAATGAAGTAAAGAGCTTGAGGATTGCGGGGAAGTGGGGCTGGCTGGGCTGGCTTGGGTGGATGACTAAGGAGTCTACTGCTGCAAGAAGAAGAAAATATGAAGTGAGTGCGACATAGTGAATCACTCGTGAGAGTAATGATACGTTTGTGGGTTTTTTGTGTCTTTGTGGGAGAACCAATTAACAGGATTTAGTAAACTGGAAATCCTTCGATATCCCGGATACGCGCGTATGAAATAGAGCGAAAGCTTATTACGATACGTGGTGTTTGGAACGTACCTGAAACGTAGCAGTTAAAATGACAGCGCAAGCTTAAAAGTACGCTTCGAACAGCGATCTGGCTACAGCCCCCAAATTACTGAACTTGAATGTTTCTATTGTCCAATTCTTGACAAGTGACTGATAACCCGGTATGGCCCTACTGCCACCTACATACATACATACTGCATTACCTCAACGCCTTCAATATTGCTTATACCATACAGGTACGTACATACACCTGTAAAGAGTTGCTTGGTTGTCGCCACATCACAAGAAGCCGCCGCTGCAGGCGAGGCAATCCCGGAATTACCAAAAACCGGGAAAGGTGGGGAAGAGAATACATCTGGCTGTACCCGCCCTCCGGCGTTAATCCAAAGCAGGTGCTTAAGTCAACAACCTGCCGCCAGCCAGCATTGCCAAGCTAGCGTGCCCGGCGGGCCAAAACTGTAAAATGACGATTGCTACATGTATGTATCGCTAGGGTCTTTCTGAGTTGGTAGGGGTTTACCTCTCATCAATACCACTTAACCCCAAACCTCCGGCCAGTCCTGTAGAAGGACTATTTAGGAAGCAGTCCTCGGGTGAGGGCGTAAGTCCTTTGCCCCAGTCATTTCATTGTTATTTCCCAACTAACTCTTATTATGCCCACGTCCAAAGAATACTTAACTTATGGTATATCCTACAGGTATATCAAGTTCAGTCGGTACTGTGGGTGACTCTATTTAAGTTACTGAGATGTCTTACTAGAGTACTAGAGGCAGGGAACCGGGCTCATAGCGCAATCGCAAATTTACACTAGAGCCAAGGACCACCAAGAGGTTCGCGGGCACCGAAAAAAGGCTCTTTAGACCCTAGCTCCAGAGAGTGTGCTGGTTTAAAAGATTAGGCTTGCTCATTGTGATAAGATGATGGCCAGGTAAATGTGCGTTATCCTGTTTTTCTTTACTCTCCAGTGGTTTTGTCTCGATTCCCGCGCCCCAGAATGAATTTACCAGCCCCAAATACTACCATACCATGCCCTCAGCATGAAAAAGTGGCACGGTCTTAATTCTGTCTAAGTGCTCATCAAAAAGCCGAGAGTCTGTAGAGAAGGGCAAAGAAGCGAAGTACAGACTAACTAGATCTTTCACTAGCTCTTCTACCTTTTTAACCCCTTATAATCTTTTTTGTACCCTTTGTCCGCTGTTACTACGCTGGTTAAGGCCTAAGAGAAGTTAGATCTCTGGCTAACACAGAAAAACTGAGCTTGGCTCAAGTGTTCTGCCGGTCTTTTCGATTCTGCAACCCCGTTCACGGCGTCCGGCTAGTGGAGGCCCTATTGTAATCTTCATTTCTTTCACCTCAATAGTACCAGTGCCGACGGCAGGGCGATAGACCTGGTGCAGAGATTGAAATAACCAGATGTTTACTTGTCTACTTAGAACACTGCCCGAGGTATATGCTGCGTTGTATAGTCATCGGTTCCCACAGGGCCGCATTACTCATCTTCGAAGCCTGGATATGGTCTTTTCTTTAAAGGTCTACTATGCATGAAAAATAAATTTTATGTCTATGCCAGTGGGAATACCTCTGCCCGGTCTGTTTGTAATTGTTAGACCCTGAAATATGTTTTGGGGTTGATTAAGGGCCCGTAAAACTACTAGAACCTGTGTGCTGAACTAGAATGAGGATGACAGTTCTTTTAGCCCTCTAGACTGGTTTAGTACCTATCTAGCTAGACTTGCAAAGGAAAAGTGGGTCGTTTTTGAATCTTGCTCGTAGGTATTTTACATTACTCCGGCCTGATGGTATCCCGATTTTCATGCTCCAGAAACGTGGCCGGTGGGGAAATCCAGCAGCTCACCTGCCGCGGGCTGTGGCTCTATCATAAATGGACTTGATTGATGCATTACTGAGTGCATAGTTCCTTGGCTGCGCGTTCTATCCCAGCAGGAAAGCCTTTCAGTTAGCGGAGTAGGAGCCGCGGTTTGGGCGATGCGCCACACTGTTCCTCATATATCCCGAGAGTAGGAGGTACAGTAGGAAATCAGTTAGAAATAAATCTTCCAGTGTAGCAATGCAGAGCTAGAGTAGGCAGATTCTTACCTCGACCCTTGCGGCACAATATATTGTCTTAAAAACCCCCAATGGCCCACGTGACCTTTTTCTACCTGTCCCCAAGTAAACAGAGAGGAGCATGCTCCCAAGCAGTGATGGAAGCAGTGGGCGGAGAGGGAACCACATGTCCTACTACGACCGTTAGACTGGGGGATACAAAGGTGAAATACCTATAGACAAGTTGCACAAGGGGTGGGATGAGGGGAGGGGCCGATTTAGCTTCCTGCAGTCAAGTCTGTCCGTCCCGGCGCGAGGATCACTGCTGATGTGCCCAGTACATGAAGCCGAATATCGGACAGGCGAGATGTACGAATATAAATTGGCCCGCTCACGTCCACCAAAAAGAAAGAGGTCAAGGAGACATACAGAGAAGCATTCTCGTTCCGATGAGGACTGTGGTTGGTGGGGTAAATACTTTGCCAAGAGCTAAGGGCCTGAGGGTTTGCGCGGGCTTAGATCGCCTTAATCATTCTTCTATTCTAGGCACGGGCTTTGCTCAACGCAGCAGAGCCACCAAATCTGATCTTCACTGCCAAACTAAGGAGCTCTGTATTGCTTATGCACTCGGAAAACTAACTGTACCTAGATTGGAATCCACTGATCATGGCGCAACACGATAACCGCGAGGTTTCCCATGAACTAACTCAATGAGAAAACGACTCCAGCGGACCCTATGCAATATATACATATGACCAGGGGATCAAAATGCTGCAGTTCAGCTCGGAGCTGGCAGAACGAGGGACTTATGGGCTGAGATACAGCCCCCCATGAAGGCAGAAGAACTCGATTATCTTCATAAGGGGAGCCCCAAAGACAGAAGGGAACGTAGACGTACCTCTCCCAGCCACCGGTACGAAAAGCCACCCACCCGGGGATAGATTAAATCTTGAAAGACCGTATCATACGAGCCTATACCAACCCTCAATCTCTGCGGCCTTCTTTAGGGACAACACGACCTGGTGGTGTATCAATACCACATAAGGCTTCTATGGAAGTCAATACCCTTAACCGCGACGGTTTCATCTCTCGGGTAAAACTAGAATTTATAATAAGAAATTCCTGCTAGGTCAACTTGAAAATATACGCCCCCCTCTTAATGACACTTCAGCTCAGGTCTCAGGTTATGAAACCACTAGTAGTGGTGCTTGGCATTTCAAGATCAAATTACAAAGCAAAGATCATGACTCTGAAAATCAACCACACTCATCTCAACTCTCCACGACTTCTCTAAATGTTAAAGGATCTATTTTCTCTCTATCTTACCAGCTACACGCAGTACCTACATATCTACTCTCTTACTAACACCATTACTACGCATCCCACCATTGCAATGTTCTCGGCCATATCGGCCCCTCCCATGTCCCTTAAGATGAAGATCGCAGTCTGGAAAGATGCTAGTGAAACCTTCTTCGCCAGATATGACGGACTCACCATACTCTACTCCAACGCCTTGGGCGCAGTGGGATTGCGACACCCGACCACGGGGAACAGGTGGTTGTTCTCAGCGTTGAGGAGTACAAGACGAATCAGTAAAGGAGAGATAGCCTCATTCAGGGGCTGGAGGAAATGATCGGGGATGCACAGAAATTGCTTAATGGGAATATTGCAGCTCGACCGGGAAATAAGTGTTATGCTACAAGCATATATAGTTATCTCCCTATAATTCTATGGTAACAGAGTGTCTGTCACAGAATCAATAGTAGATTATATCGTTACTTGAGATCCTACAGTAAAATCTCGTTATAAAGATATTGTCTGTAAGGATATTTGGCCTCCAAGGATATGTAATTTGGGTCTCGACAGGAGTTGTTTTGGGTGAGGTAGGCACTTCTTATAAGGATAAATCGCCTATAAGAATATCGTTTAGATGCAGAAGTATCACACCTTCATATCCTTATAACGAGATTGTACTGTAGTAATAAATTTTGAAAAAGAAGAAAGAAATTATAGCCGAGTGATAAGTCATGATTCGGAACTCTTATGCATCTGTGCTTACATGTACGTCTCCCAGGCTGGCCCCTTACGGTGTTCATCAATATCGTAACCTGTCCTTCGACACAATTACCAAGGCCAACCTCAAATACTCTTTTTTTTTCAGGTATCCTTTCAGACGTATCACAAGCCCAAAACCTCATCTTGATGCCATCACACAAGGCCTCGTCCTCTACTACACCTCATCATCATCATAAGCTCCACAGAAGCACATCACCCACCTGCAATTACAACGACACGCACTCAGACCACAGCTCAACAAGAGCCTACTTACCTATACCCCAGCACAAAAAATCACCAGCCATCACTCGTCACGGCGATTTCATCCTCCAAAAGCACTTTTGCACTTACTCCACATCACCGCTCTAGAGTAATCTCCCCTACACGCTCCGTATTAGATAATCTCGACATTGATATCTACACTTGGAGCAAATCCACCCCCACGGTCACATGACCGCAAATAATCTTTTTTGTAGCCTTGTTTTCGCAAGGCTCCCATCTCCCCACCACAATGGACATGGCTAGCTAGCCAGCGCAAAGACGTGGCACGGATGATTATATATATATATATCTGATGATGAATCACTGAGGGAACTTTAGGCCTCCCGTTGCTGGCATGAACGAGGCCGGAGAGTCCGGGTGCCATGTGATAGTCGAGTACGGAGGCGCGCCCAGGGTATGTATGGACGCGGATGATCAGTGTCTTGAAGGTTGCACACAGCGATTGTGGGGTACATGTCGCGGCATTTTGCGTGTATGGGCTGAGCTGCGAGCGAGTGAGTGAGTGGGCGCCGCACTCATGTCCTAGGAATCATGCGCTAACTACGTTGTGGCGCTTAAGAACTTTGTCTGTCGTTATCGCCTCGATAAAGACCTGCAGGATATGTATCTGAAGGGTTTGAGCTGTCAATGATCGATAGCACATACATGTAATACCTAGCTGGTCTCACTTGTCGTTAGTCCCCCTCAGACGACAACCTCAACCAGCGACATATCTATTCACCCTGAAACATCCCACCTTCACTTAAGACTCACAGTCAACAATGCAATGTTTGAGAATCCCGGATTCACAAACCGGGTTAAACTTTCCATCGATTACAGCTACGAATGGAGTGCCTGAAACCGCCCAGGGTTCATATTACTACCTATATTGAGTCCTAATATATTCCATATTCGGACTCGGGTGGTACAACTGAACTGAACTTTCGCAACCCTCATAATCTGATATCTTGAAGTACATAGTAAATCCTCTCGTTTAGCCTCCGCCCTCCTAATACAACAGGGAGAACTTTTAACGATCTTATCAATTCGAGCTCGACGTTCACGAAGCAGTTATCTATCCAGGCCTAAGAATTCAGTAGGAAGAGATAGCTAGATAATAGTCGATATCTCTCCTCCTCCTTCTCCCTCCCGCCTCCCCATCCCCCTTCTACACTAGGCCTCACGATCCAATGCGTCGAGATAAGACGATGAGCTAGATGAGCGATTAACGACCATCGTACTTGCGCAAGGAACTCGCCATTGCAACATTTCCAATCCAGCCACTGAACGTTTCTCCCCATTGCACCTTATTTCAAACATCCCCCCACTAGGCTAATGATACCACTTCAAATAATATCTGACGTCGATCCCCAGATTGATTTTCGCCTCGTCCGGTAGTGCTCTCGACCCCCATTGGCTCGCGAAACGTAATAACAACAACTATTCTAACCCGCATCCATGTCTTATATATATATAGCGCTCGATAAGTAACATTTCGAGAGAGACCTACAAGTAACAAAAACAACAAACAAACCCAACGCGGAAAATCAACTTCCTATCCTGGTAACCGTCTTATCAACAGCGACCCTAACCCTCGCCTCTCTGCAGAGCGAGCGGCCCGATTGGAAACTGACGATCTTCTTCCACCACATCGCTCGGAAGATAAAAGCAAAAAAACGGTCCTACACACACACACCTCATACCTCATACTGTTTCATTTGAGTATGTACTCTACTGGATTGGCCGCAGAAATCACAAAAGTATTAGAGGAGTAAAACTTAGCCGTAGAGAGGCTATACCGCTGTGGTGGGATGCAGCAGCTGACAGGCACATCCACTGAGGGAGCCGGGAGGGGGGGTTAGGAGGGATGGAGGAGGAGGAGGAGCAGCAGGGGAAGAAAACAAGGCTACAATCGGGTTTGGCTATTGTGATCACAGGCGCCGTCGACTCTCCCCCAGATTTCTTGTAATACTTGTGAGTTTAGTTGATTAATACAGTAGTGTTTAGTTTTTTCTAACTGTTTGCAGTGAGAATCATAATTATTAAATAAGAGGATATATAGCCACGGTATCACCAGGACAAAAAACCAAAAACCTGGATTCGATCGATATCTGTCTGATATATCAGTTAAAGGCTCTTCTATATAACTACCGACAGACTCCCAACAAACATTTTCTCGAGCAATAAAAATACTAGAACTCATCCATATAAATATTTATATTTACTATTTACTACTCAAGTCTTACGATGAGCTCCACAAGCGCAGACACTTGGAACAACCCACAAATCCCTCCCCCACCGCCCTCGCCCGCAGTGGTAGGTACCCGCTTCCGCGACGTCTCACCATCCGCCGCCGCCGACTACGAGGCCCGCTTCCCAGAGCTGCCCGCGGCCGTCGACGACAGCACAAAAGCCGCCCCAAGCACGAGCAACACCACCGCCAGCACCACCACTACCACCGAAAGCTCCCTCCCCCACCCCACTGACTCCGCCCCCCGAGCGCCCAAGAAGAGGCGTACCCGTAGTACCGGCGTCGAGGACGCAACCCCCCGCCCGCGCCCGCCCGTCCCAGTCCTCCCAACAACCCAATATGTGGGCTTACAGCCGCCATACTACCCTACCGCGCCGCCCCTAGAGTCCCACCAGCTAGACTACCACAGCGCGCAGGCATACTGCACCACCCCTACATACGGCGGCTACTCGCCGCCCACACAGGTGCTAAGGCCGCTGCCATATCCAACACACATGAGGGATGCATACTGCGGGAACACGTATGCCCCGCCGGTCCACTACCCACACCCCCTGCCGACCCCGCCGCCACCGCCGGCTGCTTCTGTGGCTACATATATGGCGCCCGGCGAGTGCGAGGGCGGCGACTGCCAGCGCTGCGAGACAACAACAGCGACGGCAGGAAAGGGAAGGGGGGGGAAGGCAAAGGGCGCCGCAGAGGCAGAGACAGGCTATATCCCCCCGCAGGACGGCGATAAAAAGTATGTTCCATCGGCGTACTATTCAACGACGACGCCGCCGCCATCACCGACGGCGGTAAGGGTGCCAACGGGGTATCCGTTCCTGGCCGAGAGCCTGGCGGGGGCGCCGGGGCTGCAGGTGTATCGGCGCTTCGCAAAGCTGAACCATCTTGTGCTTCTGCACCTGCAGGACGAGATTGCGGAGCTGGAGGGGGTACTGGAGGGACTGGACGCATGGGAGTATGGGTGTGCGGGGGGCGTGGGGTTGAGGGCGAGGAGGGGAATGGGAACGGGGAGTAGGAGGTTGCAGGTCATGGGCGCGATCGCGTTTAAGCTGCAGCAGTATAGTAAGTGTTCCTGGTACAGTTTGATACTCGTGGAGGGGTTGGTTATCGATAGGCTGACATGTGATGTATAGATAAGGCCTTGAAGGGGTATAGGGAGATGATGGATGCGCTGGACCCGCTGGAGGAGGGAGATCTAGAGGCGTATAGAGCGTGGATGGCGGAGCAGAGGCCGCTGGTAGATGTGGAGGGTCGAGTCGTGGGGGATCATCCGGAAGACCTGGCGAGGCTGTACCGGAGGCCGAAGATCAGGAACTCGGAGGTATGATATATCCCTATCTAGATCTCCAACATAATCAAAAGCATATGGATAGATCTAACTGGCCCCACCGTGGCTCCTAGATTACGTTTTCACCCACACTCAAGATGGGCTTGACTGTGCTGTCGTGTGGGATCGTCGGCGTGGCGGGTAACTTGAGGGTTTCGCGGGCGGCGGATGTGCCGCTGGCGTTGGCGGCTGGGGCGTGAGCATCTCCTCCCTCCTCCTCCGTTCTATATGGGATTCTTGTATGATGGAGGATGCTGACTTTGGGTACTATAGTATGGGTGGCGCAGCTGCTGCGATGTGGGCGTTTTTCTAGATATATAGGTAATATCATAAGCCTGGGAGGCTAGGGGGCGTATTTGGGCCGCTGCTGCATAGGGATCTCCTTTTATTCATGGGTTTGGAGTCATGGTGCGGTGCATTTTGGATTATTGTTGTTATTGATTAACGTATATAACTACATGTAGGCCCCAGTCAATAAATTTATTTCAAATAATAGAAGCTTGATAGTTTGAAACATCTCGAGCTACTTACAATTACAGACAGATTAGAGTACAAACATGTATTTACCGGTCCTAGTTGTATCATATATATCGACTGGCTTCGATCCCAGCTTGTAAATATTGGCCCCTGTCTGCACACACTGGCTGGTGACTTGTGTGTGCCAGTCGGTATGTGTATATACTTTTTCTTCTTCTTAAAGGTGAAACGATATATTCGAGTAGCAAAGGTAATGCAGTATGAAGTATAAATAAATATATAAGTAGCAAAGGTAATGCAGTATGAAGTATAAATAAATATATAAGTAGCAAAGGTAAAATCCACCCTCATACCAGTGCGAGTGATTTCCTATGATGATGCCTCCAACATATGGCCCTTTGAAGTGGTGACAGACAAAATACCTGTATCTGTATGTATTGTATCCCACCAGTAGAAAAAGGTTATTATGCTGTGTCCTCTACACCCATCAAGTGCAAGTGACGCGTCTGTGAAAAAGCCAACAGGCCACCATGACCAGGTGGGAGTGCTGCCCCATTGTAAGACAGCCCGCAAGGCTCGAGCTTGAGTACTTGGCTATCACCTACCCATCGGCGCTGGTAAGCTCTTGCAAGATCTAATTCTTTCTCAAGGCTTTGTTAGTTCCCTGTGAAATCCACATCTACCTTTGTGATTCGACTTCAACCAATTAGTTGTTGTTGCCCTCCTCGCCATAGTTGCTATCTCAGCCTGTTTCCTACTCCGATCCAACTGCACGCAAGCTAGTCAGCCTGTAGCACTATGATTGACCTTCTGGCCGTTGCCTCTGGCGCTCTATCAAAGCTGTCGAGCAGCTACAGACTCTTGCTGGTAGGTCATAACTACATCTACACCCACCACCGCTATCTAATCTGGCGCTTTGCCTCACTTCACTAACCATCGGTATCAGAACCGAAACCAGTCGTTAAGCCCCTCCCTTCTTAGCCCCACATCTGTACCTCTCAGTAATAGTCCGGGTCTCTGTTACTACTTACCTCGCGAGCTTTATGGACCCAACCATACCGATTCTTGCTTGCTTCCCAGGTACGTATCCAGCCAACCAGGGGAGGGGGGGGGGGGGGTGTCTACTAGGTTGTCGAGAGCCCTGTATACTGCGAGATGCACTGCTCTGTAGCCTAGGGCTGTCGAACAGGCCCAAGTTCTGGATGTGTCTCAATTTATTTTTCTGTGGCTCCAAGGATCGATCTATGGAGGGCCTAAAGGAGAGGCCGTACCAAATGTTCAGCCTCTGCCAAGTCCTTGGCCGCAGGATTAGGGCTAAGTCGTTAATTAGCATCTCTGGGTGTTAATGACCACGGCCAGGCTACCAAATAATACGCCTACAAGCCGGTCATATCACCCACCGACATTACCAGAAATTAAGATTGACCAATGTGCCATGGAAGCTTCTACACCCAGCCTTTAGCCGCGACACAGAAAGCTACTACAATATCCATCCGTAGTCAACTACACGAGCAGACCAGATAGAGCATAAACCAATACCCCGGCCTTATGTAACTGCAAGAATCTGCCTTGGAGTACCCCAGCTATATACTAAGAGATCATTAACCCTCGAGCTCGGGGCAAGATAACACAATTTAGCTAGATTATTCCGTATATACCCCGAGCCGGTAACGAGCTGGGGCCTGCCTGCACAGTCCAAGGTTATTAAATGAGGCTCCATTTATCCAGCTGAACCTACCTGGTCCGGGTTCGGGATTATGTTTCCTGAATTCCGAGCGGACGACGCCTTAGCTACCCGCTAGAT
Source organism: Morchella sp. 2016-57 (assembly GCA_024713875.1). Classification (NCBI taxonomy): domain Eukaryota; kingdom Fungi; phylum Ascomycota; class Pezizomycetes; order Pezizales; family Morchellaceae; genus Morchella; species Morchella sp. 2016-57. The sequence continues at coordinate 145,721 of JAMGZE010000011.1, forward strand.
CTCGGGGTCGACTCCCGCCAGAAGAGGGACCAGGTTCGGCCGGCCGCTTAATTGATTGTGTTTCCCACAGGGAAGGGGGAATATTATTGAACCCGGCCGGGCTGGTACACCAGATCCTTCCAGTCCCAGCGATAGAATGTGCGCCAAGTTTAGGGGCCGAGCGAAAACAAGAAGATATTCCAGATCCTGGCCTTAAAGTAATTGGAACCCCCCGCTCCCCTTGTCCCTGACAGCAAGAAAGATGCAGGCCGGCGGATCTAGAGCATCGGCATGATCCTTGGCGCAGTTTCAGCCCTGCTGTTTGATATGTTGGTAGTCTATCTATACCTATAGATTTCAAATACCGTACTTCTGTACTCTACTTGGTAGGTACAACATGCAATTCTCGAGACCACAGCTTGCAGATTTAAAAGAAAAAAAAGTGGAACAAGCTGAAAACTCCAGTTTGTGCATTATGATCCCCAGGAAACATCTCTCAGACAGATCCTAGTATATAAAAAAGCACTACATATACGGCGAAACGATTGACAAAGGCCCCTGAAATTTTATATATGTACTTACATAAGTACCTACATGTATGTACTTGTGTATGTGTGTACATGTATCTAGAGACGCGGGTCCCTGCATCAAAGCAAGATTTGAGGTCACACGTGTGTTGTATCAGCCTCATATCTCACCAACAGCCGTAGTAACGGAACAAAAAGAAGCATATGGTCACCAACAGCGAAAACACATGCACAGGAGCAAGCGTTTTAATCTTGAGACTGTGTATGCATGTAGATAAAGTTACCGCCGCATATATATCGATCTCCTCAAGCCCATGACACCCTTTCTAAACCCTAACTAAAAATACAGAAAGAAAGATGATCAATTATAGGAGATATATATAAGAGTACACAATATTAACTAACCCTAAAGAAGGGAAAGGAAGATAGGAAAGGGAGGAGGCAAAGAAGGGGAAAAAAAGAATAATATCTATTCACAAAAAAGAAAAGAAAACCCAAAACACGCTACTCCAGACAAATAAAAAATAAGAAAATAAGAAAATAAGAAAACAAAAAATAAAGGAAAAAATGGATTCGTATTTCACCATTCGATGACCTCCTCCTCGTCGTCGACCGACTTAGGGCTAGACTTTAGTTTCTCCATAGATTTATGTGTAACTATCTTTGGAACGGGTTCCATCTTTTCTATCTCAAGGGCTGGCGGCGTTATGCCCGAAAGTGAAGAGTGTCTCCTGCCTGACTTAGTCCTGTTTACACCTTTCCGTGACCCAGTATTTGACCTCTTCGGCACCGGGAGCGGCTCCTGTGGTGGTCCCTTCGGTATCGGAGGTAATGGGACCTCTTGGTATTTTTTTAGCGCAGCAGCGCCACCAACCCCCGCCAGCTGCCCGGCCACGGCATTTTGCGAGAGTATCAAGAACCCCTGTTGCATCTTCTTGAGCTGCTTGATCGCAGACGTTTCAATTGCATCTCTCTCCTTGCGCGCGCGGGCGAGTTGGCGGTCCATGTCTGCGAGCATGAGTGACTGCTGAGCGCTGAACAGCTCGTGCTTTCGTTTGAGGGACTCATGTTGGTCGTAGATGGTCCGATACTCTTTCTCGTACATTTGGATTTTGGATTTGAGCATTGCGGTTTCATCAGGGAGGGGAGATGTCGATTTTGACTCTATGCCAGAGCTATTCATTGAGGCTGGGGAGCCTGCTCTGTAGCTTCCCTGGGCGTCGAGGGCGTCTTGTAGAACTTTTGTTTCTAGCGTTTTACTCTCTAAAAGTGATTCTAGCTCAAAAACACTACGTTTTAAGTCCCTGATGAGGTTGTCGCGCTTCTTAACATCCTTCTTGTAGCCCCTCACGTCCTGCTTGTAGAGTTCAATATCTCCCTTCATTGACTCCATGGCCTTGATCATATCCTGAATCTCTGGAATCTTAGCCCGTTGGTCCTCGGTGCTGACCTGCTTCTTGAAGTCTTCCAGCTCTTTGCGGTATGCCTCTAGCCTGTCTACCACCCCAGACTTCTCCTCTTCTAGGCCTTTTACAACTTCATCGCGATCCAGAAGGGCCTTTCGAGACTCCTCAAGTTCACTTTCTAGCCCTCCCCATGCTTCCTGAATGTCAGTTCTCTCCGCTTTCATCGCCGTGAGCTCCCGTTCAAAATATTGGATCTGTGCGTCCTTGTCTTCAACCACACTCTTCAACATTGCAACCTCACGGTTTGCACCGGAAACGTTATTCAGCGCGTCCTCGGAGACTTGGTTTATCTTCTCTTCGAGCACTCTATTCTTCTTCTTCTCCTCCCCCAGGCGCGTATTGATCCTCTTTGTCATATCCAGAAGCTCCTCGTTCGCATCTCGCTGAGTGCGAACGGCCTGCCTGCCCCGTTCCGACTCTTCAGAGCTGTCTTTGACCTGTTTCTCCAGCCGGGACTTCTCGTCCTGTAGCGCCGCCAGGTTCCGCCTGTACTCCTCCTCCTCGCTACGCCGCAGGAGCTCAAGGTTCTCAATTTTCTCGCCGTATAGCCAGTTGAGCTCCGCCCGTCGCTTCTCCTCTTCGCCCAGGACGTGGTCCAGGTGTTCCTTTGACCGCTTCTGCATCTCTTCCCGCCGGCGCTCCTCACTCTGTAAGTTCTGCTCGAATTCCTTCCATACGGCCGCCCGGATCTCGCCGCGTTTCCGCTCCTCCTCCATCAGCACCGTTTCGAGGTCCGATCGGTTCTTGGTGAGTGTTTCAGCGAGCTTCTTTTCGGCGCGCTCACGCCGCCGAATCTCCTCCATGAGCTTACGCCCGATATCAGCAAGACCCATCTCGGAGATACCCTCCATGGAGGGGGTTTGCCGCATCCGGCTTGCCTCATGGAGTTTGAGGCGGGTATTCTCGAGCTCCTCATCCTTTTGGCTGATAGTTCTTTCGAGAGCTGAGAGCCTCTCTTGGATGCTTTGACTATGGGTGCGCAGGTATTCGAGCTCGCGCTCTTTCCCCTGTACGGCGTCGACGAGTTCGCGCTCGAGGCGTTTGAGCTTTTGAATCTTCTCGAGGTCTTCTGGGTTGGATTGCCGGGTAGGGTTATTAAAGTTATGCAGTTGCTGGAAGGGTTGATTTTCTTGGTCGTAACGGAGGGCAGGGACGTCTTTGATTCGGCAGGAAATTATCTGGTTTACACGTTGGTTCTATGAAGGTTGTTAGTGGGTAAGATATGAAGTTTATGAGTGGTAGTAAAATACTTCGTATTGCGTGGGCGGGGCCGAAATGACCTGGTCTATGTCAAAGTTGGCGGCATATTTCGCAATCACGTTGTCTCGGAGGTATATCGCCTGTTTTTCCTTGTCAACAACCACATAGAAATAAAGGAATATAAAAAGTTGACAAACCTTCTTCAACTCCTCAACTTCCTTCGATAAATCTTGCTGCTCTGTTCCCCCACAATCTGCCACTCCGACAACGTTGTAGGTAATCTGCCGGCTCTCCGCCGCGTCCTCCGGTGACAACGGCGGACTCACCGGATACAGCGGCGATACGGGAGAGTACACCGTCTGCAAACCTTGCAGCGGCGACACGGGCGAATACAGCTGCTGTTGCGACAACGACGGCCGCCGCGGGACTGGAACCCTATTCCGAGGCGCGCTCCGATTTGCCGGTGAGTTCGGGGGAGCTGGGTAAACCATTTGGGGGTGGCCGGGAGGGGTTGGGAAAGAGTCCATCATGGGCTGACTCTGGTCGAAGGACCTAGTTCTCCGACTTCCTCCTGGACCAGTGCTTGACGATCTGTTGAGTGAGGTTTTTGATCTGCTGTGGGAGCTGCCCCGCGCCGAGGGAGGAGGATCATCGAAGGTTGATGTCTTAGCACGGTTAAGACGGGGTGTAAACACTGGGCCGGCGCTCTCGGATGCGTATCCGGAAACTACGGGTTGGGGGAGCTTGGGGAGGCTCTTCTTTTTAGGAGGTACCACTAGAAGCGGGGCAGAATGCGGTGGCTGTGGAACTTGCTGGAGGTGGGGAGGGATGGCGTCGACTGCGCTTGTGGAGGAGGTTGTGCCCATGTGGATGTAGGGATCAGATTGCGCGGGGTGGAGCGTGGCTTTGAGCGACTTATCACCGCTGCATTTACGCCGTGAGAAGAGGCCTATGGTTGGAGGCATGACTGACTAAAAGAGGATCTCTCTCGATATATAGGTGGACCTTTGGATGTGGCCCCCAAGAAAAATCTGGGCCGGCCGTTGTCTGGATAAGTATCCGAGAAGAAAAAAAGAAAATGAAAAGGGAAAAAAAGGAATATTAAAATTTTCCGATGGTGGTAGCTGTCACTCAATCGCCTACTGTGGCACAGCCTGCAGATGGATGAATGTGTTCCTCCACTTGAGATCTTAGAGGAGGTGGTGTATCTGTACTCTATTCCAGCTGGTTGAACTCTCGCGCGCCTCGCGTGCTTGCAGGTGTTAAATCCGTCCAGCGTATCACCTAGAGTATCAACTGCGTTTCCAGAACCCGATGAGCTACTAGTTACGCGGGGTAGACTGGGGTATTAAAAGAATAAAAAGAAGGAGACTGAATCTGAGTGAGTATTAATGAAACCGGATATCTGTAAGGTTTTCCATGAGCTAAAGAGCGCAATTAATGTCTCCCGGAGACTGAATACTGATCCGGCAAAATGGCCCGAATGAAGGATCAACAATCGCCTGTGATTAAAGCTCGCGATCGGAGGGCGGGGTTGGAATGTAAATATCAAATAAAAAAAAAAAGAGAGAAAAAAAAAAGGGACAGAACAGAACAGAACAGAGAAACAAGCAGAAACGAATGATTGAGGCAGCAGTAGGCAGTGCAACGCCTTCTTGAGGACAAACTAGAGAAGGGACTCGGTTTAGAAAAAGGGAATTCCGGTCAATACATATGATGCTGGGCTTTCCTGCTTTAGGGGTCATTACCTGCCTGCCTTACGGCGCATAGAGAGAGTCGGTGCCGAGGTGGCTTGCGATAACCGAGAAGAACTCACCTATCAATGTGTTGCCATTATAATTAACAATTTGCCGAAACTGGGGCTGGAGCCACTGTTTGCTAGAGTTTCATGTCCACTCGGAAATCTACAGCGCATAGACGTAACCTGGCGCAGATGGTAAACACTTAGGTAGCTGAAGCATGTGCCTTCTTCCAGGTGAGGGGCCTTGAATTCCGGAGACGTATGTACGTACCTGCATCCATTATTCATGCGTACCAAACTTGGAGAATCCCTCCAATTGCCCTTGACTTGACTCTAAAATCCTCACGAAGCTCATCGTAGAGTAATTCATGCAGGTCATAGAGCTCTCCTTTGGCAGGCATGCCTACATGTAGCTAAACGTAGTTTTCAGCAATAACAACTAGACCAGGATAAATTGCCGCCCTTGCTCGAGTGTCAGAAATTGCAATTTTCGATGCCCTATGAAAACATTAGCCTCGAGCCCTGACAGATACGCCACATCATTTGCAGTTCTGAATGGGGAAAGAATACATCAAACCCTGGGCGTAGAGTTGTTCTTACCTCATTGCGGCGACTGTCTCGTCTGTGACTTCTGGAGTTGATGTCGATATTTATTGTCATCACGGGCACCAACCAACCAACCAACCAATCAGGAGCCGTAGAACCATTATTATCGGATACCTAACTCAGATGTACAAAGCGAGGTATTGTAGTTATGTCCTAGTGACTTGTAATTATCCGATGCTTTCCATATGTAAGAGGTGTGTAGAGTAGTAGTGGGGTAGTGGAGTACGTGAAGTTACTGTGCCCTAATTATCACCATATCTCCGAATACAGCGTTTTCCTTTGCGACCTGGCTAGTGGTTGGGATAAGTAAAAATTACCCCAAGCTACGTAGGTGCATAAAGTAGATCTAGGTAGAGTATACCTAGAGTACAGCACTGTACTTAGTACCTATGAGTACATGAACATGTAGGCACCTATGGCTTTATCTGGCTGCACATAGGAAAGTCTGGTAGGATAATACATGTATTATGTAATCCCCTAGTGGAGTAGCGACATCTGGTCCTATTCCCACCATAAGACAATCTATCTAAGCGATCTGTTACTCGGGATATATATCTGGCATATTCACCTTTACTCCATTTAGACGCTCTCACGGGGTACCACGGGGGTGGGGGGATTTTTCTATTGCAACGCCGAAAGGTACAAAAACTGATTTCCAAATGGATACAAGATAATAAGTTGTTTGAGCTTCATGTGATATTTCGAACTTATTCTTGTGAATTTATCTAGTGTCCTTCGGATGGAAACAAACCGTGGTCGCCATCCCCGTGAGAGTGTCTAGAGTATATTTAAGTTTGTTTCTTGATTAATAATTTACCGGAACTTTTAGGACAACCTACCGGATTAACCGCGGTGTATAACATCACCCATACTTATGTCAACATAGAGATTTTCATGACAATAACTACGGTACTGTACATGTACATGTACTTATATGTAATTAACTCTCATCAATGCCCCAATTCAGCTTGAAGCTTGCCTAGACCTCAATGATATGCTATTGAAGTTCATAACATCTCACTCGCAGAAACGGGTACATATCCTTTGCGGCAGGTTACAACTTTGTCTCAAAGCATACATGTAGAAGTACATGTGCTTACCTATCAAGCCACCGCTACGTGTTCATGCCAGATCCCAACTAGAAAACCTGGTCAAGGACACAGTGCAGCCCGTTTGCCATACCGTATTATTCCACTGGAAGGGACCAATGTCAACCACAGAAACTAGCGTTGGTTTAAAGTCTCAATTTTGCCCGTATCCATCATAAGAAACTGGTATCTTCTACCGTATATGATGAACCTACATGTATATATACATGTATACATATAGGCCTAGGCTGCCTCGACAGGTTTGTTGGTGGCAAGGGTTGGAGAGGGGGGGGGAGCTTTCCTTACCTTGGTACTTACTGTAGGTACACATCACGAATGACTCTTCCCAACAAACAGGCGACTCATGTATGTATGTACCTTCCAGGAAGTCAAACATTTGATATATCGGAGTAGTGTTTCTTGGCAAGTACTGTCCTTGTACTACCCCACAGTGCACTGTGGCGCTCAAGATCAGGCAACCGACAATACAAAGTGGCGAAGAGAGGCGCCGCGCGGCCACCTTTGGACCTACCAGAGCTTTCGAATGTAGTTGAGCTGACGAAGACAATCCCTACCTCCTCATCCATCACCCCAACCACAGCATACATACATACCTCGCTTTCCAGCCCTCCCCCGCCCCACATTGCCATTTATCTTACAACTTCCTTTCAACTCTTCCTCCCCCCCCCCTTCCGTTGAACGCTGCCTCAATAGACAGAGGATACCCGACCGCGTAAGGACTTCGAAATTAGACAGAATATCTCATAAACAAGGCTGAGCTTTATCGGTGAACCACTTGCTAAGAGAAACTATCAAAGTGGTTTTTGTTCTCAGTCATCGAGCGAGCTATCATATAGCTCGATCAGACATTCATCAGTCGATCAAGCGAGCGACAGAAAAAAGTACGCGACCCAACCATGCTACCGACTTTTCAGGTCCGTGGCCTTCGTTGCTGCTCATCTGATTCGATCTCTGGGGCCGATGAGGGTTGGGCCGACGTCCAGCTTGACAATGAATCTCAGTACGAGCAACTTATTCATGAACATCCGGAGGCGATTTTGAGCTATGTCGACGATGATGATGGCGAAATCATCACTGTAAGTAACCACATTGAAATAATCTCTATTCTCTAGCGATCTCTTGTTTTTGATTCCTTGAACGAGTTAGCATTCTTGTACGAGGGCACCCTGGCATTTGTTACCCTCCTTGAGTTCATAATAGACTTTTCACCTTTTTTTCCCTTTTTTCTGTCGGAAAATTATATGTCCCGGTGCATGTACTTCCCTTTTTCCCGCCTATCTAGATTTTCTCATCTAATAACTGCTCTTTTAGGTTGGTTCAACGGTTGAGCTTGTCGCACGCGTTGAAGAACTGCAGCCGCTCTCACCAGTCATCTTCGATCTTTTGGTCTCGCCTTCCCATCAGGACTATGAAACCGCACTCAGACTATGGCGGCAGATCATCCAGGCCGATACCGATGCTCCTACAAAAGACAAGGGTAAAGGAAAAGAAAAAGAGCATTTGGAGAGCATCGGTAACGCCGAATCTACCAATTCTACCACTCCGAGCCCGAATGATAACGACCCAGAAGCCAGCGAAGCACCTGCTCAAGAACCACTACTCAGCTTGCTCGAGAGTGAGCTTGAGAAAATTTTCCAAGCTACATCGGGTGCGTCATCTCCGGTCGAGGGTGCAGCTTCTCCTGTGCGTTCCCCTAGTCCAACCCCAAGCAACCTGCAGCAGCACCCAAGTGTAATTCTTGGACAAACGATTCGTACCATTGCACAAAACGTCGGGCGTGTTGCTATTGAGCTTCGAAATGATCTTCCATCGCACACTCAACCAACTGTTGAGGCCCTCAACACAGCACTTCACTCTGCTATTGGGTCATTCACTTCGCAGCTACAGGCAGTCGCTCTAGAGGCCGCTGCTGCCGCCCGGGGTGCAGCTCAGGCTACTAGGGATATGAATGTTACTGAGCTTGAGGCAACTGGGAGAAGGATGAGAGAATTGGCTGAGACTGTTGGCCATATTGCTGTTCAAGGAGCTGGCGTTGCCAAGGAAGAGGTTGATAAGGCACTTGGCCATGTGAGCGGTCTTGGATCAGTGAGTGGAAAGGCAGAGGAAGTACCGGATGAAAGTGAGGAGACTGCAAGCTCGGCTAAAGCAATGGGTGAAGAGAAAGAGACCCCAAAGGATGTAGTAGACTCTGAGAAAGGTGCCCAGTCCGAAAACAAGCAGGCCAGTCAAGATGTAGGATTGGAAGGGATCCGCAACACAGTTGATGCTATGAACATTCCCGCTAGTGGTACTGGTACCACAACCCGACAGTCCAACTCGCTCGCGGATTCTTCGTCTGACGATGAGCCGGATATTCCTGGCGTATCATCACGTAATGGACACCGCCGTCGTCGCCCTTTCGACCCTCTCAGACCTCAGGGTGGACATGTTGATGGACCTGCGAGAATTGGTACATACCCACATTCCTGGCTACTAGGACCTCATATGTCCCATCCTAGACACCCTAGACATGGTAGGCCCGGGCCGCATTATAGTGGTCCTCACAACGGTCCCCCGTCACCACATGGTCTGCACCATGGTCCCCCACCGCCTCATGCCCACCATGGCTATCACGGCGGACCGCCACCTTGCCAACAGTATCCTGGGGTGCCTGGATCACACCACTTCTCACCTCCTCCACCACCTCCGCCTCCGCCCCCCCCGCCACCACCACCACCACCACCACCACCTCCAGCAGCCTATGTCAGTCAACCCATTTCTACTCCTGGGCTGCCCCCCTCATCTTCACCCTCTCGTACTCTTCACTCCCCACCACGTCCTGTACCACCCCCACTTAGCCCTAAATGGTGTGGAACCAATATATTCGATGATCTCATAAACCCAGATATGGTGGCCGAGAGTTCGGGGGCCGAGTTCCGTGTTACAAAGATTGCCGAAGAACCCAACAAAGACCAACAAAGAGAAAATGCTGGAAACGCCAGAAATACTCCGCCTATTTACCCATTTATCCGCCGCTCTCACACAGTGCACGCATCACCATCGGTCCCAGACAGCAGAGAGCGATGGGCTTCCCCAAGTTATTCACCTGGTATTCCATCAATTCACTCAGCTGGACATGTGATGCGTCATTTTCCATCTCTTTCAGGCTTCGCCTCCTCTGGCGCACATACTGGGGGGTTGAGGTCGCAAGCCTCAGTCCCGAACTTCTCTACCGGAAGAATGTTTTCTGCCCAATTTCGAGCCCCATCGGAAGATAAGAAACCCTCGATAGATGTTGGAGAAAATCCCTTCGCGACGCCTCCAAGACAGTCCTCTCCGACTGTGGAGCCAACCGTTTTAGATACCCGCAATGTTAAGGAGTCGCAATCACGTACAACTCCGGGTCAGTGGCCGTCGGCCGTTCTTATCCCCCCCCCTCCCCCCCCCGCGCCCATTGACGCATTCTCCCCACGCGGTTTACATCGTGCAAGCTCGATGGGTGTTTTCGCTACTAAAGGAGCTAGAAGTAGCCTTTTTGGTGGGCACGAGGGAACTACTGAGACCAATCCATTCGCTGAACCTAGAAGAAGAAGAAGGGAAAGCAAATTGAAAGACAAGACTGCGGAGAATAAAGAGAGCGATTGGGACTACTATTCCAGCCCTAATATCCTAGGCAGTTCCCCCAAGAACCAAGAGGAGAAGATGCAGGGGAAGAATGTTCATGACAATGATAATGATGTAGATGCATGCGTTGCACGTCTACTCGAAATGGGATACGCTGAAGATGAGAGTGAGAGTGCACTCGAGAGATTAAGGGTTTACTCTCAGATTGCTGAAGGAAGAGTTGATGATGCCGTTGATTTATTGGAGGAGGAGAAGGAGGCTTGGGGACAGAGAAATTGACCGTGAGTATTTGACTTGGATATATGTAAGACTGCTTTTGGGTAGGTTATTTTCTTGTTCCAGTTATGATTCTTTTTTCCACGTCTCTTTTTTATCTTGTGAGGATTTCTGGTTAGTTGGGAGTTTCAAAATGAAACGTTCGAAATGTTTTGAGATTTACTATCGAGCCATGTGCCTTTCTAGTTCTTGCATTTGTGACTGATTTGATTTCTTGGTTAAGTACATGTATCTTGGTATCTTACTTGGTGTGGGAGGGGGAGAAAAAAAAAGAAAAAAAAAATCGGCGGGAGGAAGAAGAGTTATCAACGTTCATTAAAACAATATGATTATTATTTGCGGGTACCCTTTAAGTCAACAGTTGGCCAGGTAGAACGGGGGAATCTGCAGTCATTTATGATCCGTAACTGGTAACCTCTTAAATCCTAGAGCTCTTTATGTGTTTGTACCATTAGTACGTGGTCATTTGTTTAATAGGAGCCAATGATCAACCACTAAGATTCAAAATAGGTGCCTTCCTTGACATGCAGCCTTGAGACCAGACATAAGATCTGAGAAGTACTGTCTAGTACCGGCCAGTTGCCGTTGGAGGCCCCTTGGTGTTTTGTGCAGAGTCTGGTATAATTACTGCAAATGTGGGTCTTGAGTGGCCCGGTAGCCCTATTGGCCTTTAAAGGGATTTTACTATGAGCATGGACCAAGGAACTCTTTTTTCGTGCTGATTTCCGCAAAAAAAAAAAAAATTTAGTCCACCAGGGGCAGGAATCGAACCCACCCCCATGCGCGGCTGGGGAACCTCTCCTCCACGACCACCCCATTTCCATCCCACACCACAACCACTAACCCAGCCTCTCAACGCACGATGGCAGTGACCTTTTTTTGCTCTCTTAACCCGATGGATTCAGTTTGGCCAAGAGCCCCCTAGACCACAATAGAATTAATACGGAAGCCAACAAGGCCCGCACCCGCAACAATTCTACTACTTCTTGGCCCTTAAATGCAGACAAAATAAACTCAAGCTAAGTGGTGTTAGAAAAAAAGAAAAACGACTGCCCCACCCACGGTCACATAGGGCACACTTTGTCCTTAGGTCAGTGTCCTTCTTCTGCCGTCATAAAATCATGGCTCGCCCCAATTTCTCATGGCAATAGTACTTAATTTGGAGAGCTGGTTTGGAAAATTTCTGAAGAGGAACGAATTGACATTGTACAATATATCCTGCATGAGTGCAACGCAATAAAACCTTTTACAACTGAACTAGGGAGGTTGATTTGTCGCACTTTAAGAGCACACATACTACTCGTATATAAGTAATACAACTCACAGTCGTGATGAGAACCAACCAGTGTACCGTATCTTTGTCCCTGTAGTACGTGTATTTCAGCATTCAAGTGGTCATCGGTATCGAGCATTACAAGACTTGTAAGACTACCTCCCCTCCTAAGCTCAAGGGGGAGGAGGGAGACGGGGGGAGGAGGAGGAGGAGAGAGGAGGGGGGGAAGGAAGAACGAAAGCATGCTGGAATGATAAACCCCCCACCCACTAAGCGTCGAAATTCCTACAGACAGGAAGCACTGTGCGTCGAGAGGTGTCATGGACCGTGAATTACAGTTACTCCCGTTACTCCCGGGAAAGGTTTCGTACATAAAGGCCACACCGTCCGATTGGTCTCTCCAGGGACCAACTACATGTAGTCCACTCATTATTCCTATACATTTCTGAATATATAGTCACATACCAGCCTTCCCCACCAAGCAGACTTTATTGCTTTCAGGGCCCTTGTCCCTCATACCAGTAAGAGCGGCAACCCTACATAGATAGACCAAGCCTTCCTCAATCCCAAACTTCGGGATCTAACACGATTACAAGTGGCTTGGGTACACGCCACGAACACCAAAGCGCTGTCATTTTGTAGGTCCTTTGGCTCTCCGACTAGTGACATTGTCAGGGCTAAGGGACCTGCACCTCAGATAGCACAGGCTTTCAGTATTGACTGATTGATAATTCATCCATGCCCAGGCTCTCAATAAGACGGTGGTCACACAAAAGATTACCCCCCGTGAACTTCTACTTCCTATCCGCTGCTCAATAAGTACTGTAAGGCCGTATTCCAATGACTGGTAGAGAACCAATTTATCGAATCAAGGAGGAGACAACTGATGTATTGAAAAGACCAATAACTGAGCTATCTTTATACATGGTCCTAGAGGGACAGATTTATCAAGCCAAGTAATATTTTCCCAAAGGACCACACTTATGGTATACATACATGTAACTTGTTGTCAGGTATCGCGCCACGGTACGTACAATCTCCGCCGTTTTCCCCCAGGAATGTCTAGCAACAAAAGAAGGCTCCACTCCCAAGATTACTCCCTTGAATGGGAAACGTTACGAGCTCTAATGCTGCAAGAATCTAATGGAAAAATCGATGGATTCTTCAGTAGAATACACAGTATGCCTCCCTTTAAATAGTACCACCTCTACGTTCGAGCGTTTCGAGTTCAAAGGCAGAAGGGTCCTATAGTTCTTATCAAGATATATGTGAAGAGGCTACAGATTAGTCTTCAAGGATACATCGAAGCATTTTATCTATACCGTTTAGTCCTTCTTGAGTGAGTACAACTCGTATATCGATCTAGATATATTGTTTAGTTAGTATTTCACTTATATCAAAACATCTCTCGCTCGGGCATAAAAGAGATAGCTGATATAGAGTCATAAGAACTATGCGGTATGGTAGAAATCGCGGGAGTTATCAGAATCCTGCAGAATATTATCTCCAAAAACATCAGATACGGGTGGGGGGAGATTTTTCTGGTTGAAGATGCTCGTAAGTTGTTCTAGTATCCTTGTAGAAATTGAAATCAGGCCAAGCAAAGTTTTCGTAGCCCCCCCACGACGTTTCGAAGACCATGATTGAAGGACTTGATGACTAGGAAAGAGCCGTTAGGAACCAGTACCGAGGCCAGACTAGTTGGGGGCCTCATCAACACTCGAGAAGCTGCCTTTCTGGTAGTCGAAGAAGAACCTGGAAATAATTCCACGGGGACCGCTACCTGCAATGAAGTATTCAAAGGTGATCTGAGGTAAGTCACGGCCACGTCAATCACATTAGCCCAACCTCAGCTCATAGCGGCCCGCACAGCTGCCACCGTCTCCGAAGAATTCCACACGTCCATGCTTTCAGTAATAGGAACGAATGCCATCGTCATTGTGGAACGGTCATGGCCTCGAAAAGATGTTGATTCATTTTGAGATTGCCGTATGTAAAAGAGTTAGTAATGAAGGGTTCTCTCGCAGGGGTAACATGTTGTAGTATTTGATGAAGGCGCATAGACAGGTGGGCCCCGCCATAAAGTATGGATTTGCGCTCTAAAGTGACGAGAAGCTGTTATCGGTGCTGTCCTAGAGTTCCCCTCTTTATACTAATTTACCCCCATGTCCCCTTACCCTTTCTTTCGCGTCAACGGACCTCTTTGCCTCCCGCAGTTATTGGTATATCATGCTGTCGGGTTCGCGCTCGTTTTTACCTTCACTAGATATGTGCACAAGATAGACAGGCTCATAAGTCCGACCTAAGACTTAAATAATTCCTAGCATGTTATGTTAGCAGGATATCCAAAAGCCGGGTTGTAGCGAGCCTCATGTAGGTCATAATAGCAGTAGATTGTAGACTGGTGATGAAAATGTATGATCGTGACCTGAGCTATTTCGATGCCTGGAGGTATCAGTCATCTGTGTTGTCTAGCACGTTCATGGCACATCACTCGACTGCCTTCATTTCGAGTAATCTGTTTTATTGTTTTTGTTATTGTTATTGTTTTTGTTTTTGTTGTTAGTTCATTAACTGTAGAGTAATCATTTTGCATGTCCTCATTTCGCACATTAGTAGTATCGAGGCTGTCACAGCAAATAGGCGATCCCCCAAGCTAGTAGCGGGCATGATTCGTTGTAACGTGATGATTCGATCGCCTACTAGAGCAATTAAATAACCAATTGATATATCTGCAGGATAAAATCATTCCTGGCATCCAGCTCCCGAGGAAGAAGTATCATTATCCCTTGGCTATAATTCGCAGCCTGGTCCGTGCGCTCACTTAGTAAGGTAAATTTCCTGCTTTCTACGCCATAGAGCAAATCATAAAATTAATATTACCTCTGCCAAACAGGGAAACTATTGGCTCAACGAGGGAAGTTGCGAATTTAAGGGCCCCATTCGTCAAAGAAATAGTAATTTATAGCCGGAATTGGATTATCGTACCGTTAACCTTCCATGTTGTAGCACCTCTGTTTTGAGTAGTAAGCACATGTACTTTTAAGTATTGAAGAAAGTACCTGCATAGATGCCGCTTCACCACTATCCCTTTATTTTCTGCTAACTTTTATTTGCCCGATATAAGCAGATGACCACAGTCGAATCGTGATACATTCCTGTCCAGGTATGTACGTCCTCCTCGGGTTCGAGGTGTTCACCCGTCCTTGTGAGACTTGTGATTCGACAATGCACCCCGTGCCCCCCAATCATCATCGTGCACACACAACAACGGGAAGTCGGCACTCCGCATTATCATTGACGGTTGGGTTGTAAATTGGGCCCAATTGTTGAAGTAGGTAATATGTCTTGTGGGATCCGGCAGCCACGATAATTGAGATGAAACGGCGGTTCATCAGTCATGAAAGATGATTCGGCGCTAAGCCTCACCTTCCCCTGGTTCATCAACCATCACTCACCCCGCCAAGCCAATTGAGAATCTAATACGAGTGCGGGGAATCTCGCCAAGACTTCCCTTTCTGTCCTGTTCAGCCTTGAAACATGGATTAACCACCAGCGCCTATGATATAACAAGGACCCCTTTTTTCGCTTGTGTTGAGTTGTCCTAGTACCTACCCGGTAGGGTATCAAACATTACTGTAGGTAGCAAGTGATGATTCGGATCAACTAGTGAGAATCTGGTAGTTTGTTGTCTCTACGCATGTATGTGCAATGTTCTCAAAGTGCTGTGCAGGCTACTTCGCGTGTGAAACACAACAGGTCAAATATGGGCGTGGTAGATAGGCCGATTATCCATAAAGGAACTCTTGTCGGTACGGTTGACGTGGTGAGGGTGAAGGTGAGAACGGATTACGCGGCTGAGAGAATGTGGGAGTACAGTAAACTCTGCGGGCTGCCCTATATTTTCTCTCTCGTAACAGTGCCTTTGATAAACACCTACAAAGAAGCAGCAAGAAACAGGGTTGGTAAATACATGCAAAAGGACATCCTCTAAACTGACAGGGGGGAGTGGGGTTGATGGGGAGGGGGGGGGGGGAAACAGAAATTCAGGTGGTTGGGCTTGACAACCGCCTACCTTAGACTGGGGAGTAAAAAAGTATCTGTCTATACACATACACAGCGTTCTATCTGTTCCTGCCACGCAGTTTTCACACAACGATCAAAGGCGCGAGTGAAATACCTTTCGTCCCCCCTCTTTCTTAACCCCCCTCCCCTTCTTCCTCTCTTGTTTCCTCCTCCTGCGGCGCACATTCATCATCACTCCTCAACTCCACCCCCCCCCCTTTCTGTGTTGTCACTCCATATTACGTTTCGTAATTTCTTTGGCTGCTCCGTCTACGGTGAGCAGCTTTAAGCCCGCGACAGTAAACATCAATCACAATTCATTCCTTCAGCCCCCTCAATACCGCCGCAACGTCGGACCTAACGACGACAACGGCGACGGGCACCACCCTCACCAGCTCAATGGGCGAGGTCGTGGAACGTCCCGCCAAGCTGCGGCGATACCGCTGGCCGCACGCGCTCCTCGGTGTCATACTATTGATCCTCTTCATTTGCGCTTCTATAGTGCTCGGGTCCTTCGCGTACTTCACGTATATCCAGCAAAAGCTCTTTGTCGCCGTGCCATGGTTAGTAGTATTCCTAGTTTAGCTCTTAGCGCGCGCACAATTGTCGCTGTGGGGTTGTTGGGGTTAACGATGCCAATAACAGGTACTACTACTTCCTCCTCGCCATATGCATCGTAACCATCTTTTTCGTCTTCGCCGTTGTCGGACTCTATGCTATACACCTCCTGCTTCCGGTCATAGTCTTGATAGGCTCTTTTGTGATGTTTGTACTTTGGCTCACAGGCCTCGTCAAAGCATCGATTGAGCTGTGGGGTCCACTAGGAAGCATTAACGATAACTGTGTGAGATATGTGTATAACGATGATTACTGGGGCGGTGGAAGCCTATACACATTGGCAAGGATTCAGCAGGAAACCGTGTGTAACCTATGGAAGACGACATTTGCCATGGAAATGATCGCTACGTGAGTACTATGTGTCTCTGTCAGAGTTTATGTGTTGTTTACTGATTGGAATTGTGATAGATTCCTCTTCGTCTGGATGATTTTGCTCTCGTGGCAAGTCATGAATCGAGCACGCCGCGGATACTGATTCGATTACGCCAAAATTCGTAGTTCTTATTCGATTCCCATCCGTTTATTTTACGCTATAATGCCCGCATTAATGATACCAATTTCATATGTTCTATGATGGGGCGGGGTGGTATTCCTTTTTTTTTTGTTGGTTGTTTGGCTGGAACGGAGTTGTATGCTTTCATGAGGGTGTGAGAGGAGGGGGGAGGAGGGGGGAGGAGGGAGGACGTTACTTTACTATGACTATACGAGTAGATTAAAAAGAAACGAAGGGATGGCATTTTTGTAAAGATTAACTTGACATAAAAGAATTTTCTCTGTAAGGGGATCTTAGGAAAGGCACATGCTTTAACCAAAATATCTTGTACTCCTGTGACCATCCCCGCTTACAGTCAGTAATATCTAGCCACGATCCACGAGCCACACCCCACCAACCCCACGCTTCGTCGACATATTGCTAGATTGCCTACATACCTAGTGTGGTTGTCGAAATTGCCCTGCATGAAAGCACGCTAATCATTCTTGTGCATTCACATCTGTGGAATGACGTGCATGAAACCATGTCTCTAGTTTGTTTCTTTGATGGATGGGCGGATTGGATGTATCGATTGATTTTGAATCGGTGCGTTAAATGACGCGCAAATGAGAACAATGGAGGCGTCCAATCGGGTCGGGGTTATGGAGGAATAGAGAGTGGACACCCTGAAATACATAGATCGAGTGATGAACCATGAATGGTTGAGGAGGAAAGGACTGAAGATATTTTAGCTGGATTGGGCGGAAACTCTCTACCTGTTGATTATCCCTTAAAATGACGTGCCTCTTTTGCTATAGTGCCCTCCCTCCACGTGTCCTCTACATTTTCCTTCGCTGCATGTGTGTCCAACAATCGTGAACAACATTGCTAGTATATCTGCCTTAGAGAGCCGGCGGGGATTTCGCCATGGTATTCGCCATCCTCTGTACCTACGAGGCTCTTTCCTTGCCTATAGTTGGGCCATAACCTATAACCAGCTGTAGATGGAAGGATTGTACGCTAGTATATACCAGGCTTTGACCATCACCAATTGCAAGGTGTTGGTATGAAAGCCTTGAGAGTCGATCCAGGTCTGCGCTGCAGATAGCGATGGGGGGATAAATCATCCTATAAGTGTTCTTAACGTTGTAAACTTCAGCCAATTAATAGGTAGTATCAACATATTATACAATAGATGAACTCCCAGTGCAGCGGGGGGGGGGGGGTGCAATGTAGGTACATACAATAGAGCACCGTACTCGTACTCGAATTAAGTGGACAACTACAAACAACAGAGCCTCAATATTCCAGTATGGCCACCGGTGTGTAGGCACCAGAGTGCACCAAGACCTAAGTAATATCGCACTTCATGATATGTAGTTTTCAATCGCTTTGAAAAGGCCAGCTAGTGACAGGAAATATCTTGGCACGTGATCTATATTAAAGTTTGCTGACGCTCCATTGAGCCCACCAGCTACCTAGCACACACTGCACTGTTTATCCGGCAATACTACACTTGTAGAGAGGGTATCATCTAGAGTCTTTTCCCTTTGCGGTCACATTCTCTTATACATCACTTAAGTGTGGTCCGGAGGTCTACAAGGCTAAGTGTCGTTATGGCTTTGCTTCGAGGTAGAATGGTAGAATCTTAATGGGCAAAGTTGACTCAATGGAAGCTTACTCTCGTTACTAAGATGGACTTTCAGAAAATTTTGCTGGGAAATAACTAACATTAATACACATTATTTGATGTGAACGAGTATTAAACAATTCTTGATAGACATAATTTTCACCTCTCCTCCTCGGTCATTAGAAGTCAATGAGAAAAAAACTAAGATAAAAAAAATATCCATCCCTTAATAGTAAAACAAAAACACAGCTAACAACTACGCAGTAAAACAGAAAGAGGAAGAAAAAAAGAGAATAAAAAGAACCCATAACACCACCCAAAACACCACTGCCATTTTAAAAGCTACTTATCTCATACAGTCATTACTCTTGTTTGAGCTCCGGATAATCCCTGCTCCTTCTATTCTCTCTATGTTTTCCGCCCTCACTTTTTTCGCGATGCTTCTTGCCCTCACTCCGTTCCCGGTGTTTTTCTTTACTACTGCTGCCTCTGCTACTGCCATCTCTATCCTTATGTTTCTTCCCTTCACGGCTTTCCCGGGATTTGTGTTTTTTCCCATCGCTCTCATCCCTATCTCTGTGTTTTTTCCTTTCACTACTACTACCGTCTCTTTCTTTATGTTTTTTCTTCTTCCTTAGTTCTCGGTCTTTCTCTCCCTCGCCGTCGCCTTCTGCCTTGTCAACTATTATGAGCGGTGGTGTTGCATTTTTTACGGGCCTCTCCACCACGGGCTCAATACGCTCGGCTTGCTTTCCGCCCTTATCCCCCTTCCTCATGGCCCTTGAGAGTCAACTCCCAATTTTACTTACCCGTTCTCTCTCGAGTTCGGCCTTCATCTCTTCACGCTGCCCGCGCGCCTCTTCAACCTTCTTCTTCGCCGCAGAACGATCGAGCAGTCTTGCCTCACGTTCAGCCTTGAGACGCTTTTCTAGCTCACGAAGCCGTAATATCCAGCGTTTCTCGGATACGTCTGTAGAGTCGGTTGATACTGGTACAGAAGCTGTAGAAGCGGTTCTAGCCATAGCCCCGGGAGTATGAGGGGCAACAAGAGCTGTTTCCTGCCTCTCATTGACGGCATCCGACTTGGAATCCCCATCTCGGTGGTGGCGGTGGCGGTGTTTGCGTTCTGTGGGAGTTGAAGCTACAATGGTGTTCGAAGACGAGCTAGCTACTGTCTTTGACCTATGGAGGGGCGAAGTCTGTTGCGCGGCTACCTGTTCGTTTTTCATGACGTTGATCTCAGCTTTTAAGAGCCTATTTTCTGTCCTGAGCTTTGCAACCTCAGTTCTCATGCCGCTTTGCTCACCGATACCACCGCGAATGAGATTCTCAAGGCGTTCTAGACGACGGGTGCGGCTCTCAAGGGCATTCTCAACGACCTGGTATTCTTTCCACAGGTCCCTCTCAACGCCTCTGCAGCGCGTTTTGAACCCAGCAACTATGCTCTCAATGGTCTTGACCCCAAAGATCATGTTCTTTTGAAATCCTTGCAGAGCACCAACAACTGCAGTCTCCATGCTCTGTTTTCCGGTAACACCGCCAGGACCGGTAGTAGTTTCGACGACGCTATTGCGTTGAGTCCAATCCGGCCCGCAAAGGGTACTGAGACGTTGCCAAACCTGGATGAGGAGGTTATTGCGCTCTGCGAGCTGCTCACGATACTGATGCTCAAGCTGTTGAATGGTACGATTATCTTTGCTGCGAGCTTTCTCTAGATCAGTATACTGTGTCTGGTGCTGCGAGAGTCTTTGTCGGGATTGTTGATGGTTTGTTTGTAGAGTATCAATGGTGGCACGATCTGTCTTACGACCCGATTTTTCTTTATCAAGCATATCCGAGAGTTTTCTTGATTCGAGCGCCTATGTTCGTTATTAGCGGAGTAACAAAGTCAAGAACCGAATTAGATAATTAATAACATACCATTGTCTCCAATAGGTGCTCTCTGTCCTTCAACATCCGGTCCTTCTCGCCTAATAAACCTTTCGTATACTCCAGCTCCTCCAAGGTGCTCTCCAGTTCGCTTTGCATATTTATGATCGACTGTTTAAAGTCATTTATTAGACTCGTCTTTTCACTAGATGATGCGAACGAGTTTACCTGGAGTATTCCGGAATGATTCCCTGAGAGATCGCCCATAGCTTCTCTGAGAGCCTTCTCAAGGTCATCCAACTTTTCCTTCCACTGTTTTGCTTCTTCTTCTCGAGTAGAGACCTTTCCACG
Organism: Morchella sp. 2016-57; assembly: GCA_024713875.1. Classification (NCBI taxonomy): domain Eukaryota; kingdom Fungi; phylum Ascomycota; class Pezizomycetes; order Pezizales; family Morchellaceae; genus Morchella; species Morchella sp. 2016-57. Next base: position 166,506 of record JAMGZE010000011.1, read on the forward strand.
TAACCTACGGACTTCTTCTTTAACAGTCATGACTTCGTTATTCTTCTCGTTGAGTTTCTTCTCCCATTCTTGGTGACGTTGATCGCCTGTGCTCTCACGCTCGTGACGTTCAACCTCTAGCTGTTCTTGGGTCTCTTTAAAACGCTCCCGTTCGTCTTCGACCTCTTTCTTCATACTCTTGATGATGTTTTGCAGCTCCCCGATCTTGATCTTATCGGCATCTTGCTCTTCTCTCAAGAATGCAATTTCGCCCTTTGCACTCTCGCTCTGCACGGTCATCATCTCGATCTTTTCGTTAGCCTCTCTGAGGGTATTCTCCAGCGCATTCATCTCTTCTTCGTTCTCCTGTATGGTCCTTTCCAGCTCCTCGATTTTTTGTTCCAGCCGCTGGATCTCGCCAGCGTGTTCCTCTTGAGCGTCTTCTAGCCTAACCACGGTTTCAGATACATTCCTCATCTCGGCTTGTAATCCCCTGAAGTCCTCGTCCTTCATCCGGGCTTCCTCCTCTACCCGGTTCAACTCATGGTTAAGCTCGTTCACACGGATAACCATCTCCTCCTCAAGCCGTTGAATTTCCTCCTCGGCCTCCTCTTTTAGCTGTTCGAAATCTAGCCCAATTTCCTCGTGCATGCGTAAAGCTTCGTTACGTTCAGCCTGCATTTCTTGGACCTCTGCCTGTGCGACTTCAAGGTCTTCCGCATACTCGGCTTCGAGTTGTTTTGCTTCCTCTTCACGTTGGTGGAGTACACGGTAGCAATCATCGAGTTGAAGTTTAAGCTCCTGGTTGTTTAGGCGGAGCTCAGATATACGATCTCGGAGTTCACCATTGACATTTTCGTAGTCATCTCTCTCGCTCTCACTGAGATTCGTGGCGTGAGTTCCGGTCGCACTTGCAGTACCGGCACGAGAGATGGATCGTTCGAGGATACGGTCGCTACCGAGGATGGTGCTACCAATGACCGAGCGATTGTCACTCATCATTCCCCTGTCGGACATGCCCATCGCAGAACTAATTCCCCCATTTCGCATGTGTAGTTTCAGGTCCTCAATTTCCTGGTACAGCCGCTCCTTTTCACGATTTCTAGAGGTAAGCATACTTGTTTGAGCACCAACCTCCCTCCTAAGCTCATCGTTTTCATAACGAAGTTGACTCATAAGACTGCTATCCTCTCTTGGCTCAGAGCCGCCTCGGACAGAGTTTTGTCGGGTACTACCACTAAGGTGAGAGTTGTTCGGCTCGTTTCGCAATCTCCAGAGTTCTTCTCGCAGTCTACGGTTCTCAAGGTCAACTTGTTCTCTGCGCACAGTCTCGGTTTCAAGAAATTCACGGAGCATTTCCTATCGTCATTTTAGCCAAATCAAACTCAAAATTAGGCACTTCTAAACTCACCACATCCTCTGCTCTTACGGGCTCTCCTTTACTCCCGATATCGTTCCTAAGTCTCTCTTCCCGTTCCCGCTCTCGGCGGGTCAGCTCCTCAATCTCAATCTCATATCTCTCAACCCGCTCCTTTAACTCCCAGATATCACCATCTTCACCATCTTCTCTCCCTTCTTTCTCACCGCCCATGTTTTCAACCTTTTTCTCCAACTCTTTCAGCCGCCGCTTGAGTGACTTCCGTTCTCTCATTCCTTCGGCAAGTTTTACTTTCATCTCAACATTCTCCTTTGTCATTTCCTTAATTCCCTCATCGGATTGTTTCTCAAGCTTTTCATTGAGATAAAATACTTTTATTTTGAGATCGAAATTCTCTTTTTGAAGGCGGTCGATAATAGCGCTCTGCTCTTTCAAGGTCATGTTCTTTCCCTGCGGGAGAACGGGAGCTGCACCTGCACGCTTTGAAGGACTTCCGGGCGTCATCCCGCCAAGATGACGGGAGTGGTACTCTCGTGTGACAGTTGCCGGTATATGAATCGATTTTACATGCGCAGTTATAATAGTATCAGTTGGTTCTAGCGGTGGCTTTTGATCGGTAGGTGTCGTAGGTTCTTTGTAGTCCTCTTTTTCCTGGAGACCCTTGCCCGTTTCTTTATCATCCACGACGGACCCCCTCCTCGAATTTCGTTCTTCTTCATCAAGACGGGCAAGAGCTTTTTCAGCTGCGGACATAGAGACCCCGTTATTTTTATCCCCATAGATACTTCCTCCGGCGATTCCAGTGATCCCAGAAGCAATAGACCCTAAGCTGGTAGATCTAGATAAAGCTCCCCCGCCACCAACATCGCCTGCCGTAATAGTGCTTGCTCCATCATGGTCCATATCGGGGTTCAGGTCTAGGTGCATATCCGTCATGCTCGATATGCTGCTTCGTTGACTCGAACTCTGACTTGATTTCAAAAATTTTGGCCGTTTCCTATGCGACGCTCCATAACTCGACGAAGAGCTAGCTTGAATTCTTGCAGACAGTGTAGAGGCGCTTGAGGATTTGACAGCCGCCCCCTCTTCCCTTGGTAACGACTTTGCCGACGATTTTCTCTGGATTCCAATCTCTTCCTCCTCCTCAGATGATGGCTGTTGTTCGGGCTCTTTGGAACGGTGAGTAGGCACGAACGCTGGGCCCAGCGCCGATGCCCCTCGTGAAGGATTTCTTGTTAATGCAGCAACAGTGGGGCTGCTACTAAAATTTTCGAGCGCGGCGTCGTTATCGCTGGTAGATAGGTGAAGTGGGGTGCTAAAAGGCTCTTCAGATCCGGTTGAATCGCCTGTCGAAAACGGCAAAAACGGTGACGAACCTGCAGTGATCTCCTGTTGCCGCTCTTCGCTCTTCTCCTTTTCTTCTACCTCCTCCTTAGTGGTTGACACCGACCCGTTCCTGTTTTTGTGTGAGTTCGATGTGCTGCGATTCGACGTTGGAATGCTCCGACTTGATTTGCTGCTCCGGTTTGAGATATTGCTTGCGCTACGATGTAAACGTCTCTTACTCGCAGCAGCGTTAACCGGAAGTGGTGGTGGTCCCATGTCGCCTACGCGACCGAGTTCGGATGTAGATGCAGTCTTACCAGGCACCCCTCTCTCCTCGGCTTCCCGCTCTGCAGGTGCATTTGAGGACAACCGACTGAGCTCTGAATCAGCCCTAAACGAGCTCTCAAAATTCATTAAATGTCGTTTCTGCCCAGAGGGTAAACTCTCGTCACCAACATTATGAAAATGACTTGTATCGTCTTCGCGGTGAGAATCGACCGGGCTGCTTGGTAGAGGTGGGCTTGCAGAAAGAAGCAGCGAAATACCCCCTCCTCCTTCTTCAGGATCTCTACTTGGAGGTAGTAGTGGTGATAAGGGTTCCATCTCTAGATATGTTGGGCAGCTTGTTGAAGACCCGTCAAGTTGTGCTGGTATTTCTCCAGTAGGTTTTTGTAGCTCGTCACTGACGGGTTGGGTTGGCGGTACTGGGGCCGGTAATGCAGGTGTAGTGATCAGGGATGGGGAACTTGCCCTAGATGGTGATTGGCTCTTTTTGTGAGTAGTAGGTTGGGACGACTTTGTAGATGAACGTATTGAGCCCAGAGAGAGACGTCTTGCGAAACTCTGGAGACGTGAGAGGGTTGGTGAAGAGGGAGAACGGGACGGTTTAGGTCGAGCCGTAGTGACGGTAGGGGGTCGTGACGGTGATACGTCACGGGAATGGTACATAAACGATTTTGGGTGGGTAAAAAAGGTAGAGAAACGGAACACTCTACTTCTTTTCTTTACGACAGCCAGGATTTCGTTTCTCTTTTATTATTAACTGTAAATCCCGTTTTCCAATGAGCTTACAGCGTTTGTTTTGATTCAGGGGTATGCAAGCAGGGGTTGGCTGGGTTGAAGCAGGGGAGGGAGAGTAGAGGAGAAAATGATGAAGATCAGAGGAGGAGAAAGATGAGGGATCGTGATGATAGTTATGAACAGGAGGAGGATGTTATGGAAGGAAAGAAACTCCCTTCCAAGAGAAAGTTTTAAAGGTGAAGGATGACTTATTTTCTGCCTCTCGGATATTGTGTGTGGAGTTTTTAAGATGACATAAATGGCTTTTTTGTTCTTAGCCCCGGGACTTGTGTCTATACTTGTTTCTAGCCTGTCTTCAAGCTATCTAGCGGGGCCAACAAGGAGTACGAATTCAAACAGTTCAGTGTCACTACATGTATGTATGAGCAATTCAGAACCCATGCGTTCCCAACATATCAAGAGAATTCCAGCCACCATGGTACTACTACATACATAAAGTAATTATTAGAACTGTCTATGCGTAGGGTAGTATTATATCTCAGCTGTCTCGGGTATCAGTCAGACCAATAGCTTGGGATAGATCTACTCTACATGTACGTTGTTACTCATTTCTGCAGTGCACAATCATGCATGCACTGCATCCTTATTACTCGCAAACTCCTGACGTTTGTAAAATGGACCGCTATTGCATGCCATACAAATTCGCGCCAAGTCCAAAATTTACTATGGTATGCAATAGTGGCCCATTTCACAAACGCCAGGAATTTGCGAGTATTGAACCTGCTACTTTACGCGACGTATTTTTTTTTTTCTTCACATGTCTAGAATACAATGCATGTACAAGCAATTATTAAACGCTGTGACTTCTATAACTTTGCATTCTAATCATCCTTTATGCTTTCAACCATCTCAAGACATATTACTTGCTACGTTCTCAAATAACACCACCTCCGTTGATACCGATACACGCTACGGCCAGATGATATCTAATCCTTTTCGAGCATGAGGATATATTCCCTGCAGAAATCACGTTTAGTATATCTACCAAAACAACGCCAAGGATAGAAATCACAAACCTCGTGCTCAAACCAAACTTTACCAGGTCCCCCTCCTTTAACTCGACATATCTCTTCTCGGGAATCCTATCCTTGCCTACAAATGTGCCATTTGCACTTTCCAAGTCTAAAATATACGGCCTCACTGAACTCTCTTTATCCCCAAACTCGCCTACCTTTGTCACAAATCTAAACTGGATCACTGCATGTTGCTTGCTGCAGCTTGGATGATCCACTGGCAAATCTGCCACCGCCCTATCCCTCCCCACAAGCCAACAGCTATTCACATTAAGGTCGATGTTGTCAACGATCTCCTTATTCTTGAATACGAATAGCCTCCATTTCTGGGAGCCGGGAGGTTTCCGAGCTTCGGCCGGTTCGCTGTACTTGAGAACCACACCATTAATCGTGTTCGTTGCCGCGGCAAGGAGCCCCGTGTTTCCGAAGTTGGGTGCCTCTTTCTCGACAGGTTCACCTTCGGCAATATCTGCGTTTGCACCCGTACCGGGGCCGGGTGCGCTTGATCCTGCAGCACGGCGGGTCAGAGCTGCTCGGGGGTCTTCCTTAGGTTTGTCTTTGTCGCCGCTGTAGCTCTTTTCGCGTGAGCTTCTGGTAGACCCTTCCCCTACGCCCCTATCCCTATCTCTACTACCCCTTTCTTCCCACCCGCCCCTATCCCTATCCCTTTGTCTATGTCTTTCTCCTTCGCCCCTATCCCCGCCCCTGTTTCTTCGATCTCGGTCCTCCCGTGGCCTACGCCTATCTTCATGGTGTCGTCTGGACCTATGTCTTCGGTCTCGGTCACTGTCTCGAGGGGAAACCGAACGGTTTCTGCGGGGTCTGTCGGCTTCGCGAGGTGGGGGTGAGCGGGAACGTGAACGTGCCATGTGGAATTTATGTACAACGATATTGGTACAGGTTTCGCGTTATTCCTGCGTGAGACGTGACGTCCGGGTAAATGTGACAGGGATTGAGGCAGTGTATGGATTAAGCTTTTAAGCCGCATGATGGGGCGTCCACAGCTTTTCACAGGCTCAATAACGAATTATTGTGTTGGTGTCGAAGGGGCTTATGAAACATCTACTTATCATCGTATTATAACTACCCGAGAGTATCAGGGCTAGGGTTCGTCCCGTTGTCTCCCCCAGGGAGAGGTCTAGAGTGATAAGACCCGGCATACGGTATCATATATATCCTTTAGTGTGATATATATATGTAAGTACATGTATGTAGGCTTAGATCTGTAGAGGCTGCCATATTCCAGCCAAATTAATCGAGGGTACTAATACCAAGTATATATGATTCATGATTTCATATAGGTTTGACCCCGTTCAGTCCATACCCCCACCCCCCTGTATGGCTGGCATTTCCTAATACTACCATTTCTCATTAGAAGTCCGTTACCAAATTACAAATCGAGCTCTTCGTTTCTTCACCACATGGCCCTTCCCCCCGATAGGAAAATAACATAGATGATAAGAGTTTACCTGACCAACCAGCCCTAGATTTCCCGCTTGCAAAACCTTTTGTTTGACCATGTTGGCGGGGGGTGGGTTAACACGAGATACGATTACTACATGTATCATGATCAAATACAACCACGCTGATAAAGACTGTGAGGGTGATGAGTAAAGATAAGAGAGGGTAAGTACTACATGTAGACTTCTATTAGCACTAATACATGTAGTCAAGCCCAATTAGGCTTAGCGCAAGTACTATGTCCGCTTAACGCAACCTCACTAACCTAGACGGTGTTAGAAACCGGCCAAGAAAAAGGCAGCGGAATCTAGCTAAAACCAAGCTAGATCCATCATTAGTCTCACGATGTTTCCCCCCTCACTACATGTACTTTTTCAGAACTTTAGGCTTCTGCCCCCGTTATACGTTAGTGTAGATACATGGAGTGAATGCCAATGATCAAAGAGTAGAAAATATACTCTCCTGTGCAACGTGCCAGTGAAATCGTACGCAAATCAATTATAATAGTTGCATTAGTAACAACAGTGTATCCATGTATGTAGGGTAGACGATGATATATCCGCGTTTCACTACTCGATCCCGCCTAATAACTTTACAGGGTCGGGATAACTGGGGTATATATCCGGGGTTCGGGTACATCCTATATTAACCCGGCCCGACCTCCGTCTCAATGAGCCTATCCTCACCACCGAGCCCTAAAGATATACGTGGTATTTATGAAATCCCTACGGCATTTATATAATGATTAAGGGCCCACAATTCTAGGTAGATATCTATCCTCATCACACATACCCATTCTAACAATATGCGATTGCAATCCCTTGCAGCTTTCCTCCTCACAGTTGCGCCATTCTGCGCGGCCAACGAGCCACTTATACCTGAGAAGCAAGCTCTATCCAGCTGGTCTCCAGAGCGACTTCTCCTGTTCCTCGATATCCGAGGGGTTGCGATTCCATTTGACCGCAACGCTCTGCTCGACACAGTGAAAGCAAATGCTCATCTAGCCCCCGAAGTTACGGGTTTTGATGTCGAGGAGCTGAGTTCATGGAGTTGCCAGCAGCTATACGATTATATGGGCACTGTTGAGCGCAAGGACGGCGAGGAACTTCCTGAGTGCTCAGCGGAAGGGGAAGAAGATATTACTTCAAAGAGTAAGAAGAGGTTGACCGATATGGCTACACATGCGATAAGTGAACGTTTGGGGAAGGTTATGGTAGTCGGTGATGTCAAAGCTGTCAAGGAGTAAGTTGCAAGATTTCTGCAGGGTAACATAAAGTATACCCAAGTTAACAATACCGCAGTTGGACCACCGAGGAACTTCGCTCGTTCCTACGGACCTATCGTCTCGACTACCCGCTCCCCGCATTTGACGACCTCGTTTCCCTCGCCTACGAGAATCGTCACCTGCCTATCCTCCCTTTGACGCTCGAAGACCCCACAGACATATTCCCGTATCTCACGGCCGAGCAGCTCGTCGAATGGATCATAAGACAGGGCCAACCCATCGCTCTATCCGACAGAAACCACCCCTCATCAGGCCCCCTCAACGCGACCCAGCGCCTAGCGTTCCTCCGGAGGACTGCATGGGCACGCTACAAGAGGGAGTTTGCACAGGACTACAAGTTCGAGGAGAAGTTCCGGAAGGAGATTGTCGAAATTTTAGGCATGACACATGCGATTGAGGGCAGGGGTAGTGGTGCTCTTGTCTTCTACAAGACCGAAGACTTTGAGTAAGTTATTGTCCTCAAACTTGTTGTATGGTTGAGGTTGCTGACTATGTGTGCTTTGGTAAAGATTGCTGTTTGAGCAGTTTGGAATAAGTATCCCAAAGAAAGTCTTTGAGGAAGGGCCAAGGCAGAAGTTTATTGGGATGGCAAAGTCAATTACCCACCTGTTCGCTACTGGAGATCTTGTTCCGCCTGCCGAAGAGGCGCCCGTAGCAGATGCACCAAAGGATGAGTTGTGAAGAAGACAACTATTTCATTGTCTTGTACAAGAATTTTGTTCTAGATCAGTATATAACATGCATTTCGAACAAATTATATTCATGGATTATCACTCGTTATTTAGAGCCTCAAGAAAATTTGATATTGAAGCCGTCCCGGCGAGACATGTGGTCTTGGCGGTCGCCCACCGAAGGTAGAGTGAAAGTTAATTAAATACTAACCCCCGCCTATCCCACCTCCAGTCTCACAATATAATGTAAACCCAGTGTCTTGTTTTGTTATCTTGAACTTAAACTCCTCCCTCGGTAGTAGGAAATACCCGCCCTTTCTGTTACCGTCCCTAGGCCTAGGTATATCACTTTGGCGATCACCTAAAAATAAGGAGTATTATATGTAGGTCTCTACCTCTAAATTATCAACCGTAAACTGAAATACAAGTTTGCTAATGCTATGATATCTTCCGTTGTTTTTTCCCTATAACGCCAACTTATCTGAATCGAACGCCCAAACAATCAAAGCATGCCCCATCATACGTCATAATATTAGGCCTTTCCCCCGCCTTCACCCCCCGAAAACGCAGTCCAAACGCCTGCTCTCAATCTGTCTACACTCTCAACCGTCAACCACAACCCACGTTCCTCGCCCATGCGCTCACAGAACGCAAACAACAATCTAACGCCCTTCAATCTATCTCTATTGATGCCGCTGACGGAGTCGTTTTCTAGTACTAGTTTTGTATCAACAATGTTGCTTTCGAAGGTGGCCATTTGAATCCCGCCCGCGGCAGCTGCTGTACCAGCGCCTTCGGTTGATGCGATTGGAGGTGGTAATAGCAGAGCCCTTTCGGATTTGTCCAGTGAGCTGAAGGCCCGTAGCCCAAGAAGCCATTCAAGTGATGAGTTGTTTGTCTCTGTCTCATCTAGGGCTTGTAAAGTAGCTTGGAAGACTGTCGATGTAGATGCATGGGCAGTACGACGATGCACATAGATCGTTTGAGCATTCTGGAAGCTCGTCAGGTGTTGTGGATTATTTGCAAAATCCAGAACAACAGTCCAGTGATGCGGTGAAGCAGTTGTAACGGAAGCAACACGATCAAGCTCCGGGAGTAGACAAGGGGCAGACTTGTGAAGCTCTTCCCCGGTCCTCAAAGTGATCGTGATAGGAATTGCACATGGCCGATGAGTGTCAACATCTCTGGCAACTAAACATCTCGCCTCTGCAGCAAGTACCCACATGTGCCGAAATGCCTGAAGGTGCGACTTGTTATCCATCACCGTGTTTGGAAATAGTGGATAGAATGCGCATAGTAAAGACGCAACTGCTAGGTTTCCTGTCCCAAGGGTAAAGCTGCCATTTCCCATGAACAAAACACCAATTGCCAGATGTGCGGCAAGGTGGCTTCCATAAGTGACATCTGCCTCGATCCTGCCGTGTAGTTTTCGTAATCGTCTAAACACCACCACATCTCCGGTCCCCGCCATGACTGTCGATGCAGCTAGAGCAATAAGGTCTTGGCAATTTCTCGACGTCGCCCTTGTGAGTTTCTGGTCGTGGTTACGCGCTGTTTAACAGGTTAATAGGTTAGTACCCGTTGATTAGGAGAAGTGAGGTTTTAGCTTACCAGGCATATTACAAAGCCTGAGGAATTGATCCAAGTAATGGACCAAAACATCTCTGACTTCTTCGTCCCCGCTTCCTGCGTACTTTAATCCAATACAAAAGCACAAGCCTGCTATTATATTAAAGAATGGCAAATCTTCACTATCCAGCTCGAAAACATCCGTCGCGCTCAACTTATATCTCTTTCTCAAAAACGGAACTAAACTTTTTCTAATCCATGGGAAGCTTCCTTTTATATTGTCCCACATAATGAGGTTCTTCGCGATAGTCCTAAGCAGGAATATATCTGGACGAACGTAGTCGAACAAATGAATAGTATCTGGCACATCCACCTTCCTGGCCAGCCCCTCGTCATTGGTTTTCATATAAATTAGTGCCAAGGCGATAGTGGCTCCTGCAGTAGCCTTGTCAAGTATGTGAACGACGGTGACTTTTTTACTTCCAACAGCTAGCGAAAGCAGACGCTCAACGAGGTGCATATCATGTAACCCGCGGAGATCTTTCCCAGAGCCTAAATTAATGAACCCGAGTGCAAACCCAGCTGCAAGTCTGTATCCTTCATCGCGCAACGTATCGCTGGGAACACAGCTATCGACTACTTCGACATACTCTATCTCGCTGAGCATGACCTCGCTCATTCTTCTGTGCTGTGTATTCGCGTACAGCAATCCGATACCCATGATTCCGGCAGTTTGTGTAAGGGGGCTTAGATTTAATTCTGCGCTCCCAGGTGGTAGGAGTCTAGTGACATGTACAGAGAGCAGCTTCGTAATTGTTGTATCCATGGTTCCCAGATAACTCGCACTCAAGCCCAACAAGAGCCCAATAGATACCATTGTATGTTTAGGTGTAAGGTAATTGAAAGCATGCCATTTAGCAATACTCTTGAGATGACCGTTCATTCCTAAGCCTAATAAGAATCCTGCATGACGATTCGTCAATTCTGGGGGCTTATTAAACACAATCCAGCTAGTATCGATTTCCTTAGCTTCTCTTGAAATGCTCACACCTGCGGAGACGCCGACGTGGAAGAATGCCCAGCAAACTTTCTCCTCGCTGTAAGTGACCTTATCTGCCGAAACAGTTGTATTACTTGGCTTCATAACTGTGGAAAGGTTGAAGGCAGAGATAGGAAACTTTTCTGTCAACAACGGAATTCTCGACGAGAAATTCAGCAATCCCCTCCCAGGAGACACCGATAAAGTCCTCACCGCTACGTTTTGGGCTATTTCCTTTTGGGCATTCAATGTGTCCTGTTCAGTCCAATGCGGTTCAGGAATGCACTTAGCAACTGCGGGCTTGACTGATGATAGCAATTTCGCCGCTTCAGTTGTACGTCGGTCCTCTTTAAATATTAGTCGGGATACCGCCTGCCGATCATGTTCGGCGAGATGATCATATGACCCAATCGCTTCAATCTCAAATGTCGAATTGCAAATTGCGTGTACATCCCTTGTGGCTTCATGCGTTGGGGCCTATCGAAGATATCACGTTAACTAATGACTTGCATTTACTCTTCAAGGGGAGCCTACACTCTGCCATTTAGCACCGCCCTCTTTCCTTCCTTTCCCAGGGTCAATAAGCATTTTCAAGTCTTTCCTTCCTACAAGGTCCAAAGCCTGTGCACCCCAGGTAGTTGGTGGTTCTTCTTGGCAACGGGCAACTGCCTCTCGGAGCGGAACTGCAATCCCTTCCGGTAGCCTCTCTAGGCTCGTGGTATTCATCTTTAGTTCCACCATTCGAGCAACTACATCTACATCTGTAGAGCCAGGGGTTGTCAAGGTAGTGTAAAGTTCAGTTATAATTCTTGTCCTTGGTGTAAGCCTAGCAAATATACGTTTCTGTGTCGGTAACGGCGGTGGCATGGGAGGCGGAGAGAACGGATTTCTTGCGCGAGACTGTGAAGCGGTGGAATAATGACTCCCAGTCGGTGAGGATACTGGAATTGTAACAATGTCCTGCAACATCATGAATGGTCCATTATTTGTACCTTCCAGGCACCCTATGAGCCAGTCATATATCGAAGGTGCCTTGAAAGGTTGTGGAGGAACCTCAATGCTCGATATTTTCGCTTGTCAATGTCAGAAAGGGCGTATAAGATCAAAGGGCCTCTCAACCTACTCTCATCGAACTTCCATGACGACATTTCCACATCCTCGAGCATGTATTCCTCGATCCACTCCGACCAACCCAGCCAAGCCGCGAGCTGTCTTAACACAGGGCACAGTCTGCGCTCTGAACCTTCCATTGTTACATCTAGTTTCCATTCCTCTCTCACTAAATGTAAAGCCACCAGTAACATCGCCAGCCCAGTTTTTCTGAGAGGCTCTAAGCCTCCATCTCCACCATAGTATTCGTCTTTTACCGCTTGTCCCATAGGGGTCTTTGTGAAATCTCTAGCTAGTGAGATGCACTCAGTGAGAAAGGTATTCATTTTCCTCGTCTCGGGGGCAGAATGTAATCTGGATTTTGGCGTAATGTGAGCGCCACTCTCCGCCTGCGCAAGAATACGGTTATCTTCTTCCTCAACCATCCATGACCAAGCTGGGGACTTCAAGTACTCCGGGCCACTTCCCCACTCTCCCTCACTGGACACCAAATCCTCCCATTCCTTTGAAGCTACGAGACTTGCACTTCTTACGAACCCAGCACTTTTTCTTCTCCCCGCTGATTTTGGTTCGGGCAGTGAAGGTATTGCAAGTAAAAAGAGGGTGGTTACAAATGCTTTCCATTCATCCACTTCAGGCACCTTTTTCTGGCTGGATTGACCACGAGCAGGTACAACAGGTTCGGGGCTATTATTAATACCAAGCCACTTCCCAACTTCAATCCACGAAGCCCACATCCCCTCCCCGACGGATGAGCCTGCGGAAGCCCCAAGGATTACCCTGGATGTCTCCAAGCATGTTTTTATTGCGGTCTCTCTTGGCGCCATCGTGATGCTAATTCGATGGCCTACTCCATCCCCATCTACGACTGTAACTCTACCACCTATCTCGGAGTGACGCAGCTCTTCATACCTATCTGGGCTTGTCGACAAATTTCTTGCAAAACCCTTTTTTCGGCTTCCTCTCCTACTTCCATCCTCGCCCACAACATTCGTATTCCATCTTGATAGAGTCGGTGGTAGGATGACCCGAATATTAGGGCCCCAGGGCGAAAATAATTGCAGCTCCCCTTCATCAGTGAGAATGAGTATTCTAGAGACGCCATGGTCCTCCATCTTAATTGCGTCAAGGACTCCTTTCTTCCTCTCCATATTTGAAAATACAGGGGTATACCCCATACTCACAGATCCGTATCTAGTACTAGATCTACGGCTGTAACCCCGGGGTATTGAAGGATGGATCTGTAATAAGAAGGTTACCAAAAGTAGTTCGCTTTCCTCAGCATTCATAACGCATAAAACGACTTTCCTCCCGCCGTTCTCCTTCCCTACAGCTGTCGCGGCAGTAGCAGAGCTTGGTGCATGCAGTGTAAAGACTTTTGGTAATTGTCCCGCTTTACCATTTAGTCCGCCCAAAGATGATTTGAACGGGTAACTCTCAATTTTACTCATGAGCACTTCGTTTCTCAATCCTTCGCCATCGTATATGCCGAGACCACCCATTCCGATACCTAGAGCGCCCATATTAAGTTCATTCAAGAGTTCATCAACTGGTTGTTCACTATCAAGATTCACCGAGTTATATGGCACCGCGGGAATTTGGGAACCGAAAGAAGCGTTAATGGACCCCGAAACATCAGAAAATCGACTGGGTCTATCATGATTTGCAGATAGGTCTGCTCTTGCGACCAGAGAAGATACACGTCGACTGCCCCTTCTCCCACCCGAGTCAAAATCGTCATTAAGATCAGGGAGAGAGGCTAGATCTGATGGTCCAATAGATTCCCGATTACCAACGATTGTCGATGTAGATGCAATGGAACCGGGACCACCACCTGAAACAGGGGTCGTACCACCTGTCCCGGGCCCAAATGACGAGCGCCTCCTGGATGCTGTACCAGAGGCACTTGGGGTACGTCGCTGTGCGTTTGTTGGCGGTTCCTGGGGAATATAACGGACATTCCAGATAGTGATGTGTGTCCTTTCCCAATTTCGTGTAACGGCAAAGATTACTTCTGGGTTTACCGAGTTACTAAGTCTAGAACCAGGTGTATCTTCCGTAGCAGAGGCGTCAAGCTCGGATGTTGGTGAGATAAATATTAAATCTTCAGTTGAAGGTGTATTGGAGGATGTTACAATCAAACCGACCTCCAAAAGAGGATCAGTGAGAGAGAAGAGGGTGGGTGAGTCTTTGATTGTATTGACAGGTGGTCGAGAACTGAAGCTGTTTCCGGGAGAGAATGGGCCTGGAGAAGGCACCGAGAGGACCTGTGACTTCCGCTGTAGGATCAATCCATGAGGAGCCGGCATTGCGCGCTCGACCTCGAACGGTAAGTGGATAACATGACTTGTTCCCGATAGGAAGTAGACGAATGCCTGGCTTTTTAGAAACACGACCAATGCCCTGACCTTCCCCGGTATAAAATCCTCATCCTCGATATCCCCTGTAGTAGAAGAGATTCCTCCACCCCCTCCGACAGTGCCATGAGCTTTAGGAAAGCTTCCCAATTGTGCAGCATACGTCCTACTTTTTGAATTCCAGGTGCTGACCCTCTTCTTCGAGCTGCCCCCACCAGGTGTATCAGGGTTTTTTCTCTTATTTCCCTCGGGGCCGTTGATGTATTTCCCCTCGCCATCGTCCTCTGGAGATGAGCTGCCGTGAGCATGATGAATCGCATCCTGGGGGTCATCGGAGGAGAACCAAGTGAGCACGGCTTGCTGTACCGGCTCCTTCTCGACATCATAGCGAAACACACGCCGGATTACACCACCTTGGGACCATATTACTGCAGATCCAGTTACCAGAAGCTCCTCGTGTGGTAGACCTGTGGAGAATCTGTAGGAGTTTGGAGGTGGTGGATCAGGTAGCAATGACTCTGTTATACAGTATGGAAGAGCTGCAGGAGTGTGCAGACCAAGAGACGATATCCGGGACATCGGATTGAACGCTATCGGGGAGTTGTGATATCTGTTCTGGGTGTTGGGACATTAGGCGGGGGACGTCCTGGTGAAACACTCACAGGCCCAAGTTTGTGAAACTGCGGCTCCGCGTGCCTTGGCAAACTGTGTAGCCTGCCTCGACAGAGGAGCCGACTCCCATAGCAGCTGCTAGCATATATAGGTATATGTATCTATATGAGTCCTCTAAACACACGTATTACACTTAAGCTTGTGGAGCTATGATGTGAAATTTTACATGTAGCTATAGGTGAATCACAGAACATCACTCGAATCACCTGCACGCGCGCGGGTACGGGTATCACTGTATCAGGGTGCACACCTTAAGAAAGAAGGGCACGAAATAAGCTTTCCCACCAATTCGGCCACTCAATCCATACTACATGTATGTATGAACAGCTAGAAATCCCTTGCCTAGTGAGCTACATGTACATGTAGTAACTCCCCATAGAATACATGTACATGTAGTAACCCCCCATAGAATACATGTATCTAGTGTATATAGTATTGTTTGACGGCCCTGTAAACCGGGCGGAGAGTATCCCTTAAACTACTTAACTTGTAAAGAAGATTGTGAATCAGAAACGCAGTTGGTTTGTTGTTTCTTTGAACAGGTGTTGGCACCTATGAGGTAACGTCGCATCCTCATCGCCAAACTGACCAAACGCGCCAAGCCGTGTGGATGATCATTGCTCCTGTTATCCATCGCGTCAACCCCGAATAACTTCATCATCATACCTCCCCGACAAGCCCTCATAGACACTAAAGACCACCGCATCAGCCATCAATCATCATGGCCCCGAAAACCGCTCGCCTCATATCAAAAGATACCTCCTTCTCAGCTTTCTCACAGCTCACTTACAATCTTCCGCATTCCCACATCTACACCTCGCAGTTTTATCCTCGCTCTTTACAATCCCGCCCAACGACAATCTCAGAGGTCCTGATATGCGGTCATGAGTCCGGAATCACAGTTCTATGGCGCACTAAGGGAAGCCCGAAGAGGTCCAAGGACGCGTCTTCGGGAAAACAGAAAGCTGTAGCGCGTGACGATGACGGTGATAACATGGTGGCTCTTGAAGGGCCATCGTCAAAGAAGAACGCGACGAACGGCGCCGAGTTAGAAGAGCAGCTAGAGCCAGTGGATGAGGACCAGTTCACCTGTTCATACACGATCCACCTCGGGACAGCAGTTCACCATATATCATTTCCACCGGCCTCTATCCTACCTTCAGATTTGGAAATGTCGCGGAGTGTGGACGATGAAGATGAGGACCCGATGAACAGACTCCCAAACAACCTCCTTCAGAAAAATTTCTTGATAGCGGCTACATGCGCTGATCGCTCTATCCGCCTGGTAACTCTCCCACGAGCTCCCCCATCATCAAACCAGTCTACAAAAAAGCGGGAGCATGTCATAGTCCTTGGCACCGGGGTCTATGGTCACAAAGAAATACCAAGTGCAGTATCTGTTACCATTGTTCCATCTGCAAAAACCTCCTTTCCCCTCGAAAATTCAGAAAGGCGAACCCCTAGTGGATCTCCAGGTTCCTATAGCCCGCCCCGGTTCGTTAACTCCGGTGGCTGGGAAATTTTGATCGCCTCATCTTCTGCAGATACAAATGGCCTAATCCTATTATGGCGCATATCGCTTCATCCACCGGCGCGCAAATCTCCACTCCCAGTGACATTTAAAACGCCCCTCAGGCCTATCACCGTGTTCCTTCATGCCCCCGCGACCTCCCTCTCATTCAACACCTCCCCAACATCAAAGTCACGCCGCCAGCACCTTCTGGTCGCAGATCGTAAAGGCGCGGTAAGAATCCTCGACACCCACACGAAATACTGGATCAGCAGCTTCTATACCTCCTTCTCGCGCACTTCTGATCGCCGAAAAAAGGTTCTTGGTGCCGAATGGCTTACTGGGGGTCGTGGGATTATCGTCTTGTGCGAAGACGGAGAGTGGGGCGTCTGGGATCTTGAGGGTGTCCTCTCAAAACTAGATGAAGCATCCGTGACCGGCTTCTTCATTGGGGGTGTGGTGGGTGAAACTTGGTATAACAATCGTAAATCCCATCCCTCCAACCATTACGACGAAGCCATCAGCGAAATTAGCGGGCGAAGTCCATCCAATCGAGCACTGAGCGTTATCTCCGGTGGAACTGGCACCACTATTCGCCGGCGCCGTGGGAGCAGCGCAAGAGATATGACTGGTGGCAAAGGATTCCTCTCTGTCACCGCGATTCCAGGGAGTAGCTTCTTTTCCAGTACTGCTGTGTTAGATAAGGGGAAGACAACAACTATGGGTGGTCTTCAGATCAATGATGAGACTATCACATTTGTGTTTGGCAGCGTAGTTATGGTGATTCCGTCCCTGAAGAAATTCTGGAAAGTCGAGGAGGCCAAAATGCATAGACGCTCCTATAAATCTGGCAACCTCGGGTCGGGACTATGGAATGGGGAAGATGGTAAAGCCGAGAAGGAATTTATTGTGCTAGAGGGGTGGAATTGTGGCGGTGCTACTGTGACCGGCGTCGATGTCATTCCACCTGGCCGCAAGCAAGGTGGCGAATGGAACGGTGATAGCGTGAGCACCCCCGATGGGAACGTGGCAAGGATATTACTGGGGACAGGTTGCAGGATCGTTGTCATGGACGTCAAGGAGCCGAGTGTTGTGGCGGCTATCAAAGATGCAAAGACTCTAGCAGCAGCTGTCGCCAATACAGCAGGCGCAGCATCGAATAGACGTGCTATTCTGCCAAAGACAAGCACAGTACCAGGAAGCAGCTCAAAGGGGAAAAGAAAGGTGGGATTTATGGGGGACTTATAGACTCATGTATTTCTATTTTTTCATCTTCTATTAATGTTTTTTTTTGTGTGTGTGTGTGTGTCCCCCCCAGATTGTCAACTTTAAGATACTCAGGCGTGAAAAAGTAAATAGGTTGTGTTGTGGGTTATAGCTTTGTTTCCACTCTTCTCTTTTCCCCTTGTTTTTTTTTCCTTCTAGTTTCGATGTCAGATAAAAACCTTTGGTTTCTTGTTATGTTATGGGAGTTGTGATTCGTTTTGTCCTTTTGTTTTTAGCTGGTTTGTATGTTTTGTACGTCTGTATCAATCTGGACTGGAGCGGTAATACTACTGGTGGCTCGCGTGCGGTGTATATGATTCGAGGGCAGCCCTTTTTCTTTTCTTTTCTTTTCTTTTGGGGAGGGGAGGGGGGGGGAGTGGGGGGAGCTAGGCAAAACATCTCCAGGATGAAATCTACACGGGATGCGTACATCTGGGGCTGGAAATGGTTCTCATACATGTAGCTACAGTAGACCCCCGCGCGCGGGGAGAACCAACGAGACGCAGTACATGCATGTATGTATGTATCAAAGCACAAGATAGGAAGTACATACATGTACTATTGAATAGGCCTAGATAGGCCGCTGTAGGGCGGCCACGAACGACTCGGTGGGCGGCCAGCGGCCAACACGCGGTGACGAGGGAGTGGTGCACCGCTGGTTCGGGATTCTGGGTGTAATCGCGGGTAAAGTACTGATAGTAGATATGTAAGTAAGTATATGTAGAGATAGGATATTCCACACCATATGGCGCCTGTCTGTCTGTCTGTCTGTCTGTCTGTTGGGCTCGCTGTCCAGGTGGTAGGTCGTACATGTAGCTCACTCGAGGCAGTGGTATGTACGTTGATCAGATTGCCATGTAGTGAGAAAGGCCAATCCAGCCTGATATATATAACGGATGGCCTTGAAGTAGGTACACATATATACCTTCTTGGCGGCCCCGTAGGTTGTTATCATGGGATATCACTCGCCATGTCTTGGGAACATGCGATTCACTTATTGCATATAATCGCCGGTTGAGCTACCAGGGGAGGTTCGAAGAATTGATACATGTACATTATACGTCTAATATTAACTTCTAATTCTACAAGGATGTGTATCTATTTACAAATAACTTTTACCCCCCTCCCACATAATCCTACAAGTCCCCCTCGAGCTCGCGGCGAGACGAATAACCACCGCCATCCTCCCTTTCAACAACCCTTCCCGTCCACCCCCTAACACAGTACCTCTCCACCTCGTCCTCCCCCGGCCACTCCACACCAGCCCACCCGTCCGCCAACCCCCTCACCAGCACCTCATCCTTCACAAACACCGCGCAAGCCACCACGACCCTCCTCCCCGCCACTGTGGCCACGTCCAGGCCCGCGCCCTTCATCCACGCCACCAGCACCGCGATTGCGTCCTCCCTCCCCGAGAACCCCAGCATCCGCACATACGCATGCAGCGCCGCCATGTCCGGCCCGAGCAGGGGCACCTCGCCCGTCCTCCCGATGCCAAAGGCGCTCTGGGCGACGCGGATCATCGCGTCCACCGGCCTCCCGCCGTCCCACTGTACATCGGTCCCAGTGGCGCGCTCGGCCGCCACGCACAGCACCCGGAGCGTCTCGCTGTCGGGCTGGGTGCGCAGCTGCGCCATGGAGGAGTAGAGGCGCCAGACCAGCTCGAGCCGCGCGACTTTGACGCCTGGCGGCATGTGCAGGCTGATGTTGGCGAGGGCGGTGAGGACTACGTTCCATGCGGGTGGGTATCGGGGGGACTGGCCGCGGAGCAGGCGCAGCGCAAAGTCGATTCGAGGGGGCGTGGGCGTGCGGAGGAGGAGCGAGAGGTAGGAGGTGAGGAGGTGCCAGTCGGCGTAGGCTTCGTATCGGGCGAAGGTGCGGGGGGCGTCGTGTTGGGCACCTAGAGAGATTGGGAGGCAGTGGTTAATATAGTTACGAGGTAAGGCACGAGGACCGAGGAGGCGGCGGGGGGAGGAGGAGGAGGAAAGTACTTTTGAGGAGGCGCCGGAATTGCTCTTGGCTCCAGAGGGTGATGAGGCGCTCGCCTTGCTCGAGGCTGTCGGCTTCACGGACAAGCTGTGCAAGCAGGTATGAGGAGATGCGGACATTCTTGCCGCAGACCCGGCGCATCATCGCGAGTAACTCGTCGACGGTTGGGGGCTTCACGGGGACGTATACCCGCTCGCTCGGGGACGCGGGGGGGATTGCAACCTCCTTTGCGTCGCCGGGAAGGACCCGTTTCTTGCGCTGGGCCATTTCCCGGTTGATGATGTCCCACTTTTCAACGGCCTGCAGAGTTTCCGGGGTGGGTGGCAAGGAGGGGTTATGGGTCGCTTTGATGGCCTCGAGGCGCTGTTGGTGGGAGTCGAGGAGGCGGTGGACCTTGCGCGCGGAGACAACCTTGTAGAACAGTTCCTCCCAGACGAGGGGGGCGGGGACGGGTATTCTGGAAGTGCACTCAAGGAAAGTGTTCCATGCTTCATCGAGTGTGCGGGTTGCACGGATACGCACGGCCCAGATGTTTTGTGGGACTAAGCTTGGGCTTGAGCGGCCTGGACGGTAGAAGGTACGTGTTTGAATGGTCGGGGAAGAATCGGTGTCAATGCCTGCGAGGACCAGAGCTTCCTTCTCCCAGCCCAGATGGTGGTAACCCGCTGCTGTCATTTGCTGGAGTACCTGTGCGGCGCGGGAGAGGTGCGGGCTTGAGGAGTAGCCTGGTGAGAGGTGGTGGCCATCTTTGGGGACGGGCCAGGGCGGCCAGTTCGTTGAGAGCGACCTGACATGGAGAGCCTCGGTATGGGTCTTGGGGTGGGCGAGTTGTACAGTTATTAGCGCGCGGTAGCCTTCACGGGTGATTGGTATGTCGAGAGAGGCCATTTTCCGCAGAAGGGTGAACTGCGATTGCTGCAGCAGTAGCATGGACTGGAAGGGGCGGTCATTGGGCGCCAGGGAGGTGAGCGTGAGAAGGCGGTTATACGTATTTGTAAGCCTTGCCGTCCGTCTTGGGGGCCGATCGCTAGAATGGACCTTAGTAAGGAGGTCGGCGACGTGTGGGATTGCGGCGGGCCAGGAACTGCGGGCATGCCGCAGGAGACGTATTAATATGAGCAGCGGGGTCTTGGAATCCCCCGACTGCAAAGACTTTGGCGAGAAGAGCGACTTTTCGATATGGGGGAGGAGCTGCCGGATTACTCTTGCGTTGATGTGGGCGTGAGGACGGCGTAGGTTGTGGAGGATGATGAAAGGTGGGATCTGGTAGGACCGAGTGATAGGCTGTGCCTGTAGATCCTGGAGATCATCCGAGTCCAATGGGTAAAGGCGATCGCCTTGTAATATCTCCCTGACAGAGTCCTTCAGACTCTCATCTAGGATATTATCCTCGCCATGCGAGCCTATAGCCATATTGGCGCCCAGCCTCGCCCACACGTCAATCCTCATGGCGGCCTCATGCTCATCCTTGGCCATCAGGATCCACGCCCAGACCACCACATCCTCAGGCCCATATCCCCGCTCCGCCAGATAGTCCACAGCCTTCTGCCCAAAGACCCTATCCACGGCATCCAGGTCCTCCAGGTCTCCCCGCAATTTGAGGAGGAAGTGGTACATGTAATCGTAGGTGATGCTCTTTAACGAGACACTACCCATCCACTCCCTCGTCCATGTTGGCCCCTTCCTCAGCCGCCATATCACCTTCTGCTTCTTCACCTTCTCCCGCCGCTTCCCCCGCACAAGCGGGTCCGAGAATGTCAGGTCCGCCTTCCCGGGGTGAAACCGCCTGCGCACGTCGAGGGCGCGGTCCAGCAGATGCAGCAGTGCCAGCAGGGTCTTGGGCCGCCGGTAGCAGGCTTCGGGCCCTCCTTTGCCCATATTCTTGTCACGCTTTCGCCTCCGTTCAATCCATCGGTGTCTCACGGGTGGTGCTGCTGTTGATGCCGCTCTGGAGACACTCTTATTGTGTCTGGTGGCATTAGATTGCTGCTCCGTTGTGCGGTGAGTGAAGGTGCAATTGAGGCGCAGGAGAAGCGTGGCGCTGGGGGGCCGGCGGTGAATTGCTCGGCCCAGTGCTGAGCTGAAGATGGAGTGTGACATTCATTGAATGGCGGGCGGTGGGGGTGGGGAGGGGCGGGGATGGCTGGTGAAAAATGCGCGTGGGTTGGGAGACAGCCTGCAGGGGTGTGGTTATAGATTAGTCAGCAAATTAAGGGATTTGGTCTTTGGCTTTAGGTTGTGAATTGGGGTTTATCGTATGTACATAGAACGTTGTGTTTAGGAGGGACACATATCATCACACCTTGATCTCGTCCCATTGCGTTGGGGGACGTTGGTTGGAGAAGCATCACAGCAGGCGCTCGTTCCCAAGGGTAAGGGTTTTGCCCACATGAGGCCTTCATACTGCTCATCTATTTATTCAATTGTTCCCGGACTACTCCCGTTCACCCTGACTTGAAAGCAAGCTCGAAGGCAAATGCAATGTCTATAACGTTGACTCCCGATCCCGGGGCCACAACCCACACATCTCACCACCCGGAAAGCAACACCACAAGAACCCCAATACGGATACCTGCAATATCAAGCAATAGCAAGAGACTACATGTAAGTACATGTAGTTATAACCAGGCTAGTCTCGAGCCTAATTACACTGCAGGCATACTTGTCAAACTTGCAGGATCGTAACGGCTGGTAGGCCCTGTGGATACTTGATGTGTTCGTTATCTCCAGCGCCACAATTAAGGCCTAATGGGAGCAATTTGGCCAAATATTTAGCTCTTGGCGACCGGTTTTTGCCGCCAAGATCTCAAAATTTGAGTAGATGTATAGGTGTGACCAAAACGCTATAAGTTAGAAAGTCAACCAAAGTTAAAGGGTGACCTACAAGTACTTGCTCAATACGGAATTACGGAACTGTTGTATCTGTGTTTGCTGAATGATGTTGCCAGCAAGATGGTTGGTCACTCGACATCGATCAGATAAGATTCTGAGATCTGATCAGATAAGATATTGCCCGATCAATCTGTTTGTGTTACCCCCCCGCAGATCCCAAGGCTGGCTCGCGTTTCCCACACCTTTCCTTTCACGAATCACACCTGCTTGTTGCACCCAAACCAATTCCAACCAATCCGATCCACAACGTCTCTCTGTGAGTGTTTTCCCTACCGACGTAGTGCAAAGGTCCAAGGTTCAACCAATCCAACCAACCAATCGATCGATCCCCCCCCCAAGCCCAGTCCCCCAACCCTTGAAAACCGGGCGTAACAACCACGACGAACAACCCAACCCCGACCAAGCGAGGGAGAGAGAGAGAGCGGTGTGGAAAGGACAGACATATCAGAATTGCTCCCATGTCCTCTTTTAGCATACAGGGTGTGTTTTCCTTTTTTTTTTTTTTTTCTCATTGGGTGTAGGTGTCTGTCTGTCTGGTCTGGTCTAGTCTCTGGCTTTGGGATCCAACCACTTTTTTTCTTTTCTTTTTCCTCCTCCGTTCCCTTACTTGCACGCCCAGCCTCTTTTTGGGGGATTTTTTTTTATATCTGTCCCCAGCTTGTGGAGGAGCTGTTACTCTGCCTGCATGCTTGGTAGTGTTGCTGCTACATTCCATACCCTGTCGTCTGTCTACTTGCATCAGGTCAATCAATTAACCCATCGTTGCAATCTTATCTGATATATTTCTCTTGATTTTCAACCTCACCCCCCCAATACATTCCGTTCCAATCCAGAGACAGAGAGAGACACAGAGATCTACAGACAGAGACAGACAGACAGACAGACAGACAGACAGACAGACAGACAGACACCTCCCCCTCCCCTCCCTCCCTCCCTCCCCTACCCTGCCCTGCCCTGCCCTGCCCTGGCTGGTTGCTGCTGCGGCCCTGCATTCTACTACTACTACTACTAGTCTACTACAACTGCCCTCAATCTAATCCGTGTTCGTCCAGACCCAACAACTACCACAACCACAACCACCACCTCCACCACCACCACCACCACAACTACCGACTCTTCAACTCCCACAATCACAATCACGACCACGACCACTGTCCCTGACACTACTGCCACTGCTGGTACTTTATCTAGGACGGAAACCCCCTCCATGGTCAACGCCCCTGCCGAAATTGCTCACAAACGAAAGCGCACCTCATCATCCCCAACCATGAAGGGTGCCACAGAGGACGATACTGCAGACCCCATGTTTGAGAAGCGGAAGGAGGCTCTGGACCAGATCGCGAAGGATCTACTGATTGTTCTCAAGGAGTGAGTTTTTTTTCTTTCTTTTCTTTTTTCTTTTTTCCCCCAGGATCGAAGCACTGCTGTACCTACGCGTTGATTGATCTCTAACCCCCAAAACCCTAGACACGACACCCAGCCCTCCATCCTAACGGCCACCATTCCCACTAGCGATACATCCTCCCCCGAAGGCGGCCCCCCCAACAAACGCGCAAAGCTTTCATCGCATCCCACAACCATCGCCGAGCGCCTCTCATCAGGCGCCTACTCAACGCCCACGGCCCTCCTCGCCGACATCAGCGCCGTTTGCCGTACCGTCGACGCGCTCACCACCCACTTTGAGGAGTTTGCGCGCGATGTCGTCACGAGGGAGTGTCTGCGGCGACCCGCCCTCTTCAATGGCACGATGCCGCCCGCACGCACGGAGCCCCGTGAAAAGCTCGCGTTGATGGTCATGGGACAACACGGTCCGCTCTTCTCGTCGCTACAGAATCCCACGGAGATTGTGGCGTCGCCCGAGGCGCTCTCACGGTCGTCGTCGGCGTCGGAGGAGTCGCCGGCTGCTGCACCACCATCGACAGCGCCCACGTCTACGTGCGCGTCGCCAAAGACGGCGCCGACAAAGGTGATACGTGTGGTTGCGCCGCTGAATGAGGCGAGTCTGCCGCCGCTGATATCGACTGTTAAGGCCGCGTCGAGTCCGCTGAAGCGCGAGGCGCCGGAGAACGAGAAGGTCCCGACACTGGGGGAGGCGTTTCCGCCGGTGAGGATTAGCTCGTTGGCGCCGCCGAAGCCGGGGAGTATGGCGGCAGCGGGTATTGGGTTGAAATGGGGGGGTGCCATTGGGCCCGGTGGGGCATCGATTGTGAATCCGGCGGCGGCGAGACCAGACCCTGCGGGGGAGTGGCTGCTGTACAAGAACCACCCGCCGAGGACGGCAAAGTATAAAGCGTTGGCGCGCGGCGAGCCGATAAGGCAGGGAATGGGATTGCCGGCGGACTTTGTCGCGGCATATACGAGTTTTGCGCCGACGCGGGACGATTCGGGGGCGAAGGTTCCGGCGGGAGTCAGGAACCGGGTGTGGTGGGAGAAAGTGGGCAAGACAATGTTCAAGCAGACGTTTGTCGACCACCCGGGCATCGGCCATATGTACAGGGAATTCGAGGTTACCAAGAAGGCCGATGGAGACGTCGAGATGATTGAGGCCACGCAGGACGAGCAGGAGGACGAAGATGAGATCTTCAGGAAGGCGGTGGAGAACTTTGAGCCGGATGAGGACGTCCCAATCGACTTTCGACTGTTGGAGGGAGCTGAGAAGCAGGAGGAGACGAAGCAGAAGAAGGATGAGGATGAGCCCGTGGCGGGTGTCAACACTGACGAGACCCTCAAGGAGATCTCAAACCTCCTTAAACGCCTCCAAAGTCACCAGTATATCCGTCTATCCACCGCTCCGACCCTCCCCGCCCCGCGCATCAACACCTCCTCTACAGTCCCCTCTACAAGCCCCGCCGCCGCTTCCGCCACCACCACCATGACCCCCGACACCCCACACACCCCCACCCCCGAGGAGCTCACCATCTACAACGATATCCAGACCCGTCTCACCCACCTCATCTCGACCCTCCCGCCTCACCTTACAATAACAACCGACGGTACCCCCTCCGCCCCAGTAGCCATCTCCCCGCTCATTCCGCTACAATCCGGGACCCCAATCTACACTGGGACCCTCCCCTCCACGCCCACCGTCCAACCGGCCGCTATCGCAGCCCTCAACGCAGCAGTGGGCATGTCGCCCTCTACCCCCTCACCAGCGCCAATCGCAATGATGTCGCGCCAATCCGTCAACGTCCCCGCGCCGCTCCCGCCGCGGCTCCAGGGCGCCCCAAACGTGCAGACCTACTACCAGCCGCAGCAGTACCACGGCCACCAGCTGCCGGCTGCGACACAACCACACCACTATCCAAGCCCGTATGCGCCCCCACCGCCGAGAGTCGTCAGCCCGGGCGTGCAGCGCGTTGGCCAGCCAATGTTTCACGCGCATAGCATGCCCCCCACGACGCCGCGCAGGGTCAACGTGCCAGCGCCCATGGGGCTTGCGGCGATCGGCTATGTCAGCAGTGGCGGCGGTGGTGGTGGTGGTGGTGGTGGTGGCGGCGGGTATGCGGCGGGGCAGGGCGCCGCGCAGGGTGTGCAGGGGGTCGTCCCGCCAAGCGCGCAGAGGCCGGACGGGCTGAGGATGGGGGTGCAGCATACGCAGGCGAGTATGGAGAATGGGACGGTACCGGGGGGGAGGTATGCC
This sequence comes from Morchella sp. 2016-57, assembly GCA_024713875.1. NCBI lineage: Eukaryota > Fungi > Ascomycota > Pezizomycetes > Pezizales > Morchellaceae > Morchella > Morchella sp. 2016-57. Next base: position 192,743 of record JAMGZE010000011.1, read on the forward strand.
GGCAGGAGTAGGAGGTAGTGATGGGTTTTTCTTTTTTTTTTACACTTCTTTTTTTACTTTTTTTTACTTTTTTTTAAAAAGAATGAAGAGGCTTCTTTTGTGTTTCTGCATCTCTCTGTTTCTCTGTGTGTGTGTTTGTCTGTGTGTACTCCGTTTCAGTTCTTTGTAGTTTTCTTTACATCTTCTTCTTTTCTTCCAGTGCTACTTTACACGGTGTGCCATTGCCGAACGAGACGAGACGAGACGAGAGTCCGAGTGGGGGTGGTGGTTAGCATATATACGTGCATGTGTGTGTGAAGACTGACTGACTGACTGAATGACAAGTTCCTTTTTCTTTTCTTACTTCTAGTAGTTCTTTTCTTCTGGATCACCGAGACGGCTATAAAACTAGGGGTGGGAGCGGAGGAGGGGAAGACAGAGAGGAGAGAATGTTTTTGTGTGTATGTGTGTTAATAAATAAATAAATAAATGGGTTCATCATGGGCGAGCACTCATTCACACACTCCGGCCTCACTCACTGCGGGTCACTCGTTCTCAGTCCTGGACGAGGGGATAAAACTTCACAGAGGCCATTCTACGAGGATACATGTTTATATATATGCCATCTCACTAACTACCAATTCCGCCCCACCCCACCGGTACCCGCTAACTACCCCGTACCCCGCCTACCTCAACCCCCCGGCCGCAAACCCGGTCCTCAGCCTCTCACCAACCCACGCGCCCGCCTCTCCCGCCGCCTGCACGAGCCCAGCCACCCTAAGCACCGGCACCATAGCCCCGACGGGCACCGCGCGCAGCCCATGTCCCGGCTCCGCGCTGACGCCGAGGACGTGCACGCGCTGCCAGCGCAGGCGCTTGACGGCCTTGACGTACTCGGCGAGTGTGGTTGCGTCGGCGGCGGAGACGAGCAGCGCGCCCGGGCGGCCCCGCAGGTAGAGCGCGCTGGTCGCGGGGAGGCGCCGGGTCAGTGTTTGCAGCGCGGCGAGCTTGCGCGGGGAGTGGAAGTGGTGGAAGGTTAGGAGGGCGAGGGGCATGTTTGTGCGTGTTTGTGGTTGTGGTTGTGGTGTTGCGGTGTGAGGTCATCAATCATGTATCTACTTATCTTCCAATAAACTACATACTTTATCTACACATCACCACACCACCAACACCACACACAAAAAATGGCACCCAAACGCCCGTCCACGGCCGCCGCACCCCCACCACCGACCGCCCTCCCCGTGTACGAGCCGCCGCTCCTCCCCCTGACGCCCACAGCGCTCAGCGCGCTCACAACCCTGACCGAGAACCACGGGCGCCCCACGGCGCTGGACAAGCTGACACAGGGCGTCACGCGGGCGCTGGAGGACCTCGGCGGCATCGCCGCAGACCTAGCGGAACACGTCCCCGTGGGCGACGCCGACAGCGACAACGACGCGCGCCAGCGCCTCCTCGACGAGCTCGAGGTGCAGGCGCGCCTGCTCGTCGACCAGGCTAGGGTTGCCGCGGACATGAAGGAGGTGCTTGGGCTTGCTGTGCGCGATGTTAGGGCTGCTGGTGCCCCCGCGGAGGAGGAGGAGGGCGTGGGCGTTGTGGGCGGGTTTGGGAGGAGGATGGCGGAGCGCGCGGTCCACTACGACGGGCTGGGGATGAGGTCGAAGTAAGCTCCCCCCACCCCCCCCCCCCCAGAACACCGGCTAACAGGTAGGCGGGCAGATACGGGAATGTAGCCGAGTACGTCCAGTTCCGGCGGATGGTGTGGACCTCGCAGCGCGGCGACACGCAGATGCCAAAGGCCTCGACATGGTTCAGCCACCTTGAGGCGCAGGCCGCGCAGCCCCCGCAGCAGCAGCAGCAGGACGACAACGAGGAGGACGACGACTCGGACATTGAGATTGCGCAGGAGCGCCACTCGTACCAGTGTCCGCTGACGCTGCGGACGTTTGCGGAGCCGTACACGTCGACCGTGTGCCCGCACTCGTTCGAGCGCGCCGCAATCCTCGAGTACATCCGTGGGCGCGGGCGCGGCGGCGCCAGCTGCCCGGTGCCCGGGTGTGCGCAGGTGCTGACGGTGGCGCTGGTTAGGCCGGATCCGGTGCTGGAGAGGAGGGTTAAGAGGGCTAGGAGGCTGGAGGAGGAGGAGGAGGAGGAGGAGGAGGAGGAGGAGGAGGAGGAGGAGGGGGGGGGGCAGGAGGGGGTCAAGAGGAGGGGTGAAGAGGGGGGGGAAGAGGAGGAGGGGGAGGGCCAGGGTGGTGGATGTTAGTGATGAGGAGTAGGTAGGGGGTTTTTTTTTTTTAGTTTAGTTTTAGTTTTAGTTTAGGTTGGTATTCTTCCTTTCTGTCTTCTCCTTCCTTCTTCCGTAGTCTTAGGGGACCCAAAGAGGGCCGGTGGTCCTCACCACATACATGCATGCATAAATCCTTACCACCGCCGTATCCAAGACCCGAGTGATATCCCATGTCTCTCAGTGGTTGTATAACCCAGCACAGACCCAGCCCGCCGCACGTCGGGACCGACCACTTCCGAGAGCTAGGCCGTGGGCATGTGGGCCGAGATAAGCTGACAGCCACGATACAGTTAGGGGAGAGGCGCCCGGGTGGTGGCGGTGGTTGTACGAATCCTCAATGGGTGGGTGGTTGCGGCCGAGTGATAATCCGTGACGCGTCTGCTGGCCCGGCGGTCTCTGGCTGGGGTAACACCTACCTAAGTAAGTGCTCCTTTATTGGTCTGGTCTGGCAGGCTATCGTGTTAAGAGGAGCTACAGGCAACATCTTCTGGCGATGTTGGGACCCAATCCCCGGGTCGGATCGATCAATAGAGCATCACCATTTCTCATGGGGACTACACGTCGCGATAAACCTACCCAAACACCACGACAACACCACCCTCCACAAAACACCCATGTCCAACACCACACCACAATTGATAAAACAGAGCTAGTGATCCTCTACTAATTGTCTGTCCGGGATATCTTTATCAAAAAATTGTTATGTTTTTAGCCCGATGGCCGGCCCAAAATATCCGGCGGGCGTGGCGAGCCGGGACCAGCGCTGCCTGGCAGTACCTGCGCGGGCGGCGGAGGAGGAGGTCGGGTGGGCGGGGGGTCCGAGGGCTGGGGCTGTAGGCTATGATTCTGCGTGCGTGTGTGTACATGTTGTGTTTTACTGGGCTTTGGGTATGTTTTTTCACTGCTTGCTTTGGCTTTGGCTTTGTCTTTGGTAGTTTTGGGGGGGGGACTGGGTATTAGGTGGGTTTTCTGTAGTGTGCTATTCTATTGACTTACTTGGTGTAGTTGCTGGCTATGGTGAGGATGTGTGGATGTGCCCCGGCCCGGCCGCCCCGCGAGGGCGTGGCGTGGGGGGGTGGGGTTTACACATAATGGCGAGTCCCCCTGCCTGAAGACATAGATCGTCGCGGACAGAGAATAGATTGAAGAACCCAGCGACACATATGCACCAACAGATTTATAAACGTACCAACGGAAGGGCTGCCAGTTGAATATCCACAGCACAACCTCTTCACCTCGAGCTCAGTAACAGCCAGTGTCTCCAACGTTGTGGATCTCTAACCCGCACGCTTTACAGCCCATTCTGCACGGTTTGTTCCCCGCAGGACCGTGGGTGCACTCATGACCACTGGGGGGTCAACTAACCATCAAGGACAGCCAACCATCTACAGGCCAGCATTTTTTCACCACAGGTGTTTCTTGGCAGAAATTACTAAGCGAATGGCCACAATTGTATCATAGATCAAGAGGCGAAGTGTCGTCCCATGGAAGTGGACACCTGTAACCAAATGTGGGCTAGTGGAGATAAAAGCGGGAGAAGAGGAATGTGGGAGACCTTCTTCTCTCCTCAAGCATCTTACGGAATAGAAATCTCACTATTCAAAACCTTTCCATCAACCTCGTTGACATATCAACTTTTCTACAGGGTAGCTGCAACTCGGACGGCCGGCGCCGGGGTCAGAAAACCGGTCCGAGTGTCGAACGAGCGTCCTTAGCTGGACACACCAGTACATACCACACAATGGGCAGATCTACCTCTGCTGGGGCCCGGGGCGCCAGCGGCCTCCAGTGCGGTTCTAACTACGTGGCTGAGCCCAACGGCTTGGATCATGGGCTGTCACTCGGTCGTTTCAATGTCCATAGATAGATGACTGGGCGTTAGGTATGTCGCAAGTGGTTCATTTGTACTAAAGAGAGTGGGCATGCAGAAATATGTATCGGCTGTCGGGGTATAAAAAGGAAGTTACATAGTACAAATAATCAAAGAAGACCGGACTGACACCACCACCACCACCACTGATCATGCTAGCCACAGCTACTTAGTAAACCAGCACCACTCTCACGCTCGACAAACATGAGGATTGACGGACCAAACCAGATCTAAGGCCAGAATCCAGGCGATCCATCAGCACCGCTGTATATAAAAAGAGGGCTTCATGAACTTACGGTTGTGCAGCTGCCTGGGCTAGAGAGACCCATATCTATCTATACCTTCTCCCCGACTTCCTCGCAGCCCGGCCGGAGGTGTAGGTGTAGGGTGCAGATGCTGCCACATATGCAAAGATGGCACAAATGCAGAGCACATCGCCAGCACTAAGATCGTGTCGTGGGCTTGCAACAAGCGGTAGTAACTATATATACATTAATTAAGTACACTCAACCAATTGATTAACCGCCCGCCAGACTGGAAGGCACTACACAGAAGATATACATTTCCCCGCCCCCGCCTCCAAAACCAATAACTCTGAACGATGCCAAAAACCGCAACCGCCACGCCCACCACGCCCGTAACAACAGCGACCACATCAGCGCCGCTGTTGCCCTGCTCTCGCGTCTGCTGCAGGATACTATATCGATTCAAGTCGTCGCTGGTCCCGACATTTGTAGCGTGCGCAAAAATAAAGACCGTTGTGGTAGCGGTGATTGAATTCATTGGAACTGCGGATCATGTGACGGGCATCGAGAAGGGGAGTCATGTGACGCGCTTGGGGGTTTATATATAGGGTGTTCTGGTCACCTAACCCTAACTTGACGTGTCACGTGATACAAAAACAAGGCTGTAATTTTACCATTAAACAGTGTCATGCGTGTGTGCGGCGTGGTACGGGGGGCTGTGTGTACTTGAATTGCGGTCACGTCCCCGCTTGGTGTTTATTGGCTTGGGTTGTCAAAGTTTTCCAGCGCGGAGGCTCCAGATCATGAAAGGTCACTCGTCGACAGTGGCCGAGGTCATGATCAGATACTGTGTCTAACGGCTCTTGTTTGGGCAACATATCATCTTCACAAACAGGGTGCCCCCTGGATCGGTTTATAGAGAAGGTATAATACTTTATTTTTACTAAATCCAAGCAGAACAGTTGCAACACACAAAAAACAACTCGCAAACCCAACAGCCCCAATCCAGCCAACCATCTCCCCACCACCATCGTAGCCTACAGATAAAGGATTTAACCTCTTACAGACCGCCCACACCTCTCAGGGCCCTCCGCCATACCTATCACCACCCTGTTCTACATCCGGCACTGGCTCGGTCGGCCCCAAGGCGCGGCGGGGCAGAGCTCTGAGGGAACGGGCCGGCTCAGAGGCAATATACATGAGGACAATAAAGACGTAGAGGGCATCGTTGACACTTATGACCGCTGGGTCTGAACGTGGCCGGCCTAGCAGTGGGAATGGAAGGTTTGTCGCTGCGGTAGACTTTTTTTTTTTTAAGTGGCTATCTATCGGCTTAAGACGGGAGAGGGCTTACACTTCGCCTGCGGGTTTGCCAGTATCTGTATCCCAGGATCAGGAGGGGAATGATTGCTACTATAAGGCTGGAAATGCTGGTAACGGAGGCGATTACATCAACACTACCACTCCGCTCTCCCCGAGGGTGTAGAGTAGAGTGGGCGACGGTGTGGATTGCTGGGACGGGCGTGGTGGTGGTGGTGGTAGAACTGGCCATGGAGCGGAAGTTGCCGGGGGTTTGGTGGTTAGTTTGGTTAGTTAAAAAAAAGGTTTCTAGTTCAAGCAGCGGGATTTATGGTCAACTGCAGCCAAGACAGCCCGTCCAGAGGGCGACACATCCGACACATCCCAACCAACATGCCAAGACACTGAGTGATATCCCATGAACCAACTTCCCTCGAGCAGGTGTAGAGTAGAAAATCAGTCATCTTATTGTGTTGGTATATACATGTAGTCCTATAGCTAGGGCCCAAATGTATCAAGGAATCCGAAGTTTGAGCCCGGTTTTTGCTAGAAACAAAATTGAATCTACAGTAACAATATTATGACAAATATCTCCCCCATAATTAAAGCCTTGAGTCTTACCTTCTTATTCACCGCCGCCTCCCCTTCTTCCTCCTGCCTATTAACTTGTAAGGATATAACAAGTCCGTCGTGTAGTCCTAGTCTCGCTTCTGAAGGCCTCCTATGACCCTTGTATATTTTATGTCTGATGAACCATAAATTATCCCACCTGTACCATAGACTTTAAGAATAGTTTGAGATCTCCACCAATACCCCGCCCTCATTTACAGCTCCTAAAGCACTCGGAGTACCAGTTCTAAGGGATCAAGAGTAAACCGACAGTGTCCCCTAGCGCAGAGTTTTACTCTGCTCCAAAAATCCTCAATCCAATCTAGCAGAACACGAGACGAGGGCACGAGCTGGCTCAGACGCAACCAATATATCGCATAACAATAAAGATAGAGCAACATTGCCGTTTACCGCCGGACCTGGGCCTCGGGAAGGAGGGTGCTGGAGGTAATTACGTTGACTAAATACTTGACAAGTTAAATTAGATTACCTATATCATGCGAGATATCAGTTAGTTGCTCAGCGTAGGGCTCACATTCCGCCTGGAATTCTTCCAGTAGTGCTTGTACCCCATGGATTAACGCAAGGGTAGGATCGCGGTCACAGCGTGACAGTAATATACTGGTGGAAAAGTGATCACATCAAAACCGTTGTTTTGCTCCTCTTGGATACAGTCTATCGAGTGGGTATCGGAAGTCAGGAACCTTATCGGTAGCACAAATCTTTATAGCATATACCGACAAAGGCAAGATCGGAATCCCCTGACAGTTTGAGTTCCTATATACTACTCTAGATAACGTACCGTGGTTGCCTTTTAGGAGTTACACTCGATCATGGCCGTTGGTCAATCAGAGTGCAGTTCTTGGTGCGCCAATGGGAAGGCCAGATTGGTCCTAGCCACATACATCGTGTCTGGAAACCAGTTGGTCACAACGATGATACCGACGTGGCCAAGCGTAAGGGATGTACTTCCAACTTTAACTAACATATGCATCGTGGCAGACTCAAGTATGGTTGGGGACACCTTGAGCCATAGTGTGAAAGTTGCCGAAGCCAACTACCATAATATAGCTATCAATTAATTTTATCTATTGTTGTTGAGCTATTGAATTTCTAAAAGTTGGGTTTTTGGTGAGAGGCTGGCAATAAATTACCTTCCAGTCCAGTGATTACCTGATTAGGAAGTACACTAGTACAGAATTCCCCGATTGGGAATACATTACTGGGTCATGATCAGTCTCTTGGCATAAGGTCACTCACTGTCTTGGCGTTTTCAGAGTGATTTAATGCCAAGTAACTGTGTATGTACATACTAGATTAGGAAAGCGATCTTCACTGGGGACCCCCCGTCTCTAGGTGTCCCCAACGTAGTGTGGACATATATGCCACTTTTATATGCCTAGGTGGTTACAGAAGATTTCGGCAGCTAGTTGTAACGAACCTTTCGGTATCCGAAGCATCGATTGTTTGTGTTCCGAATCATATATAATCACTCGGATAGCCTCGGCCATTGCGAGTCCCATCTGGTTCCAAGATAAAGAATACATGTAGGTCTATAATATCTAGCAAAACAACCCTCATTCCCTATTAAACAAAGGGAATCAAAGATAGGGTGCGAATTGAACTCCTCAACATAGATAAACGCCATACAAAGGAAAGGAACTGGAAAACTCCCCCAAAGCTCTACAATCCACCATAGCCAGTCAGCTAACTGCTCAAACCCTCGATATGAGAATCCAAGATCTTATAATAACCAACCCACAACCCCAAACCGCCCGTCGAGAATGCAGTAGTAGCTCAAGATACAGATCTGTGCCTAGACCTCGGTTCCATCTCGAAACCGGTATTTAGCGCGTATGAATTGGGGCCAAAGGCACGGCTTGCCGAAGACGCAATATACATGATGATGAAATAAATGTAGAGGATATCATTGGCATTCGTCATAGGCAAATGCGGGCGCATGCATGTATGCGCATGGTTATTCATCGCAGGGGCGGGCACTAATGACTGAGCAGGTGTTAGATTGGACCATAGGGCATAAAGCACAAAGGTATATAGGAAATAAGACTCACATTTTGCTTGCATCTTTTCAGGTATTTATATCCCATGAAGACAAGTGTAAGAATCGCCACTAAAGCACTGATAATACTAGTGACAACAGTGATCACGTTGACGTTGTTACCGCCTTGCTCCTCTCGGGTATGTAGGCTATAGAACACATAGCGCGTATCAGGGATTCCGGTTGCAGCATGAGCAAAGGTAAAGGTCGGGGACATAGCAGCGGTGGCGGTCAGGTCCATTATCGGCGAGAAACTTAAGGGTTATCAGGTGGGTTCTGGCTTCCCCTTGAGTTTTGTGAACTCGTAACGCCTAGCTGGGAGATCTAGAAACGCTTTATACTATCATTGGTGGTACCTATTTATAGCTATGATAGATGAGGCTGGTTGTGCGGGCCTTTAGACCTTTTGGACCGTACCCATTCCATCTGTTTCTATGGGGCAGAGTGCGATACATGTGCTTTTAGATTTCTTAGGCCATCTCTCCGTATGATTGGTCTTTAATCTATAAGGCAGGATGGGAATCTCTCCCCCATGGAGAAAAAAAATGTGATAGCTCACAGATACCGTATTGTGCACTCCCAGATACCGTATTGTGCACTCTCAGATCTCTTATTATGTACCTCTAGATCGGTCTGCTACGCTGTCCATAGCATCCAACTTGGCAGGGCAGGGTATAATGTGCTTTTAGATCTCTTGGCCTCGCCGTATTTAATCTGTATATGCGAGATCTGACGAAATACGATGCGTCGTAGTGGGGTTGTTCACGCAGAAGCTTGCATGATATCGGTTGATGTTCGGTGCGGGGGCTACCTCTATAGCTAGTGGTTGGCCTATACCCCTGCTGCTCTGCAGATGGAGGGTGGGGATTCTGAAAACAATTCCATGGGTGGCTACAGTAGCCATACATGGGCGGGTCAATAGAGGGTTCCGGCACCGCCAAGAAAAAACGCCGAGTCTGCCTTCCAGATGTTTTTTGCTCCTCGAAAAAATGAGTTCCGGCAAAGATGACCTGGGTGTAGAAGTTCCGCTAGGTGTAGAGCCAATTTTGAAAGGGAATGGTGATTGCCTGATAGATGTGTTTACAGTCTCTTAGTTTTGTTTCCGTTTATCTACACCAGGCGTTTTTCGTAGGGATTGAAGATATCCTTGACCTCTGGATTTGACTGTTAGGGGAGTTATTATACCCCAGCAGAAAATGTTCACAGTTTTCCGCTGTTCTACTTCTATCGATGTTTAAACTGTGGTTACAGCAGATTTTGCAGGGGATTTGAGGTTTGCCGGATGCTTCTAATCGGGCTAGCCCCGTATCTCTCTGCAAGAACGTATTAGCTCGGTAAACGGTAGATACAAGCATGGAACGCCGTTGGGGGGTTTTACACACCAGTAGCACAGGACAGGCATGTGGTCACGTACGACTCTGCGCCCCCACACCCGCCAGTAGCATATACCAGGAGCTCCACATGATCGACAAAGGCAAGGCCCAGTGCACCATGCATGCCTAAGTTCACGATAGCGATAGCAGCGCCCGGAACCCTGGTATTAGCACCGCCCACCAGTGCACCCTGAAGCCATGTACCCACCATAACAGGCCCTTTGCGCAAAAGACTCCAGAGTCCCCTTTCGGTAATCCTATCCTCCATCAACCAATCATACAAGCAGAAAGAGACTCCGGAGTCGATCTTTTGCGCAAAGGGCCTAATATACGAGTGCGGAATTAAGCTGATGAGACAGGGGTGATATTTTATGACGCAGGAACTATGCTTGGCAATATTACATGTAACCATACATGTATTAGTGGCAGTCGTCGGAAACAGCAAGATACGAGCGTATATTGCACGAAGCATAAAGTACGGCACGCTGCGTATAGATCGGTACGTAGTAGATGTGCTACCAAAGCCTCGCCATCGAGTACCACATCCCGCGTTATGGTCGTCGAGGGGCCTACATACATGTATACTTTACTTATGAAAAAGTCGATCTGGGGCTGTTACCATTGGTTAGCTAATTAGTTAGAAGGTTCGGGACCAATAATTATCAATCCCAGCTGTTTCTAACACACCCGAGGTTAACGGAAGCTTGATCAAGGTGGCATGCATCTATAAGAGTTTGGAAATTGTTGAAGCGGTATTTTGGGATGGTTAATGTAACTTGTTTAATTCTCTGACCTTGGATGGTTTTTAATATGTGATACTCTAGTCGGGGTGTAGTTGCTTGAATTGTGGTGTTAATGGAGTCGAATGGACAGCAAGCAACATACCCTAACCCTTGCATGTGGCATCTTGCAATATCACTCGCAACGAAGGGCCCTTGATACTTAACCACTTTACCGGTTCACTTCTAAAGTTCACTCGCTCACAAAAGACCACACAGCTATTCTCTCAAAGACATCAATGCTTGATATGATACTATGCTACAGAATGCAATTTAAAAATCCGAGAAAACCCCAATAAAAAACTGAGAAAGAAACAGGAAAGAGTCACAAAACAGCAATCCTCTATGGCTTAGTAGCCTCGTTCATAGCACCCTTCGCCTTCCCCGCGACCTCATTGGCCTTCCCCTTTGCTGTCCCCTTCACCTCCTCCTTAGTCCCCTTCGCACTCCCACTATACTCGCTAGCAGTCCCCTTTGCGCTTCCCGTCACCTCCTGCGCCTTTCCAACCGCCTCCCCCGCATACTCCTGGGCAGTTCCAGCAGCCTTTCCAGCGTACTGCTTCGCGGTGCCAGCAGCATCCCCGGCATACTCCTGCGCGGTTCCGGCAGCGTTGCCGCCAGCCTCCTTCGCCTTGCCAGCTGCCTGCGATGCCTGCTCGCTCGCGGTGCCGCTCGTAGTGCCGAGCGTCTTCTTGGTCTGCTCAGTGACGCTCTCGGCCGTCTCGATGCCCTTTACGGCTGCGTTGGCGGCGGTCTGGTCGACGGCCTTGACGGCGTCTTTGACGGTCTCGGTGACGGTCTTGTGGAGGGTGGGTGATGTGCTGATGGGGCGGACGGTGACGGCCGGGGTTGTGCGGAGGATGGCGCTGGTGCGGAGAGCGGTGGTGCGGAGGATTGAAGACATTTTTTGTAAAAAAGAGTTGTTTGTGTTATATAGCTATAGCAATGGTTTGGAAGTAATTGTGGTGGCGGTGATGGTTTGATTGCAATTGGTTTGTGTATGTGAGTATGAGTGTGCCTTGTATTCGAGCAGAATGGAGAGTAGAAATTACGAGGGAATATTGGGCATTTTATAATTAACTCCACCCTTCATGGTCTCTACTTGTTGTTACTTGCCCGTTACTTGTTAAAAAGGATCGTTCGTGAGCCCGTTGTGTTGCGTTGCGTTGCTGTGACGTCAGTATTTGCGAACCAGAAGACACGATCAAATTTGTGATGTCAACCCCACACAACATCCCTGCCATCCCTGGCTGCCCCACAATAACAACAAGAACCCTTTCCCTGATCATCATCGACAAAGGCTTTATCTACTCGTAGTTTTCCAACGTTTCCGAACTGGACTGGGTCTGCATACCACCAAAATCTAGTTGCCAAGCACGATTTACGCCCATATGCAGACCCAGTCCAGTTCGGAAACGTTAGAAAATTACGAGTAGAGTAAACCGTTCGGATCTCTCCCTCGCCGATGCATGTTTGCTTGATTGGTGTGACGTCAAAGGGTTAGGGTAGGCTCTGCGGGCTGTCTTACCGTTAAGCTTCGTCTAAGAGCAGAAACAAGACAGGGCCCGGTGTGACATGCGTGGCGGTATGTTAAACCGTGGGGAGACAGGCGCGACATATCTCCAAGTAGGTATCGGCTTGTCGGCTGGGAAGAGTACATGGTCTATGGGCTACACACCTGTCCCCCCCCATGGCCAGCGTACTGAGCAGCTCCATAAGAATACATACATGTGTTCGATTCGGCTATCGTACCTACAACAGCAGACTTCCTAGCAAGGGCCCACATATTCAGGCGGCTTAGCGGAACGCGCTTAACACACCGCGCTTGTTAATATTTCCATCGCTTACGCTAGCGTGGGGCTAATAATTCAGCACGCATCGGGTTGGTGCAGGCACGCTATTAGTAGACCCCTGCACCAATCGGTAATAGCGCACGGTGGGGTGCTCGAGTGATGGTGCATGATTGGGCACTACCGGCTTTGTTTGTTGCCCCCGCTAGGACATTCAAAGAAACCTGCACAACGATCATTGACATTATGATGCAGTGGCTCTTGGAGCTGGAACTTGGCTCTATCGTTACCGAGAAGGATATCATCATTATATGGCGCTACTAGATGCTTTTGCCCCGCGATCATAGTTACAACTGTAGAGCTAATTACGGCTAGCTATGGATTGTTGGCCGTTGGTGTTGTACTAGTTACAACTCAACCAGGAAAATAAGCATAACACCCATACACTAAAGCTGTTACCTAAAAACAAACCCCCAAACTTCTAAGGAATATCGAAGGTTAAAAATGGAAGAGGGCCTATATATGTACGTATATAGACCCTTGACCGGGTAACTAACCATACAGGTCTGCCCAGTACTCTTTCCGGCCGCCGTCATGTGTCTACTCACTCTGCCTAAATCAAAATTCTGGCGCCGTGCGAAATTCCATTACAAATGAAACGGCCAAGCTTTTAGTTGCCTCTATCGTCCATCATTTAACTATTCTCGGGTGTGGTCAAACTTATCGGAGGTAATTAATTGGGTCGTGACCATACTTGCCGCGTTTTCTACGCTTCTAGTCACCTACATATATCACCGCAGACTCCTGATCTGTTTGAGGATGCCCAGTGTTGAAGGTCTTGAGCGGGGTAGGAGGGTCACGGCATCAAGTATAGGTATAAGGAGGTCACCGAACAGAAGATATTTGTTACAGCCGTTCTTCAATCATAATATCTGCTGTTTTATTACTAAGACCTGGGTTGTGAATGTCAACCACAGGCAAGAGTTGAGGGCAGATTGCACCATTACTCTAATAATAGTCACCCTCACTATCCCAGATACGGCCTCTATCGCCCTTCCTCTCCCTTGCGCCCCAAATCCTCTCCTTCCTCTCCTTCTTCTTCGTCTCGGCCTTCTTATCCGCATTCACCTGGGCCCGAAAAGGATTCCCCCTCGTCTTCAGCGGCGCAGGCACACACTTCCCGTTCTGGTGATTCGCGCGCATCCCCACCGCCATCGACGCCGCGCACACGCCGCACCTCCACAACACCGGGCTGGCGGCCGGTGCCGTTTTCAACGGCACCAGCCGTATCACGTCGATTCCATCCCCGAGCCTTTTTGGCGCCACCCCGTTTCCAAGTTGTTTTTTCTTGGCGGGCCGGTCCCAGCTCACGCCTGGCGCAACGCCCGGGTCGAGATTGGCGAGGTGCTTCTTGCCGATGATGTGTGCTTCGTGACAATCTTTGCCGTAGCTGACGTTGCAGAGAGTGCAGGTGATGGGGGCTTTCATCATGTGGCGCTTAGATGCTTCGTGGGTGGATTTATAACTTAGGGGAAGAGTCTTGTTGCAGGGCTTACAGATATATCTCTCGGGGAGAGACTTTGCGGGAGGGGAGGTGGAAGCTTTAGGAGAGGGGTCGGCGTTGGGAGTACTATCAGTGCTGCGCATTTTGGATTGAGGGGTGGGTTGTGGAATGTGGAGGTAGCAAGAGTGAGGGGGAGGATATAGGTTATCAATAGATGGCGGTGAGTGGTAGTTATAGACTCTGGGGGTCATAAAAACCAATGCCTATTACATCATATACTGTATTAATTCGAATGAACGGCCGGTCGCACAAGACCTTGAAATTTCCATATTTGGTTGTTTCTCTTGAATACGCCCCGCTAATCTCCCTTGAAAAGGCAACTTCGACGTCTTGTGTGACCGGCCGTTCATTCGAATTAATACGGTAGGCTTTAAATTTGATGTGGGCTGATAGGGTGGGTTGCCTAAACTTACATATAATCGGGGTGGGTGCGGGGAACTGTCCTTATCAGGCCGCCCACTATCAGGCCGCCCACAATATTCTTCTGGGGGGTGTGAATGCTTGTCTATTATTACCACCACCATAGCTAGATAACTGGCCTGGCTAGACCGTAGATAAAGATAAAATCTCCCCAATGTCCCACACATACACCATCTATAGCTACTGGAGCTGCAAGCCGTGTAAACAATTGTCTAACCGAAGCTTCCCCTGGGCCGCGAGGGAGCTCATCTCACGAGTAAATAACACCCCCCAAAACACCAGCGGTCCCCAATGCCCGCTAATTCCGAGTTGGACGTGTCCAACGTGTAACTTGACGCTTCCGGCACACTTCCGCGAAGCTCATGAGGTATCGAGATAACATTATGAAGCAGCAGTAAAGGTTAGAAGCGTAAGCTACCTCTGCTGCTGGTGTGGAAGAGGATGGAGGCGGTGGTGAAGAAGGTGAGGAAATGGGCGTGTGAGATCTGTAATATAGCGGACGAGGCATGAAAAGGAGGATATGTACAAGCTAGTACTCGGGCCAGGTAAGAAGAAGGACCTGAAATTGGTAACAGCCTCTGACTCGCGACTAGCAGAAAGCTACACCAAACCGGGCCCCCGCTTTCCCGAGTAGCAACTGGTGCTTTAGCCCCTATGTGGCCTCTACAGGCTCTGGGTACTTCCCCCCGTATTAACCCCCGGTAGCGAGCCCACCCAGCCCTGCTGCACCTGCACAGCCCGGAAAATCTTACTCTCGTCATCCAAGCAACGCCAATGCCATATGCCATATGCACGACGCAGAAGTCTCGAGAACACTTCCCGCTACCAAGACCTGACAGCCATGCAGGAAAAAGGTGCTGACATTTGATAGAGTAGAAAGATACCTACTTCGGGAGGGCGCCACGGTAGAGCTGAGACAACGGTGCCAAGAACCAGACACCACGAGTGAGGAGACGAAGGCATCTTCATAAATAGGTTCCCTAAACTGAACAACACTTTCCACAGGCAAAGAGAAAATTTCTTTTATCTTCTTTTTCTTTCTTCTCCCTTTTTTTTTTTTTTCTTACTCGTACGCAACTAATCGGTTATGACGGCGGTCAAAACTGGGCGGTGAGCGCTGCAAAGACACAATGCACCCGAGCAAGGCTGAACACCAGCCAGCTTAAGAAGGCCTGCTCTACAAGATCAAGGGGTCAAACCTGTTGGTATATCTAGAGAATTACGGAAGCGATACGACTGACTAGCATCGAGTTACCCAGAAGGGGATGAGATGGGGAGAGGCGTCGAAGGCACAGGAAATTTTATCATTTGGGATTTTTGGTTGGTCTAGTTTTCCAGATGGGTGTGTAGCCCAGCCGGCGGAAGAGGCAGAGGCAGAAGTCTGCAGGGCGCAAGGGAAGAGATGGATATGGAAATGGAAATGGAAGCCTCATAGAGGCCCCGGGGGGGAAGAGGGGGGGGAGAAAGATGAGAAGAGGACAGAGGATGAGGATAAGGTAGATCTCGGAATCTGTTGTAATCTTAATTCTACCATTACCATATATAGTCTCAAAACAGGGTTTGAATGGCTGGTTTGGCCAATAGGGCTCTTCCCCTACTTCTACCACTCGCTGTATAATATGAAGTGCATCAGATTCTGAGCATGTCGGCCGACACATAACGTTTTCGACCCAGTACCATGTCAGACCTAATGTATGTGTATGGCACCAAAGCAGGCTTAAAATATAAAGCCTTCGAAAAGCGGAGACCCCACAATCACCATAATAGAGGATAATTAATCTGGAAACTAATCAAATGCCTGTGTTTTGAAGTGGAATTCATTTATTAAAGAGGTGGTGGAGATAGCTTTGGTAGCAGAAATCCCCGTACAAGTTTGACACTCTTCTAAAGTAAATAGGTCTAACACGGTACCTAGCCGGTCTAAAACGACACTGTTGAGTCTTAAAATAAGAGCCCGGTTTTAATAGGTGGTGGGCAGGGCTTAAAGCAACCAATCAGACGGCCTAGATTTACCCTTTGAACCTGAGACCTGACGGTATTATCACACCGTGATACAATGTGCCCTCGCGTATAGGCCCCCACTTTGACGGTGTCAATGGTAAGTGAATGGAACGCTTGACACCGGAACGACTCAACCCCCGGTTGCAACGTACGTAGAGTAGTGACATGTCGCACTCTAACGACTCTTAGCCCTGAAGAGCCAATAACATGACGGGACTCATTCTTCTCTCAGCGTAATTCTGAGAAATTTGACAGATCATATGTCTAAAATTTAGGGTTAGGTCTTTTCATGTAACGCGCCATACTCAATATTCGGAGATAAGCTTCGGCGCCCAGATCATCCCGATCAAGGCAGGAGGACTAGGTAGAATGGCTAAAACCCTCGAAACAGTGACCCAGTGAAGACTGTAGGCTCTTACATAAACCCCGGGCAGAGGAATGTTTTCTTACGCCGCACCACGCTCAACACCTCTAAATACTGGACGTGATGGACGTGATGGACCCGACTTTTACAACCAAACCCACCTCAACGACAGTTACCTTTGCCAATTCTGCGACTACATTAACATGCTGTGCGCTCCATACACCACGTACCATCGATCGAGAAGAGCAAAACTATATCTTTGGTGTAATCAATACCGTTAATACTACCGCTGGTCTTTTGGTCGCAACTCTTACACTAGCATTTATGGGATACAAATACTTGCAAAAAAAGCGCCAGCGAAATGTGAGCCACCTTGTTGCCCATCAAAAGCATTCCCTATACCCTGCGCCCTACTTATTCTTCTTATCTTACCCTATACCCTATGCCCTATGCTTATCATCAAGCCAACACGTCTAGCCATCGTATACCTCTATCACGGATCTTACACACCCATACCCGCAGCCAACGAATAACAACGATGTTTTCTGCTTCTGTTTCTTCCTC
Organism: Morchella sp. 2016-57; assembly: GCA_024713875.1. Lineage (NCBI taxonomy): Eukaryota > Fungi > Ascomycota > Pezizomycetes > Pezizales > Morchellaceae > Morchella > Morchella sp. 2016-57. The sequence continues at coordinate 209,946 of JAMGZE010000011.1, forward strand.
ATATACATTATATCGACTACAATCAGCGACCTCAGACCCACGACCCAAGCTCCGAGAACCCGCAGAGAAGGTGCCTAGGGTGATGGGGTCGAATGTTGTTTAGCTACTTAGACAGGCCTTGGCTCATACTTCTCATCTGTTTTTTTCGTTTACTTCCCTTTCCTTTGTACAATAGTTTTTATTATTATTGTTGTCTTGGCGTTTAGTCCATCCGTGCCTACTGGTTGTCCCCCGTCCCCGAGTGAGAGCTTATGACCGACTCGATTACCCGGTCGCAAACTCAGATCAACGGAATGTCGCAAGTAAGACATCAATGTCCAAAATCGGAAATATATAAATATATATATATGCCAGCACAGTACTACTGTAGTACGGTACGGTAGAGCAACTCGGGGAGTTGCCAAGGCAAAAGCTGAAGATCACCACCTTCAAAGGAAGTGATCAGAGGCGATTAAGCCCTCTACAGTACTACGGTTGTAGGGTAAGTCTGTAGACAGTAGGTGTCTAAGTACAGACTTACCCCTACAACCGTAGTACTGTAGAATCTAAGCCTAAGGTACATGTAGTTTAGCAGACAGCCTTGGCAACTCGCTAACGATACAATGGCCAACAGTCTCCTTCAACACTTTGCGGTCGATCATCACTGTCATGATTATGTAATTAAAATCACCATATATCGACCGCCGTCGGCTGGCGCGAACAAAATTGGGCGTTGGCAGGTGAGAATCCGTTCACTCACTAGATCCCAGACCCTTGTACATACCAAGGTAGGTTACATCATCGTTTTAATTGACATAGCCATTACTAACTAATAGGTACGATAGAGTTGATGACGCCCCCGGCAGAGATACATGTACATACATATACCGTAGCGACAGTAAAAATTGATTTGCCATTTAGCACCTACTAACTGACGATATGTGATATACTTTGAACTACTGAGTAAACTTTTCTTTGCTGCTAGAGAGGGGTATAAAATTGAAGCAAGCTCTTAAAATTGTTTCTTTAAAAGCTGAGCTAAGCTAGGAGTACCAAGTAAGTTCGGTATCACTGATATAGAATACACTATATTACTCTATCCATGCTGTCTCCAGTTTCTATCGCAAGAATTGGCCGAACGCATACAATTCTGGCAATTGATTGAGCTGAGGCGGTCCTCCTTCCTGCTATCCGGGACCCTACACGTCGCTTCCAGCCCGCTCCTCAAACACCTCCGGCAGGGCGTCTCCCTCGGGAGTGTGACCGCAAAGCGGCCATCGATGGAGAACTCCTGGTTGAGGTACATGGCCTTTACGACGCACAACCTCGCGATGCCGAGTTCGAGGCCCATCCTCTCCCACTGCTCCGAGCTGGGCTTACTTTCGGGTCGAAGGCGGAGTATGAAGTTTGGTTTCGCGGCAGCAGCAGCGGCGGCGGCAGCGGCGGCGGCAGGGGTGGCCGCAGATTTGGCGGTGGGGGTGGCCGAGGATTTGATGGTGGGGGTGGCCGCGGATTGAGCGGTGGGGGTGGCTGCAGATTGAGCGGTGGAGGTGGCTGCAGATTGAGCGGCGGGGGTGGCTGCAGATTGAGCGGCGGGGGTGGACGCAGATTGAGCGGCGGGGATAGGACGGGGATGGTCTGCGGCCGTAGGATTCGCTGGTTTGCCATCCGTACGAGTAGCAGGAACGGTTGGTGCAGTGACTGTGAGGGTAACCTCAGAAGATGCTGGTAAAGTAGCAATAGGTGTAACCGATCCAGCAACTGCAGGGACAGCTGATCCAGCGGCCAGAGAAATGATTTGTGAGGCGGTCACTGGTGTGGCAGTCCCAGGGACGACAACCGCAGAGATGACCAGACGTAGTGTGGCTACCTCAGTAGCTGCTGGTGTGGCAACTACAGCGACAACTGGCTCGATAGCACCAGAGACAACCGCTGCAGTACCTGCAGGGGCTGCTTCGGCAGCCACATGGATAACCTCCTCTGCAGCCGTGGTTGTGCCTGCAGCGGGTTGGTCGAGGCGGCGGCGTTTGCGGGGATGGTTTTCAGAATCAGCATGATGGTACTGTCCCCTTGCGAAATCCTCGATGATGTCGTCCAGGGCGCTGGAGATGACTTGGGAGCTTAAAGTGGGGATGGGGTTGGAGGAGGTGGGGCCCGTGCGAGCGCGCATTCGCCGGATGGCCTCGAAGAAGCCAGCTTGGAAACGGGGATTTCCAGGGTCGTCGCTCATGTCTGTAGAGTACTGGGTGATGGATCCAGTAAGCTTGACGTTGGTTTCGATTCAGTTGGTTGGGGTGGTGATGGTTGATAGTGGGGGTGGTTTTGCACGTTTGGGAGCTCGTGGGCGAAATGTAGATGATATATACGATGGAGGGGGGTACATGTATTGGGAGAGGGGGGGGGGCTCCTGGAAATGTTGTGGCGGTTGGGAGGTATCCTGTTTGGGCCTGTGCGTGAATCGCGTTCAAATTCCCTGCCAGATGCCCGAAAGTCCGAGTGAGAGGCTTTTTTTTTAACTCATAATTTAATTCGTTTCTAGGTACAAGAATGTTACGTGCAGGGACTCCCTATGGCATAAACAAAACCTATCCGCTCTCAAGACAAAAAAAAAAAAAGGAAACCGAGTGAGAGTTCATGAATTTAAGTCGAAGCTACCACCGTGTGCTACATTACATCTAAGAAGACGTATATAGATATACCGATATGCAATGTGTATCTTAAAGGGTCCGACCGGCCAGGTATCAGCAGTGAGTTGTATATATAGTCGTACCTCGCTAATATATCTATCTCGCATCTCGCGATCGATATCTCGGACCTCTTGCTATCTCGTACGGATTTGAGTGACAGGTACTACCCTAGCTTATCCATCAAAAAAAAAAACTATTTACTGTCTCGTATATTTGCTATCTCGTAGGGGTTTGGCTAGCTAGCTCCTAGAATACGCTAACGACATAACGAGGTGTGACTGTATTACCTTTTCCCCCTACATTCAGAGACCGGCCTGCTTTCTTTTGATGTTGAGATTCAGAGACTTTGCTTTCTTTTTTTGCCTGTGTTGATACCTATTAGTAACGATTGCAACTTGGGAGGCTACTTCTCTATCTCCTTTGATATTCGGAGGCTTTGCTTTTTGTCTTTATTGATACTCATGCAGAAACCACCGTCTGCCCAAGCCAATTTGTGTCTCCCCCGTAATCACACCCGCAGATACAACCGCGAGCAGAATAACCCTAGCCCAAACGCCCCGAGGATAGTTCTTCACGGTCTGCAGGTTCAGGCCCCATCTTGAGGCTGGGTGTTGGTGCTCAAGGAATTTCCCCCATCGGCAGCAATCAAGCCCTTATCTTGATCACTCATTATCCTTGCCCTAGCCTAAGCAACTGCATCTTCGGGTTCTTATGCTGGTAAACGGGCACCCCTCGGTCCCAGCCATATTCCTATAGCGAGAGTGTACTACATAATATAATATAGTGGAAAATATATGAGTGTATAGATACAAAGGAAATGAAACAAATGAGCGAGGCTATGAAAAAACAGATGAAAGTCATGATATGAATGAAGCAGCACCTGACGCCCGTAAAAGTACATGTAGCTAGACCACACCCTCCATCACAGAAAGTGCACCCGTCCCTAGACACCTGCTTTACGAGTTGTAAGGGCCTGAGTCGTGGGTCTGAGATCGCGGCTTGGGGCAGCCGATACAATGTATACGAGGATGAAACAGAGGTAGAGAATATCGTTATCCGTTGGCTGCGGGCGCGGGTGTGGGTACGCAGGATCCGTGATAGAGGTATTTAATGACTACATGTAAACAGATCAGTTTAATGCCAGATATATAAAGTATGAGGGGTGGGGCTGGCGTAGGGCATAACACTAGACCATTACATTTCCACGCCTTTTTCTCGAATATTTGTAGCCCATAAATGCTAGTGTAAGGGTTGCGACCAAAAGACCAGCGGTACTATTAACGGTATTGATTACACCAAAGATATAGTTTTGCTCTTCTCGATTGGCGGTGCGCGGCGCTGTATGGAGTGTATTGTGAATTCCAGTTACAGAACTAGCAAAAGTACATGTAACTGTTGTTGAAATGGCCGTGGTTGCAATTAATGTTGGGTCTATCATGTGTTCGGAGTTTTCAGAGGTGTTGAGCATGAGTGTGGTGGTGTAAGAAATGATAATGAATCTATCTCTAGCTCTATCGACTCTTAATTATAAGCTGTCAATAGCTACAATATATAGGGAATTTTTTTACTACATAGCTTAACACTTAGTTATATAGTTATAGACCAGGATGTGGGATGATATGATTTTGGGTGTATGCAATAATGGCCCAGTTCAAAACCGTCAGTGAAAAACGAGTAGAGTCTTTCAGTGCAGCCCTGCAGCCAAGAGTATACACAAGGCATAGAGGTAGACCTTACAGCTGCATGCTGAGAAATACTTGAGGACTGGAGACTCTACACTGTGTATTTCTGATAAAGTGACCTGTCAGCTGCAATGGCGGCGCAGGCTTGGCTGCATGAGTTTCCCTTTCACAATAGTTTCGCTTGTTAGATTTTGATCAATTCCGTTGGAAGGAGGCGGAATTAATGACGGGTTTATAGACTCAACTGCTACCTATTGCATATGGTTGGGGACACCTAGAGACAGAGGGGTGCGACATTGGTCCCAGCTGAAGATCACCTTCCTAATCTAGTATTTACTTGGCATGACTTCGCTCAAAAATGCCAAGATAGCGCATTTATGCCAAGATATCGGTCATGAACCAATGGTGAATTCCCAATTGGGTAATTATTGGCCTGGAAAGGTAATTATGGGCGACATTCAATCACCCTCTCACCAAAAACCCAACTTTTAGAAATTCAATAGCTCAACAACCACAACACATAAAATTAATCAGGCTCTGTTACAGTGCTATTCACCTCTTACTCTATCACCCTACAGAACTGTTTTAATTTTAATGTGTTGTGGTGGTTAGCCATTAAGTCTCAAAGTTCGGCAACTTTGACACTCCGGTTCAAGGTGTCCCCAACCATACACAGAAAAGCCCCGCCAAGGCTACCTCTTTGCATGGCATGCAACATGATAGAAACCTCTTCTTAAATCGACAAATTCGCAGCCTGGACCGTGCACGCACTGAGTTGGGCTCTTAATGACCACAGAGCCAATCAAAAATAGCTGTTAGCTATCGATTCGTGGGACCGAGGGAAAACTACTACATGAAAAGACCTAACCCTTAATTTTAGACATATGATCTGTCAGATTTCTCAGAACCACGCGAGAGAAGAACGGGTCCCGTAATGTTATTGGCGCTTTCATGTGTCTTCTTTCCCCCACCTAGCTTATGCATACGGCTCCCCGGCAATTTTGCCTCGAAATCTGAGCACCTTTTCAACCTTAGAAACGTCCCGAAACTGCTTGTGTCACCGGCCAGGAGATAGGAAAGTGGGAGGGCTGCGAATTTGGAGGAGTACTATGGGCGTGACTGACAGCAACCCTCCAAGACCGGTCCTCCCATTGACATTATCACTGACCCGGGCCTGAATGTAGGCAGTGCAACCCTTCGAAGCACCACGGGGTCGTAAAGTTTTTATGACCTTCATATAATGACCCCCTCCGACCTGGGTCCTAAAAAACCTCTAGGACCCCGACCCAAAATCCAGCGACCTCGAGCTCGGTCACAGCTAACGCTGGGGGAAAGACTTAAATAGCACAACACCTCCGAATACTCGCAACTTTAGTTACAACCACGGCCATTTCAATGACAGTTACATGTACCTATGCCAACTCTGCAACTGGAATTCACGATATTCCACTCCATACAATGCCGCGCACCGCCAACCGAGGAGAGCAAGACTATATTTTCGGTGCAATCAATACCGTTAATAGTAGTGTTAGTGTTTTGGTCGCGACTCTTACACTAGCATTTATGGGATACAAATATTTGCAAAAAAGGCGCCAGCGAAATGTATGTAGCATGCATGCACTATACCCTATCACTCTCTTGCCCTATGCCCTACACCACTCTTCTTTGCCCTATGCCCTATGCCCTATGTGTTATCATAGCTGATCCGCTTAGTCATCGAGCACCCCTGTCACGAACCTTGCGTGCCCACACCCGCGCCCAGATAACAACGACATTCTCTGCCTCTGTTTCCTCCTCATATACATTTCATCGACTACCCAAAGCCGCGACCTCCTCAGACCCACGATCCAGGCCCCGAGAACCCGCAGAGAAGGTGCCTAGGAACGGAGTGCACTTTTTGTGATGGAGAGTGTGGTCTAGCTACATGTTCTGACTTTCATCTGTTCCCATTTTTCATAGCCTCGCGATCGCTCATCTGTTCCTTTCCTTTGTATATACACACTCATATGGACCTTTCCTTTGTATATGCACACTCATATATATGTACCTTTCCTTTGTATTTATATGCACACTCATATATCTTCCACTACAGCACACTCCCGCTATGTCCTGGACATGTGAAACATTGTGATTGACTGGAGTAGATGGAATTTCAAGTAAGTAATTTCAAGACTGATACTGCAGTAAATTGACGGTAAAGCTTGAAGATCAGATTTCGCCAATTCCTGATCACAACTAGCTACACACATGTCTATATGCAACAGCTGCATGCCAGCACCGACCAAATCAATCCGTCTCGACGGCCGCGCCGGCCACACGGGACGTCGAAGCTGCCTTTTCCAGCGGTCGAGTATGAGGGGCGTATACGTATTCAAGACAGATAAACAAACTAATAGGGGAGCTCCAGCGTTTTGTGCGAGACGGATTTTGGCGCGGTATTTTAGTATGTATATACATACTTACATACGTACGTTCCATACAAGGCCGGCCTACACATGTACATGTATGTACAGTACGAAAAAATGGGGGAGGGGGGGGATCACTATGGTAGTAGTGGGGAAATATATATTACAAAGAATACTAATTAGCGCGCTCCGGTATAGCTGATTAGGCCTAGTACTGCCTAAGAGGTACTAGACACTACATGTGGTATGCTGTCCATACATGACATGTATGTAAAGGGAGACTGTCTTCTTCGTCCCTAGGCTCACACTCAGCCCTCTCCACACCCAGCCCTCGCCACACCTAGCCCTCTCTACACTGGCACCCGCGGTACTATATCATCATCGTGATCCCCTGTGGTACATCTGATCCAGCCAGTGTGGTGGTAATAGAACCACAAAGTGCTCTAAACCGTACGAAAAGTGTTTGAATGAAACATAGGTGTTCTAGTGGAACACTCCTATGGTTCTATCACAACCCCGTGTTCTATTACAACATCGCTCCCAGGTGCTGTAAATAAGGGGGTTCTATTACAACACTAACCTCGCTACCAGCCCATGGTTCTAACGAAACACCGCCCGTGTTTAATTACAGCGCTGCGTTCTATTACAACATCAGCCTCGCTACCATGTTATCTGTGTTCCATTAGAACTCTTATTCATGTTCTATTACAACGCCGCTCTACAGCCACTACCCGTAGTTCTATTAAAACACCAGCCCCCGACGCCAGCGCCCGCAGCTGTAGTTCTATTAAAACACTACCTATTGGTTCTATTACAACGCCAACCCCTTGTAGTTCTATTAAAACACGGCTAGTATTCTATTGCAACGCCAGCGCGAACACATTGTACAAAATCACGTGCACATGTACTATATATATATATATATATATAATAATATTGATTAATAGTCTAAATAAAATATTCGCAAAGAATTCCAAATCTAGAGCAGACTCCGGCCTTCATATGCATTGCTTGACCTATATATGGCGTGCTAAACCTACAATTCTTCTAGCATTATATATTAATACTGTACTGCCGGAGGTTAATATTGTGTTCAAATTAAATACGTATACAGGCCGGCGGCGTTGGGTCACCGGGGTATCATTTAACTGCATACATGTATGAATATTGATTTAAAGGTTATGATTGAACAACTGCCCTCCCCTTTCCATCCTAGTAGTGCGTGGCCCGTCTCTCGGCATTAGTCTCGATCGGTAACCGCTTTGGTGGCCTCGGAGCTGGCGTTATTACTGGTAATGTTTTTATCGCTGGCGTTAGTCGTGGCCTTATTGTCTGCAACGGTATAAACCTCCCATTCCATTAAACCTCAAGAAGATCGATTCACCCCACATCCACGCTTTCACGACACGCCGATATATCTGCTGGAGTGACAAGAAGACACGCTACTAACCCATCCGCACAAGACGAGGCGTTCTCCCTTCAGAATCGCCTCAACGCAGGAATGAAATTGCCTCGCTGATCCAGATTGCGCCCGCACGGCGCGCGCAGTAGAGGATCCGTCACGCCTAGACGATCTCAAGATTCGCTTTTCTCACGCCATTTAATTTACTTACGAAATTCCGACCTTTCCGAAACGCCGATTTCTTCCATATCGATTTTCAGACGAGATCCAGATTTGACTAACCAACACCGCCATCCGACGTACACGATTTGGAGACATGTGACGACGACGCGCGTGTCATGGATTCGAAACATTATTCGATTTGATCACGGCCAGATCAGATGTTTATTTCTTTGCTCATTGGCCATTACGCAAGATATCGCGATGAGATTGACGAAAAAAGATATTTAATCGAAGATCAAGACTTGTTGCGTACGACTTAGATCGCAAGATTAATGCACGCGACAGTACAGTCGCATGTTTTAAACCCTTATCGCTATCGCCACGCCGACGATAATGTCGGCCCATATACATACCTTAACTAGCCATACGTAAAGACTCAAAGACTCAACCACCCATATGCATCTCGAGCTCAACATCATCTCATCACCACATTTCATCTACCACGCGCGCAACGCGATCGTTCACGACGGGAAATTGCTCATATAATCCGCATCGGCGCTTTTGCAAAGACATCTACCGCTAAAAGAGAGGATTTACTCGATTGCTTCTACGCCTCGAACGCCCGACCACAGAAGAACAGATGCACGATCCCGGCCTACGCCCTCAAACACCAACGATAGGCCGATCAATTTAACTCGCTACACCCATCGATGATCGATAGGACGACGATGGCGAACTCGGCGATCCGAACCAGACGACCTACCTCTCCGCAAGTTCAATTAGAGACGACATGAGCCAGATGAAATTTCTCCTCCGTGATCACCAGATTCACTTCCCCGCCATGACTGGGAAGACTTCCCTCACTCGTGATCTCAATATCCAAAGATCCACGATCACGGAGAGCTTGTACCACCACCTGAACCCCGAGATATCACCTGTTATTCCAGATCATTCCGATCACGAACAGCGAACCTCTCCCGCCATTCGAATCGATGACGAACGATCAACTAATCCTCCCCACCGCAAAGACAAATACGAAATGAGCGATACGGAAAACGAGAGCGATAGCCACGATGATGATAATCGTGTGGGCCAAATGCATCGCGGATTTGTTCGAACGAACCATTCTGCCGACTCTGACAGTAATTCTTCGTGACGATTCGCTTTTTCCACGGATAATACCATCCACGCCTCGCGAAGATGACCAGGAAGGGGGATGAAGTTTCCGGCGACGACGCTGAGCCACGACGATGGACGACATCCGCCATTGACACGGAATCTCGGAATCCGGTTACACGTTAGAGACGTTGAGCCATTGCATGACATCTCCTCAAGATAAGATCGCACGCGCCTCACGAGATTCTTCGACTTAAGTAGCAGCCGTTGTCCCTCCGTCTCAAAGACCTGATTATCTGACCGCACGAAAAAGAATCGAAGAGAGTAAGCAGCAGATATCCAATACGATTGTTGTCCGAAAGTCATACGTCATACGCTTTACCAGATTCGGATAAACGACGCCGTCAACGCAAGCTGGATGCGCCAGCCACGGTATGTAAAAATACCATACGCAAATACTATATCCCGGCCACACATCGCATTGACAAGCCAAATCCGATCATGTTTTCCTATTATTCACCAATATAATACGCCGCAGTGTCATTCGCTCGACATTTGGCGAAATGATCTTTGATACACTAAACAAAAAAGGCCTATTCCAAAGAGGATATGACGAGCTGAAAGACGGATGAGCTAGAGCTGCTCAAAAGTCGGCTGCTCAATATACATACTCCCAGAATCACGATCAGCAGATTTTCTTTACTTGTTCGACTAACCCGCGTAGATTAATGAATATTCCGCTCAGAGCATCGCTTCAAAAGAATACGCATTTACTGCGCTTCATTCTACCTAATAACCCGAAATGACGTAGCTTCCTTCTGCGCAGGAATTTCTACGGCTTCGCTCGAGCCTCGCATTAACGCCGCACGAAATGACGCTCACGCCAGAAAGACATCTTGCGCCATAAAAATGATACGCCTTATGAGAAATCACGAATTTTAGCGCATTGCGCTTACTTATTGGTTCTTATTGCTACGCATACTAATCCATAACCGCCAATCCATCGCCCTTATCGCCTTCCTTCAAATCCCCGCCTATTCATCGCGCGCCGCGACGAGACCCTACGAGACACGACGCCGCCGCACTTCCATGCTGCATAAACGAACAGTAGCAGAAATGCAGACACATCGCGCCACGCGACGATACGCCACAAGAATACAGATCGGGCGACATCGCCGCTTGAGTTAACTATCGCCAATAGACATTCCTGAGCTTTCCACCAGACGCCACGATTTACGTAAAACATCATTCCCGACATTGAAACACTCGCGAAATTCTTCATCGATATCATGGTCACGATATTTCAAAGAAAGGAGCAGACCTAGCGCGATGACATGGCGACTGACGTCATGGAGGTTCCGTGCGAGAATCCACGCCGGCGAGAATGAGGCTTAATAGCAGAGCCAGAATCATGCGCCAACTCAGCAAGATGCTTCATGAACAGACGATCCATACAACATATCACCTAGCTGACGGTCCGAATAGAAAAGACATTACAGATAATACGCGCTTCCTTCCCAAGATTGTTTGGAGAAATTGACAGAGATTTCACCGAAAGACTGCTCACATACGAAAAGAAATGAACTAAGACGCTTGCCCCGCAACTAGCCCCAATATATTTGAAGCCGATAGCCCCGCTTCTGTACTACGCATTTAGCTCATCAATTTAGCTGACGCCTTCGCTTACGCCGCGATCACGGCGTTACGACGCAGAATAGCGGCGCAATCACGCTGGATACGCGATACTACGGCGAGCTGCTATTACGCAATCGCGAGAGACTTCCATTGGTTTACCCGCTTTCCATCAAGATTACACGCGCAGCGCGCCATGCTCAGATACCCAAGAATGGCCCACGAAATGGCCATGTACGATAAAATTTCATCGCCGTTTGCGGCTTCGCCAACCGCAATCTTGCGATCACTATATTGTTGAACGAGCAACGCAATCATCTTCCATACGTAATTTCACCATCCAATGCACCCGGCCACAATAACCAAGATGAGGACGAAGACGCTGATGGCAATGTCCTCCTGCATCGTTTATTCGTGAAAAGATTACGCCCGAATATTTCAAATGGTTCAATGCCATTGGTTGGCTGATTGGCTCACCATCTCGCATACGCCAGATATTAATATTCCGCCGCGAACGGCCATCCCTTATTCCGCGACAGTACCAAAAAGCGTTTCAATAATCAGCGCCGAAATTTTTAAAGTTATACTTAACACGCCAAAAGATCGACAACGCCGACCTACCCCTGACATGACAACGTCCAAAAGAGCCGCACACGCCTAACGCCACGATTATCGACCTATACCGGATCAGCCATTTGTTACAATCGCTACTTCAGAACGCTGAAAAGCGGAATTCTACGGCGAGCTCATCATCGATCTTGTGATAGCTCATTGATTCAGACGGTTCACGCCAGAATGGATTTGCTCAAATAATATTTTTTTCTACATCGATGACTCGACACAAGAGCTTCGAATCGAACGCCGGAGATCGCATACCGACTTCGCACTCACCCTACGCCATATTCTGGCCGAGGCCAGATACATTCAACCCTTCCGCGCTCAAACCGATTACCGCCTACTATATAAAACGGAATTTGAGCATGGAGTGCGTATTGCAGCTAAACAGATCCGTGAACTAATAGGATTTGTAAAGAATCGCAAAGAAAGATATTGCGCACGCGCCATACACGCTTGTTCCGATTACGATATATATACGCACGCACGCACGCGACGCTGGCCAAGACGCGACTTCGCCGCTTTTTTCTTTCTTCTAACAACAACACGTTTCTTCCATCTTCATCCCCACCAGCCGCTTATCCATCCATCGAAACGAAGCATTTCATCGAGCAAGTGTTTTCATCTATTTCTTTTTCATCTTTTTTCATCACGAAAGATTAATAGCGAAACCACCTTCACTAATTCACAGTAGAAGAAGAAAAATCGCCGAAAGAGAGACATGAAGAGGAAGCGCCAAAAACGCAGAGTGTTAGTTCCCCCCCCCCCCCCCACAATCCATCGACAACTACTCATTACTCATCGAAACAAACCACAACCGGTTTATCCGCGCCCCATCATCCAATCCTGATGCGAATGTTCTCTCACGATAGGAAAAGCGACGCCTCCGACTGGGCTGACTCTACACCAAAGTTCTCAGAGACAAAACATGACAAAACCAATGGAAACAGACATGGCAGATCAATGGCGCTACCCTCAGACAAACTATACTACTGCAGAGGCATGTGACTCGACAAAAAGAAGTTTCTCACACTGCAGACAAGAACCGCAGGCTATAAGACCAGATGTGGACCCGATCACATCGATATCATAAAGTTAGCAGGAAATGCGAAGATCTAAAAGATGCCCATCAACGCCAAGTATGCTCGATAAACCTTTCACGAATCCGACGGATACGCACAAGCATGGTCAAAACTTGACGCTTGACACGCGACCGAAGACGGCAACTGGCCTCGACGTCACCCGATCTCATCCACGCTGCTCGATCGACGCCGCTCGAAATAAAACGCCCAAAAGTCGGCGCTTTAACCTTTAAGAAGAAAGATGGAGAGAGGAGGCCGGATATAGAGAGAAGGTCGGCCGGGAAGGCAAGCGACAAAACTCTCGCCTAAAAACACCGCATTAAGAACGGAAACCAAGAAATTATTCCGCCATCACCCCGACGACGAGCCAGATTAAGAAATTTACCGCAAGAACAAAGCCAGAAGCGCTGCGCACGTTCTCAACAGTCCATTCCCTCCCCTTTCCTTGAACCACCAAGCAGTGTTCCTCGCTCAACTGCGTCCTGGGAATCTCAAGAGTCCCCATACCCCTCTTTAGTAAGCCAGGGGTCGTCTTTGCCGATAAACCAAAGGGATCTCTCTCAAATCTTGGAGGAAAATGAGAGTGATGTGCCTGATACCTCTGAGGACGACTTTGACATAATACAAGAGACACAGGTTGACCCAGCCCTACTTGAGTTCACCAAAAAGGTAAACCACACCAACACCAAACCGCGACCCACAGGTGGCCCTAGCACCCAACCTGAACGCTTTTTAGCCAAAGTAACACCCCCGGAGCCGAGCAACACTCAGCCTAACCAGGTCCCGCAGCTTATTGTCGTTCCATTCTATATCAAGGGTAAGACTAACGGGCCATTGTATGTACCAACACACGTGGCATTTGAGGAAGTTGAGAGGTTGGTTGCTCAACATCTCAAATGGGACGACTCGGCATTTTTGTCAGATCGCAGCGCAAATCTTCTCCGCACCCGCCACAGGATTGGGCAAAGATTTGCGCGACCATCGAGATGGGGTTTTTGCGGCCGCCAAGACATTTACGGTTCGACGAAAGATCTCTCCCATTTAATTAAAGCCGCCACGGCTTAACGATACAAAAACAGAACCGAATCCTGGCAAGACACTACATTCCCGGCGACGCACTTTGACCGCCGCAGCCTCTACGCCCCTCCCCGCTGCTTTGCAGGCAGGTCTGCGCTGACACACGGACGATTGCCGCTAACGCGACAGCGCCATAAATCCTGCGGAACGTCAGACGCCATGGTTTCGCATGCCTACGCCCGCTTGCCAGATTCAGATATCCATAAAGCTAATTATAATGAATAGAACCAAACCGCTCCTCCGATTGTTGCATCCAAGCCTAAGGCCAAAGCAAAGGCTGCTCCGCGCAACCGGCCTACTGGTAGAGACAAGGGAAAGAAAGTGGATACGCAACCGGAGGAGTCGCAGCCTACTCAGTCCTTCCCGAGCTCGGTGCCCGAGACGCAGCCAGAAAGCCAAACGCAATTCCAGGAGTCTCAATTCCAGGAGTCTCAATTCCAGGAGTCTCAATTCCAAGAGTCTCAATTCCGTGGCCTCAAACTCATGGCACCTGCTTGTCGCTACTGCGCGGCTGGCGCAGTCACGGCATCTGCATGCTCCGCGCGTCCGTAAGAGGCTCGCGCCGACCCGTAAGAACCCTCTCATGACCAAGACTACTGACAATCACCTAAACGCACTGCGACCATCACGAACGACAAAACCCCTCGAGCCTGCGAATATCTGCAGCGAATTGGGCAAGAATCCGCAGGTCGGTACGCCCAAAGAAACCCACGGCGACGGTGAAATGGAGCATGCAGCTGACAGTGTTGCAATTGCCAGAGGAAAACTAAAAAGCCAACGGGAAAACTTCACCCTATAGACATTCCGCCCCCGCCGACCCCAATACAGCTGTATTTGCCCGCCGATTACGAGCTAGATTAACCCCGATAGATAATACTAACAAATACTCATATAATATACCTAGAGTTTCTTTTATTTCCTTTTTTTCTCTTTTTTTTCTTCTTTTTTTTTCTAGCATTCACGCCGTTAATAACGGCCAGATATCGCGCGCGATATTTTTTTACTTCGCGCTACATTCCGTGATATTTCATCACGCTGCTTACTCAGACGATATTTACTAGTTTTTCATGATCGATCACGACAGATCACGGGCCTGCACTCTCGCACCCTCCCGCCGCCTGTGACGCCTCTCTGAATGCGCTTGTTCTGATAATGGCTTCGATATCTAAGAAGAGAACTAATACATCAAGAAGCACTTCATTTGTCTCAGGCCTCTGGGCTCGAAATTTCTGCAGAGACTAAAATATCCAGTGAGCTTCGCGAGACTCGCAGAGACTCTGCAGTGATCATGTGAGATCGCATACATGCAGTACAATAGTCACGTATGGCAGGAGTCAGAATTAACGTGTGTCACTGCGGCTAAGATCACCATGATGTATCACGCCATGACAGGACTAATATGAGTGCTTTAATGGGACCAAATGCTTTCACGAGATTCCACTGCACGAAATAATGCCGCGATGAAATTATCAGATATAGAGCTGATACTTTCCCATGCCGCTCCTCGCGCAACGCTCTTCTTCGTTAAGAATCTATTACTTTGCCGCTTCGCCTTGCTTTGTCCCTCGAACTCAACCCAACCTGTCCCCGCTCGAACCCGATCCAACCTGCTCCGCCAGATCCCGAAACACCCTGTCCCGCCTAAACCACTCCCAACCCAACCCGACTTCGCCTGCTGGGGATTACGCTGCTCGCCTATCGGCCTCCCGATACACTACGACTTCTCCCAAAGATAACTCCCGCCCGCTATTACCGACATTACGAAAGAATGGGACGACTCCTGCACTCACGGCAGTTCCCTAACGCTTTAAGAATTTTCGACACACTACGCAGAAAGAAGAAACTGGCCCCGCTCCACTTCCTAACCTATCATACCCAAAGACTTCGACATGACAGGGACGTGGCCAGACAGGAACGAGACGTGGCTCTTAACCAAGTCTCCGCCATTCCCGACCTTGAACTACAAGTTACGAACCTAGAAGGACAACTCGCAGAGTGCTCGCAACTTAACGCCACGCTCCGCCTGCTCATCCTCCGCCATCCTCCGACAATTCTCCGCCGCCGCCTCCAAATAATCCTCCGCTCTCCCGCTTAATCCGACCGCTTCCTCGCTCCCTCGCCGAGAAAAGTCCCGATACACTCGGCATGGTGCGAGAGCCCGACCTTTCGTAGTTCAATTGCGCCAAGATCGGCCAACCAAGACAGATTCTCACGCCTGCTCGCCAGATACGCCATTAATTTTCTTTTCCTGACGCGCTTCGCCAAGAACGCCACTCGGCAGGACGATTGACCTCAAGATACCGCTCGATTACCATCCTGAACCGCGTGATCCGCATCAGATTGCCACCGCCGGTAGAACTCGAACGCTCGACTCAAGGAGGTCGATTTCTCCACCTATTTTCAGCCCAACGCCTACGCCGGCGCAGTGAACGACGGTTTTAAAAACACGCGCTAACCTGCGCCTTTTCCCGCGAACTCCGCTCGCATGATTCACCACGACGCCCTGCACTCCACCTCCGTGATACGTTTTCGCTTCCAGAACCTGACAGCGCTGAGGACGCCAGCAGGACGGCGTTTACGCCCTTCCTCGCCGCCAACCTTCTACCGCTTCCACTTCGCCTCGCCGCCCCGCTGGCTCGCCTCGCTCTCCGCCTCACCCTCTCATCTCCTGCGCTGTCCCCACCTGATCTCTACGCTCGCTGCCTCAACGTCCGCGGCCTGACATTTCCCGCTGAACGCGCCGAGCCGCCTGCCTCAGACGATTGCGCCCGCCACTTCCGCTGAACGCCCCGCTTCGCCCTAAGACTGGCCCCGCTGCTGCTATTTCGGAGCCGGCGCTTCTCTCATATGTCCGGGCCGCTTACCTCCTGTCCTCAAGCTTTCTTCTCGCTTCTTCTTTTTCCTCTTTCTCCGCTTCTGGTTCTGCCGGCCTGGCCCCGCCGAATTAACGACGTTGTTCTTCGACTGGCCGCCACGGCGACTGCCTTGTGGCTTGTGCGCCAGGTCCTCTATTTCTTTCGCTTCGCTGTTTCGCCTCATGGTACGGTTTTGATAACGATCATCTATTGCTTCCTCGTATCAGATCCGATAAAAATAAAACTATTCAAACCTACTCACTTGTTGACACCGGGGCTTCTGGATTTGCATTCATTGATGAATCATTTGTACGCCACAAGAAAATCCCCACTACTCTTCTCCCTAATCCCCGTGCCCTTCATGTTATCGATGAAAGAGAAATCTCCTCCGGTAGCATTACCCATATTGCTCATTTTTCTCTCCGGATTCGCCACGCGAAAAATAACCGCCATGCCACACGCCCGGCCATTACCCGCCGTGATCCTCATTCGCCGACACGACGAATCCATTAATTTCCGATAACTCACTAACTCGGCCCCACCGACGCTTCCGCCAACAGAACGAAGCATCAAACGCTGGCCACGATAATTTCTTCGCCACTACCGAGACTCCACGATTTTGAAATTGTTTCACGCTACTCACGGCACACGCGCTAACCGCTTTTTCAGGAGTGCTCCACCAGCCTATTCCCCTGAATCGGGCCGCTTGCCTCGAACATCATGGCTTTGACGGCTTGCCATGACCAAAAGCCTACCTCCTCACCGCCCTACGATATCCTGGATTAATCTCCACGGCGAAAGCGAACCCTTCTACTTCTATACAAAGACGTCCCGGTATTTAACTAAACGCTTTAATCGAAAGACATCGACGATATACGTTAAAAGAGGATTTATTGAGCCCAGCCTCCTCACGGCGCCGCTCTGTTTGTTGCCTGCGCGTACTGCGCTCTGCGCCGACTATCGGCGATCGAACGCTACGACGATTAAGACCGCACCGCGCCGCTACCGCGAAACCTTTAATCAACTCGTAGCGCTGCAGACACCAAATCGACCAAGAACGCTTATAACCTAGTCCGCTGTTGCTGCGATGAGCGAAACCGCTGCTTCGCACCCGCTTGGCCATTTCCAAGATAAAGCTGACGCTTTTCGGTCCGACTAACGCCCCGCCGCTTTCAAAGACTTTATTAACGATACCTTCTTCCCCTTCGGACGGCTTCAGACGCAAGATACTTGACGATATCCTTATCTATAATAAGATTAATCACACCGCGACCACGCTAACTGCGCCCCACAGACTAACCGACGCGACCTCTACTGCTCTCGGTGCGAATTTCGCGCCCAAGATGCGATTTACTTGAACGACGCGACTACCGGCGCCAAATTGAATCCAAGAAAATCGATACGATGCGAAACGCCGCCTTCTTCGAACGTTAGTGACATGCTTTAACTACGCCAACTTCTATCGACGCTTTATTAAAAACTACTCCGCATCGTCGTTCTCTCCGACCACTCTTACAAAGAGCTGACGTTCGCTCATCCTGGCCCCCGGGTTCGCTCGGGCGATTAAAATCGCTTTACCTCACCTCAATCCTTCGCTATTTCGACTACGATCGTCGCGCTTATCGCGAACGCGACGATCCGACATGCTGCGATGACTTCTCTCTCAATACGCCACGATAATATTCTTCACCCCGCGCCATTTTTTCCAAGACTCATTCGCTGAGCCAGAATTACGAGATCTACGACAAGAAATTATTACGGTTATCCGACGCCAAGAACTGAGATCCGAACTTACGCCCGCGGCCAACCTATCAAGTTCCGAAATGATCAATCTGAATATTTCATGAAAGAAAAGAGATCTAAACCGCCGCAGTTAAGATGGTCGCAGATTCTCTCCGCTTTAATTACGCGATCAAGACCACTGCGAAATCGGGAAAAGCTCAGACGTTGAGATCGTGAGATTCGCGGCGAGTGATTTAACGCCTCGACGATCAAAGTCGACAATAAGTCCAAAATTTGTGCCATTATTACCCTTGTCCGGCGACAACACCCTAAAAACTTTTTGAATGTTTTATATCACCGAATTCTTCCCAAATAAAACTTGTGACTCCTTCAGCACCGCATACACTAAATTACCTTAAATTAACGTTCTACTAGAAAGCGCCTCCGACCTATCGGCGAAAGTTTTTGTACCAAACGATACTTCACGCAGCCTACATCTCTGGCGAACACCACGACGCCTCCGCCGGCCATCCTAGTCTAAAACTTTTCAACTACTTGCCCGCCTCCTACTACTACTTAACGCTGCGAATACAAGAGATGCGATGTCCGTGAATCGGCTACACTCAGAATCAAGAAAACCTCTCGCCACGCCCCTACGGAGCTTCTACGCCCTCTACCGATTCCTCAAAAACCCCTGACCATATTTCCACGATTTCGCACGGCCTACCAGAAAGAGCGCAAAGACGCCATCCTATCATTGTCGATCGCTTTCTAAAATGAGACACTACATTGCTCGCCATACTACCACCGGCCCGAAGACTTAACAGATCGCTTTATCAATACGCCCTGAAACTTCACTTACCCGCGAAAGATCGCTGATCGGCGACTTTACGCCTAAATTCTAAGTCTCTACGCAGCTCAAGATCACTGTTGCTACGCCCTCGCTTTTCACCTAAACTGACGCCGATTTTAACGCCAAGTAACGCAGCTTACGAACAATATCTTCAAGCATGCTTTACCAACAAGACGACCCAGACTGGCCCGCTACGAGCTTGCTCCAATAACCACCCCTGAGCTCAACGCAGGTTTCCATTTACGCTAACTACAGATCAACCCCGATTCACCAAAACCTCGTGACTACCCCCGCTCACCTGACAAATACAAGATGCTCCTCTTGGCTCAAAACTCAGAAATTCACGATCAATTATGTCGAGATGCGCACGCCTGCGACCGACAAGAAACGAACGCCAATACTCATGCGATCCCCGCCCCACGATAAGCGCATGACGGCGACGGTTGAACGCTAAGCAATATCTGCATTCAACCGCCTTCTGAACTCGACAACGCCTACCGATTCAAGATCGGCAATTATTACCCTACGCTTACGAAATTGATCTCCTCTACGTAAGATACATCCGCCTTTCACGCTTCGTTTTAACCTCACATCGACCTCTACCCGACACGTTCGCCTCCCTCTCCGGCTGTTGGCTGACAAGGCGATGAAGAGCGTTGATGAACTCGATTCCCGCTCACATTCCCGCCCAATATCTGGGCTGTTGAAGCGATACGACGCCCGACGAAAGATGCCGAATCTTACCAACGCCCTCGCTCGTCGACCCGCCCACGCCGCAGATCCCACTGCTCGAGACTGACGGAGCTCGCGGAGCTCGAACCCAGCGAGGCTACTATCACGGCCAGACTGCAGACCCTCCCCGCCTAGACGCCTTCTGAATGCGCTTGTTTGGATAGCCACGCGACATCTAAGCAAGAGAATTAATGGCGAGCCAGAATTGAACGTGTTAATAGAACACTGATGATCACGCCATG
This sequence comes from Morchella sp. 2016-57, assembly GCA_024713875.1. NCBI lineage: Eukaryota > Fungi > Ascomycota > Pezizomycetes > Pezizales > Morchellaceae > Morchella > Morchella sp. 2016-57. Next base: position 230,189 of record JAMGZE010000011.1, read on the forward strand.
GTGACTAGCGGAGGCGAATTGATCAGATGCTTTCACGAGATTCCACAGATGAATACCGGAGAAATTATCAGATATATAGAGCGATACTTTCCCATGCTTTCGCCTCCTCGCGCAACGCCTTCTTCATAAGAATCTATTACTTTGCCGCTTCCGCCTTTGCTTGTCTCAACTCAACCCAACTCGCCTCGCCAACCCGAATCCGAACTCGCTCACAGATCCCGAATGACTGCCTCGCCTAAACCACTCAACTCGACCCCGACCGCCTGCTAGCCGGAAGGATTTACTTAAATACGTTACAAGGCGCTGTGGGCTGAGCTTGCACAGAATGCAGGCGCGCCATTAGCTGTAGCCTAATCAAACACCGTCAAGAATATATCGTAGCTTTATTAACTCGCGAACGAAACCACATAATTATCTAAATGGCGAAGCGCGCTTGTATTGCAACACCGCGTTTCTAACGCAACGACAATGTACCGACGCCATTCGCTCTATCATACCATTTCATAGCTTCTATCACACACTTAATTGGTTCTATCGCCACCACAATCAGAAGAATAGAACTACAAACGTAGCCGATAACACGCACCACCTAAGTAACATTTTGGGTGGAAAGTATTTTAATGAAACACCGACACCACTGTTGTAATAGAACCACACCAGATGTACCACAGGGATCATCATCATCACGATAATTGTCGCTTGAGCGGATGGCACTTGTATTGAAAGTACCTAAGTATGCCTATATCATGAAAATCTATTTTGTAAAAGTATTTCCCAGTTCCGGAAGGCCCATCATCTGTAGATAAGCCCTGAGGTATCTATTGATGAATTAATATCTGGTGCAGATGCTCATATCTGAGATGCTTCATGATCAAGCTTAAAATGCGGAATCAGGGTTAGGGGAGAAAGTTTTGAGCATTTCCCTATATTCTGCAGTTTCACTGGAGTACTACTGCAGTTGGTAAAATTCAGTATTAAGACTAACCTTGCACCCTCTAAAATATGTATTCTGGCCACAACTGTATTCTTACTCTATTTTCTTCAATTCCGGTATTCTTAGGAATAAATTCTTTTCCTTATCGTAGTGATACGATAGTGGTCCCACCCCCTTTTTTCGTACTGTACCGATGCCGTCGATCCGTCCGTCCATGTGTTTCTATGAGCCCTGGCCAAATCTATACTTACTGTATCTACTCGCATACCCACTAAGCATTGGCGCACACACCAAAGGGCATAGAAGCCCGAGGGTTTACCCATTTATAATTTAACTCTCCTCGTATCATGTACGTACCTACGTAGTATCTAGGCCGCACCAGCAGGAGTCTTTTTTTTCTCTTTATATATAATCAGTTGTATATGTTTAAGGTACAAAACATTGCGTAAAGTAAACACTATGACATAAAAAACCGCTGTGCCCCCTCAAGACTAACCATCCCCTGAATCAAACGCTGGCAAAGGAAAGAACATTGGAGAAAGTGAGACCTCTTCGGCCGCTTGCCCCCAGTGGTGCGTAGATTGCAATTGGGACGCCAGCAGGAGTCTACATGCCCACTACAGTATATATATAGGCCTTATCCATAAGGGCCGGCCGCGGGAGTCCCCAGCCCATGGTAAATGCTGTCTAATTAATTAAAGATGTCTGTTTGCGGCGGTTCTCTATATCTTTGCCAGTGCCGTACGTCCCAGGGGTTTAGTTATGGGTCTCCTGCACCTAAATTATATTATGTTATACCGGGTAGGTCAATTGCAGCTTTGGTATATCTATGGAAATCTCCAAAACCTCAACTTTGGTTTTTTTGATGGTTGCGCCAATTGATACATGTTGCATATGCGGGTGAGCTAGCGAAAACAGAAAAGAGAAATAATTCAGTTGTTTCATATAAGCGTTTGATCCCAGTGATCACTTTACCACAATTAAGCAATTGCAGCCGGCACAAGACTACGCATCTACGACTAAAACTAACTACCTCCGGTATCTACACCATTAACCCCCCCGCACGCCTACTCCCCTCTAAACACCGGCTTCCTCTTCTCCCTAAACGCCGCCAGCGCCTCGTCCCGATCCCTAGTCCCCACCACCTCCTCATACGCCCTATTCTCACTCTCCTGGCCGCCCGCCCCCCTCCCCACCACCCCCAGCGCAACCCTCACCGCCACCGGGCCCCCCTCACAAATCTCCGTGGCCATCTGCACCGCGCCGTCCACAGCCGCCCCATCAACAACCCTACTAACCAACCCCATCTCGGCAGCCTCCACGGCCCCGACCCTCCGCCCCGTCAACACCATCTCCAGCGCCCTCGCCCGCCCCACAAGCGCCGGCAGCCGCCACGTCCCCCCAGCACCAGGAATGATGCCCAGCCGCGTCTCGGGGAGGCCCAGCTGCGCCGCGCGCCCAGCGACACGCAGGTCTGTCGCCAGCGCGAGCTCGAGCCCGCCGCCCAGCGCGACCGCGTCGATCGCGGAGATGGTGGGCACGGGGAGCGTGGACAGCGCGGACAGCGTCCCGCGCAGCTGGGACAGGAAGGAGGCGGTCTGCGCGGGGGTGAAGGTGGCGCGCTCCTTTAGGTCTGCGCCGGCGCAGAAGACGCCGGGCACGGAGGAGGCGAGGATTAGTGTTCGGGTGGTGGTGTCGGTGCCTGCTGCGATGGCGTGGATGTGGGTGGAGAGGTGGGAGAGGAGGGAGAGGGAGAGGGCGTTTTTGGCGGTGGGGCGGTTGAGGGTGAGGATCTTGATGGTGCCGGTGTGCGGGGCGGGGAGGAGGGTGGTGGTTATTAGTGGTGCGGTGGTGGTGGTGGTGGTGTAGTGGCGGAGGAGGGGGCGGAGGGCGGGCATGGTGTTGATTGATTGATTGGTGAGGTGAGTGGAGGTTTCTGTTTTGTGGATTTCGTGGTGGTTGTAAAAAGGTTGTTGGTTGTTGTAGCTGAGCTGTGAAATATAGCTGTTGGGGAGCTCCGAGACCGAGGGTAACCGGCGCATGGAATCTCACTCGCCGGGGTGAAACACCACTGTGTATTCATCTACAAACAATATCTGGGGTTCAAAGGGTTAATATTTCCACTGCTCGTGTGCATATAATTATCTAGTATTTTATCTAGTCTCCGATCTACCAATGACTGAGTCTGCGTATAAATGATCGGGGTTAACAACTACGTGTGCCCATACGTGTGAGGTATTTATACAACCCAAGACCTCAGAGCTGCCAATTAGACACTGACACCGAAGAAGAGATTTCGCTCCACGCCCTAATAGAAGATCCATGATCCACCCCGACTTAGACAGCAGGTTCAATACAATAAAATAAATTACCTGCACACACACACACAACCCTGCACGCCACACACAGCAGCCAATCACAACTGACGCCCACCGCCACAGCCACAGTTGGTGACGACTGCTCCGGGGTGGTTGGGTGGTTGTCTAAGAGTAGAGCATTAATACAACAACTACTACTGCTGTACTAGCTAGCTAATACCACTACATATACCCCTCCTCCCGCTCTGCACGATACATGGACACCGTCTATCCCAGTACCAGCAGCGAAGAAAACACTGACATGCCGCCAATCCAAGCCGGGTCGCTGTCCACCGTGACAAAGCTTGCCGACAACCCACCGCTGTACGTGAACCCAACGGCGCCGGTGATGCCGTCGCTGATGCTCTACATTGTGAGGGTCCCGGGGAGCAAAGGTTAGCCTTTCTGGTTTGTGATTGGGGGGGGGTTGTTATTTCGGTGGTGACACAATAGAGTGTACTAACAGACCTTACTCCCCAGACCTCTTCCTCACAACGCTGCACCCCCTCTCCTCTACAGTGACGGCGGAAGACATCAACGCCTGCATCTACTACATTCACATCCACCCAAGTAGCACAGACTCCGCCACCGCCACACCATCCACCCACCACCTCTCCCCGCGCCCCACCCACCACCGGCGATGGTCCTCGCAGAGCCTGCGCTCGTCGCGCTGGCACAAGCCCGTCGGCACGCTACCGACAATGACCATTGTGCGCCGCGACCCCGCCAGCGGGGCGCAGTGGAACGTGGCCCGCGTCAGCCAGCTGCCGCCGGGGAGCGAGGACGGCAACGACCGCATCATGCTCGAGGTCACGACCGAGGGCTACGAAAAGTTCCTCCCGCCCCCGAAACCACCGTTTCATCCGCCGCCGCCGGCGCGCGGAGTCTCTGCCACCGGCGCCCCGGACCCGGCGTGGCAGGACTTTGCGTACAGGACTGAGGCGGAGGAGCGGGAGGCGTGGGAGGTGAGGCGCCGCGAGCTGGTGAGGAAGGAGAGCGCGCAGTTTGGTATGGACGATTGGATCATTGATGATAATGATGGTGGCCGGCCGCTCGAGGAGGTGGATAGGGTGTTTAGGCGGGTCATGGCCCTGGAGGGAGCCGGCTTCTGGAAGAGAGTCAAGGGCATGGGCCATCATCGGAAGAGTAGGAGCCATGATGGAAATGGGAGCAGTGGGGGTGATGAGAAGAAGAAGAAGGTGAAGAAGAGGGGGTATGTGTTCCAGGCACTTTGGGGTGCAGGCTCGGATGGAGGCACCGGTAGATGTGGGTTTAAGGATGAAGCTGGTGGAAGGTTCTTGAAGGTCAGTATTTCTTTTTCCATCCTGGAAACTTGATAGCACATTGACCAACTCACATAATCTATAGTGCAAATACTACCCACCAGATATCAACTCAGCCCCCCAGCGCTCATCTCTCCTCTCAGTCATCGAATTCAAACCCCCGTCCGCAACCGCCATGTCCTCATCATCCTCCTTTAGTCGTCATAGAACCCCAAGCCCCTCGACGGACATCAACTCCGCTGCCCCAGAGACAATCACATCCACAAAATCGGAGCTGGGCATGCTGGTGCTGCACAGCGATGGGCAGTACATGCTGGACCTCCTGGTCTCTGCGAATATGGCCGTGCTCTGGAGGCGGTGGGAGAGCTGGGCCGCAGAGAGAAATGCGTTGGGTGCGATATAGGTTGAGGGAATAATGGTTGGTGGGTAGGCGTTCTTTCTCTTTATTGCTATTTTTAATTTGTTTTTAGTTTTGGTTTTCGGTGGGCACGTGAGATATCTAGATGGATAGCAATAATCGCTCCTCTGTTTTATTGTAGATTTTGTTTTAAAAGTCATGATACATAGAGTATGAAACTTATGTTTTGTCCCAAGATGCAAAGTATGTACTTGAACACCATACGTGTCCCTTGTCAACTGTTTTGAATATACTATGAAATATCCCCAATGGCTGCTGCCCCGTTCCACAGGTGGCATCTGTGGGGATATCATGTGGGTGTCATCTTGTGTCTCGAGCCTTGTATGTAGCCCTGACAAGACAGCCTCGACTGCACGTTTCGCTTCGCTTCGTTTCGTTTCGTTTCGTAAATGGTCCGAATGTTGCATCCAGGCCATGGTACCATGCCCGGCTGACAGTATGGTACGTACCCGGGATCTTGGTAATTGGGTAGAGTATGTACGATATGTACCCTTTTGTAATCAACCAATTAACATTAAGTCAGCTAGGAGAATGGACATTCACCTCCAACCCCCCACTTTGCTCTATGAGTCCCCCTCGGGGGGGGGGGGGGGGGTTGCTTTAGGCTTCATTGCTGACGTCGCTCAGATAACAGTCTTTTAGGCCGGCCGCTTGTTGTCAGCCTCAGAGATGAGTCTTTTGGTCGACAGAGATGGACACTTTGCCCGGTTGTTGGGACCAATCGGTATGCTGCTTGAGATGTAGACCCGTTTCTTGTTTCTCAGGAGGGATTGGCTGTAGTAGCGGTAGTAGACTGTAAAGCAACGGGCTCTAGACGCCAACTAACTACATTTAGGTACCTAGGCCTACATGTACTTATTCTACTTGCGCTATAGAGGGTCACATGAAGACGCGGCTGGACGACGTAATCATGGATTATCACTCGGTACTCAGTATGCAATCCGCTTGGTTCGCAACCGCCCCCCCCGACCCTGAAACCCGGGCTGTAATTACTTGGGGCCCGCCCTGCTGTTCCTCGAAATCTATTTATGTATTCTATGCTGCCCCATTGCCAGCTCAACCTATGTACCCAATCCGTGCTAGTGGCTCGCGCGCACGGACCACTGATTCCACTCTATTGGTAGCTATATTGGCTTGGCTACACGTTGAATGGTGAAGTAATGTGGCTGATTGTATAATACCTACCAATGGCTACCGTTTGTTTCTTCTGCTCTGGTCATTGGCTCATGTACCCGCCCGACAGGCCCTGGGAGGTTGTTGGAGCTGCTGGTACCCCAGCTTTATCATCATGTAGTGGGCGATTCAGGGGCGGTTTCGCAATTGATCATCTCTGGGTACCTAGAGTAGGTAGGTGGCTCGTTGGAAAGAATACTGCGCTTTTTTTCTCTTCTTCTCCGCGCTTCTTTCACTAGTTAGCTGGCTAGCTATGGCTGAGTAACATAGCAGCTTGTAATTGTGGCGACTACGCAATTTGGTTTTTTCTCAATTGATTGGAATAGAGGTGTGGGTAGAGTCACAGAGGCACGTACGTCTCTCTCTTTCCTTTACAGAATAGATGAGTACATGTAGGTAGCCGTGAGTCAGTTAGAAGGAGAACGGTCTTGAGACTGGGCCCGAGAGGACCGTGTGAGAGCGGTACAGAACAATGAAAGCACAGCGAGCAATGTATAGCTGAAACGGTGTGGCGTTGTCACTTCCCACTTTGATCGGCTCTATGCCAGCTGTCAGTGTAGTTGGTAGTTGTTCTTAATGATTCCAGAAGCTGTACGTCTGCTGATGCTTTCTCGGTCTCAAACGCCCGTGGATGTGGCTAGATGTTGGGTTTTCTGCCCTGGCCTGACCGTGGGTGAAACCTGGTACTCGTTATGCTAGGCTGAGAGATAGTTAGGTAGGGCGAATAGATGTTTGGAGCTTGTCATTACGGGAAACTAGCGTATGTAGTTTAGAGGCATATAGAATTTTAAAGCTCATTCGTGCCTGGTGGGGCGTTCTAGATAGAAAGGATTCCAGGTGACCAGCTTGACACATTATGTGGGGTCCGAAATTAGGGTTTCTACCCTCGTTTTGGATTGTCTCTTGCCCCAGAGATCTACTGGATATGGGCATTAGCTCTGCGCCCCTCGGCCTGTGAAGAGATGAAGAAGAAGGACAAGGCTTAGGCTTTTGGAAGCATGTATGTCGTCGAGCGAATCTTAAGAATAGTGGATGCCGAAGCTAAGTGCTTATGACCGGGGTTGAGGCCGGGGTCGAAAAACCCCAGCAGTGGGTTTTTGGGGGGTGATCCGCTCGGTATTTTAATTGAAGTTAAATGTTGGGGTACATGTACGTGTTACCTTTAGGCCCTAAAGTGTGGGTACGAGTGTGGGTATGTAGTGGTATGTACATATATGTACTTTACACATGTGTTGAGGGATCTGGCGACCACCGTAGAATATCAGGAACATCACCTGCCAAGCGAGACCTAATCTGCGGATGAGCTTTCCCGATCGACTTGCTGTGCGATGTCATCTCACGCATTCCATTCCTGCGGGACCCGTCTGTTGCAACTCGAATATAATGCTCGGTGAAGTATAGTAATGATCACCAGTTATAATTATATGTAGTATTAGCCATAACTCATTTGAATATTTACTATTGTAATAGCTAGTAAATATAAATATAGTACATGTAGTGCTATTAGGGATTATTCGCCCTGCGGTGGAAGGGTGGGGGGGGGGGGGGTGTACATACAGGGGTCTGTATCGTATGTTTTAGATATGTGCCTGTGTCGTGCAACCACACCGAAGTTGTGGCACTGCCTCTAATAAGTAGTAATGGGCTTTCGTCATCAAGGTATCGAGCTGGCAGATAAAAGTCCCCACAGGCTTCCCCCGTTTTTATCAGAAGGCACGGCTCTGTCGCCTTTTGCAAGAGGAGAAAAAACTTGAATATACACGCGGTTCATAATTCATTGTCACGCGCGAAGCAACGCAACAGGAACATCTGTCTCCCCCGAATCCCTGCTCTGCGTCACAGCTGAGGGGTTCCTTTAAGTAGCAACAATATTTTCCGTCGCTCATCTCATCACCTCCAAAAGTCTTCGTTACTGAAAACCTCATGGTATGTGACATCAGCTCCATCCGTGGTCGGGCTGCTGCACAATGACCACGATACTGATATCTGCATAGGCTTCATTAAATTCTATCGGGGTTAAGGTTATAGTGAGTGGGAAGGAGCCTACCGTGGAGTATGTGGACACCCTGGCAGCTTCATATCGGAGCTTAGCCGTACCCTGCGCTTGATGCAATGTGCCATTTACTGACCTAGGCGGGATAAGCATAATTGCTGTTCACGGTCTTCATGGAGACGCTTACAGAACATGGACGGCCAAACCGGAAAAACCTGGAGGGGAGGAGGTGATGTGGCTACGAGATCTTCTTCCCGCAGAGATACCTAATGCTCGGATCATCGCATACGGGTACGACTCGGATCCTGGGAGGTTTCTTGGAGGCGCCAGTACAAGCATGGTCCACCACCATGCACTCACCCTGGTATCGGAGCTATATTTCTTCAGAAGAGTGAGCCTCCGTTTGGTAAAAAAGTGAATAATAACAGAAATCTAACTGGAGGTTTAGCGGGAAGACGAGAGGAGAAGACCTATCATCTTTGTTTGCCACAGCTTAGGAGGGATTGTTGTCAAAAGGGTGTGTTTCCGTCTGATGTTTGAGCAATGGGAGAGGTTACACCCAAGAATCACAACTAACCGGTTCCGGTTTGTGGCAGGCACTTATATACTCCAACAACTGCAACCTTAGTCACAACTCTCACCTCAGGTCCATCAAGGTCTCGACTTATGGGATATTATTCTTGGGCACACCCCATATGGGTTCTGACCTTGCGAAATGGGGGAAAATGGCCGAGATGCTTTTCCGCTTAGTAACACCAAAGGCCATAGTGGATTCAAATAGCGCCCTCCTTAAAACTCTCGAGTCGAATTCCGAGACGCTGCAAAACATTACAGACAATTTTCTGGGAATCTCAAGGGACTTCAAAATGTTCTTTTGCTGGGAGGAATTGAGGACATCAATACCAGGTGTTGGGAAAGAATTGGTAAGCTACTATAGGTATTATTTCTGGGTAAATGTTGTTATTGATTAATTTCTAGATTGTCGAATACTCTTCTGCCGCGCCTGAAGCACTCGCAGACGCTGGCCGTGCGGCTATTCATGCAAACCATAGCGAAATGTGCAAGTTCTACGATACCAACTCGCCAGGGTGGAACGTAGTGGCCGGGTGTCTATCTGATTTTGCTCAACAGGCACCAGTCGTCATCGAGAGAGGTTGGTATCAGGAGACTCGGCGAAACGTGCAAGAGACCCGTGATTATGTGACGAATGTCATTCAAAGTATGTTGGCCCCTAGTTTCCTAGTTGAAATAATGCTTACCTGCAAATAGATACGGGAGAACGGCTTTCAACAACACCCAAACTCCAGCATAACTCAAGAACATCTTCCCCGGGGAGTGCAGTAGTAGTTAGAGGCGCTGAAGGGGGTTTTATTCAACCAGATGACATCTCAGAGTTTGGTGAGCATTACGAATCAGCAAACACTTCTCATAGTATGTGGCCCTATCAAGATTCATAAAACGGATAAATCAGTCTCGTTAAGTTCCTTCTAATTGCTAATAATTAAACAAGATCTTCTCATCAAGGATACACCATTCGTTAAACCCCTTTCACTCCAAGAGAACAAATATTTTGAAGGGGGAGATGACGAGCTAAAAATAATCCATTCGATACTTACCGACGCAAACAAGAGGGTGGTCAGTATATCCGGGGTCACTGGCGCAGGTAAAACTCACCTCGCGCGGGAATACTTTTTTCACAGAAAGTCGGAATTTCCTGGAGGCGCATTTTGGATCGACTGCAAACACACTGGAGATACATCATCGACGGAATCTCAGTTGGACTTGGGGTATTGCATGATAGCGGAAGAGCTTGGATTAGTAAACCAGCAGAATTTCAACCACCAGAACATTGACCCGAAATTAACCACCAGGTTTGAGGTAAACAATTGGTTCGACAAACACGATGGATGGCTACTCGTACTTGACGGTGCGAATGTGGAAACAAACGAAGAAGTTAACATATTATCGGAGTATGTTCCAAAAAGCAAAGGCGGAAGCATTATTCTTACAACCCTTAACTCCTCTTTTGCTGGTGCTGCCCGCTTGGGAAGCCCGGAAAGATTAGAACTTGGACGGATCACGGAAGATGAGGCAATTAGAATGGTTGTGTATTACGGCCAGATAAACTCTCCGATAGGAGCCGAAATTGAGGCAGCAAGAAAATTGGTAAAGCATTTGGAATACAACCCGTTGGCAATTCAATCAGCAGGAAGCTATATCAAGGGGAAAAGGGTGTCAATATCCGACTACTTGAAGAAATATGAAAGGCGCCCATTTGTCGAACGAGAGTTTTTAGAGCCCTTCCACATCATATTTGACCGCTTGGATGTCCGCTATGAAGAGGCCCGTAATCTGCTACGCCTCATCGCGTTTCTTCACAGAGAAATACCCGTTCAAATGTTGGAATTCGGTATAAAAAATATACCAACCCACATCAAGCTTCGCGCAAAAGATGCCGATAGGAGGGATTTGAATAACACAATTGGACAACTTTTGGCATATTCGATGGTCGATAGAATTGGAAAACAGTCTGACGATGTTCAAATCGATACCCTGGTAATTCACAGCGTCATCCAGGAGGTGTGCATTTCCCGATTGCGCAAAACACCTGGTGAATTGAAGATGTGGCTTGAGTTGGCGATTGGAATGTATTGCAAATCCTTCGATACGATGGAGTTACGGCAGAACCGTACGAGATTTTTAGCATCGGATTATCGACGATACGAACTTCATGGGGTGAGGCTTCTGGAGCACGCGAATAAGCACAAACTTGCAACGGTGGAGCTAGAGAGAGTTTTGGAAAAGCTCAGAGAAGCAATCAATGATGACCAAGTGGAAGGACCCAGAATTTCCATGTTCACCAGCGGGAGCGGTTCTGATAGCGCACCCGAAACCCCATCTGCATCACCAGAAAGCTCGAGGCATCCAACCTGGGACGATAAGCCCGGAAAAAACAGGCCAAAAGGGACCAGACAGACCGGCTCTTTTGACATGGTTCAAGATCATTTGAACCAGAGGGAAAATTGGAATCTTCTTGCAGAATATGACGGCCCCTACGATTCTGATGTCGAATTTCAGCCACCAAGACGTCCGAATCGGCGAACACACCTCCCAAGACCCAGGGCAGGCGAAAAGCCTTACACTTTTCGCTACGAGCCCCCGGGGGTACCAATAAATGGGCAAGTGCGTATACCGATGTATTCTAGACCACTAGATTCACACCTGGTCACTGAAAATGCGTCCCCTCAACACAACTCTAGACGCATCGGTGACCAATTACCAGTTACTAGTACCGAGCCGGGTGTAGCCCCTATTTCTAGCCGCGCTTTATTAAGGTCGCTTCTAAGAACGCCGACAGGGTTTTCTTCCCAATCGCAAATTAGCTGGCCATGGAATCGCGGTCATTCCCCTCCTCAAAGTGCATCCCCTTCTTTGGTTTCAACACCTGTGCAAGCGCCCCAAGAAAGTTCAACATTTCCTATGCCCAGCGGGGCCCAAACTCCAGCTAGAGGAAGATCCCCAGTTAGAAGTGCCTGGGAGTCGCTTCCTAATATTCAATTACCCGCGAACCAGATGCCACATTCTCATGACGTAGAAGGTCTTCGTTCATCTATACACGACGACGATTCCCTACATGCTGATCCTCAAGAACTTCCTTTTAGTGGGAGTGGTGGTGGACCTTCAAATTATACACCCCCGCGAATTAAGACCCCTATTGATTATCAGGGCAAAGGAGGCATCCTCGACATGCCATATGAACCTTCACATACTGAAGCTGTCAGCCAATCAAGGTCATCCTCGCGCGGGTTCTCGCCAAGCAGTGACCTATCAAGCTCTCCAATCGCGAGGAGTCATGCTATTAGTCCGAGATACGATAGACCGCATTCAGCCGCGTGGTCGGAGCCTATACTAGAACACGAAGGTGATTTCTCTCCACAGCCTTCACCTTATGGTTCTGTAAACATGATAAGAACGCGGTCCTCGACGGCAGCAACGAATGAGAGGAAGTCGCCTCGTATTGCCCAGTTACAAGGTCTGGTCTCCAGAGCTAGTTCGCAGGCATTGGGCCACCAACAATCTATCAGTGGCGGGGGACGGTCTTTACAAAGATCAACAGGGCACCCAGTACATAGGGTTGTCTCAGAACCATGGCAAGTTTCTTTAGCAGAGCAAAACCGAGCTTCTCATTCTCCAGGCTTAGGGATCGATGGCCTTCATATCCCGTTTGGGCTTCCAGAAGTCACTGTCGACCCACACTCGCCTGATATCTTGGCATCTGGAATGTTCGTAGGTGGGTTAAGATCGGAGGATGTGGGGTTATTACATGGTCAACATTATCTAGGAGAGAGACGAAGCTCAGTGCCTGAAAAAAGCGCCGAAATAGGGTCTGCAGATATGCAGAGATCCACCAGCGAGCCAATAGCAGGGCTTGGTTCCCAGGTTAGACGAAGGTCCCCACTCCGGGAGGGGAAAACCCAGAATGATGAGTGATAGAGGTTGGGGGTGATGCTGCGTAAATTGCTGGCATTTTGTATGTGGTGTGGATTGTTTAATTTGCTTGTTTTCTCTTTTTATTTCATTTTTATCTCTTCGCTTTCTAAATGTTAGTTGTTTCGTGGAGTTGGCCAATTGGGTGGATATGGCAATTTGTATTAGGTGGGTTATAGTCTATGGAGTTTATTTTTCTATTGTTATTGGCATATTAATTTGGCATATATCTCGGAGTTGGAGGTGGCTTGATGTATAAATAAATCAATAAATGAGTTGGAGTTGGCTAGTGGTCTATGGAGTTGGCTTTTGGTCTATGGAGTTGGCTTTCGAGTGATGGCATGTGACGCAAGCAAAAATTATTTAGATGGGTAAGAAAACGTAGATACTCCTATGTTTGAAGGTTGAGCCTTTTAGCAAGCTCTCGTAGCGACTTGTGGATTATTGGGAATACGGGTATAAATTAAAATTATTAATAGAGCGTTTTGGCAACCAACTTGAGTCTAAATTTTTAGCTCTTGGCGACCGGCTTTTAGTGTGGATAGCCCGCCAAGAGCTCGAAATTAGAGCTCGAAATTTGAAAATCTGGGTGTTGCCAAAACGCCCCGATATACACGTATCTATAGCTACCAGGAACCCGGACCTCCACCTCCGCAGGCGTATGTAGGCAGGCAAACTAGACTGCTTAAATAACCGAAGCAGGGCCTTCTCGAGGAAATTGGCTGTAAGGTATAGACGTGCTTCTGAACATAAAAGCTGGCCGAGCGGGTATAGACACCAATTGGGAGGCCGGGCCAAACAATACTGGGTGACACCTTGGCCAATTGGAGATCTCAGATCTCCCTGTCGCTCTAAGCTGGGATTAGCACCTTTGCAACTTCCCCTCTTGATTCGGCAAACCATACAGTATGCCAGTGCTTCACATATGCGCATCCATGCCATATCTGTTGGTAAAAGATGCATCGAGTGGACCGTCAGACGTAGACTCGCCTCTACGCGGATATGCGTAATGGCTGTTGCACCCAACATCGTTTGTGGCCGCTGAATAGAGAATTCTGCAATCACTGAATTGATAGTGGAGATCATAACTACATGAAACCGTTTTCACACATCCCCAATAGCCACACATCTAGTGCTATACCAGGCTATAATAAATCAATCCTCATGACTCTTTCTAACCGCCTCCAGAACCCCCTCATATTCTGGAAACCACCTCCTCGTCAATTCTGCTGTATACCTTTTCAGCCTCTCACTCCCAAACACCAGTTTCAAAAACTCCGGATTTCCTGGCTGTCCGATCGCATTCTGAAGGAACCCGCAAATAATCATATCAATCAACGTCGGCTCACTTCCATGGAAGAATTCCACCCCCTCTAACTTCGCCTCGAGACCTTCAACCCACTCCCGTACCAGCCTCTCTCTCTCCGCATCGGTATGCCGACCAACCCCGTGTCCCCACATCGCATTGGTGATATTGCGCCTGAGGTAGAACCCGAGCAGCCACTGCACCGGCCACGGGCCTGGAAGGATAGATCGAGACGCGTAGAAGTTGTTGGGTATGCACCACCGCTGGTATACAATCGCCGGGTACAGCAGCTCCTCTGTCCATGTCTGCCATGCTCTTGAGTCTGCACGTTGTGCAGCAGTGAGCCGGCTGTCGGGATCTGGGGTCACTCCCTGCTCGATGAGCTCCCTGATAATAAAGTGGGAGTCGGCAATAGTGTCTGTTTTCTTGTCATCTTTGAAGATCTCAATGTATGGGAGCTTCCCCTTGGGCGCGGATGTGGCCTGCACATGGTGGACCGTATAGTTTGTGAAACCGGTTGCGCGGAGGAAGGTTTCGAGTTTTTGGCAATATCCCGAGGGACTGGGCGCGTTTGCGGGTTGAGAGAAGCCATAAAGGTTGATCTTGGTGGCCATGATGGGTGGTGGTGGTGGTGGTGGTGATATGTGTATGGGAATCTAAATGATTCAGTGGCAGTATATATATACACACACGAGCGCCTCGGAGCTAGGCAGCCCCAGCCCAAGAGGGAAACTAATAATTCAAAAGACCTCACGAGCAAGGATTGACTGATTTATTTATTGGTGCAGATGCCTATACAACTGCAATAATTACTCTGCCTAGCCTCAAACTACTATGGCCCCATACCTCATCGATAGAAACCGTTATTAATTAACCCCATGCAACGCAGGACGCCGTTGGTTTGTCCTACATGTGCCGGGGCTGTGTTCGACAACAGATCTAGATTAGTGATCTTAAACGTACCACGTTGCTTACTTAGTGCTCTTATATCAGATAAACCTTGTCTTAATGGATAGTTAGGATCCCAGCAGCCAATCGGTCATAGGTTCTCACTCGTTACAGCTTAATTTTGTCTTTTATAGTTTATAGGCTCCTAAGCGTTCTAGGTGAGATTCGGGAGAAAAGGCCTAGGGATGATAAACCTGCCTCGCGGCCAAGTAGATCTAACACTGCCGGTCGAGAGCTTCTAAAATACCAATTAGTATACATTGTATAGATGAGAATGAGGTCAATATACTGATGAATCCACGCTTAGTTCAACTGATTGCGTTAATGACGCTCCTAGAGGACGTCCACTACAACCGCAGCCTTCCCCCACCCTGAAGACTGAGATCTTGAGACCTGTCCTGAAGCCTGGCTAATTAGAGGTCATATTAATGGGTTGATTGATGGACCCAGTGTTAGCGGAATCTTAAGCTAAAGGCCTTCATATAACCCAAGAGTCGATGTCTCTTCCGACTTATGATCGTTTTCGTATCGTCTCATTATTACCTGCGTATTTCCTCTATCCTCCACCTACGTTGGAAGATCACAACAGTAAGACAGCGCTACCACGTATAACCCCCATATCACGTATCATGGGTCAACTTGGTGATTGTCTTGGGGGGGGGGAAGTATCCCCGGTCTATATAGACCCATTTTTTCTGAAAACTGCGAAGAGGTAGTAAATCGGTTTTTGCGCGTGCCGGATAGTCTATTGGTAGTGTTTTTCTGTGCGCGTGCGCGTACGGGACGTGGGTAGGTGTGCACGTGATAATCTTAAGTTCATCAATAAATAACTATAATGTTATTAATTGGGGTCCTAGAGCTACATGTTCGTTTACTAGGGTCGACGTCGATTGTATACATGTATTAAGCTCCAGGGTGTTTCGAAGCGCAGCACAGCCCAGTCTACATGCTTATTTGGCCAATTGGTGCGAGCTTGTGTAAACAGATACAGACGTGACCATTGGCCATACCCGCGTGGTTACGTATACATGTATACAAGTAATTGTGTATCCCCAAAACCTCAGACTCAAACCATAGCTTGTTATTAGTTCTTTTAAATATCTATAGCCTAGGACTACGAATAGCATAATTCGCTAGCCGCAATCAGTACATGTATTACCTACATATATTCCAGCGCTCTAACTTAGTTGCTCGCGACAAGCTACAGTATCGTCGCCAGCCCATATATATGTACGATATAGGGTTATAATTACATGTAGTGATGGTGATGTTTGGATTAATGGGATATTATGTAGTCACAGTACCAAAAAAAGGGGGGGGGGGGATGGAATCACTGCGATATTCCCGTCAACACGCGCGGTACTGGTGCAGTACGTCTCTTCCTCCCACTGCCGATCTAACTCGATATCCATCACTCAATTCTGTAGCGATTTCACCCCCGTTATTCATACTGTAGGTACCTCGCGACAGGTAATAAGTCACCGAAACACTTACAGCTCCCATGCATGTAAGCGGATCTACGAATCACTCTTAGAAAGCAACAACCAATTAATCACTGTATTGAATTAGTACTAGCCAAATACATCGTAGATATTACTTTAGTGGTAGAGTAATCATATGTGGGATGCGGACAAGCTTACTTTCTGACTCATTTACTCCCGATATCACTAGATACATACATGTATATACCTGGGCAGATGAAGCCTCATAGAGTTGGTAGCCTAACTCACTGCGCTTCTACGTTTTTTGCCCAGTAAGACAATTTATCAGTAAAGCACTAGGTACTATAGAACTTAACTATCTGCCTTTATGGCCTGACATGATCAACACCGGCTAATGATCGTGTAAATCTGCACTTCTGGGTAACCCAATCAAGATGCACCTGCACGAGCAGAAAGACGGTGTGGAGAATTTTAATCATTAAACTCAACGACGTAAACTCAATTATGCGTGTCCTATCTAGTAGCTAATTTACAAACATTGTACTAGTACATACTCGTAAACAAATCAAATAACCCTCCCCAACTCAACTATCCTAGTTACCATTAAACCTCCTCAATAGACTCAGCATAACAAAGGAAAATGACAACGCAAAATTTAACAAAACATAAACATCATTAATCAATAACAGTAGCTTGATTTTTTTTTTCTTTTTTTTCTTTTTTTGTAGGTTCGCGAAATCATTGCTTCAAAACAGTAATAAAAAAAACCAACATCGTTCTCGCAGACATACGAAATCAAAGGCCAACATAAAACATAGAATATAAGAAAGGGAAATCACTAAAAACTGATATTCATGAATTTCATTAAAGAATTTGACCACCACCGACCAAAGGAAACCCAGTTATCCCGCAATCCCAAAGAGTGAAAAACCAACTCTTGAATCAAAGCCGGAAATCGAATAAATCAAATCTTCTCCTAATACTCCGTTTACAACCCAATTGCCTCATAGTCGTTTGGCAAACTCATATTCCAGGCTCCGGCGGTTCCCGCATCAGCAGCTTCCAAAGAAGGTGTCCTGTGAGTTGTTGAGTAGTTCAGGTTTTATGTAATCTTGAAAGCCCAAAATATCTGGGTCCCTTTCCAAGGCAGTTAAGTCTAAAACCCCTTCATGTGTAAACATTGAGTATTCTGGCTGGGCTAGTAGCTCTTCGGTATACGGATTTTGAGGCTTCCTCATAGATGAATTCTCCAACGAATGAGTTGGGACCTCATAACTACCATCCAGTGTGTTGAATGTCAGGGAATTTCTGCCTGATGATGAGGTAAAGTCCTCAAAATCATATCCCCCATGTGGCGAAGGGGGAATACTGAAATCATGAGAAGCACTAGGGGAACTCGCTCTCAACGATGGCGTTCCCTCAACAACGTATTGTGGAGTTTGTGGCCCTGGACTGTGGCCGGCTGGGCTGCTGAACTCTGGAACATCGCAAGGTGAGGGAGGATTGGAAGCGTCAGATGCGAAATAAGCCTCTTCCTCTGGGCCTTCAGTATTTTCTTCCGGTTTAACAGTTCGGTCCTCTTCTTCTTTGAGTGGCTTCTTACGGGGTCTTCCCCTCTTGACCACCTTCCTAACGACTCCCTCAAATGCTCCACTGCACATTCCACGCTGTCGATGTCTAGTCAAAGCATCGTGCCTAGCAAATGCATTTCCACAATCACAGGGATACGGCTTAACCCCAGTATGAATTTTTGAATGTCTTTTCAAATCATGGTGTCGAACGAAACACTTCTTGCAAGTCTCGCATAGGAACTGACGATCTCCAAGATGGGTTTGAACATGGGACTTGATATTCTCCTTCCTCCCAAACCTCTTCTCACAATCGGGGTAAAGGCATAACCATTTCCCATCAGTAGCCTCAGGCCCAGAGATATAGCTGTTAATTAAATCAATTGTGATCTCTGTAGCCTTTTCACTTGGTGAAGATGATTCCCTCATTGGGGCAGGGGGTGGTGTTTCTAAAACAGTACGTGGGGCCGGTGCCAAGGCCGGGAGGTCCACTTGCTGGAACCTCTTTGCTGGAGCTGGCCCTTTCTGGACAACTATATTCAACGGACTCCGAAACATTTTTTCATAACGAACTGGTGGTGACGATGGGATGGAGTCGAAAGCCGGTGATAGGGGTGAGTACGGAGGTGCGCCTTCAAAATCGGCATCCGACCCCATATTACTGATGGCAGACATGCTGGCAAACTTGATGTGTGGTAGTGGCGCCATATCAAAAGTATTGTGACTTAGACGAGCAGTATGCGGAGGGGTGGGTAAATCATGAACTTGAGAACTCTCAAACTGGAAATTAGCTCTTAATGGAGAGTGATTCGACACAACTGAGACTCTTCTAGACATGGCTGGCGAGTCAATTCCAGAGAGGAATTGATCAATATCATGCGGGATCGAGGAGTTACTTTGTTGGTAACAGGTAAATGGGCTTTGTGGAGTGACTGGATTGAAATCTAATAGACCCATGTAAGCGGGTGATAATCCATGACCAACCCGCAGTGGTTGACTTACTAATAATTCCTTGGCACGTAGGCGTTCTGGGTCTTTGATCATTCATGATATTCCAATATTCCATATCGATACCATTATCTGCTGTTGCTGGATGGTTGTGGTTGTGGTTTTGCTCGTCACCGTTCACTTTAATGCCGAGTCCGCTCATGGTTCTAACCGCAGATACATTGGCGTTGCTGTTTATGGGGCTCTGAGCCGTAGCCGAGCCGAGAGTCAGTGCGTCCGCAACAGAGTTCTGCCGTCTGTGTTGATACCCTCCGCCTTGACGCTTCGAAGGAGATGGATAGGGTGCTGGACGGTTTGTCTGCTGTCGCTGCTTATGTTGTTTGGCAGCCTGTTTACCATCCATAGCCCGGTTTCCTTGGGGCGTATGCATATGGAAAGTGAGTTCCTGTGCTGACATTGACATTGATATCAATTGTCGATCCTATCTCTAGCAACTACCTATCGCCCTGTGGTCAGACGTTAGCAACTGTAATTTGATACAGGGAGCAGTGACCTGGGGTATATTAAAATACCTGACGATAGTATTGCAGAGTGGAACTTTCAGATGTGAGAAAATAAGACAAACAGCCGGCTATATAGATGTTATATGGATCGAGAGCTAGCTTTAATAACCGGCCCCGTAAAACAAATTAAGGGGATGACCCCGGGTAAACAATTGATGTCTTGAGAAACCCCCAAAACTTGGAATCGTGAAATAGGTTGTATATACCGTCCAGAAATATTATCCAATGGACTAGTTACTCAAGAAGCTCTCCCGGGGGCTGCTGTTTGATAGTGATGATGGAATGCCCAATATTGTTTTGACTGCGGATATCGGACAGGGAAGGACGCGGTGAGGGGATGATGATGAACAAATGACTCGCAGCGTGAAGATAGGAGTGGACTACGGAGTCCAAGCGAGGGATAGAGGGAGAAAGGAAGAAACAAGCTGCAGGAGGGGGCGAGCAGGAGGGTCTAAGAGGGAAACGGATGCCTTGTTTACATCGATGCTTGGCGGGTATCAGACGTTGCTATAACAACCCACGACTCGAGCGATCTCCGTGACGCACCGACACGTGAGTTGGCGTTGCTACCGGCAACGATCTTGATCGGCGCGTAGCAAACAACCCCAGCTGTTTCCGGCTTGCAGACGCGACTTGACCCGCCGAGTTTGTGCTGTGCCTCTGTTAGTAAACTTCAGGTGTCAATATTACTGGTGGCCCCGAAATCATGTAATGAGTCTAATCTATCCAGTAAGGTAATACATAAATTATGTTTCGCCCTTAAGCCGAGGGTTCTGGCTCTAGCAGTACTGTGGAATTCGAGCTGAAAGCACAACAACATGACCTAAATAAGATACCCACACGAGGACAAAGAGTCCCGATTTCAAATATTTACTCGTATCTACATGTAGGTAGGAAGTTTGAATGAATTATCAACTGGTAAATATGGCGCACTGTTTACATGCACATACATGTAGGTGTACATGTGCATGTAAATAATGCATACATCATGTAGCAGAGACGGTCGATGATTGTAGCAGCTAGAGTACATGGAGTCTAACCCCACTATGAAGAACAAGATCTGAATCCTGCATAAGCTCATCTCTTCCAACGGCCTCTGTAGAGGAAAACATCCCAAGAAAAACATCGGGCCCGTAGTGAAATTACGATCAACACATCGTTTGCATAATTTACTCCGGAAAATGATAGTATCCATGTATATAAACAAAAGAAAATAAATGTGTAAATACAGATGCCTTGAAAATTGAACTTATAAATGCCCATAATGCGTGATCCATAATTAGATTCTCCGCAGCCTATCTCTAATATGTCATCTTGCACTTGTAACTTACTTGTAAGTACATGTGCGTGTATAGAGTTGTATGAGGGTACATATATGTATTGTATATATCCCGCGTTTTTCGACGGGCCATAAAAACAAATTTCGATTTCATTAACCAGAAGGTTTTGCTAATCAAAAACGTGCCTCTTAAAATCTTTCTGCATGTGGCGCTCTATTTTGTAAACAAAGGGACCCCCGTGAGCCCAATTCACCAAATGGAGGGTTTTGTTATGGTTTCTATTTTTAGTTGAAGCCTCGCGAGTGATCGATCTCACAACAAACGCTCCCGAGAAATTGTTGATCCGCGCCAGAAAGCGGCTACCTTGGTATAAAATCATTATCTTGTTCCACAGAGCCAGTGAGCATTCATTTGGTTTCTCGTTATCACGACTCTCGCATCCAATCAGAATGCCACGTTTCAATTGTTACGAGCCACAGCCAAGTCAGCATCTAGCCTATTAAGCCTCAATGTGGCGTGTGACTGTCCTAGGGCACCCACACAACCACTTCCATCCCACAAATACGCCTACCCACCAAAAGTTTTGCAGGGTTTTTTCCATTTCAGTAACCATTACCAACATCGAAGAGGCATTCTTGCTGAGCTGCTGGTCCCCATTCGACAAAAATGCAAATCTTCGTAAAGACCCTCACGGGCAAGACCATCACCCTCGAGGTTGAGTCCTCCGACTCAATCGAGAATGTCAAGTCCAAAATCCGTATGTTTTCTTTCTTTTTTTCGGTGGGAGTGGGGGGGGGGTGTGGTTTTATCATTATCAATCAGCTGCTGACACTGTGTGTGCATCTACAGAGGACAAGGAGGGAATCCCCCCAGACCAACAGCGCTTGATCTTTGCTGGCAAGCAGCTTGAGGATGGCCGCTCCCTCGCGGACTACAACATCCAGAAAGAGTCCACTCTCCATCTTGTGCTCCGTCTCCGTGGTGGTGCCAAGAAGAGAAAGAAGAAGGTCTACACTACCCCCAAGAAGATCAAGCACAAGCGCAAGAAGTAAGCTCCCCTAATCATTATGAGATTGTGCGGATGTTAACTAGGATCGTAGGACCAAACTTGCTGTGCTCAAGTTCTACAAGGTCGATAGCGAGGGCAAGATAGAGCGTCTCCGCCGCGAGTGCCCCCAGGAAGGAGTCAGTATTCCCTAATATCCTCGAAGATATGAATCTAACGGTGTTAAATTTTCTAGTGTGGTGCTGGTGTCTTCATGGCCGCTATGCACAACCGCCAGTACTGTGGAAAGTGCCACTTGACCTACGTCTTCGACGAAACCGCTTAGAGAATGGCAAGATCTTCGGTGTTAGGGAAGAAAACGGGCAACTGACTCATGTACTTTTTTAATACCAAAAGCAGGCTAGAATCTAAAAGGGTTTTTCCTTTCTTTTTTTGTTGTGGAAATCTGTGATGTGATTGTGCGTGATTAGGGAAGACTCCTATCGTCACACAAAAATGAGCTTCCTGCTTCCAGAAGCGATGACTCTTGTAACCATTTTGCAGTTCGCAATGTAATCAGTACCAGATATCAGAAGTGATCTACCGTTAAAGGCACAAGTTTCAGAAGAAGGCTATGAAGCGCTATTTCTTGGACATGTGATTGGTCTAGCTAGTCCCTCAACTTGGCAGTCTGATTTGCGGGGGTCACACAGAATGTAACTCAATCTCCAACTCTAGAAGCTTCCTAAATCTCATCTGACTCTTATTCCTTCATAGAAGCTGAGCTAACTCACGTCAATTTACACATTATTGAATCGCTCAAACTGTTCTGGCACCTACATGTAGTACAAGATGATATAGAGAATGAATTGGGTACATACGTACAGAAGATGTTCTGGTATAAAAAATCGATAATTGACATGTAACCGGGTTAAACATGACCCATCACTCGCATATTAAAACCCCAGCAGAATCCACCAAACCCTGGGAATTAGGTAGATCCTGTAGCAGTCGTAGGTAAGTACATAATGGGTTGGGATCCTATTAGAGTAGCCACAATTTATGAGTCTATAAGCCTTAGTTCCTCTCGCTCCCAGTCACCGATTTTGGGCGAAGGATCAGGACCAAATATCATCATTAATAACCTCAGTATACGTACATATAGTACAGTCCGAAACCTTCATGTACTTACAAATACCTGCAAGCGCTAATTCCGAAGCCCATAACGACATGTGAATGAGAATACATAGGTACAAAGAATGAGATGGCCCTGCAGGTATTAAACGTTAGCAGATCTAAGACCCGATACCAGAAATCCGAACCCTCCCAACCACCACAATGCACAACCATAAACTTTTCTCAGCCTTAATTAAGAAACACGTGGTATAATCCTCGCGACATTTTCATTACCTCGTGGGTATTAAGCTAGAGGCTCATTCCAAGATTCCGCGTCGGTAGCTGACCGGGCTCGGCATGTACGCGTGCAGTGGTGAAACCTACATGTACTCCTGCGGGGCAGCATAACTCTCAACCCACGATAAGTCGAGACATCCTTATCCCCCCACAGCTCCGAGACTTCTTCCCAAATCGGGCCACGAGAGAGAGATTTCGCAATTCAGGAATTCGATTTTTTCCGGGGAGCCGCATGATAGCAGGGGGAGGGTGGAGATTGGGTACTTAAACATCCTTATATCTCAGTAGTACGTATTCTTTACCCCTCTGTGACATGACAATTGGGTCCGTAAAGTTAAGAAGACGAACGCCAAATCTATCCTCTTGACACCGATGTTTTCAATCGTCGGCTGTATATGAGAATTACCAGGAGAACAAGTCTACGATTTCTGATCTTAATCCAGTTATAGTTGGGGAGTAGGAACCTGAAGTGACCCGTACGAACTGGGTAAGTTTGTTGAGATCAAATCGGAACCCACCCCTGTCAATCACCAAGAAGCACTCGTTTACTGCCACATTATATACAAGTAAGTAGGAGATCTTGGCTCTTGCATTGTATCGCCCGCTATAATGTATGTATCTGTTCTGAGTTCACAGGTATTCTCCGACTTAGTCATCAAAACAACCTCCGAAGTGTTCGGGAGGACAGATACCAGTTTTTTAAAACGGCATGTCAATCTGATATCGATCAGCACTTTCCAAGGTAAACAAATGGTCAAAGGGCGGTTATGTACCAATAAGAGTATAAGAGGCGTCTATGTTTAGAATTCCCCTACCAGACGGAGCTTAACCTTAGTTATCCCAGAAGAGCGGCAAAAACGTTTCAAGCCCACCCACGTCCTGATTCGTTTACTCGCCCTCGCCAGACTCACCACCCGCGCTACTCCGTAACCGGTTACACCACTGCGCATCCCCAACACAACAACCCTGTGATCTTCAGGTACAGAGCGCTTGCTTTCTGCTCCGCTAGGTGATTCCTTCCTCCGAAGCTCAAATAAAGAAACCCGTTTCTTTTGCCATTAGCAATCGCGCAATGATTGGCAACTGGCTCGGTTCCCGGCTATTTTTGCATGGAGGTTTTTGCTTGCCGTGGTTTTAGGGTTTGATACCAAGATTTTTGAGGTTTCAAATCATAGACAACGGACAACCTGGATCTGGTAAATATAATAGACACCTGTGTTGTCATTCCCAACACCAAGAAAAGAAAGAAGCAAAGACACTGTGTGAGTGACACTGTGTGAGTGAAAGGGGCTTGTTATATCTATCAATGCCTTCCCTTCGAGGCCCACCAGACCTCTTCACCTTCTCCCATCACTTGCTTCACTGTCTCTTCGGTCAATTGGAATTTGGTCGCTGTTATAGGGCCGGATCTTATTTCCCTATTTCTCTATTTCTCTATTTCCCTGTTTCTACTTTTATTACCATATTCTCTCACGTTTCTCCGTATATATACCATGAAGCTCCACATTGTGCCCACCCTCCTTTCACTGCTGCTACTCAGCACGTCTGTTATATCTGCCCCCACACCAGACGATGAAAGGGATGGAGGCCGAGGGCGGGGTAACGATCGCTGCAGGGGCCGAGGCTGTGATAGCGAGAACGGTACGTCTATCTAAATGCATAAACCCACCACAGGATCATAAATATAATCCTAACGCATGTCTATATGCAGATGTAGTAATAACAACAACAGTCCCTGGTGGACCTGTTGTTACTATGAAACTCCCAATTGGTGACTTCTTTGGCGGTATCCCATTTGCTACTGGAGATGCAGAGGCACCCACTGAGACTGGCAGTGGCAGTGGCAATAATAGGAGTGGTAGTGGAAAGAATGGAAATAATGGTGGTAATGGTAGTGATGGTGGCGATGATGGGAGCGATTCAGGTGACGGCAATAGAGGAGGCGGTAGGAGAGGGAGTGGAAGAAAAGGTAACTCTCTATTCAACTTATTTCAGAACTTAAAGAAACCTGTCTAATAAATACACCCACTCTAATAGACCTCGTTCTCTCACCCTCCAATGTACAATCTAACTCCGCTAAAACCGGGCAAGAGGACACCTCCGACCCCAACCAGGCCGACTCCCTCACCGATTCGGCAAACTTTATCAACTTCTGCACAGACAAAACACTTACCAACGGCCAGCAGGTCAAATCCGGCTCCTGCAACGGCATTCCCATGGGTGACATCCCTTCAACAGATAACATGGTCTCCACAATCATCATATTCCCAGGGCCTGGCGAGGATATCCCCGCCGAGACTTCATTCGATATTGAGATACAAGTCCTCAACCTCGTTGTCGGAAGCTTCACCAGTGAGTACTCGATCCAGTTCTAAAAACTAATAGCTTCGATGCTGATATATGTTCCTCTGTAAGATCCAGCATCAACATACTACTCAGCTCCACAAACCCTTAAGGGCGGGAAGATCGTAGGCCATACTCACGTCGTCATTCAGCGTCTCGGCTCCCTCACCCCAGGAACCCCACCAGACCCGGCATCGTTCGAGTTCTTCAAGGGCATCAACGACGCTGGCGACGGTAGCGGGGGACTGAAGGCTACAGTCTCAGCAGGCTTGGAGAAGGGCTTCTATAGGGTCTGTACGATGAGCTCGGCGTCGAATCATCAGCCAGTGCTCATGCCAGTTGCACAGCGGGGTGCCCAGGATGATTGCCAGAGGTTCTCGGTGGGGAGGAAGAGGTAAAGGAGTGATTAGCCGGCATTTATTATGAGTGTATTATATGGTTGGGCATTGTAGATTGTTACTGCTGATTTTAATGCGTGATTGTTAACTAATGCTTTGGTCGAGGTACTTTTGGGCTGTGGGTCTTGGACAGGAGATAGGTTCGTTGTCGCCGTTTTGTGGATGTTGTTGTTGTGGTGGTGGTGGTAATGGCATGATTAATCTTGTGTTGGTCAAAATAATAGTCTATCTCGACTGTTTTTAT
This sequence comes from Morchella sp. 2016-57, assembly GCA_024713875.1. Taxonomy (NCBI): domain Eukaryota; kingdom Fungi; phylum Ascomycota; class Pezizomycetes; order Pezizales; family Morchellaceae; genus Morchella; species Morchella sp. 2016-57. The sequence continues at coordinate 256,273 of JAMGZE010000011.1, forward strand.
GTATATAAAGAAATAGGGATGATAATATGCAGGAGTTGGGGAAATGGATGCATTAGAAGACGAACTTGAGATGTTTATAACCTACATGTAGCTGTAATAACAGTGCTTGTGATTGGAAATTCATACGTATAACTTCCTACTATATAGTGATAACTTTAGAGCTCGTTCGGTTGGGCGTGGTATTCAATACCATGGTAAGTCCATTTCCAAAGTATATCGTCTTCAAAGTAAACCTGAGAATAAACAGGCCCTGAGAAGTTTACTAATGTTTTCACTGAATACCATAGTAACATTACACAGTTTTACGGTCAACATCCAATTCCTCAGTGAAACCACAACACTGCAACTGGGAACCGTAGGGCCCCACCCATTGCAGCTCGCACAGACACGGTAGGCTACTTGTTACCTACAACGAAAACCCACGAACCTGGAAATACCGACCTTCAGCTAATAAGACCCATCTAGCCTACGCAATTATAGTATTTACTGTCCGACATTACCCGTGATCTTCCAGCCCCGCAACCCGTCGTGTAGCGCTTCACCATCCGTGCGCAGCAGCCAAGCATCATTATCGGGCTTCGGTACTCGTAGCTCTAAGTCCGCGAATGTGCCAAAGTCCCTCTTGTGGTTTTCAAAACCAACTGGCAGGCTGTGTGTATTTGGTGTTGAAGTAATCATTTCCCGCTCGCTGCCAAGTGACTCATCCACACACTAGATTTAGTGTTTGTTTTGGCCCGGGTGCGTGAATTAGCATTTCTTTCCGCTCCTAGTGCGATACGACTATTGATCAGCGAAGTAAGGGTTTGGGGTATCAACTGTGTAAAGATAGACTCGTGGGTTTTAATTTTTGGGCTCCTGGGTTCCTAGCTAGGCGAGGTCGGAGAATGTGGTCTAAACATGAGAACCGTTGCAAATAAACGAGGTGAAACGTCACGCCTTCCTTCTCTTGTACTACGGAGCAGTAGGTGTCTACGGACTTACCCCTACACCCTTCTTATCCTCTTGGAACATCAGGAACACGAATACACCTGCACGATAGTGCAGAAATAATGTCCCGATTTCCGCTCGCCTATGCATGACGTTGCCCGTCGCGCCCTGCAGCACACACACAGCCCCTGTCCTCCCTTTAACAAGCTTTAGGTCGCAAAGGCCTGCCATAACAATCAACAACACCCAAACCTTTTCATTAATTAAATTTTTCCGGCCAAACAAACAAAGAGACACGACTACGGGCTCCATCCGGCCGAGAGAGGGCGGCCGATTTCCTATGGGATCAAGATTTAGAGTACGCTTACAAATCAGAACTTCCTAGTAGGTAATCAGAGGGGGAGTATCAAGAAGCATGCTCAAGGGTGGACAGTACCCGATCAGACGTTCTGCCTGATGAAGGACTCGTCTATGTCTATCTGCTGCTGCTTCGTAGAATATGGCGTCAGTCCCATCGCCGGCTAGCTAGCTGCACGTGCCTATCGTATCTTTTCCGGCTCTAATGTGATACTTTGCCCTGTAAGACTTCGAGTAAGTGATGATCAGTTATCCAAAAAATCGTCCGTAATTAACTCGCCGCCTCTAGACTCTAGATTACAAGCTTATTTATAAGTAGTAATTACTGATTTTTTTCCTTATCAGATGGTATAGAGTGGGGGAGTACCAACTCTCGATACTTGTAATGCACAGCATTGAAATAAGCTCTACTCCCGCGTTTGCCCCACATGTGCGAATAGGGTAAATTAGGCCCAATTGCCTCATGATCATCCCATATATACCCAAATTTCACCCGCCACATATAGAGTAGATCTCGTCAATTATTTCCCACCAGGGCCTCAATCAGATCCGCTCCGGCCATGTAGATACAATACCTCTACATTGCTTAGCCCTTTTGCTAGGTGCTAATGGTAAAGATTCTTAATAGATATGTATCTATGCGCGGTATCTAGAATACTCCTAACTACAGTACTGTTCGGCCAGCATCGGCGTCGACGGCCCCTATCTCCATGTAGCTAGCTAGCGCACCCAGCGCGCAACAAGCCTCAGAGATGCCGGTTAACCGGGAGATGCGTATACATACGCCTTGTGAGTCGTGCACGCTCTTGGCACGCCTAGTAGAGAATAAGCATAGCAGTGCATGGATTGGCCTGCGGCGGCGAAGAGTCATGCCGGTTTTTTAATTTCTTCAATAGCTTGTATAGTGTAACTATTGCATGCAGTGTAATCAATTTTTTCTTTCTTCCTGATGCAAAATTTTTGGGGAAAGAAGAATGATACATTATAAAGGCTCTTTCCGTCTGCTCCACTTTTTTTTTTACCATCAACCAAACCTTTGCACCTACCAACAGTACCAGGAGGCAAAACACTTGCAGGCGAACCACAAGAACCCTAGCTTAAACCTTAATATTGATAGTAGTAGCATCAATGCCAGCGGAACCCACACCTTCAAGCTCCTCTCCAACTCTTGCAGGTACTCCTCCGCTTGGAGAAGACCTCTCTAAGGATGTCGAAAGGCGGGCCGATCTAGAGAAAGTCGAAACCCTGGTGTCAATACACCACCCATCACAATTCCCAGATGGGGGTTTGAAGGCATGGTTGGCAGTATTAGGAGGATTTGCGTGCCTGTTTTGTAGTTTTGGGTGGGTCAATTGTAAGCACCCTTGCTTCACCTATCAATGGTGAATGCCCATGCTAATAAATGGTATAGGTATTGGAATATTCCAGAGTTACTATACCACACATCAATTGAAAGACTATACACCATCGCAGGTATCATGGATCTCGTCTCTTGAAACATTCTGTATGTTCTTCTTTGGTCCCGTAGTCGGAAAATACTATGATGCCTACGGTTCCCGTTTCATCCTTCCGCTGGGATCTTTTATGCATGTCTTTGGCCTCATGATGACCAGTATCTCGTCAAAATACTGGCACTTTATCATCTGTCAGGGCGTTGTCTCCGCCACTGGCGCATCCCTGATCTTTTACCCAGCACTTGGCGATGTCTCCACCTGGTTCTTCAAGAAGCGCGCCTTCGCCCTTGGTATCATGGCCTCCGGCTCGTCTCTCGGGGGCGTTATCATGCCCATAATGATTGATCGTCTCATTCCCCAACTCGGTTACGGCTGGTCAATGCGCATTACCGCATTCTTGATCCTTGGGCTCATGATCATTGCTAATCTCACGCTGCGCTCACGACTCCCGCCGAAAGGATGGACTCCATTCGTGCTGAGTGATTTTACACGGCACTTCAAGGAGCCCGGGTTCGTCCTGACGGTAGCTGGTGCATTCTTTTTTTTCTTTGGCATGTTCTTGCCATTTAACTACATTGTAGTCGGGGCAAAACAGAACGGCATGAGCTCCACATTGGCCAACTACCTGGTTTCGATGCTCAACGCCGCCTCGGTGTTCGGCCGAATTCTCCCCGGATGGATCGGTGACAAGATTGGACGGTACAACATCATGGTGGCGATCAGCTATGTGTCTGGGATCCTGGTTTTTGCTTTATGGATGACAACAACTGGAAATGCTCCCACGATTGCGTTTGTAGTGCTGTATGGGTTCAGCACGGGTGCTTTCGTGAGCCTTGCGCCGGCGTGTTTGGCACAGATCAGCCAGATCCGTGAAATCGGAGTGAGAAATGGAGCGATGTTTGCTGTGATATCTCTGGCTGCATTGACTGGTGTACCTATTGGAGGTGCCCTAGTAACAAAATATGGAGGGGGCTTTGAAGGCTTACAGATATTTACCGGGACCATGCTGCTATGTGGAGCGACCGCATTTGTGCTTGCGAGGATAGCAGTAGGAGGGCGTTCGGTTATGGTAGTGGTGTAATGCTTGGTGCCGGTTCTTTACGACCCTCTAATATCTGGTTCTTTTAATGCTGGTTCTTGTATTTTATTTGCCTCATGGTCTGAGGTATATACGGTTTTATAGGTAGCTCCATGGCTAGGATGGTTTGCATTTAGCTGGAGCTTGGTATTGTCAATAACTTTTCACTTTACTGTTTAATGGGAAATTAGATTTGAGGAATAATGACGTATTTAATGAGTATTATGATCGATAATAAGTTCTATGTGTGAATCTCCTATTATACTTTAGCTATCAAGGAGTGATATTTAATAGAGCGTATTGGCCAACAACTTCTGTGTTTAGGTATTTAGTTCTTGGCGACTGGTTTTTGGTGCGGGTAGCCCGCCAAGAGCTCAAAATTTGAACTCAGAATTTGAAAATATGAGTGTGGCCAACACGCTCTATTACATAGGTTTCAGAGGTTATGTATATACCTTCATGTCTACACCTATCACGCTAGTATGATCACAGCATCAGTATGAGGTGCACTTCACGGGCAAAGTGTAATTCTAAGTTAAAACCTCATGCTCCCTCAAGGGCTCCCATCACGACCCATCACTCACGCCGCCAAGACAACGATCCTGCAATAGTAAGCTGTGATATATCATATCCGCACTCCAAAAGCCAATCGTGTACCTTAGATAGAGTAATTTACTTGGTCATCCTCTCATTCCTCCTCCAGCCGGAAGAGCTTTCACCAGATTGGGCATGGCCATCTCTTATCGCTGGACCCCTGGGTGCGCCACTAGTAAAGGGCTTTCTTGCTTGCCCCGCAGACCTTAGACAGAGCTAGAGTAGAGTAGGTAGAGAGGTACTGATCGTGACACTGTCTAACTGTTGCTGAGCTACTGTGGTCTACAAGTACATGTAGGTACATGTAGTTACCCCTCTATACTCCACTACATCAAGTTGTTATTCTACACCTACTTCTTGATTCTCTCTTGTGCTCTTCTTCTCGAGTCGTACACACGTGGTGGATACAACAACCCTGTTGTTGCATTCGTCAGGTACCTACATCATACTTACATACACACCTTCGTTACGCGAGAGCCTCACCGAAGCCAAAAGAAGAAACGAAGAACTAAGCTCTACAGGACCCTTACATACACCTCGACCCCCAATCCTTGCCAACTAACCCACCACCAGCTCCCCCACACAGAGTTAACCCCACCCCACAGAAACTTTATCTAAAGCTTCACCCAGAGCCCACCACCACAACTACAACCACAACTCTCCCGTTATATGGATAACTCAATCCAACGCAGTCTCAACGACAAGCTCTACGACCGTCGGAAGCTCGGCGCCCTTGAGTGAGTCCACATAGGAGAGAGAAAGAGAAAGAGAAAGAGAGAGACGATCAGGAAGGGGTGGGACATAGTAATATGGCAGCTGACTGGGGCAAGACTAGAGAAGGTAGTTCGGGAGTGCGTCGCGCGTGAGGACCATGACCGTATCCGCCTCATCATCGACCAGCTCTGCCACGAGTTCGCGTACGCTGTTCACCAGCCGCATGCGCGGAACGGAGGACTTATTGGGCTTGCTGCGGCTAGTATCGCGTTAGGACCTGTGAGTTGCTTCTATGTTGGGTGCGGGCATGAGGGGTGTAGGGAAGGACTAACAAGGCCCTGTGGTGATCATTAGGAAGTCGCGAAATATCTAAAGGAGATCGTGCCCCCAGTGCTAGCATGTTTTGCGGATCAGGATGCGAGGGTGCGGTACTATGCTTGCGAGAGCATGTACAATATCGCAAAGGTCGCAAAGGGCGAGATCCTCCCGTTTTTCAACGATGTGTTCGACGCATTATCAAAAGTATGTCATAGCTAACTCCCCTCCGACTTTCTACAAACTAATACACTAACCCCCGCTTAGCTAGCCGCGGACTCCGAGCTCTCAGTCAAGAACGGTGCAGAGCTACTAGACCGCCTCGTAAAAGATATCGTAGCAGAGTCAGCGCCCACCTACGTCTCCATTCTGCAGTCTCCAGAGCAGAGTATAATAGAAGACCATTCAGACTCGAATTCTCCTATTTACGCCTCGGAAGTGGCCTTCAAAACTGCATTCTCACTGCCACTGTTCATCCCACTATTAACAGAGAGAATCCATGTTATCAACCCCTTCACCCGCATATTTTTGGTATCATGGATAACTCTTCTTGACTCAATCCCAGACCTAGAACTCGTGACCTACCTCCCGAACTTCCTCGGCGGTCTCTTCAAGTTTCTCTCTGACCCCAACCAAGACGTGCATGTCGCCACACAACAAGCACTTGAAGGATTCCTCTCCGAGATCAAGCGTATCGCGAGCGTAAAGCGGGGAATCGAGGAGTCCCGAAAATCACGGGCTAGAGAGCGGGCGCGCAGCGAAGACGGCAGTGTCAACGATGGCACCGATGAAGGCATCAACCGCCACCTCTCGGAGAAACTCTCCCTCAGCGATACGGGAGATAATACCATAACGCCTGAGGACGAAAAGAGCGGTGCGGACGGTAGCTGGATACCAGGACAAGATGTAGTCGTCGCGTACCAGAAAATTTTAGAGATTTTCATTCCATTCATCGACTCGTCAGGTGGGTTCTACTTTTTCTCTAACGGAGAAAGTACAAAAGCCAGGGACTTACCGGCAGAGATAGAGGAGGAAATCCAGCTTACTGCGCTGCGGTGGGTCGATAACTTCTTCGAGATATGCCCAGATGACATGCTACCCTTCGTTCCACGATTGCTCTCGCATGTTCTTCCGGCCATCGCACACGAGATTGAGGTTGTGCGCCAGGCGGCACTGAAGGTCAATAATAACCTACTAAATTTAATTATATCATTGGGCGAAGATAGTGTATCGCCGCCTATGTCGCGGCAGCCGACAAGAGAGAGTACAGGCATGGGGGAGAGGAGCGGGAGTGATAGGCGGGATTCTATGCCGAGACAGTCGCTGCCTAAGGAGTCGGACTCAATGGGGAGGCGCACGCCGTCAAGTATCCCACCTGCGCCGCCGACACCTATACCTCCGCCATCGCCTACCCCTCCAAAACAGGTGGACCTGGATTACTCGGCAACAGTTAATGCATTAACACTACAGTTCCTCAATGAGCATGAACAGACAAGGGTTGTTGCCCTGGAATGGCTATTGATGCTGCACAAAAAAGCACCTCGTAAAGTTTGTCCTCATATCTAGCTGTACCAGATAATGAAAATGATAGATACTAACAATGTTTATGTAGATGCTTGCTATAAACGACGGCACTTTCCCAGCACTCCTAAAAACCCTCAGTGATCCCTCAGAACAAGTTGTAACCCGTGACCTCCAACTTCTCTCCCAAATCAGTCACAACAGTGAGGATGACTACTTCACCTCCTTTATGGTATCTCTCCTCTCTCTCTTCTCCACTGACCGACGGCTTCTCGAACAACGTGGGAACCTCATCATCCGACATTTATGTGTAAACCTAAATCCAGAGCGGATTTACCGCACACTTGCAGACATCCTCGAGAAGGATGAGGATGTAGAATTTGCCAGTATCATGGTGCAAAACCTGAATAATAACTTGATTACTGCACCTGAACTCGCGGATCTGAGGAAACGGCTGAGGAGTTTGGACACAAAGGACGGACAGACTTTCTTTGTGAGTTTGTTTAGGAGTTGGTGTCATAATGCCGTCGCGACGTTCTCGTTGTGTCTGTTGGCACAAGCGTATGAGCAGGCATCGAACTTATTGCAGATCTTGTAAGTTTACCCCTTAAGATATAAAGACAGCCACTAGCACCGAGGGATCGGGTGCTAACCTATCCTCCAGCGCCGAGCTCGAAATTACTGTCAATCTCCTCATTCAAATTGACAAACTTGTGCAACTCCTCGAATCCCCTGTCTTTACATACCTTCGCCTACAACTTCTCGAACCCGAAAAGCATCCGTACCTTTATAAATGCCTCTATGGCCTTTTAATGCTCCTGCCACAATCCTCTGCCTTCGCTGCCCTCAAGAATCGTCTCAACAGCGTCAGTGCAATCGGTTACCTTCACGTGGCGCCGCGTGCCGCGCCCCCAGAACGCGAAAGACCGGGGAGACTAAAGGGGAAGGTGGACGATATCAAGTGGGTCGAGCTACTGGAGAAATTTAAAAGCGTCCAAGAAAAGGCGAGAAGACAGCAAATGTATCATGTTGGCGGCGGTGCGAACGGGGGAACGGCAACGCCGCAGGTCATGTCGCCGACAAGATCGGGGACACCAGCGGCGGCGGGGAAGAGTACCACAGGGACAGTGAGGCCTGGAGGGTCCGGATTAGGTCTCGGGGGGAGGTTGGCAGCAGGTAGGAGGGGAGTTAGGAAATAGTCTCTTCTTTGCCGTCGCTCGCAATGTCCCTTTATGTGGTTTATGCTCTGCTCTTTTTTTTTGCATCTTTGCAGTAGACTGTATTTGTGTACTGTAGCTATGTCTTTCCTTCCTTTGTCTCTTTATGTTTCCGAGAGAGAGCGATTACGGTGTTCGTAAATGCGTAGTTGGGCTCTAGCCTGTTTCTGCGAGTGGTTAAGTACATGTACCATATGTACTTTCCTTGTATTTCTCTCTTTAATCTTTTTTATATCTCATGTTGCCATCTTTCTTCAGTCTCGATTGGCGTTTATTTGTTTGGTTTCAGCATATGAGCATATGAGCATGTGAGCGATGAGTGTAAGGAATATAATCTGAGATTGGGTCCTCAATTTGTGAACGAGGAGAGAGTGTGGTTGGATGATCTTGGTTGTTGTGATCGTGCTGCCTAACGCGGTTGGGGTTGGTTGGCGTTAGATGCGGGTGCTTGCAGCATGGGATATCACTCGTGCGTCATGGCGGCTCACTCGAATACACGCCACGAACCTTTTTTTTTTTTTGGTTTACATCATTAATTGTATCCAGCCCTAAGGCTATGACAATATCGCACTCCCCAGAACTACCCTCCCTTCCGCCGCCATCTTCAACAAAGGAAAATCGTAACACGTAACAATAAAATAATATCACTCCCCAGAACTGTCCGCCGCGAACCTTTGTGGACCTGTCTTTTTTTTTTGTTTACATTAGTAATTGCATGTGGGCCTGTCTTACTATCCCTTGCACAGATGAAAGCTGCCAAACCCGCGATCCCCCTCTTTCTGCGAATATTGGCCTAGTGTGGTAAACATTTCTACTAGTTGGTGCACGGTCCAGGTCGCGAATTTGACAACTTTTATTAGCCCTTACCGCCTGGCACGCCGAAACATGCTCAGAATCTGGTGCACCGCATATTATACAAACCCGGATCTTGACTTTCTATATAAGGTAATGATATAATTAAGACTACAACAGAAATTTCCTTAAACGGAGTTTCTTTTGGCTCATAGTTGCCAAGGCTGTAGTGCACCAGATTCTGAGCATACCAGTAGTTGTCTTGGCATAGTAATGGTATGATAAATGTTACAGCCAGGATATATTTTCCCAGGCGCGTACAATAACTCCCCAAAAAACTTTAGATACAGCGAGGGCTACCTGGGGTGAAGTGAAGGAGGTGTGATAGAGGATACAGATAATCATCAAAGGATTACTTGCGGGGGGCTACTCTCTGTCGCGTGGGATATTTTACTCCTGTTGATACCATGTATCCGCAACACGCCGCCACTGTCTAGCACCCACCCATTTTTTTTTGTTTACATCATTAATCAGCACCCACCCATTGCCCTCCCACAGCCATTTCTATCTTTCCCTCAACCGCTACATAGAGGGTCTCTAGACAGAGATCGAGCTTCTGTGATATTGCTCGAATCTGATACGGGTGTGCTAGGCTGGTTGCTTTTTATCAGTAGAACTGGCCTCCTGATCAATTGCAAGACTCTTGTCGAGTGACAGCTTAGCATTTTTTATACACCAATTGTGGTTATTGACCCGACTGGCCTGGCCCAAATGTTTGTGGAGGCAGCAGTGGTATCCAGGCTGCCGTGCTGACGATCGAAGCTTATGATCACGATATCTTTACCCCGCTCCTCCCTGGGTGTCTCTCAAACCTAAGCACTTCTATTCAGGTGCACTTTTATGATCATTGGCCAGCAACCAGAAGGTACTGGAGATGTCGTTTAAAGGGGGGTAGGGTGGTGTCCGATGATTCCCGTCCAAGTACTCGGGGCAAGTAAAAGGTACCGCGGCCGGACAATGAGGGTTTTTGGTTCACCAATGGGTGCGAGTACAGGCGAGAACTGCTGCAAGAAAAGCCCAGACAAAACTTGATAATCAACGTGTCGCTACCTTACCCACTGACTTTGCGGTGGCTTATTATTAATTTTGGTTACGGATATGTAGTGGCGGGGTGGTCGCACAATGTGATAGATGCGGTCCACCTTTAAATTTTTCTCGCCTCGCGGCTACATACATGTATGTATGTACTCTCGTCTCCCGGGTCTAAGACAGAAGAAGTAAAAGCACACAGCCTTCCCCCGCTCTAAACTTACATGTAGTTCAATTAAGTCATAAGTTATCACTCGCGCGTCGAACTCTGTTGGTGCACTTTATTGAATATAGGCTTATAGTGAAGAAAAGAGAGGTAACAGCTATCTGATAACTCGTCAGGCCGAATTGCAACGGGACACCTAAACCCTTTCTGGTAATCGTGATATAAACAACGCAATGAATTGAAACAATGTTACAGACTGCCACGCATGCCAAAGACTACCACCTGAATATTCTGGGCGTTAAATCCATCAAGCTACCATAAAGGGTTTAGGTGTCTCAGGTTCAAATTCAGCCTGACGAGTTATCATATAAAGGATTTGCAGCGTGTTTTTCTGGGCTAATGGCATACTTAATTTCACCCCAAGTAGATACTCGAAAAATTCGCTAGCGTCGTTTGCACCAAAAAGTACTCAAAGTGCTGTTTTTTTGTGTGCCAAAGGGCAACAACGCTAGCGAATTAATCAAATATCTATGGTAATCGCCCTGGTTTCACAGACATTGATCGAACAAGCTGCAAGGCCCGGCCCTAATCTCAGGATTGGCGAGCTGGGGCTGGAGTTTCTGGTATTCCAATCCCATAGGCAGGCTGCACCTTATATTGCCACGTGCATAACTCCCCTCCACCGGAACACCCCCCTCAGCAGAACAACTAAACCTAAGTAGAGAAATATCGTCGTTGTAACTGGCCTCTTTAGCCCTTGAGCCGGCTTTACTAACCAAATATCATGATCAACCAACCAATATCTGTTCCAGTGAGGGGGTTGTTCCAGTGGAGGGGGAAGCTGTCTATTAGCATACAAGATCTACACCGTTCAGCCAATTTTAGGCAGATAATCCCGGCCGGAGATAGCCAACCCTTCGAGTTTTTGGATGGAGTGCTCAGATATCGATCCTGGCAGCAAATATATCTACGTATACGTACATATGTGTGCTGCCGATGATCGTAAACAACGCGCAGAACTCTGCTAGTGGAAGCGAAGTCCGACAGGTTGGGGAACAAGGCTTAAGACCCAACTAATAAGAGGTGCAGGGCTTCCGCCCAAAGCTCGATGGGTTTTACGTCTGTAGTAGATGTTTCAGCTGCGCACCCTTTATGTGGCCATTCCTCCCCATGACACATCGAATGCGCAGATCATTCAAATTCGAAATAATGTGTATTTAAGTATCTATTCTATAATTCAAAGATATCCCACTTTTGAGCATAAATCAAACAACTCACAATCGCTCATCCAATTGACATAGCGAGCAAAACATACCAAATTCCACACAAAGTATATATCCTGCGGCTGGACAGAGGTCATTATCATTTTATAGGTAATATTCATAGCCTTCCTTATGATTCTGCTTAATATCTGATAATAAAATAGTTCAGCGTTCATATCATGTCTCAAACTCCAAATACTACCGCTCCGAATACTGAGCATCCACCACACGCAACCCCCTCGAGTGAGCCCAGCAATAAGGGGCCAGATACCAGAGCCCCCGCACTTGGGCCTCAGGGTTCTGGGTCTCCTCCACTACTTCGGAATACACATAGTTCGGCGGAACTGGATATCAGTACGTCCTCCACAGAACCACAAAACAATGAACCTACGCAAATACCTGCTAAAGCTAGGCTCGAGAGCTCGGGGGCAACCACATCACCAGCCCCCAAACCCACAACTGGGGCCTTGGAGATGACCCCGGCACCTAGGAACACTAGGGTCTGGGGTCCCCTTAATAAAATTCCTGGTTTTCGGGGGGGGAGTGCCTCGAAAATTCCAGAAAGTACTCCAGTACAGCTAGTACAAGCAGCTATTAGAGAAGGCAATATACAGTTTAAAGGAGAGTGTGTGGAAAAATCTATCATCTTCAGACCTGAAGATATTGATAGATGGAAATTAGCATTGGAAACCGCAGCAGAGAAAGGCAACGAAAGAGCACTGGAGTTATTATTGAGTATCAAGGGGAAAGTCACTACCAACATTAATGAAGACCCGAATGCTATTTCCAACAGAGTCTCGGACGCCGCTGAGGGGGGAACCCTAGATGCCATTGACGCTGCTGACAAAAAGACGCCGGATGTCAATGTGGCCCCGTGTGCTATTGACAATAGGGTGTTGGATGCCAATGAGGTCTCGGATCTTTTGAGAAAAGCTACTTCCGAAGTTTTTGATAAGTTTGCCAGCTGCAGCAGTCAACCTCCAATGATGGCCGCTGTGAAGTTGCTGCTGAACGGGATCACCAAAGCCGAACTGTTGCCAGAAGAAAAGGATAGGAATCCCCTACAACTAGCAGCTGGAAGAGGATATGCTTCTACAGTGAATATATTACTGGAGTATTTCGACCCCAATGAACCCCTATCAAGATATCAACCCGGAGGAAGAACAGCACTGCAGGCGGCAGCTGAAGGTGGGTACCGAGATGTGGTAGAGCTTCTACTGTCCAGGGGCGCGGATGTCAACGCCCCGCCGGCACAACTTAGCGGGAGAACAGCCCTGCAGGCGGCAGCTGAAGGTAGATATCAAGATGTGGTAGAGCTTCTACTGTTCAGGGGCGCAGATGTCAACGCCCCGCCGGCACGACTTAACGGAAGAACAGCCCTGCAGGCGGCGGCTGAAGGTGGATATGGAGATGTGGTGGATTATCTGTTGATCAAGGGCGCAAATGTCAACGCGGGGCCAGCAGAAAACGGGGGGAGAACAGCACTGCAGGCGGCAGCTGAAAGGGGGCATACACTGATAGTGAAATCGCTACTGCGTTGCGGAGCCGACATAAACGCCAAACCAGCAAGGTTACATGGAAAGAGCGCACTTGAAGCAGCTGTGGGCCACCCCTCTATATTGGAACTTTTCAGGAGTCTCACAATTTATGATAAAAGCTTGCATTCAATGTGTCTCAATGAGCCAGTTGACAAGCCAGTTGACCAGCGTTTTCTTGATCTTATAGGAAGCATCAACTCAGAGGATAGCTCAGGGCAAACTCCACTACATATTGCCACAGCTAGACCATTTAAGAATGCTGTCGAATGGTTACTAAAAAACGGAGCAAGTACCAACATGACTGATTTAGATGATCGAAGTCCGTTAGAGTCAACTATTTATAGTCTGTCTCAAGTTCGCAAATTGGTAAACGGGTCTTCAAAAACAGTGCCACCCGATACCGAAAATGAAGTCGAAATTTTTCTAGAAATCTTACAGCTCCTTCTAAAGTACGGTGCTACTCCTCGCGCTCACACCACTGATCGGTCCCTCGATTGGCGCAAAATATTCCCCTGTGAAAGTGACAAGAGCGGCACAATCCTTGAGTTAAAAGAAACACAAGATCTCGATCATACTGCCAATAAGTGGGGTTCCTGTTCTTGCTCCCTCTCGTGGGAAAGCTAACTTTATAAAGGGATCCGGAGCACCCTCGCCCTATGAAAAATGAACTCACGTACTGCCCCTTCACCTATATTTAGTTTATCATTAAGGAACTAAATCTGTTTGCGAAGTTACACGACTTTTTTTAACACAAAACTTGGGATGGGATTTGTAGAAAATTGGTTGTCTAGGAGTCCTAGTCGATCTCTCTAGTAAGACCTTGACCACTTGACCCTACTCCCCTCTCAAATTGTACTAACTCCAAAAAAGTCTCGAGCTACCAGAACGCCCTAAGACTAAAAAGTTGGAGACAGAGCTAGTCTGGTTACCATATTTCAAAGAAAGACCCAACGGGTGGAATACCGATTCACCAAGGCTAGCAAGCGTACACTTGGAACCGCGTATGTATAATTCCCTGGGTATTATTAAATCCGCACTTCTAGTAGCTTACAGAACTATATAAAGTCGTGATTAAATACTCTATACGGTATGAGTTCTTTACCATCACTAAGAAATCTGATGTCGACGGAGGGATATCTGATGTCGACGGAGGGAAATCTGATGTCGACGGAGAGAAACATAAAAAAACAACTGGCCTCAAACTCAAGCGCCTGCTTGGCCACATTTCATGGACCATGTTAGCCCGGCAAAACAAAAGCGAGGGACACTCCCCCAGCGGGTCCGGTAGGGGCTGGTCCCAGATACAGGTGAAAACCATGAGGTACCGAAGCACCCTAAGCCATCACTGGATTCCTCAACATTCGTTTGAATGCTTTACCTTCTTCCTTCATGAATTGCGTGAGATGTGGAGTGATCTCCTTACTGAATCGCGAAATCACCTGGATCAAGACGTAAGTATCCATCTCACTATAACTCGGTTGGATGCACGCTCTAACGACGTATTTCATGAAATTTAGCATAGAGAACTCCTGGATGGGAAATATGGTCTAGAGGAGGCCTCAGAGACTACATCTTACCTGGAACACCTTTTTGATGATGCGCGGAATTGGAGTCAATTTCGAGCCCAATTAACAACGCATGTACAGATATGCCACAAAACGTTAAACAAGTATAAGGATGGATTTTTCTTCAGAGAAATTGAGTGCAGCGAGAACTTCAAAGAGGAGAAGTTCAATAAGGAGGTAGAATCTTTATCGCAGGAGATCTCGCAATTTGAATCGAGATTCAAGGATGAGATCAAATCATTAGAAACAAAGACGCAAGGGCTCGTTGACTTCGTAAGTTTATCCCTATCGACGTCGCTTGCTAAGCTAATAATCGTCCAGAAACTGAATCTGCTTCAAGCCTACGAGTCTCAGAGATCAAACGTAACAGCTGTCAGCATGAAGCGACTTACCTGGATTACAGTAAGCCCTAATCTATATTATACTATGGGACTGAACCGAGCTGACCCTTTCCAAGTTCATATTTCTTCCGTCTATGTTTGTTGCAGTATGTACTCGATATCTGCATTACTCCTACAAAGTCCCCTTGTCTAACTTATTTAACTATTAACAAAAATAGAGTTTATTTGGCATGAACATCGATATACTTTCCGCAAACCCTAATTGGACCTGGTATCCTATCATTTGCGCTCCTTTCTTAGCTCTGTTACTCTTTGTCTGGATTATCAGCAAGTATATTGATGTATCATGCCACATTCCCCATGATTTGGTTATATATACTGACTGTGGACGGAATTAAGATAAGCATACAAAAAAGAAGGATTAGAAAAAATAAAAAGAAACAACATAAGGATCTTGAAGCCCGTTCAGTGGATCCTGAAAATCTTTCTTGTTATCAACAAAAAGAGGTCAGGAGGGAGGGGGAAAGAAGTGAAGAGCGGGCGAAAGGAAGGAAGTTAAATCAGGGATGGGGGGAGCTCAAGAAGGAATAGGGAAGAAAACAAGGCAGAAGACAATTTGGATCGGATTATATTTTCTTATGTTCTGAGTGCGAGTGCGAGTGTGTTTTGTGTTTAATGACTTTCCTTGTTGTAGATGGCGGCGGAAGGAGGGTAGTTCTGGGGAGTGTGATATTGTCGTAGCCCTAGGGCTGGACACAATTAATGATGTAAACAAAAAAAAAAAGAGGTCGGAACTTCTTGACTAATGGTTATGTCTTTTACGAAGATTGTCTCACTTTTTATTTTCACTCATGTTTTCACATAATGTTTCTTTCGCTTATCTTTTCCTTTATCTTAAGGTAGAAGTGACGGATGTTCAGAGAGTCAATGGAGTAATTATATATGTATCTGCAGCTGCACGTGTATTCGTGACAAGGTCTAAAATCGCTGCACAAAAAGATCTTAAGACCTCCACTGAAACCTTGCAGTCTACCAGATAATTAAAGAAATCAGAACTAAAACTGCGTACAGAATAGTTGATAGGTACTTTACTTTTTCTTTTTTTTTTTGCCAAGACATCCAAGGTTTCTCCTTCTGTAGTAACGACACAGAATATCACTCGGTTATCTGCCAAACCTAGTCTCGTGCTCAGCCTATGGTGGTTGATCCTCTGCACACACTGCTGTGCGACAACAAAACAACAGTCTGGGAACTGGGACTATGCCAAACCCTGTCTAAGAGGCTATATGAAATTCACAGCCGAGTATTTCTACTCATCTAGTGGTTGGCTTAATCACATTTTATAACCCCTTCAAGCCCCGTCTTTATCCGCTTACATTTTGTAAAGAGATTCATTGTTTATCACTCGGTTGATTGCAGCTGCCACTAGAAAGATTGAATGATAACCACACGGCATACCACCGCCGACTAGACCGGTCCTGCTAGCCCTGCGGGTACATAGTTAGTGAAGGAACCTGAAGCGTCCTACGCTATCTCCCTCAGTTCCTAAAGTAATACATCCAGCTTGTGTTATAACTAAACATACGTACTGCAATGATCTACTCTCAGCCCCTAGCTTCTATATGCACACACGTAATAGTTGGCAACGGTAGACATAACCGAGAATGCGAGGGCCAATGATCTTCGTTTTGCCCTGCCTAAGCGTTTGTGCAGCTAGAGCGATATGGTTGGCTAGCAACTGCGCAAGCGTAGCCCCAGTCTTTCTTGTGACCACACGGGGGGGATAATTAAACCCCGCTGGGCCACGGAGGGCTTCAATTCACCTTTACACCCATATATTTGTGGAAACCCAGGCTTCAAGATCGATGGCCTGTCTACCACAGCGATGAAGCGCATACATGTATGAGATATCAATCAACAGCGATGAAGCAAGCAGGATCACAACCCATCACTCGCGCGCCCGCAACACCAACTCTGTCCCACCCCAACAAACCATGCTGCTGCACAGAGGACACAAAAAGCAGGGGGGGTCGATCATCATATCACATGTACCACACATCCGGGAGATTGAGCAGTAGAGCACACCGCAGCTGCGCATTAACATATGTGCACAAACGGTTGCCAAGACCCTGAGACAGGCGCCCGCCTACCCCACGGAACGGAGCAGACCCTCATAACATAACATAATATAGGCAGTGTCGGGTCCGCCACGAAATAATTGATTGACAACTGACCGCCACGACCCCTCCCCAGATATGACGCCTCTCGTGAGATTGGGTGCTATGACGTTTCTCATGCCGCCGAGGACCGGAGGGCCCGGGGCGTTTCTGTTCCAATGCTCATCTGTGTGTGTGTGTGTGCGTGCTCACCTCCGGCGTCTGTGGTAGGTAATATTGTATACAGTTATGCTCGTGTGCTCGCCCCCAACTCCGCTTCCGTAGATTGGGGAGTGGAGACGAGGGGACGGATATGGGTTGTGGTGCCCCGTGGGTGAGTAGGTACTGGTACATAAGCATGTCCGAGTTATCTATGTAGGGCGCAATGATATTGACATAATCTGAGTTCAATTTCTGTTTTCTCTTTCACACCAGTCTAGTCTATTCCCAGCACAAACAAAAACACAGTACAGCACGGCCAAAGAGAGAAAGAGCGGTAAACACGATAAACAGATCTAAATCCACAACAACCAACTCGGATTACAAAACTTGTATGGTGGTATAATAATAGTCCACGAGAAAAAGAATACCTGATGATTTTTGATTTCTTTTATAAGCTTTAGCTTTTCTTTCTTTCTTCTGTTGTCTATATTCAACCTATCAAACAGTGCGCGACGAGCAACCGCTGAAGGAGGACATATATATAAAAAGAGGTCCTAAATAAGAACACCATCCAAAGCTGCGCCCTTTTAAGAGGAAAAAAAAATCTCAAAAAAACAGAAGCCATTCTCCTGGCCCTCCCGTTTCCCATACACAGACACAGATATAAAAAAGGAAATATAAAATGAAAGAATATTCTACAGTGGGAAAAAAGAAAAAGGCACACAATTGGTATCAAAACAAGAATCAAAGATATCAAAATTCCCGGGAACCCCTCCCTTAATAATAATAAAAAAAAAAACCGACCAGACCAACCCAATAACTATAAAAAAGGAAACCCAAAATGTCCATAAAAGAGCGTAAGAATCGAAACGGTCCAGAAGGGGAGGAGGAGGGTGAGGTGAAGGGTTCGCCGAGAAGAAGATTGTAGCATGAGTACGTGGGGGTAATGATGATGCTGAGGTTGCTGCTTGTAGTAGTAGTTGTACAGCCTCTGTATTGTAGTGTTCCGGCCGGCCGAGCTGTAGGTAGAGGCTATATATCTCCTTCATTGTTCTTTCTTCTTCGACTTCTTTCTACCGCATCTCTCCCTATAACCCTATCCTTCGGACCTCCAAGGTTGTCGTGGAAAATAATACAAATCATCATTCAAATACTTCCTTCCCCCGTTCCATTCCATCCCAACCACCAAACTTCCCCGGTTCCAATCGGCTATGCGGTGCTGTGGTGCGGCATGCATGGATGGGGGTTCCAGCGGGTTTGGTTGGCTTGCCTTCCTCCTTGGGCCTAACTGTTGTTTGAGCCCCGTCGACTCGACGATCCCGTCTCTGAGGCGCGGAAACTGCTCTTTTGTGGACTGGCGGGCTGATATGAGTTGTACACGTATTCACCACTACATGCACATGTTAGCCTTGTCCAACGGGCAAAAACCCCAAACAAGGGCGACGTGAACATACTCGACATATTTTGCGTCCGAGATGAAGGTGGTTCTTCTTTTACGCTTGGTGTATCGCTGCTCTAGTTTATACAGCTCGTACTCTGTCATGTTTGTTTCCCCGGTTAGCAACAGCACCTCTGATTCGCGGATCTATCAAACAAAAGGTCCAAACAACCTAACCAATCACGTGGTGGGTGGTAGATTGCTGGGTTGCTAGGTAGGAGGGATAGAGAACCACTCACTTGCGTGCAGTTTATCAAAGAGCCCCATGTTGAATCTCACAGACTGACGAGGTGGGGAAGGCCCGGTTGTTTGACTTTGGCTCTTTAGCTTTGGAAGGGTGGTTTGTTCCCTTTATCTTTTTTTTTTCTACGGGACGGTGGTTTCCAGGTTTGCGGCGGGCAGCAGCAGCGAGCAATGAGCGGATGGGGGTGGGGTGAGAGGGTGGGGAAAGAGAAGAGAGGAAAGGGAAAAGAAGAGAAGAGAGGGAAAGAAGGAAGGACGGGAATATAAAGGTAGAAGTAGAATGTAGTAGAACGGGAAAGGGTAAAATGAAGTAGGTAAGTAGTACAGTTAGGTAGATCCCAGCCAGCCAGCCAGCCAGAAACAACGCAGTTTAGTTGGTAGGAATTGCAAAAAAAAAATGAGGAAAAAGAAAAGAAGAAAAGAGGAGTGGCGGCTGCTATAGTAATAATAC
Organism: Morchella sp. 2016-57; assembly: GCA_024713875.1. Classification (NCBI taxonomy): domain Eukaryota; kingdom Fungi; phylum Ascomycota; class Pezizomycetes; order Pezizales; family Morchellaceae; genus Morchella; species Morchella sp. 2016-57. The sequence continues at coordinate 275,653 of JAMGZE010000011.1, forward strand.
TAAAAACTAATAATAATACGGTGCAAAAGGGGGGGGGGGGGGGTGGTGAAGGTGGAGGTGAGGCTAGTAATACCTTAGAGTAGGTACTACTACTCTTAGCTGCTCTGGGATTGGGGGAGCCCAGGGTTCGGGCACCTAAATTGATAAACTCTGGGTAGATGCAAGTTTGGCAAAAGACGGCTAAACCAACGAGTTAAAATGGATATGGACGGAAAAGCTGCAACGAGTCTACTTTGATGCCAGGGTGGACAGCTAAGGTAGAGTAGGAGGTACATTACTCTAGCTGACTGAGGGCGCGGGCTTTTTTTCCTGGCAACAGCTGCTGCAAGAGCAACAGCTAGATCAGGCGTGCAGCCAGGCATTCAGGCATTCAGGCATGTTTATTCACATCCATACAGAACAAGAGCATGAGAGTGTTTCTATGTGCGTGAGAGTGTTTTATTGGTGGGCTTACCCACGACAAACACACACCATGGTTCGGGTCATTCCTGAGCTACTCTGCCAAGGGGAAAAAAGGAGGTGGATCGCTCTCTCTCCGCGCACGCGACAAGCCCAACGCCACAAATCCGCATCTGACACTTCTGGTTGGCCCTGTTCCTGACCATCTCCTGCCCACCCGTGTCAAGGAAGAGAGCGAAATCAAAAAGTCTCCCTTCGGCTTGGGGGCCTGTGCGTTGCACACAACGGTAAAGCAGAGAACCCTTCGAGGGAATGTTTCGAAGACATATCCTCCCATTCGGGCATAGCTCCGCTCGCTGACAGAAACGGGCAAGTGATCTATCTCGACAACCAAACCAGGGAAGAAAAAAATGGTTGTGAGGCCTTTTTTTTTTTCTTTCCCTCTCGCCCTCTCAAATTTTGTGCCGTCCACGCCGCTTGTTTATTAATTGGGGAGTTGGGGGGGGGTGTGTGTGGTGTGGGAAAGGAACCTCGCTGTCTCTCCGCAGGACTGGTACCGAATTTCCCACTTCTCCATTCCTGGACCCGCCGCATAACCGCATTTAGAAAAATAGTTCAGCCAGGCTAGGGAGGGCGCGGGGGGCCAGAAACCGCATTTTTCTCGACCCGGAAAATGTGCTGTACAGCTCAACAAGAGGGGTCGATTTGCGTCTAGAGTCTACATGTACCTACATGTAAAGTACATAGCTTCCAGCTCGTGGACCCCCAGCTACATAGGTGCTTGAAGTGCTGTCGACTGCGCTGGACAGAACAGGTAGGACAATTTTTTTTTTTTAGCAGGCAAGCAGGCAGGTAGGCAGGCAGGCAATTTTGAACCATTATCAAATTCCAGCCCATCATCTCCCATGGAGGCTAAATTATTGCGCGCGTCTAAACCCGTTTTAATTTCTATTTAACTTTTTCTCTATTTCAAGCCACATTCTACCCCCAAATAGTAGAGGGAGACAGACGCCCATCATACGACTGCGGCTTGGGCCGCCCATATTCCCATTCATTATCATTCATTCCCCGAATTAGAACAGGACACTGGCCCGCCCGCGCAGCACGCAAACCACGAGTCCACAGAAGGCCGAACACGAACTCGGGTCCGGACGACCCAACCCGGGGCTCGGCAGGCCAGGCCAATAGGTAAGCGCAGGGAAAAGGGCAAGCACCTAGCTCCTGCCGTGAAACCCGCCCATGGGGAAGGGGGGGGGTAGGAGGGAAAGTGCAATGTTATATTTATTGCTCCGTATTGAAACAAACCCGATCGCGAGTTGTACAGATCAACGATCAAGGAGGGAAGAAAAAAAAAGCAAAAGAAAAATATATATAGTAGGATACCCAACAGCATATGTAACTTACAGTAGGGTAGAAAAAAGTGCTGTTGCTTGCGTGCTGGTTAAAAGTGCACTTTTTGGTTTTTGCCTTTTTTTCATCGTCAAAGTACCTGCATAGGGTTAGGTTACGAGTTGGGGTGGGAAAAGCAACAAAGGAAAATGAAGATGCGCGCGAGAATCCCATCCGACGCTCTAGCTCTAGAATGTCGAGATGAGCTGTCCGGGGCCAGGGCTGTGCGCGCGCATACGTACTGGCACATAATCTCTGCTCGGGCCCGCTGCTATGTAGAGCTACGGTACTGTATGTAAAGTATGTGCTCTACAGAATCGCTAATCTGATTCTGCTGCGAAAGGGGATACAGTACATCACATCAATGACAACATCGAAACATCACAACATTCCCGTTTCACGCACAGTTTTCAGATAGAGGGCGAACCCGTGTACGTCTGTACATAGAGTAAAGTACATGTTAGGGGGAGGGAGGGGCTGCTCTACATGTAGCCAACCACAATGATGGATCATAGCGGAAGGTCGGCCGCAAGGGGCGCTCGTTGGTTCAGATTGAGTGCTCTGTAGCCAACCCTGGGTGCTGTGTATACATGTAGGTACAAGTAATCACGCTGTGATTACCCTACCTGCCTACCTTCCTGCCTAGGTGTATACATGTATGTAGGTACATGTAGTTACATGTACATACCTACAACTTACCTTGTAGGTCCTACTTTGACAAAGGAGACCATAGATCGATGCAGAATGTACCTACATGGTGTATGTAGGTATCACCACCATTAACCTAGCGAGGGGACGAGAGCACACGCATGTATGTACTCTAGAGTGGGTATTCACATACATGTACTCTATACAGTATTCCCCCCTTCCCCCCCAATCATCCAATCACCCAACCAGAAAACAGCTAGATATCAACAAAAACGCACGAGAAATTGTGTTACTCTAAGGTACCGATCTCACTTTTTTTTCTTTCTCTCCCTAGGCCTACTTCCAGAGCAGATTCACGGGCTCTCGAGTACGAGTGTCTACTACTATAATATGCAGGTACACAGACCTTATCTCGACCAGGACAGACATTCATGCATGATGGAAACGACATTGACAACGACAACGACATTGATAATGACCAGGCTTAAATAATTCAATGAAGCGAGACGAAAGCAGAAGAATGAGAAGGGCAGGAGAGGGGGAGGTAATTTCAATCACCGGGAGAATTAAAGCCTCAGCGCCTCGATTTCGTTGATGATGATGAAGACGAAGACGTTGCGCCATCCTCCAATGCCGGCATCGTTTCCTGGGCTAAAGGCACACGCTAGTCGTTAGTCGCAACCCTTACCCCAACACGCATGAAACAGCTGGCGTTGGCTGGCTGATGGTTGGTTGGCTGGCTGGCAACCCCGGGACGTTCCCCGCAAGCAAGCAAGCAAGCAACATGCATCCCCGCCGCCCCGCCCCACGCCAAAAGGAAGAAAGGAACGAAGAGAGAGTAGGTAAGAAAGAAAGAAAAAAACACGCACCTGCCCAAAGAGTGGAGTAGACGCCGCCCGAATTAATGAGTTGCTCGTGAGTGCCTGGAGTCTCGGCAACGGTACCGTCCTTCAGGACGATTATTTGATCTACAGAGAAAACAAAGTTAAAAACTTAGTGTGCCGTTCTGGAAGGTTGTTGACATTATTCTGGTGTTTGATGTGGTGTGTGTGCAAGGAGGAAATAGTCTCACCGCTGTCGTAGATGGTGCGCAGGCGGTGTGCGACAAACACACTGGTTCGCTCCTTCTCCTTCAGTATGGAGTTGATGTTGCTGAGCAGGGCCTGCTCCGTATGCGTATCAAGGGCCGATGTCTACATTCCTGTCCATCAGCGCCCCCTTCTACAATAAGACCCCGGGAATAGCTGAGTGCAATATGGGGGTAACGCACAGCTTCATCGAAGAACAAAAGCGGCGGGTCCTTCAGGATTAGTCGTGAGACTGCAAGTCTTTGCTTCTCGCCACCTGTAATACCATTCCTCAGGTTTAGTCAGGAGTTGCAGAAGAAGAAACCCTAAAATGTAAGAATCGTGGGGTCCGGGTCAGTAGTCACCTGAGATCATCATTCCACGCTCTCCGACCATCGTTTGATAGCCCTCCGGGAACGAGGAGATGATATCGTGAATCTTTGCCCTCTTTGATACACACACCACCTCCTCTGACGTCGCATCAATTCTTCCATAGCGGATGTTGTGCTCAATAGTGTTATTGAACAGTGGCGTGTCCTGCGGCACAACACCGATGCTCTTGCGTAGCGACTCCGTGGTGATATCCCTGATATCCTGGCCGTCGACTAGAATCCTACCATCATGCACATCATAGAAGCGGAACAGCAAGCGCAAGATAGTCGATTTACTGCCCGCACACCCCATCAGTAAAGCCCCCCCAACATCCCCGCAAAACACCAATTCCGCAAAAAGCACTCACCCGCACCCACTCGGCCCCACAATCGCCGTCTTCTTCCCCGCCGGGATCGTGAAGCTCACGTTCTTGAGGATGGGCCTATCCGGGTGGTACCCGAACGTGACATTCTCAAAGACGATCTCGCCGCCCTTGAACTCGAGCGGTTTCGCGTTCGGCGAGTCCTTGACCGCCACATTGACCTTCTGCAGATTGAACAGCGTCTCCATGTCCAGCAGCGACTGCCGCAGCTCGCGGTACACGGACCCGAGGAAGTTCAGCGGTACGGACAGCTGAAAGACGAGTTGGTTGACCATGACGAGGTCGCCGACGGTCAGGCTGCCCTCGACGACGCCCTGGCAGGCGAGGTACATCATTGCTGTCAGTGCGGAGGAGAAGATGATGTTTTGGCCCGAGTTGAGGAAGGCGAGGGAGGTGGCGACTTTGATGGATGCCTTCTCGTAGCTCTTGAGGGCGGAGTCGTAGCGGCCGACTTCAAACTTCTCGTTGTTGAAGTACTGTCATTGTTGTGAGAGCTATCAATCCTGGGCCCGAGGAGAAGAAGGGAAGAAGGGCTATGATACTGTACCTTAACCGCCTCATAGTTAATGAGAGAATCTACCGCTACAGTTGCGGCTTTATTGTCTGCAGCGTTTGCCTGTTTTCTAAATTTTGTCCTCCACGACGTTGTCTTGATCGTAAACACTGAATACGCCAACATTGTCGCCGCCGTGACCGCAGCAAAGCTAGCTCCATATTTATATGTCTCTACAACTTAGCCAACGCCCACATGAATCTCTCTGCTCTACCGGGGGGGTCAATGATAATCCTACCAATATCCCACAAACCATGGAAATCTCCAAAAAGATTGGAAAGATGTGAAAGACCATGGACGTGAGCAAAAAGCTGATCCCCTTGGTCCCCCTATCGATGGCCCTACTCAGCCCGCCCGTCTGCCGCGTCAGATGGAAGTTGAGGTCCAAGCGCAGCAGATGGTCGAAGACGTTGCAGGCCACCTTCCGGATCGCCTTCTGCGCGACATTGGCGAATATGGCGTTGCGGAACTCCTGGAACGCCGTGGCGCCAACCCGCGTGAGGCCATCTTGAGATTCAAAGCATTACTTTAGGTATTTCCGTACGGGGTAGGGGTGGGTGGCTCGTACATGCTAGTATTATGGCGCCGGCGGTGGTCCAGACGGTGCCGCCGAGGGCGAGGAAGTCGACGTTCATGGAGTCTACGATGGTCTTGAAGAAGAAGGGGACCTGGACGTTGAGGACCTGGGCGGGCGGGGAGAGTCAGTTTATATTTTCCGGGGCCCGCCCGCATGCTCCTACCGCTACGTGTAGCAAAAAAACATTACGACATACCTTTGCGCCGACCAGCAGTCCCAGCGATAGCCCGACGCGGACCTTGATCCCTAGCTCGCCCTAGAAGAAGAAGAAGCAGTTCTCAACCACATGGACAAGCCTCTACAGTCAATTGCGAGGACGGAGGGCCCCTACTTTCGGCCACAGGTACGTTGACATCTCCTTGATGATGCCCCAGTCGGCCTTGCGCTGCTCCTTTGTTGTGAGCTCTGCCTCCGCTAGCAGGTTGGTCTTCTTGTGCGGGTCGCCGGCTAGCGTCTTTGCGGCGGCCTTTTCACGCTCCCCTGGGGTGTTGTTGCGCCATTGGTGGGTTGTTGAGAAGTTGCGGCGGAGGTGCGGGAGCAGGAGGGGAGAGGTGGTGGTGGAGGTGGTGGTGGTGGGGAGGCGGTGGTGGTGAAGCTTGAGGCGCCCTCCCCGCGCAATTGGCCGGAGAATGCGGGCCGAGAGCATCGAGGCGGCGGTGGTGGTGGGTGGGTTCGGGGAGGTGGGTGAATTAGCTGTGGAGGGGGAGCTTGGTGGGGGTGTAAGGCGGGGGGTTGAATTGAGGTAAATGACGACAGGGTGCTTTGCTTGCTTGGGGGATTGAGCTTCGTAGTAGGTGCTGATTAGTCATTCATGAGTCATTGGGGGTTATGCTTTTTAGAGTTCCGGTAGACGCTATCTACATGTATTTTCTTGCTCTGGTGATTTCTTATGTCTCTGTGGATAGTGAGCTTTCATGGTGTGGTCTTTGGGGCGTGATGTTTTGCGGGACGGGACATATACAAATGTGCGGGTGTTCTGCCTCCGTGAGTGATAGTTCATGACGCCCTTTCTCGGTAACGACACCAGCCTTTCCTCTCCCAACACCAACCACAGCAGTATAGTAACCAACACCAGCGACTCTCCTGGGCAAGAGCACTTTCCAGGACTACACAGCCCGTCGAACACACTAACCCGAGTCAGACGAATAAGCGAAAAACAATGCATGACGGCCGGGCGTTGACATCATATCACTGCACTTCCCGAGATGCTACCAAGGACATGGTCGAGTGATCTTTTCCCGCACTTTGGAGACGCAGTTGTCCAGTGGTGGTGCGAGACTCTAAGAGTCATATCTGCATCCTATCCTAACTGGCACGCGGCTCTATATCGCGGTACCAGCACTATAAGATGCACTATAGCTCGGGGGTTGGCTGCACCAGAGATACTACCGCGCTATAGGCAGCTTGGCCTCGTTCTGCTCAGACCTGGAGAGCTCAGACTGGACAGCGCTCAGATAGGCTCGCCTCAACAGCCGAGTGATGCGTCGTGATTGAAACACGGGGATTACCACCTCGCCCCGGCTTGGTTATTTGGAGCCGCTATTGGAAAGGTATCTCTTGCGTTGAAGTTGGGTTTCTTTGTTGCACGTCACACTGGTGGGCGTGAACGAACGCTTGCGGACTTGAAGCTCTTGTCCCCAGGTTCCTTTGATGCGGAGACTAGACCCGTAGCCAGACCCCTAGTACAAAGGGATTGCGCAGGCATCATGAAAAGTCAAAGGACCACAGCGGCATGCCTACCCAAAGGTCCTTGATACAAGACCGAAAATCAAGAGCCAAAATACATGTCCCTTACGCAAAGCGCATTACTCAAACCTCTTACGGGCCAGCAAGACTCTCGGCAGCATATCTACCGGAACACAATCCAGCGATACAAGTCCCAAACACCCAGGTCCTTCTAGATCTATGTATAGGAGGCCATATGCCTTCCGCCGCTGCACCCGGCCCAACGCCACCAGTACCCAGAGCCGCAACCAGCGCGCAACCCTAACCCTGCCGTTTAATGATCTCGAGTCTGGGATATTCACGCGCCCCCAAGTAATTCTATTGAGGCTGATCGCCCGGTTGGATAAAAAGGGCGTATGACAGCATCCACAGTTGGAGACCTAATTTCCAAGTATTCGTGGGCAGCTGGCGCCCGTATACTATTTATTAATGCGAAGGCCGAGTAATATAAAGGGCAAAACCCCCCCCTCGCCTCCTCCTCGTAGACGTACACACTGAACCTTTCTGTCTGTGACTGCCGAACCCAAAACAAGCTCCGGACAAAGCAAAAACCACAGCACATTAATCAACCCCTAGCTACATCCCCCTTCCCCCTCGAGGAGCAGTTACCCTCCCCAATATCCATCCTCCCCATCCCACCGCACCGCATCCCATCGGCCCCCAAACCCAAAGTTAACCCCCAAAACGCACCACAAACAAACAAAAACCATGGCCAAAAAGGGCGTCCCAACCACGCAGCGCATGCTCGCGCTGTACAACGGCGCCAAGCCGCCCAAGAAAGCCGCGCCCACGCCGGCGCCCGCGCCCGCGCCCGCGCCCGCGGCACAGGGGGCAACCCCCGTCAACAAGGACGACCTGCCCGAGAACCAGCCGGGCCACCCAAACTTCAACAAGCTGTACGGGCTGGACCTGGGCGAGCGCGCGGCCCTCAAGAAGGAGAGGAAGGCGGAGCTGCGGGAGCGCGACGCGAGGAAGGATCGTGTTACGAGGAAGGGGAGGGAGAGTAAGAAGGTGAAGCAGGGGCTGGCGGGCGATTGGTAGGTTGGGTTGCTGGCTGGCGGGGCTCTTTCTTTCTTTCTCTTTTCTTGTTTTTCCTTTTATTTTGTTTTGTTACTCTTGCTTGCTTGCTTGGGCTTGGGCTCGGCTTGTTGGGGGTTCGATCCGGTTCGGTTCGGGTCGCGGGGGCTTTCTGGGTGTCGGGGACTATTTTACACGATAGATTCAACGATCGACTTAGACGGGGGTTCTTTTCTTTTCTTTTCTTCCTTTCGTTTTTTTCTAAATGGGCTATTATTATTATTGGGACTTGGGATTTGGCTTCCCCCCTTCTTTCTTTCTTTGAGTTAATGGGTTCGAGCTTGTTTTTTGATTTTGATTTGATTTGATTTGATACACCGAAGACTAGATGGTAGCTACACATACACCAATTAAAGCTTCTACACCCGCAGTACCGTGCTAGCTACAGAGTACCAATGGGCGCGGTGAATGTGCAGTGGGTGGGTTTGGTTGGCGTCCTTACATGGACGTTAGGAGTAATCACTTAGTAGTAGCCACTAGCATTGTGGTGTGCTTTCCTACGGTTGGTTGGCTATAATATAATATAATACAGCACTGGCTGCGGGCTACGTCGGTGTTTCGCCCGGCTGCCAGTTGGTGGGCGTTGTGGCAGTATCTCCCTAAAGTGAGAGTTGGCTACATGCACCCACCAATGGCTGTTGGCTGTGTGGCGGGCCAGGCCCCGATCTTAAGGTGGGCTTTGCGGGCCGTGTAGTTAGTTAGAGCTGTAGGCAGGGCTAGGGTTCCCGTATATGCTCGCACCGATCATTACCGGCTGAGCCATCATTGACCCTGGTCTTTGCGGTGGTCCCGGACAGGAGTGGTGGTGTTAGTTTCTATAACTGAGTGCCAATGGTCCTCTTGTTCGAATTAAGTCGTCTGCTCTATTGTTTAATGGGTCTTCTCAATAGTGACTACTATCGACACAAGATCTGGGTTGTTCTATGGTTACTAGATACTCCTCTACAATACTGTCATTATACTCATATCATTAGTATGCAACCTACATATACTCCAAACGGCCACCCTACAGCCTCGGCGGCCCCTCAACAATGAACCACCTCCCCCGCCAACTTCTCCAATATCTGCACCACGCCCCTCTCCGCGGCCGCCGCCAGCTCCGGTCCAAGGCCTTGATACACCTCTGCGACGATCTCCGCGGCCGCGACGCCCTCGGACCCGCCCCACAGCGCCGCCAGCTTCGCCCTCTCCTGCCGCCGCCTCAGCACCGCCAGCACCTGGTCCTCCCGGTTCTGCCGATGGCGGACGTAGTACGCGATCTTCCTTGCGGCGTCGTCGACGGCGGCGCCGTGCGCGGGGTACAGCCTTGCCGCGCCCACGGCGGCCAGCTGCCCCAGCGACGCCATGTACGCTGCTAGATCCTCAAACACCGTTGTGCCGTGGCCTAGCACGGTGTCGCCTGTGAGCAGCGCGTTCTCCTCGCGCAGGTGGAAGCACATGTGGTCTGGCGTGTGGCCGGGGGTGTGTAGCGCGGTGAGGGTCGCGCCGGGGACGGCGAAGGTCTGGCCGTGGGCGATGGGGTGCTGCGTGGCGGTGGGGGTGTGTTTGTGGACTGTTGTGGCGGGGGAGGAGGACAGGAGGGCGGGGAGGCCGCCGACGTGGTCGCCGTGGTGGTGCGTTAGCAGGCAGGTGCTGATGGAGGCGCCTTCGGTGGTGAGCACGGATTGGAGCGTGCTGTGCCAGTGGGGGTGGCCCGCGGCGGTGTCCACTAGGATGCGGTCGGGGCCGGTGCCCAGGAGGTAGGTGTTTGTGCCTTGGAGGGTGAACTGCGGGGTGTTAGGTGGGGGTTGGGTGCGGGGGGGGGGGGGGGGGGCCTGCTTACCTTTCCGGGGTTGTGGCCGAGGATTCGGATTACTGCTGGGGAGAGGCGCTCTGATGCGGGGAGGGGGGGGAGGCTGGCGAGCTGGGCGGCGAGGAACTCGTCGTGGGCGGTCTTGGGCTCTGGCATTGTGTGTACTTCTGCGGGGGGGGCTATTCTGTTCAGGAAGAAGAGTTGATTGATCAGTCGAGGCCTGTTAGTTATTGCTGTGAGTACCCGCCGTGTGGGAGTGAACATGAAGTTGAATCTAGAATATATTGGGAGGATCCAGAGCTGATATGACTTATAAGAAGAAGAAGAAGGCTGTATTTACACTCGATGTTTGTGATTACTTTCTGCTGTCATCCGTACCCGAGGTAACTTTTTCTTTCTCTGTGGGGGCCGCCGGAGTCGCGTAATCATCAGTCCCGTCCTCGTAATTCAAAGTGCAGTCGGCGTCACAAGCAGTCGCACACAAAACCCACAAACCAATCATTTCCCTTCCCCTCACAGCAACTCACTCACCCTGGTAATGATCACGCTTGCATAAAAAAATATATGTGAAACAAAAACAAAAAAAAGAAATGGATTTAAATCGATTCCACTTGATGCCCGTATCTACTGACTACTGCTACTGCTACTGTCCCGGGCATACATAGAAAAACACACACTTGATATATATCTATATCCATCCACCCACCCAACCATACCCAAAGGAAAAGAAGAAGAAAAACACGCACGGGGGAGGAAGAGGGGACATCTAGATGAGGTCGTGCTCGACGTGCAGATACTTCCTATCCTCCCTCTTCTCCTTCTCCGTCATTGGCGGCAGATCATAGTATGTCGCAGGACTATCACCCCACCACCTCGTTAGCAAAAACCCCCAAAACACAAGGAAGAAAGGGTAAAAAACATACCGGAAGTGCCTGGTGTACTGATACGCCACCTCATCCACATTGTCCGGCACAATCCCCAGGTCCGCAAACGTCTTCGCGCTCGGGTCGATAACCTGGTCGATAAACTCCCTCTCCACCTCATCGGGCGAGACCGTTGGCCACCACAGGTAGTCGAGCGCCCTCGCGATCGTCTTCAGCACTGGCTTCGGTAGGTTGATGTGGCGGCGCTTGTGGATGATGTCGCGGTCGACGATTTTTGCCAGCTCGGCCATGGAGTACTCCTGTGGGCCGTAGAGCTCAAACGTCTGCCCCGCCGTGGTGTCGTCGTACGCGATTGTTTGCAGGGCCTTGCCCACGTCCGTGACGTGCACGGGGCGGAAGCGCTGTGCCATGTTGTTGGCCGTAAACAGGTTGGTGACGGAGGCGAGCTTGAGAAGGAGGCGGTCCTCGAAGCCGAACATGGGCGAGGGGCGCACGATCGTCGTCTCTGGGAAGATCAGGCGGGCGTCTTCTTCGGCGCGGCCCTTTGTGGCGTAGAACTTGGAGGGGGAGCTTGGGTCGGCGTTGTAGGATGAGACGTGGATGAAGCGGTCGACATCGTATTTGGCGACGGCTTCGGCGATGCGCTGCGTGCCTTCGACGTGGACGTCTTCATAGGTGAAGTTCCTGTTTACCGTTAGTCGTAGCCTAAACGCAGTCTGTAGCAGTAAGAAGACGTACTTGGTGGTGTAGTCACGCCCGACGAGATTGAAGACTATGTCAGAGTGCCTTACGCACTCTTCGATCGAGGGTGTGTTCCTCAGATCAAACTCCTATTTCCCCCCACACACGCAATTATCAGCACCCATTTCCAACCCATCTCCACACACAGCCTTCTAACTCCGTAAAGAATACTCACCACCATGACAACTCTACCAAGATCCCCAGTGAGCTTGAGATGGCGCTTGGCCATCTCCTCACGGAACGGGACCACAACAGTGCACCCGGCGCAAGCTGTCCCCCGCAACCTACATCAACACACACCCCGTATACCCTTTTCTTCTCCCGGGGGGAACTACATACCGAGCTTGTTGACAACGTAACGCCCGAGGAATCCAGTAGCCCCAAAGACAGTTATGGTGTGACCTATATGCGTACTACAATTAGCAATCTGCGAACCCAATCCCTCCGCCGCCATCATATATATCCGGGTACGAACCTCCAATTGAAGACCTATCCACCCCCCACGCACACAGCATTAGCACCCACCCACAATGTCAAGGAAGCAGCGATAGCGCAAGCACACACTCACCTCCCACCGCCTGGCTGGCGAATGATCGGCTTTCCGGTTCTCGTGATTGCGATATCATGGAAAGACCTCTTTGCCGGCTGGAGCACAGCACCCCGAACTGGGGCAGAAAACAGGCACCTCTGCATCATTGTTTTTCAAAGAAATGAGTGGAGAGGGGGGAAGAAAAAGAGAGAGGAATTGAGTTTTTTTTTTCTTTATCGGCGACGGCGGCGGGGAGGGAGAGGCCCTTTTTTTTACTTTAAGCTGGAACGGCAGGCGGGATGTGGTCGTCGGGTGGAGGAGGTGCGGTGGTGCGGCCCCACCACGTGATCTGCTGGCAATGCATGTATTCCTGCTTATTCATCCAGGGTCAGGGCTCCCGGCTGCGTTGCTACGGGTTAGGTTGGGTTGGGCTTGGTGGGATGTGTGAGAGAGGGACATTCATCCATACCTTTAATTGCTATCAATCTCAACACCACCCATCAACCCATCATCATCATCAATCCATCCGTCCCTACTATCCATCCATCCCTCCTCATCTCCAGCTCACCAAACAACCAATCAGCACAACACACAACTAGCAGCAATGGAGATCGACCCCAAGCCAGTGCCAGAGTTCCTCACGCAGCAGCGGGACGAGGTGGCCCCGCCAAGTCTGCAGCCGCTCTTCCTCGACTTTGAGGATTTCTGGGAGCGCAAGCTGTGGCACCAGCTGACGGGCGTGCTGCTCCAGTTCTTTGAGCACCCGGAGAGCGCACCCATGCGCATCCCGCTCTACAAGAACTTTGTGCTGACCTTCTCGGACAAGATCAACCAGCTCAAGCTCGTGACACTGGGGCTGTCGGCCTCGCGCCAGTGCAAAGGTGTGTTCCATCTTTATGCTGCCCCAGCACACACACACACACACACGTAGATACGAGCAAAGACTGATGATGGTGATGGTTGGGTGGAGATAGATAACCAGGAGGCCCTCGAGTTCCTCACAGCACTGGCGGAGAAGGTTAATAAGGACGACTCGAAGGACGCATATGTGTATGCCACAGTCGAGGTTGCCAGGGTCAAGCTGCTTCTGCGGGATCTTGAGGGAGCACGGAAAGCTCTGGATGACGCCGAGAAGCACCTCGAGACCTTTGACTCCGTGGAGTCCGTCGTCCACGCATCCTTCTACCGTGTGAACGCCGACTACTACAACGTCTGCCCCTCCTCCCCTTCCAAACCTCCCCTGCACATAAAAATAGCTAACCCCCCACTCGCACGCACAGGCCAAGCTCGAATTCGCCTCCTACTACAAAAACGCCCTCCTCTACCTCGCCTGTGTACACGTCCCTGACCTCAGCATTCCCGAGCAGCAAGAACGCGCCTACAACCTCTCCGTCGCGGCCCTCCTCGGCGAAACCATCTACAACTTCGGCGAGCTCCTCCTCCACCCCATCCTCGACTCCCTCAAAAACACAGAGCACGCCTGGCTCCGCGAGCTCCTCTTCGCCTTCAACGCCGGCAACCTCGCAGGCTTCCACGGGCTCAGCGGCCACCTCTCCAAGCAGCCCCTCCTCGAGCAACAATCCAAGTTCCTGCGCGAGAAGATCTGCCTATCGGCACTCACCGAGGCCGTGTTCCGCCGCCCGCCGCACGACCGCGCGATGAGCTTTGCGACAATCCTCGAGGAGACGAGAGTCTACCCAGCGGAGGTGGAGCACCTGCTCATGAAGGCGTTGAGTCTGGGACTCGTCAGGGGGAGCATCGATCAGGTGGCGGAGGTGGCGAGGATCTCGTGGGTGCAGCCAAAGGTGCTGGATAGAGACCAGATCCTGAGCATGAAGCAGAGGCTGCTGGACTGGGACGAGAACGTGAATAAGATGGGCGCCTGGATGGAGACTACGCTGGCGCCGCCGGCAGAGGCGTAGAGCTAGGGCGGCGTGTGTGCGTGCGTGTGCGGTGTGTTTGTAGCGCTAGGGAAGGGGAGCTTAGGTAGAATAAAGATAGCTTCCTTCTGATGATTTGAACTGTAGGCTGTAATTTGCTCTGGGGTGGGCTCTGATTCTGTAGTGGTGATGCTTTGAAGAGGGGGGGGGGGGGGGGATTGCAATTGGTAACACATAAGCTCTTAGATACTTATCGCAAGGTTTGGAATAAAAGTGGTCCTGGTGATCATTGGTCCTAGTTTTTGTTTCTTGTACTTTGTTTGTTACAAACATTCTATCGTCCTGTTCCACACTCTAGGGCCCTGCATCTTCCTAAAGGAACTACAAGTCTGCAGACAGATTATCTAGACCGGTTCAGTCTTGATGATACGAAGTGCAACACTACATTTGTTACTCTTGAACCGGGGGGGGGGGGGGGGTTAGTACTCTCGGGTTCTTGCCCGCTTTAGAAAGCTACCACCGGATCATTACCACCCCTCATCACAATCCATCACCTGCCACAATCTATCACTAGTCACAATCTATCACTAGTCACAACACAAGCTATCACCATACCACTCACTAGGCTACTCATAATAAATCACCTGCAGCCTCTACAATTCTACAAGGATCCACATACCAACCCTTTCCATTCCCCCCTTCTCTTTCTTTCAATCTATGTAATGATAATATACACTTCCCTCCCTCCCCTCTCTTCCCCTACGACCTCACAAAGGCCCTAAAGTCCGAGTCCTGGAACTCCGTCTTCCCGTCCCGCCCCACAATGGCCACCTTCAGCCCGCTCGGCTGTCTACCCGTACCAACAGTCACCGGGCGCTCATCCGCCGCGCCGATCGTGATCTTCTCCGTGGGGCCTTCAAGCGCCTTGGTGGCTGTGGGTGAAGAGGGCAGCCCCGGCTCGGTGGAGGCGAGCTCGCTGAAGTCTTCCCTGCGGAAGACCTCGGAGAGGCGGGTAGTGCGTGACTGGACAAGGATTGTGCTAGGCCCTTGGAAGCGGAGAAATAGCTACACCTGGAGTATTAGCACCACCGCATAGGGGAGGGTTCAATGAGAAGAAGGAGGGGAGAGAGAGGGGGGCAATACCCTATCGCCCCAGATTGTCCTGCGCGACCATGTCTTGATGCCAAAGAGTGTTCTGGCGACGGCCTTGTACACCTCCGACTCCCTTATGGCCCGGATAAACTCCAACTCCGGCAGAAACTTGCGAATGGCGCTGAAGCGGGGAACCTGCAGACGGAGCGATGTGCTCCTGAGGCGATACGGCAGCGGCCGCGACGGCCCGTTCATGGAGTATGCGAGCAGCGCGCTAGGGTGGACGGTATACTCCTCACCGGGCTTGAGTGTCACCTGGTAGATCTGGCCGCGGCCGATCAGAGCGACGAGGCCGCGGCCGGTCAGTTTGGAGTTGCCCCAGTGGGCCAGACTCTAGGATCGTTAGCCGGGATTGCCCGGGGGATGGGATGAGGGGATGGGAGAGGGTTTTACCATTTTGTGGCTGATTGTGGGCTTGGAGGAGATGGAGTGGCCGGTCCAGGCGAGGAGGGCATCGTTCTGCGTAAGCATCCAGTCAACTTTGCCGTCGAGCTCTATGATGCCGAAGGTAGTGTTGGGGCTGTTGGTGGATATTAAGCATGTGAGAGGTGTTGTGGAGGATATCTGTGGTTAGGTGTTTGTATCAGCATTTTGTTTGTGCCGTAGTATAGTATCGATGTGCAATGGATGATGGATAATATAATATATATTCCCGTATTAATTGGAGCCTCAGCATACTTTCTGGTATAAGAACGGGATTCGCAGAGCTGCCCTCCTGAAGGGCTCGAGAATCGACAGTGTTGAGACCGCCTATAAGTCCATAATGTCAGATAAAGAACTTTCTTTGGTAATCCGATGAACCCTCACGTTCTCGGTCTGCCCATTGATCCCCACCAGGGTTCCCCTCCTCGAGTAGAGTAATGACGATGCTGGCAGAGCTACCGACAGCATCGAATATGGAGCTCCCAGGACCTCAAACCTCACATCTAAACCCACACCACACCGCGCAATTAGCTCCCAGAACCCCCCACAAAAACCACAGAGGGGGGATCAATCGCCAGCAAACTCACCAGCCGGAAAGGGTCCCGCCCCGCTCAACTTCGGGATCGCTTGTGTCTGCTCTGACAGGTCCACCGGGCCATCGATGGACGATGTTGACGGGGTTGCCCTAATATGCACATTCCTCCTCCTCCCAGCTGCTGTCGTACATTGGCGGAGGAGCAGTAGTGGAGGAGGGTGGGCGAGAAACAGGCGAGTGGAGTTACGAGCGGCGGCCATGGTGCGTGCGGTGGTATTAATTTCTGCGAGTGATGGAATGAAGCTCGCTTGTGAGCCTCATTCACACATGCGTTTTGAGGTAATGATTTTTTCCGGTTCGGATACATCCTGGGCTATGGTGGGGGTTTGGGGGTGAGGGGCGTCATGGCAACGGCGGGAACCACGTCAAAATTAGAGTCCGCTGGCCAATCATTGACGGGCTAGGGGAGGGAGTAATGATAGTTTGGCAATATTTCTGTTGAAGGCGCGAAAAAGTGGATTTCTCATGTAATTCCAGAGCTTGGGCTATGGGCTATGTAGCTATACAGTGCAATACATTTAACACAGTATATCACAGTAAGCTTGGTTAAATTTGCCCCGATCATGAGTCGGCGATGTTCATTGCATACCGCAGATATAAGAAGTTGAAGGTTAGGGGGGAGATGCTTGTTTGATGATCAGTGATAGATTAGACGCTTCCGATCCCCCTAGAACACCTCTCACAAAACATATGTTAATTGGTTAATATTTGGTGAGGGAAATCAGCTCGAGAGGTAAAGAGGCCAGTTACAGTGACGATATTCCTTCTTGAGTCCAGTTGTTCCGCTGAGGGAGTGTTCCAATAGAGAGGAAGACGTCTAAGACTTACGTAGATTCTCAATGCGAGCGCAAAACTCCACATGCTGTTTGCGCCGTGGAAGTATAGTTCGACATTGGTCGCGATCGTGCTCGGGGGACTCGCTAATATGACAAGGTTTCACCTAGTGCATACCGCGGGATTGTTTACTTAAATTGATTGATAATGAGTGTCCACGGGATACAACTCCGTTGAAAAGACACATTTACTCGTGTTGTAGGGTTGACACGAGGGGCCTGCTACCCCGAATGGCAAGATCGAGTATAAGTGATAGAAATGTAACTGACTTTGTAGGGATGACCACAACCCCCCCTTCCAATTTTTTTTAAAAAAAAGGGTATTTCTATTCATTTCTTTATAAAGAATACAAAACGAAACAAAGACAAAAAACGCCATAAATTACATCACAAACCATCACTCGTGCTCTCCTCGGGCTTAGATTAAATCACCCATCATACCCTGATGGGTGGTTATTACTTCCCATCGGCTTCTCGACTGGCAGGCAATACTTAAGAATGTCCTTCAACGACTGCCACGCAAAACCCCACGAAAACTCGAACTCGCCGGGCACATGCGGCGGGCCATTCTCCCACGATGCACGGTCCGCCTCCTCCTCGGGGGTGGGCTCGGGGGTCACGTACTTATAGTAGTTATACGCGGGACCCCCGAGGCTGTCGATATCAAACTCCGGTATGATTACTATGGTGAATCGGTTAGTATCTATGTATGGTTGAGAAAGATCTGGTTTGGGATGGGGGTAATAAGGGAGCAACGTACTTGGTCGTGGAGAGTTCGGCGGGGGTGCGATGGTTGGGAGGACTGTAGGGGCCGCTGGCGGCGGCGGTGGTGGTGGTGGCGGAGGGGGTGGAGGAGGATGGGGGTAGAGGAGGGGGTGGGGGCGGGAGAGGTACAGTGGGGTCAGCCGAGTGAGCCGCTATGTTGGGTCAGTATTTAGAACTATAAGGGGATAGGGGAAGGAGACGAACCCTTCCATTCTTCGTGGTTTAGTGGGGGTCCTAGGACTCCATAGTCGACTTTATGGATGATCTCCCTGGGCTGGATCCGACTAGCTATATGCTTGGTCAGTATTGAAAACCGTAAGAGATAGGGCATATACAGGGGAGAGGGAATGACAAACCTTTCCAGTCTGCGGCAGATTGTGGGCGCCCGAGCACTCCAAAATCTACCTTGGGAATAAACTCCCTAGCGTGGAGCCTCTTGTGAGACTCGGAGTTGAGGCCCGGGTTGATGGGGGCAACATCGTTGATGATGTAGTCGTTCCCTAACGACCTCATTGACGGTGCAACATCGTTTCCGAGAGCGATGATATTACCGCTTGGGCTTTGATGTTGGGTTGATGAGCTGGCTGCTGCGAGAGCGCCAGTAATGAAGAAAGGTAGGTTTTTCCACAACATTTTGATCTTTTGGTGTTTGTATTGGATGGAGTGTTCTGAGAGAAGGGAGGAAAGATGTGGGTTTATATAGACGTAGCCCCTCTGTTATAAACGTGGCCTCTCTCTTAGTCTTAATTGCGTGACTTCGTATCG
This sequence comes from Morchella sp. 2016-57, assembly GCA_024713875.1. Classification (NCBI taxonomy): domain Eukaryota; kingdom Fungi; phylum Ascomycota; class Pezizomycetes; order Pezizales; family Morchellaceae; genus Morchella; species Morchella sp. 2016-57. Next base: position 294,201 of record JAMGZE010000011.1, read on the forward strand.
ATTCCCTCATTTCAAGAAGTGTGTCATAATTCCGCTCAGCGGACTTTGTTAGGCTATCGTGAGGGGTCGAGTGATATACTGTGTTCGTATTGCACTAGCTAAACGTCCGCATCAGGCTTTGATACAACGAGCTACGCGCATATTGGGACTAGTGTGATTGAACTATCTATAGGCTTTCATTTAGACAACTACAAGTCAAGACCTCTGGAAGTATTTTAATCACGCCACCACATGTCTTAGCCAATAAAACCGTCAGAACAACTTGATCATCAAGCTAGTTCCATTTTAAAATTTCAGAGGACAGATCTCCTCTCTATAGACCAAGAGGAAATGTGCATAACATTTCTCTGCTGTGATCTAATCTCGTAGAGCAGTAGGAGGGCTGGGTACGAGCCTATCTGTGATCTAGATCTATTCGAACTTTAAATGACCACCTTTACGCACATCAGTGATAAACGTATAGCTTATGGATAGAATCGATGAGCTGGCCTGAAAAGTGCTATATTTTCTTAGTCTCGTACCCATCCCCTACGTGCAGCTTGCTTGCTGCTCACGGTAGGAGGGCTGGGTACGGGCCTGATATTTCCTTTACCTCCTCCTCCTTCTGCTACCCGGAGTACTCATGTATCATTGTTATTTCGTCATTTCATGAGAATGATTATAAGTGTAGTTGTTTCTTGGTTAGCATTATACCATAGATATTCAATTAGTCCCCTAGCGTTATTACCCTTTATCACAGCAGTTTAAGTTCTTTTTTAGTGTAAGCGGCGCTAGTGAGCTTTTCGAGTGCATTCTACGGTAATTGATCAGAAGGCCTAAAATCGAGCTAGAATTACTCCAGGAAGGTATCGAGAGCATAGTAATTCTTTTGGACCTTAGAACCGTAAGACTTATAGAGATATATCGATATCCCCGAACCCCAACCTAACGATGTCACAGCCAGAGCTTCCCCTCGTGAAAACTTAAGACATTGGTTGTGCGAGTGATGCCATGTGATTCATCTGACTCAGAAGAGTGGCGGATGTGGGGTCCATTAAGGGTTTTTACGTGGCTAGTGCTGATCAAGGTAAGCCCCAAGAAAGAGCTCTTGATGGTGGTACGCTGCTTTTGTTGATGGGTATAAACGGCATAAGAGATGTTTCAGTGGAAATTTACCCCTCCAATTGGCCCTGTTAGGTGCACGTGGATGAGTAAGTGGTGGGGGGCAGGGTTGACGTCCTTCCACGGTACGATACGAAATAGATCCGACACCATGGGTCAGAGGAGAAGCTTCATGGAGGTTCGTGACGGAGTAGTATAATCAAGTTCAATTGTAATTAGATTCCTCGGTCCGCTACCAAGGCTGAAAAGAAGCTCCGAATTTGTCAAGGGAGATTTTGTAAATGAATGACTGGACCCCTTCCGGCCCCTTCGGAACTGGAACTTCGGAAGGATGGAATTTATCGTGGCGCTCCTGTATGGCCCCGCTGAGTAATTTGTTGGGGATTCCGTATTATTTCTGTGGTGGGTGGCACGCGGACACCGGCTATCGTATTTGCCAAGAGACCTTACCCGGTCTGCGGAGGTTCTGCCCCAAGAGGCCCCATTCGCTAAGTGAGAAACTTGAACTCTGGGTTCTTCACTCACACTTCAGTTTTAAACAAAAAGCCCTCTTTTTCCTTCCCAGGAAGATCGTTTCACCGTCTTACCCACACTTGTCCTCCCTTACATCCTCATCACTTTCATCAATTTTTAGGAGATATCTTTTGGATTCAATCTCTCTAGGCAGTCATGTTGAAGTCGTTTATTCCCCGACAGTCCCGCTCATTACTCCGGCCCTTGAACTCAGGCGCCCCTTCCGCCTTCTACCTTGTCCCCCGTAGAGGATTCGCCTCTGAGACCCCCGAACATGATGTAATTGTCATTGGTATGTGAAGCACACTCCCCGATAGGTGTTTGCAGGCAATGGCATGGTGGAATAGCTGAGCTGACGGGCGAGGTTTTATATAGGTGGCGGTCCAGGAGGATACGTTGCAGCCATCAAGGCTGCTCAGGAGGGATTGAAGGTGAGAGTTACCAATTACAGATAATAAGAAGTTCGGCGGGGTCTAATGACGGGATGTATAGACTGCGTGCATTGAGAAGCGTGGTGCTCTTGGTGGAACATGTTTGAACGTTGGATGTATCCCTTCAAAGTCACTGCTCAACAACTCGCACATCTACCACCAGATCCTACACGATGTAAAGAACCGTGGTATCGATGGTTTGTACACCCATTGTGACATATTCTATTTCTTTTCCGAGCAGGGGCTGAAAGGCTGACCTTATGCAGTTGAGGGTGTTAAACTCAACCTTACACAAATGATGAAGGCGAAAGAGACCTCCGTCTCTGGTCTTACAAAGGGTATCGAATATCTTTTCAAGAAGAACGGCGTCGACTACATCAAGGGAACTGGTACCATCACCGGCGAGCACGAGATCAAAGTCAACCCTCTCGAGGGCGGAGAAGCTCAGACATACCGCGCAAAGAACATCATCATCGCCACTGGATCAGAGGCTACACCATTTCCAGGTCTTCATATCGACGAGAAAAGAGTTGTTACCAGCACCGGTGCGATTGCGCTCACCGAGGTACCTAAGAAGATGATCGTCATTGGAGGTGGCATCATTGGACTCGAGATGGTTTGTATCTAGGTCTTGGTAAAACTGAGGAATTAGCTGATAGTAGGGTTTAGGGCTCTGTATGGTCACGACTGGGTGCTGAGGTCACCGTGGTTGAATACTTGGGTGCAATTGGTGGCCCAGGTATGGATGCTGATATGGCCAAGACCATGCAGAAGATTCTCGCAAAGCAGGGCATGAAGTTCAAGCTCAATACCAAGGTTCTTGGTGGCGATGTCAGCACTAATGACATCAAGATCAAGATTGAGGCTGCCAAAGGTGGTAAGGAGGAGGAGGTAAGCTTAATTGTAGTAGTATATATATGCGGGCTTAAGCTAATTATCGGTTTATAGCTCGATGCCGACGTTGTCCTTGTTGCTATCGGCCGCAGACCATACACCTCCGGCCTCGGTCTCGAGAATATTGGTATCGAAACCGACGAGAGGGGCCGCATTGTCATTGACCAGGAATACCGCACCAAGATCCCCCACATCCGTGTAATCGGAGATGTCACTTTCGGGGCTATGTTGGCGCACAAGGCCGAGGAGGAAGGTATCGCAGCCGTTGAGTACATTAGCAAGGGCCACGGACATGTAAACTACGGCGCCATTCCCAGCGTCATGTACACACACCCCGAGGCTGCCTGGGTTGGGCAGACTGAGCAGGAGGTTAAGGCCACTGGAAAGCCCTACAACGTTGGAAGCTTCCCATTCAGCGCCAACTCCAGAGCTAAGACCAACTTGGACACTGAGGGAATGGTAAAGTGAGTATACACTGTGGCGTCGAGATTTATTTGATGCTAATATTTTACTTCCTTCTACAGATTCATCACAGATAAGGAGACTGATAGGATTTTGGGAATCCACATCATTGGACCCAACGCTGGTGAGATGATTGCTGAGGGTGTTTTGGCTCTTGAATACGGTGCATCCTCAGAAGACATTGGCCGCACAAGTCACGCTCACCCTACCCTTTCTGAGGCCTTCAAGGAAGCTGCCATGGCTGCCTACTCGAAACCTATCCACGCATAAGCTATTTGATCTTTTTTTTGCGTGAATAGAGGGACGTAGGTGATTCAAAAGGCTTGGGTGGGTGTTTTTCTTAGATTAGCGAAGAAACCTGTACGAGAGGTTGGGTGATATGGGAGCGTCTCTGTATTTTTTTTTTTTATATTTTTTTGTTTTCCTCTCTTGAAATATCACAAGCTTGTTCATACCATATCCTCTGTGTAGCACGTAAAGTAGGGTTTGAAGTTTTTATTTTTTTTTCTTCTCAAGTCGAATCGTGTTTTGAGGGCGTGCAGGGGGCATGAGGGGTAAGCGTGGGGTGTTCGGGTTCACCTAACAGGCTACAGCAGAAGTTAGCTAGTAGCGAAGCCGCAGTCTCGCATAAGGTGCATAAGAAGAGGGCTACGGCTCTTCAAGCTTTTGGTTGCAACCATCATCCTGCAGTCCCAGTTTGCGCTTCGGGTGTTGCCGATTATTAAACTTCAAGCCTCAGGTAATGTTCCGATCCGTCTCCAACAGCTGCCCCTGTAAAGACTGCGACTGCACCCTGCAGTAGGATGCACGGGAGGTAACTCCTCACCTCCCTGTCTTTCTCTCTCGTCCCTCCTCTCGGTCCGGTCCTTGACTTTGAGCGCCTCTCTCTCTTCACCGCGATCACAACTATGTCTATTAAGCGTTCTTACGTTAAAGATCTCGGAATCTCAAGTGCTTCGGTGTTATGTCTTCTCTTCACCCTGCAGCAATATGAAATAGCGAGCCTATAATAACGCAAATGATATCACCCCCACAGCGGAAGTTCACACCTAGCTCGCGAGGCCCTCCGGTAAGGGTATATCCAGCGGAGAGAAACTATCGCGTCAAGTGTGTTTGCCCTTGGATAGCCCGGGTTTGCTCCTCCAACCAAGTCATCGCCTACGACTTCCGCTCAGCAGACTCATATTGTTCACTATTCTTGATTGTTATAGCCCCCCATCCTCTTTGGCCACTGGGGGTCCGGACGTATCAGTAGTGAGAGCTTGATAATGCCCTATCAACGTCAATAATGGGACCAGTACCAAGAGTTAGGCCCAATTAGCGCCCCCAGCCAGAAACAAACCAAAATTGTCCAAAAAGAAAAAAAGAGAAAGGAACTTCCCCACACACCAAGTGAACTGATTGAGACTGCTCTGACTCGGAGTTGAACCGAGGATCTCAGCATTACTAGTGCTGCGCCTTACCAACTTGGCCACCAGAGCGTGCTGCGGGGCAAATATTAATGTGGATATAATTTTTACGTAAATCAGTTTTGATAGCGAGTGATATCCTGTGTCAGGCTTGGCTCGCAAGTAGAACTCATTCCGGAGATCAATCATCTCTATAGGGTCAGACATCCTGGCTTTACAAACCCCGGATGGAGCATAGTACAAGCCCTTGCTGTATGTACGGAGAAGATACGAGTAGGGGTTCCATGAGACGTCTATATTGGTTTTTCAATAGATAATGCCCACCTCCCCGAGATAAGAAACGCGGCGGATAGAATATCGATACTTCTGCACAACCGGGGATCCCATGCCGATTATGAGCCCAGTGATCTCGAATAGTTCACCCCGTGTTGAGCCCCCGTACCTACTGTATCGTACGACCTCTATAAAGTCTTGGTGCTGGGTTAGGTAGGGTAATAGATCGCAGTGGATGATCAGGAACAGTACTGCGGTGTGCGTTTGTTATTATTGAGCCTGGAAGCTTGAGGGCACCTCATATACTCATAACCAAGCCCCGATCATAGTGTATCACTCGACGTGGTTTTATTGTGTTTGGACATTGATTGATTGTCACTTCATATATGCATGCAACCCGAAGGTTATGGATAGAAGGTCCAATGACAATATGCTGCCAAGAGCCCCCCTCTCCCCCAGAGTCGCCTCTCGTCCTCACTAGCCGTGTTCGTGGGCTAAAGGTTGAGATAGAGATAGATACTTGGCCCTAATAATCAACAAAAGAACAAGAAGGTAAGAGCAAAATAAGCAAGCCCTCGACGCCTATAGATAAGAAAATCAGGAAAGGATGGAAAAAGGTGTGGTAAAAAGCCGGTCTTATGAACAAAAAAAAATCCCTGTAGAATTAAGAATAGAGTAATGGTCAAAAAAAAAAAAAAAGGAAAGGAAAGGGAAGGAAAAACTCCATATGATTACGCCTGTTTCTCAGCCATGCCCATTTCCCATTATTACCATTCACTATGTTTCCACCGGGCCTCAACTGAGGTTCCGGACAATATAAAATAACAGATACGCCTGCACGCCCAACACCTCTTTCTCTGTCGCTAATGTGACTACACTGTCGTTGAATTGGAACCACTATACTCCTTCATCAGCATCTTAAAACATAGGGTAGAAACGTATATTATGCACTAACCTGACCATTCTCCCTGGAATAGCTCACATAATGTCCAGAGCTAATTTGTCCGTGGTGCTGTACTACGCTTAATAGGTCATACATGTACAGCCCACTCGTCTTGCCTTTACCGGCGCCATCTGCCGAGGCCTTGGCATTTTTCCGGCGCGCGCGTGTGGTGTACGGTGTCATGTCAAGCTGCATCGGGAAACGTATTTTTGTGTCTATTTTCGAAGATCCAGTTGCCGAGTGCTCGAACCGCTACAGGTCTCGTAAGCTTGCATTTTACAGCATTGCGGATTTTGTTTTCCGGGAGGGTAGTTACCTTGAGTTGTATACACAACACCGGCGGGAGCTGCTTCACCGTCAATTGTTTCGTCGCCGTTTCCTGTGAGCTTTTGCAGTGTTCGCAGTTGTACCCATCGACGCCTAGTTTCTCACTACTCGTAAAGCGCTCCAGACACTCCTGCAGCGTCTGCATTGTCGGTTCTCCATCCGTCGTGGTCGCCTTCTTTTTCGACTTAATCCTCAGATCCAGTGATAGATCCATGACCGGGTCATAGGCAGTTGTGATATTCGAGCATCCAGAACATGTAACATCGCTCTGGAGCTTTCCATAGAAGCTCTTATGAATGATACACTTGCATGGGTCTTCCTTAGTGTCGCTATTCCCCCCATTCGTCACGTGGAGCTGGTTGAGGAGAAATTGCAAATACTCGTGCGCATCCTGCTGCTGGTAGCCAGCAAGCGTCTGCTCGCACTTCCACGAAGTCGTGAGAAGGTTCACCGGACCAAATCCATCTACTTTATCCGTAGCAAAGAACTCAGAAAATACTTCGTCCATGGCGCAGGACATGCAATTTATCTGCGTGCACTCCTTTGGCTTATGTCCGTCCGAGAGGTAGAAGTTGCGCACGAGAGGGTTGTGTATAAGGGATTGGAGGACGACGCTCATAAAGCATGTAGATCCCATGTTAAGAAACCCGCGGAGGCCGGTTGCGCGACAGGGGGCGGCATTCGTGTTGGCTTCGATGTATTTGACGTCCTCGGGGGCGGGCTTGTTCTCGTCTATTCGGCGGCGTTTGCGCGCTGTTCGCAGTATTAGAATATTATTGGGGCGGAAGAGGGTAACTTGCAATGTCCTTCGATGGATGCTTCTCGTTCTATTCGGATTCCCTCCAGAGTCGGGTCATAAATAAAGTCCTCGCAAAGGAAACAGTAAACATGGCCGCTCCTCGAATCAATACCTGCGCACCAAGTCCGCGATCAGTATCAAAAGTTGCGCCGTCCCAGGCGCCGGCGCAGAAACAAGACTACTCACCCAACACGTGCTCCATATCCTTTGAGTGCTCCTTCGCGTCTTGCGGGCAGTGACTGAGCGGGCATTGCATACACATGAAGGTCCTCGTGACCAAGAACTTGCACTCGCATTTTACACACGTTTGCGCCGTAGTTCTGGAATCGAAAGCGACACGGGTAGCGCCCGAGTAATAAGCCCTTGTCTCTTGTCTGTTTTGTAGAAGGTTCTTGATGTGCTCTGTTTTGTTTTTTTCCATATGCACGCGTTAAAAATGTGTGTAGTGGGGAGAAAGGGAGAAAGAGAGAAGGGAGAGAAGGGAGCTCGGACCACAGCCATATGATGTCGCGGCGACTACTGCAGCTGGCTTGTTGTTTTTAACAGCCTTTGGAGAGGTTGTGGTAGTAGCGGGAGGCCGCTTGATAACTAGTGTAGGGCTCATGATTGACACGATATTTCTATTTTATGCACCACAGCTACTAGAAGGGGAGAGAACCTTGGAATGGAAGGATAGAAGGAGGGGGAGGGGAAGGGGAAGAAGGGGAGAGGGAGAGGGTGGAAGGGGGAGAGTGAGTGAATGAGGGGAGTGGGAGTGGGAGTGTGTTAGAGAGTGTGGAAGGTAGAAGGATGAAGTAAGTTGCGTGCAGGACGCGCGCAGTTCGAGTGTTTCAGACAAGTTATTTAGCGTCTATGAGGCTGAAATGATAGAAGAAGGCGAAGAAGGGCTAGGGCGCAGTGGACCAATCGGGTTGGACCGACCTACATGACACTCAAAACTTACATATCCAGAGAATCTGCGTGCTGATACAGGCGCATCTAGAGGGTAACAGCAAATTCCATCGCTAATAACCGTTTTAACAAGACAAGCTATTAAAAAATCTGCCTGATATAAGTGTAGGTCTAGCGATGATGAACACTTTTACATATCAGACAGATTCCCGATATTCCCCCCCCAAGAGTTGGTGAAGTGGAACAGGAGTATGGTTGCTTATGTAGGAATTCTTGATAATGCAGCAAACAGCTTACCCGGACATATGCCCAGGACAGTTTGAGTTTTCAGCCATAGAATATAAGACTACTATTGGTTTAAGAGTAGTATACATATGAGTTGAATCGATCGTACCTAAGCAAATCCCAGGCTTCAGCGAGAGATAGAGGAAGATCAAGGATACATAGAGACTTTGTGCAAAGTCTCTATCCAATCAAGTCACTTAACAACCACTCTACCCTTTCAACAGCCAAGGAAATTCCGAACATGCGGTCTGTCGTTGACGGATCAACATGAAAGAGCAATAGCCACCCCGACTCATCCCCTCTAATTGACCAAAAAGCCCGAATGAAAGTGCTGCGCAGGTACAGGGTTGTCCGCTCTCTACTCCCATAATATGGTAGGTACATGTATCTAATAGAGAGTTTGCGCAAATGGAGCCAGCCCCATATTCTGACCATCTAATTGGCGGGCTTTGGATCGGCACCAATCAGGGCGCCGGAAACTGGAACTGGCTCCATGCAGTCGATACAATGAACTCTAGCTGCCCAAATTGTGACTACCCTCAGCAACCTGCCCCCTATGTGGTTAGATTAACACCTTTACCACATTTAAGGAACTAGCCCTCACAATATTCTTCTCGCGGAAACGGGGGGAGGACGACCTAGGACGGGCTAAGGGAGGGGGGGGGGATCTTATTTGGAAAGTCTTATCCACTAAATATCTAAATTAAACCAAGTGCTATCCACATGATAGGTTGGCAAATCATCATTGGTGCAGGAAAGACATGTTGATCACGGTACTGCACTGTATGGGTCATCGGAAATCACTCGTTTGAATTACGGGGCCTCTATGTGCTGCTATAGATACATGCATGAAAGAAAGAAACTAGACTGAGGAAGCACCAAAACATGGGGAAAACGGGATGAAAAAAAACATTATCAATAAACTCCCCCACCCTTTCATGGACTAAAGTAAGCCCTGCTTTTGCAAGTCCTCGTAAACCTTCCTAGGCATGACGTTCCCTTGCCCATCCTCCATTTCTTCTACTGTCTCGTTCGCCTGTTTCTTCTTCTTTTTGTCGCCTTCTAACTTTTCCCATAACCTTTGAGCCTCGTCAATCTTAGTAATTTCACGGAATAGTGTTGTATTCGTGATCCCCAAACATCGCAACCCATATGTGTGTCGGTGCTCGTTAAAATGTTTGTCGAACGCTCGTCGGCCCATGTATACAAAATTTCCGCAAATCTCGCAGGGAAATTCGACACCCAGTCCATGAAGCTTATATAGCCAGTATGGGATTGGTTTACCGTCCCAGGCCAAGGGCAGCTTGAGAGGGTTATAAATCTTCTCATCATCGTCATCATCATCTGAGACATCTCCGGCCTCGGCATTTGGATCGGCGGAATTCTCTTGATAGTGTGCTTCAAGCTCCATCTACGCCATACTATTAGAAACCATCATATAATTCATATAATGGCAGGAGGAAGGGAGGAGAAGAGCCCATACCCGTCGTTCTCTCTCAGTAAGCGATTGTTTTCGCTCTACATTGGTCATTGTGCCCTCTCGCTCAATCTTCATCAACTCGGTAAGCGCCTTGACCCTCCACTCTCTCTCTGCTATTGCCTTGTCTTTCAACCTTGCAAGGCTCTCTTGGCCGGGACCTCGAACCTCTAGTTCCACTCTAGTACCCGACTCCTGTTGCCTTGATACGGCCTTCTTGTGCTTTTTCGAGTTGAAGTGGTGGTCATAAACGTTTTTGTTCCCAAAGCCTTTCCCACAAGGTGCACACCAGAACTCTTCCTTCTTAGCCTCTTCTTGCTGAGGTCCGACCATCTCCGTCGATCCCTCAGCCGGCGCAAACTTTCCCCACCCTGGAACATTGTCTTCTTTCCAAGCCTTTTCAAAGTCCTCCTCAATTTTTTTGACAACCCCCTCCGGATTTTCCAGGGGCTTCGTTCTTGCCAAAAAACCCTCTAGGTATTCCGCTAGCCCATTTACATGCGAGAAATACCGGTCATTCATCTTTTGCACCCTGACGAAGCCATCAAACTTGTCAAACAGCCCGAGATACTGCAGATACGTCGTACGCTTCTTGACTCCTGGTAGGTTGAGGTACTCCTCGTGGCTACGTGTCAGGTCAAAAAACCGCCCGTTGCTCTCTTCGCCGGTGAACATGGTATCAATTTCGCTTGACGAGACGAACTCGCCATCAGCGACGGCGGGACGGCGCTTATAAGCACGCTCAAGGTTCTCGACGGGCTCGTTAGGATAGCGTCGGTGGAAGTCTTTAATCTGCGAGAGCTGTTTGTAGAATTCATCGAAGGGTTCTTTGGCGGAGAGGGTGTCTATTTCTTTTTGTCGCACACTATGGGCCCAGAGTTAGCAAAATGCTCCCTTCCTCTCGACGGAGGAGTATGACGAACCCATCTGCGTCGGCTTGGATATCTAATAGCCTAGAGCTCTGTTGCTGGAACCGGTCTACAAACTTTGCGATCTGATGATCACGTAGCAGTCGCTCTCTGATCTGCAATTTCAGTCTGCGAGTTAGTAACTGCTCCTGCGGTAGTGGCGGCGGCGAGGGCGAGAAAGGACAACATACAGTTTTCGGTTCCTCCAGAATACGGTCAGCGCATGCTTGCTCAAGGCGCTCAAGATCTTCGCAGAGACTGCGCTGTTCGTCAATTATCCCCATGATGTAACTGTTGCTATGCTTCTGGAATGTTTGTAGAGCGTGGGAAAGGTTGGAGACGCGTAGGTAGGGTAATGATGGTTGACACAGGAAGTGCTACACATGGTCATGCGACAGATGCTTAGTTACCCGGCAGAGTGCAGGTACATGTATTTAAATAACATGAGCGACGAAGTTTTCTCCGTGATCAGTTTCAATGTCAACGTCAGCAAAGATGCAATTGGCTAATCATCATGATGGCCTACATGATTTTTCCCAAAGGTCAGTAACCCCTTTGAAACTGTATTTCTTTGTATGCTCCTTCCCCACTCTATCCTGATACCCCCACAAAGGTCGAGATGATGAGACATTAAAAAAATTCGATTAGTCTTTAAGACAAACACATGGTTACAAAATTTAGCATGCGAGCCTCTCTGATCACTCCTCACTTCCTTTACTTTATACTATCTTTGCTTAAGCTCAAGAACATAAACTAACATTCACGATCCTCAGGTTTAGAATTCCCATCAATTTATAGGAATCAAATAGCATCAATAAATACAACATATAATTCACAAAGTAAGACCTGCGCTGTCGAATCTCGAACGTGAATCCATGAACCACATACATAGAAAACCAACGATGCAGACTCTTTGGGAGACTGCAGGGACCCGCTGTATAATTATGGCGTGGGCCTTAACGGAGCGTTGGGAGATCGAGATTTGTCTCTTCTTTTATGGGCACTTCGGTGTTCATTAGAGGGGGATAATGCGGAGATAGAAGGCTCCCACTTCTTATGGTTTCTTCGGAGGCTGTGGGGTGGGAGCAAGAGAACCCTCCGAATACTTCAACACATGTAGTTTGTTTTCTTTTTTTCCACAAAAATAAATTTTCTTTTATTTGGGGAACCCTTTTTCACCCAATCTTGCTCGTTGTTTTGGGGACCAGGGTTCTGGAGGCCAAACTGCAAAGGGCGAGCGACCAACCCGGACGTGCATTTCTTCCCTCCCCCATCTGGTAGAAAAGATCAGACGAAAATGCCCTAACCCTAAGATCCTAAGATCCCACAACTAAAGTCAATGAAGCATGTGTAGCAACTGTCTGTAGTCGGTGCTTGTAGACGCGAAACAAACCAAAACTATCCCCCAAACCCAGGTTCACTTCCCTCAACCCACAAGAAATAGACACTATGCTCACTCCTACGGCCAGACATCGGTTTTCTCCTCCTGCAGGCAGCCCGACCACAACAACCCTCGGACTCGGTGCTACCTAAAAATAAAAAATAAATATAAAAAAAATGGCTTTGATCGAAGACGACGAAGAAATCCAGTCTGACTTTTCTCCTCCCCTCGAGCGCATACCCCCATCACAGACAAGCTAACCATTATATGCACATATAAGGCTCTCGCTCGAGGCGCAGGAAGCTCTCCGCGCGTTCCTCACGGAGAAGGATGAGCGTCAGACTCGTTTTGAGGCGCTGAAGAAGAAGGCGGAGGAGGAGGATGTTGAGAGAAGGAAGATTGTCACAATCAATGACTTCGAGGAGGATTGGCAGCACTCTCAGGTTGGTGGACGCTTTCATTCATGGCGGGGTTCTGGGTTGGTAGAGCTTACCTAAATACCTCGGTGAAGTTTTGGTATGATCACACTACGGCGCAACATTTTGCAGAGGAGCTACTGGACGGCGCAACAGACGAGACCGTCATTGGGATTGTCTCGGCTCCTAGCGTATTTGTGAAGATCCAGGAAATGAAGGTATGCAGACACCGCCGGCGTAAGTACGAGGTTGCTAATGGATATTTGCGCTATTAGGATGCCGGGAAAGTGTCAAAGGGAATCCAAGTCTATCTCCTTGAATTTGACGACCGGTTCGACTTATTCGACGAGTTTGTACACTACGATTTCAAATACCCCCTTCGGCTCCCCGAGTCCCTGAAGGGCAAGTTTGATCGCATCATCCTCGACCCACCTTTTCTGAGCAATGACTGCCAGACCAAATGTAAATATTTTGCATCTTCCTTATCCCAAACTTATCACTATCACACATTACTACACAGATTTCATCACTTCCGTTATCCTTGCATATAATTTATAGCTGACAAATACCCTCCGTCACTAGCGGCCCTAACTGTCCGATGGATGATGAAACCCTGGACTACTAATAATCGCCTAATTGTTTGCACGGGAGAGCGAATGCAGGGACTAGTGGAGAAGCTCTACAAGCATGCTGGAATCCGAACAACCACATATGAAGTTCGCCATATGAAGGGACTTAGTAACGAATTCCTTTGCTACTCATCCTATGAGAGTAATGTTCTCACATGGGAACATATTGACACTAAGAAGAGAGAAAGTGATTTCTAAGAATTAGTTTATTTCAGAAGTTATTGAAAACCCCTGTTAGTAAAAAAAAGAAAAAAAAGGAAAAGGCAGAAGAAGTGCATAAGACAGGCTTTGAATGCCTCATGACCACATGTATTCTATAACTCGGCCCCTGCGGAGTACGGGTGAGGTGTCGGGTCGTATGAAAGGCATATGACTCTTGCGTTGCGGATTACAAACACAATCCGCTCGAATGGTAGCGAATGCCACCGAATCTGAGCCTATATCAAAACGGTGCTAATAATTTTTTACAGCTTCTTAAACGAACTGCTGTTGATTTAGGGTTCCTTATCCGGGCGGGTATGATGCTATTGATTATCGAAGATTTTAATTGAAATCGGATTTTGGAGGTTCAATATTGCATATCCCTCCCCAATCAGTCCTTGCTATTTGCACTAGCAACATGGGAGGAGGAAAACAAAGCCCAAGACGGAAATTCGGATCTTTCGGATTTCCGGAATTCCTGACGCCGTGCAACCAATCTTCAGTCGCATGTTGATATAACTCAGAGTTCCTTTCTTTTTTTTTTCTTTCTTAAAAATTTTACCCTGCATAAGAATTAGTAGAGATATGACCACAGGTTGGTCGCTGTTGAAAGCTTACCTCCGAGTGGAGTCACCTATAATAACAAGGTCTTGGCGGCACGCATGGCGGAGCTTTTATTCCGAAACGTGCTACCGGCGATGTACGGTGTGCGGAGTTATCTCTGTACTTGTCTGTATCATGTACTTACCTCTTCATCATGCAGCATTTTCGATACGTCATTAATTGAAAGATCGAGCTCCACTTCGTGTTCAGATACCCTCTAGGGCAAAGTACGTGCCATTAACGGCGTCGCTCGTCTCCGGTAAGGAAAAATGAGCAAGTAAATAAAGTTATGGACGCCCAACCTTTTCTTTGTAAACTTTTGTTTTTCAGAGGTCATCACCGCAACTTCCGTCAGAATGTCTGGTAAAAAGCTTACTGCTAGGCTTATAAGTCTAACTCTACTGCTTTGTCTGAGTACTGCAGTTTATGCAGACGGGCATGAACATGAATATAAACACGAACATGAACATGGCCACGAGGCGCACACAGCTACCTTTGTGGAGAACGAGGGGACCTACTATTTCTCATATCTAAAATATAAAGGGCTATTATACGCGCACATCTTGACGATGTGTGCAGGATGGATATTTCTTATGCCTGTGTGTAAGTACTCATTAACCCAAATCAAACTGTTCATAAGTGATTTTTTGGCTAAATTCGTCCACCAGCATGTGTATTGTCAATATCCAATTCGCGATACCACCTCCCCACAAAAATTCTATTCCTCGCAACACATAGTGTCAGCGTGTTCCTCGGGTTCATATATGACAAAGCCACCCCCGACCTTTACCCAGACAATTCCTACCGCAAACTCGAATGGGCAATCATTTGTATAATAGCAGTCCAATCAGCCCTCGGGGTATTGGGAGCAGTAGTCAGAACTGTGCTTCCAGAGAGTAGAAATATCATGGGAAGTAAAGAAGGCTTCACACCGATTATAGAGGATGATCCAGAGTGCCGGCCATCTGGAGATAGCGGGCAGGGAACAGAGGATTATTATCCGTCGAGGGCCTCTGTTTACGGTGATCGTGATAACCAGCTCCAGGACTTCGATGGTGATGAGTCATATATAGTCCCAGCGCAGGCGGAAAAGGTTGGCTACTTCACCAAGACCACAGGCCGTATCGAATCAATCCTTTCCCGTCGTATGCCATCCGTGTTTAATGAGCGTGGTGTGCGGATATGTGGGGTTTGCTATGATGTTATAGAGAGGTCCCTCGTGATTATAGGGTATATGCAGATATGCTTAGGTATTGTAACCGGAAGCGGCATATTCGTAAGTAATGGGATTTGCCCTCCTCCAATCCTCTACTTTACTGACGAAGCTCTTTAATTTAGATGGGAAACAGAGTCTTCAACGGCCTCGCACACTTCATTAAGGGCAGCATTTTTTTTCTCTACGGTATAATCACCCTAGGAAGGTGGCTCGGCGCATTCAGTGAGCTTGGATGGGTAATTTACTCCTTCACCAAGCTGCTAGAATATTGTATACTGATGTTAGAATAAATAGGCGTGGAATGTCAAGCCTCCTCTCCGAGAATTTGGCGGAGATTGGGCCAGAAAATATATTCCATCAGCCGAAATGATCGAGTCGACGACAATATTTATGTATGGCTGTTCCAATATATTCCTTGAACGACTCGCCGGCGCAGGTGGTGCTTGGTCTCATGGTGATCTGGAGCATGTATCAATAGCCTTCATGTTTATTGGGGGTGGTCTGGTAAGTACCTAAGTATGGACCCTTTGATTTGCAAGTACTGATTCTAGCTCTGTAGTCTGGAATACTTTTCGAGTCTAAAAGGATTCGGGATCTACTAAATTACTCGACAGTCACACGAGTGACAACCCCATCAAGCTCTCCTACAATATCGACTCCCGGGCATCAAATCCCCAGAAATTACAGCATGTCGCATAATCCGATTCCAGCCTTAGTCTTCTTCATTTTGGGGGTGATGATGAGCAAACACCACCAAGCACTGCCTTTATCGACCGTCTTACACACACAGGTACCAACTCCAGTTTCAATAGAGGGATGTACCAAATCTTTTAACTAACATCAATTCCAGTGGGGAACACTTTTATCCGGGTTCTCTGTCTTTAGGCTTTTGACATATGTCTTGCTTTATCTCTCGCCTCCAACATCGTACCTCCCATCTAGGCCCCCAACGGAGATTGTAGGGTCGTTTTGTCTGATGGCCGGAGGTCTAGTTTTTATGGCTAGTGTAATTAGAGATTCCATCTTCCCGTACTTTTGCAGTAGCTGATTTTCTTGGTTGATTAGAATAAGGATACTGCCAGCTACCTAGACAGAGTTGCTGCAGACCCAATGTTCATCCTAACAGTAATCATTGGCATTGCGGCACTTATAATGTGCTGGGTAACTGGGGTCATGGCAATAAAGGGATGGGCTTTACGGCGAGAGCACCGTAACAGCTGAGCTTTCCCCTTTCGAAAAATATGCAGCGCAATTAATCGGAAAGCGCGGGTACGGGTATGTAACGTCTTTTTTATTCTTTTCACGAGTCACGACAGACACATGTTTTTCACGTGGTTGGTAGGCGCTAGCCAGCTTTGTAACAACCACGACAACCATCTTATTTCAAGCGGGTAATTGGCAGTATCAACGGTCTTGCATTGGTTGAGTTCAGCCACTTCTTTCTCCTTCCTTTCCTATTTTGGCTGCGGGTATTTTTTATTATCGCCTGGCGTATTCGACTTGCTACTACTAGTATTGTAGATACATGTAGGCTGGTTAGACTATGTGCTCTCGCGTATCCAAATTCTCCTCTTGGTGGTAAATGTATAGATTTAATGTAACATGGTTGGTTGACATTTTTGACATTTGAGATATACTACCTTCCGTCACACGAATCGGCTCTTTTTGATCATCGCACGTAATTCGGTAGATTCATGTAGGTATTTAGTACAAACATGTATGTAAACGGTAAACCTGTGTAGCAGCGTCCTTAGTAGCTGATGTGGGTGCACGTACGATGTGTGCAGAAAGCCATTGTTGCCCTGCAGGCTGAATCTGCAAGTTCTCTCCCCTACACGATTCTCATGTGGCCAAAGCTTAAACATCTCAGTGGTGGAATTCCGGAAAGGAACGAAACTACATTTAAACCTTGTATTCCGCAACCGGCGTCTATTATACAGTGTAGATCTCGAGTACCTACCATAGCCTAGCATTTATACTGCGAAACCACACACCTAAACTCCTATTTGCACGATGTGCATCCCCCCAATTATTCAACTTCAGCTTGAGATCTCTTGACAATCAAATATTATCCCCTTCAGCCACTAGGCGTCAACGCACCAGGAAAAGCGTAGCAGCCTTAAAATATCTGCAGGACCCATAAGCCCCACATCATCTTAATCCAATACAATAACGGTTGCGACTTCTTCCATACAGAACAGCCTTAAGCTCGAGAGGAATCTGTGGGGCCGAGCTAGCTTCATCTCATAGCACCTCCGCAGCTATCCACCTCCACTAGATCCTGTAAAGTACTTACCCACCCAGCAGCAGGTACCGAAGCCACCACCATCGCAGGGGTCAACTGGAGCAATAGCCCAAAGAGAGAGAGAGAAAAGAAAAAAATCTTAAACCGTTTTGTATCGGTAAACCGTGCGCCTCCTTGATTATCGCAGGGTACCTCGTGTGTAGCCGATGCACTCACCTTTCTACCCGCAGTCAGTCTTGTTCACTGACCTAGCTATATAAGTAAAGGATCCTCGTGGTAATTCGTAGAGAAGCCGGGTCCGGATACAACACAGATATTGCAGCGCTGCGCAATCCCAGTATTATTAAGAAACTGCAACAGTGAAAAAGGCCGGTCTATCCCTTTAATTTCGCTGGGGCAGACGGCAATGAAATTTACTGCCAACTCTTTGCCAACTTTTCGATAGAAGGAAATACGCAAATCCGAAGATGCGAAGCCTGCACAATCCGAAGACTCCTACAGCACCGCCGTCTGCGAGGAAGGAAACCGAGAGGGAAACTAAACAACAGCTGCAGAACGGAACTGGGGAAGAGGACGCGGTCCTTCTTTGGGAAAACGATAAATGGGTGGTGCCCAGGCGGCCCCAGGATTCTAAAATACAGAATGGTATAGTTCCCTGTTATCTTGGGCGAAGCAATAATGTGGAAGAAAGGCGTTGAAACCTTTGTACTCAATCGTCTTTTACGACACCTTAACTTACCTTGCGCCTTCGTACAGGGGAAGTTGAACTATTTGTCAATGAGATGTTAAGAAGGAAGGATGAATACACGGGGGCGAGTAGAAAGCGTAAGGCTTCAGTGAGTAGTTTATTTTATTGGGTTTGATTCTGAGTACTACTTGCCTTCTAATATCCACGCAGATAAGCTCTGGGGACATTCAACTCATGATCAGTGATAGCCCAGAAACCCCCGCAAGACTAGGAGGGTACATCGTAACTCAAGTGAGCGATGATAGTTCGGATTCAAGCGAGGGAGCGAGCTCACCCCCCGAAAGCATAATCAGTTTCGACTCAAATACAACGATCTCGTCACCAATATTTGGGAAAGGGCCCATGTCCCGGGACCAAGCAATTATAGATTCTTTACCAGAGTTTGTGACGAAGTTTTCTACAAAATTAATGGATAAAATATCATTACCAATGTCAGGGTAAGATTTCAGCCCGCTAGTGGTTTAATTAACATAATTGCTTATTCCGAGTTAGCTGGAACCCTACAACCATGACCTTAGCCCCCCCGCGGCCGTCGACCTTGGATAATCCTACGAACCAGGAGCTATTAGCGATTTACATGAAGCTCTCAGCAAAAAGATTAGCAGATACATCACCCTCATATATTGACCTATTCCGGAAGTACATACCAGCCATGGCTCATGATTCCCCAGCCTTGATGGAAGGAATTCTGGCTTTAGCAGCTTTACAAACTGGATTAATGAAGAAGGATATAAGAATGATAACCGTGGATGCTGCATCACATTATCAGAAATCTCTCAAGCAACACTTCAGAGCCGTTTCGGATCCTGATTTTCGGAATAAGGACACAGACTCATTGTTAGCAACAAGCATCATTCTAAGTCATTACGAAGTAACGTTCCCGTAGCATGCAGACTTCCCGCATAGTTTTTGAGGTGCATCTAAATTTGCTAATTCTTTGAGAAGATATGGAACGGAGAAAACGTAAAAATGGGCGTTCATATGTTAGGTGGCAGAGATATAATAGTGGCTAGAGGTACTTCTTCGTTCCAATTATATAACTAAGTATCATGTTCACCTTTTACAAGGCAAAGCAGCACATATGACTCCGGTGGGTAGAGCTCTTTATGCAGCTTTTAAAAGAGCAGATATTGCAACCTCAAGCGTTTCTGGAAACCCGACCTTCATGACGAGTGATTGGTGGACCGTAGACCCATTTACGCGCGTACCTATTACACACGACTCACCAATTCTTCTTGCTGCGGATGCCGCTCTATCCAAGCTTTGTGTGATTTGCTGCAGGCTCACATATCTGAAAGCTTGGGCGCTAAAGCGGAGAAGAGATCTTTGGATAAGACATGGTGAAAATACTTCGATGGATCAGAAAGCGCGCTTGCAAAGTATCATTGAGTCTCGGGTATCTAAGATGGATCAAGAACTTGACGATTGGTACGCGGAACTCCCATATTGGTTCAAGGCGCTTGATAATGATCCGGTAACCGGTGAAGATGGCGAGGAGGAAGACATAAACAACACGGATATTACTTCTATTAATCCTAGAAGATACCCACATATCTGTGTTGGGTTGGTGCTTGGTTGGGCAATCGGTGTCCGAGTTCAACTGTTTCGCATACGATATCCAGAAATGCCTGTTGTTCCGCCACATATTGGGTCTCTTTGTCATGCTGCGCTTAGAATATTTGCATTTTTGCCAAATTCTACTGATGCGTCTATGTAAGAACCCTTGAAGATGGAAACCCCTTTGCGGTACTATCTAATATATATATGATTGCCAGAGTTGTACCGGTATTTGTGGTCGGAATGGAACTTCGACAAAGGAGCCACCAGGAATGGTTATCGACAGCGCTAAGGGACCGGTTTGAGGAGACCGGGTTTCATGCTATGAGTTTTGTGCGCGATGGCTTACGATTCGCTTGGCTCAAATTACAAGGGATCAGTAACGGTCGATTCAACAGAATCAAAGAAGGCGCAGCTTCAAAGTAATAAACATTCCACCGGGAAAAGATTCAGATCACACGCACTAACGAAAATAATATCTTTAGGATCGATGGCGTTTCTGAAAATCTTTGGGCGGCCGAAGGAATGCTAGCTTCTCTCGAAAAACTATCATTATATGATTCAGCAGAAGTCTCGGTAAAAATGAAGGTCTTTGAGGGAGATATTGACGTTAGTGGATTACCGGAAGACATAATCCCTTATGAAGCGGCACCCGAGCCTCCAGTCAGCTCATCTCACAGCCCTACAAATGGGAAACCGCCCTTTTCGGTCCTCCCAACTCCTGCGCCCCCCGTTTCAAAACGTTTCAAATCCGAATCACCCGAAGTATCTAGTAAAGTCTCAGTTAATCTTCGAGCAACCTCAATGTAGCTTAGCTACGCTGCAGCCCCACACTTCGTACCAGTATTAAATGCCCCCGGTTTCTTGAAAGTTCGTTTATATAGTTAAGTTTTTCATAGCAAGGATTTGGGGTTTGGTTATTATTCTCTTCTCTCGAATAGCTTCTTCGATCTAGGGTTAGGCGTTACTTAGGGTTTATTTTGGATGACAGGACACGTATACAGATGGGATTAAAAATATCATCTTACAGGAATCATAAATCTTAGCCATGGCATATCCTTTGCTGTATACACTAGATGTGGTATCAACGCAAGAACAGCAGTATCTCATGATCGACTATAGGAGAATTACTTGATTTCGAGTGCCCCCCCCCCCCCCCCTCCCCTCTCTTCTATTTTCCATTTCCATTTATTATTATTTTTTTTGATCGAGTGATATTTTGTGTTGTCCCACGCGCCCTAAATTGTCAACACCTACTCCGTGGTATTCCATAAGCTGTTACTTAAGTGCTGCCGACATGAGACATATAACACTAGCATTCCTCACGCGTACCTCAAGAGACTTGGCAAAGCTAGCAGTGTATGGGATAACTTTGTGACTTAGCTAACTCACACAATAACCAACAAATAAATAGTAGAAAGATACAACAGGTATCTATTCTTATCATATCTAGTCCCGGTCGCGATAAACTCCGACGCTGGGCGCATTCTCTATTAATTGGCCGATTGTTGGGGTAATCCTGCATATCTCGACATGTATCTATTTATTTTATAAAAGATACAAAGGGTGAACATGTAGCTGTCGGGATGTACATAAACTTAGAATGGCGACGGAAATGAAAGTGAAGACAGATTTATTATTACGACAATTGATTATAAAAAGCAAAACTCCAGATAACAAATTGCAACCTGCCCACTTATCAATAGTGAAATGAGTGTAAAATTACTCCAAGCAAAACTAGCTAAAAAGGTACCAGATTCGCACAGGCAATGCGGGACTTGGTGGAATCATGGATCACGATAGAACGGCCAGCACCAACGAAAGCAGCGTTTCCTGGAATAAGAGAGATCCAGGGGTCGGCTACAGTCGCAGCGAAATTGGCTAACATTACAGCATAATTAGCCTCATCCCAAGAGTAGATTATCGGATGCGGTGTCAACTTACACTGACCGACGGGGATTGGATAGAGTTTCCCAGATAGATCACCAATCTCACACGACCAAGACTTTGCTTTGTCGCAAGCACCACGCTGTTCGTTAGGCTGGATCATTTGTTAGCTATCATTTCTCCGATTGGAGTGCAAACTATAGTATCCTAGTGGCTAGTAGTTTACCTTGAATGGATCAAAATGCCCGCCAGTCCCAGCACAGTTTCCATCCGCCGGGACAGACTTCTCGTGGATATGGTATGTGAAAGGGCCAGCGCTATTATTCTCTATACCGAGATTATAGTCGATAGATACGCCCGCACCTCCTGGGGTGGCTATAAGCTTAACACTACCTTTGACGGTACCAGAGGCGAAGTTGGCAATATACCTAAATAACAGTCTCATAAGTAACTATACCCATGCCAATATTGTGGATAAATTAAACGGATATGCATACACTTTAACTAACTCATCCCTGGTAAAGAACGCTGGGGCAGCAGAGGCTGCGGCGAACAAAAAGAAGGAGATAATGAATATAGGCAGCATCGTGTACTCGAGTCTTGAGGTTATCGGAAATAGATTTGGGTGGTTTAAATGTTGAGTGGAGTTGCGTTATTAACGAGCGTTCTTAGTTTATGTTTTGTGTAGAGGAGAAATATAGAGTAGAACGAGGGAGAGTGGATTGATATATAGTACTATAGTGCGGCTTTGGATGTAACGGGTATAGAATGGAAATTGTATGAATGAGATCTATGGGAAATATGATTTAAGGGTTAAAATTAATAGAAACCAGCGGAGAATTAACTCAGAAGAGCTAGCTAATGGAGTAGGTCCACTCGATTGTTCTCAATGGCCAGAGGTGCTTAGTAGCGTTCATGTAGTATAATTATAATAGCTACAAGTATAGTACCAATTAATATTATGATTAAGTTTGAATCTAAGCATAAACAAACTTGAAACAAACAGGAAATGCGATACCTGCAAGAGCCATTTTAGAATGTGAGATCCACTTACAAAATGATATTAGAATGTTTTCGGTTGACTACATATCATGTAACATATTGACTATTCTTTTCCTTTGATATATATATTTCTGTGTATTACATGTAGGAACGGTATCACGATATCTCCCAATTTGTACGACTAGCCCACGACTAAATTGAGATTGTATTACTCGCTAGAGATTTTTACAACCACTCAGATCTCCCGGGACGCCGAGACTTTGTGGCAAGCGCCCAGACGAAGCGGAGGGGATAAGACCCGTTTCAGGAACCTACCCTAACCACCGAAGAGGGGGAATAGGCAGGGGAAGAGATCTTATGCTCGATTGAATTAGTATACGTATATTCGTAGATCCGATGAGGGAGATACCAATTCCCCGTACTTCACCAACAAGTGTACTACTAATTATAAGATCTAGGAATACACAATACACAATATTAAGTTTTAAAGTTATGCTTAATCCCGAAATAGAACTAAACCATCCCGGATATCAATAGCAAACTTGAAAAAAAAAAAAAGGCAAACAAGCCCTGAGTTTTGGCCGGGAACACCCTAAGATTAACCTTTCTACACCTCACATCTAAGTTGTAAATTCTTTGTCCATTACGAATATGTAGTCTGGTATATATGTGGACCAAAGGTTGTTGTCACTTGTAAGGTCACGTGCCAACTAATTATACAACTTGCAAGTGCTTATATAAGCAGACCACCCTATCTTATCCATCATGATTGTAGAAGTACAACAAGCCGTCACAGAAGCCCTAAATCCTAGCCCACGCACACTCAACATTTGCGCCCAGTCCGGAAATATCGCAATTGAACTAATCGACGCAGCAACAACAGTACCAAACGACGACCCACGATAAATCCTGACAATATCAAATTCCACCCGCCAACTAATACTACGATGTCGAACAAGTCTGTGCCATATGGTTCCGGGACAAGGGAGGTTCCCGCTCAGAAGGCGAGCAAGTGGTACCCGGCCGAGGACGAGGCGCTCCCCAAAAAGGTACGACTTTCGAAGATAGATTCGAGATATGGGCTATGAAAGGGCAGAAAGAGCTATGAAGGAAAAATAGTTCATGGGGTGATAATCTTATGATTATTGTTTTCTGGAGCTCTTTTTGGTCTCAGGACTGGCTCAATTCAGAAATTATGTACTGACCTTCCTCAGGTCCGCAAAACTCCCAGGCCTACTACTCTCCGCCCCTCCCTCCAGCCTGGCGCGATCCTCATCATCCTCGCTGGTCGATTCCGTGGAAAGCGTGTCGTCTACCTTAAGAACCTCGGAAACGGTGTTCTTCTTGTTACCGGACCCTTCAGGATTAACGGAGTTCCCCTCCGCCGCGTCAACGCCAGATTCGTTATTGCGACCTCAACCAAGGTCGACCTTGCCGGTGTCGATACAGACAAGTTTGACGAGAAGTACTTCGCCCGCGAGAAAGAGTCAAAGAAGTCTAGCGAGGAGAAGTTCTACGAGGGTGGAAAGAAGGTCAAGGTTCGTACATTTACCTTGGTATCAGGGAAATTGGGGAATGGCGATATTGATGTAGGGTTTTGTGCAAATAGGGAAAGTCCACTCCTGAGGCTCGTAAGGAGGACCAGAAGGGCGTCGACGCTGCCTTGATCAAGACCATCAAGGCCACTCCTCATCTTTCCTCTTACCTCGCCTCCAGCTTTGCCCTCTCCAAGGGTGACAGGCCCCATTTGATGCAGTGGTAGGCATCGGTGTTGGCGGGGGAAAATGAATCAAGTTTTCTTTTAGTCCGGGAGGCATATGCATTTTTTGTATTTGTGGAATGAAACAATCAAAAAATTCAGGCCTCCGATGCATCAAAAAAAATATAAAAAGGGCAAATGGGGTTCTTTCTTTTCTTTTCTTTCTCTCTTGGGAAATCTGGTTTTGCTACTTGAGAGGGATTTGTATCAAAAAATACCAGACATACCGAACTATTGTTTGTTACGATTTCATGGAGTTAGGGAGGGTGTGTTTGTTTTTGCGTAATTGAAACCTTGAAGCTTAATTGGCGCCCTTCCCTCATTAACGGTCAAGAGAACATTTTTGATTATAGCTTGAAAGTATCTAGCTAGATTTAGTTGGGGTGATCTCTGGGCCTTCGACTGGATAGTAACCCTATTTATTACCTACTCGAGCTCCCGTATATCCCGAATTCAGCTAGGAGGCTTCCCATATCTTTCTTCTTAGAGTTGCGGAGTATCTTCGGCTTCTTTATCATAGAGTGTGATCCCTCTATTGCCGTTTTTGAGGGCGATTCGGCACCCGAGATCTGCTTGCGTTTGATGTTTGTTTGGTTGATCTGCCTTCGAAACACCGCTTCGATTCTCGTACAAACTCTCCAATCATACAGAGACAACAAGGGTTCAACCTTGACCTGCAGTACTGGCTTCTTTACCTCCTTTCCACCCTCCCCCCTTATTATTTTCCATCTCACATCAGGATCATCAACAATGTTGCTGAGTGACGGATCAAGCTTCCAACAAGGATTCCGAGCTGCCGCCATATCATGTATACCACAATCGGTCAAGTCCAAGACTTCCAAACCCTTCATCCAACTCAAATATTCTAAGGACCTAGCGGTAATCTGGTTATGATTTCTCGCTATTATGACTCTCAACATCGTAAGCTTGCCTTGATTGACTGCAGCCATTGACCATGTCCTAATTATACCGTCGTCTATATCGAGACCTGGGTGATGTCGTGATATGTTAAGGGCCCCAAGATTCGGCAGTTGGGGAAGCTCAAGAAGGTCATAACGAGTGTAGCCGGATGAGCGCTGCAGGTCGAGATCCACAAGCCATGAGAAAGATGGAGATGAGATTGGGGCCATAAGAGAGTCTATAGAAACATAACGTCCCAAGATCACCTTTTTAACACGGTTACTTTTGTCTTTCTCGTCGGAGGAGGTATCAAAATCAGGCTCTTTCTATTACTTTGAGTTAGTCCTATCTCTATTAAGGGAATAGGGTTAATACTCCATAGACTGAAGCAAACAACGACCATGTTTGGACGTTTCCCTGTCCTCTACACATGTATCCTATCAACATAACGTACGGACAAGTATATAGCAAAATTTGAAGCGGGGGGCTTACGAGGATAGCACATCGTTCCAGACACATTTCATGATAGACCATGGAACACCCTCCAATGCTTCAACACTCAAGTCTTTCAGATTTCGGTTCAAAAATCGCCTGACTACGTCAAGAAGTGAAGGAGGGCCGCCACCCTTGTGTCTAAGAGACTCCCCCCCGAGCCCAAGAACCCGACCACTCACAAGAGCCCAGTCCGGCCTTTGCTTGATTCTAAAGACAGTTTCTGAGAAAGGGTTTCCATTCTCATCGAGCCTGGAGCGTTCGAGGAAGGTATTGTATCCAGCAAGAACTGGGTCGTAAGGCTGCTGGTTATCTATCCTTCTAGGCGGCATTTTCGTGTTGCTAAGGATGAAATTGCTACATATATGTAGATAGATACGCGTCGGGTTTTCGCGTAGTTTACCGGTCACGTGCTAAGCTGTCACATTTAGTCATGTTATATCACTCGGAAACTACATGTACTTAGTAAGTACTTGTGTATATGTGAACGCGGGTCTGAGAAAACTTGACTTATATGGGCAGCGATGACCTGCAACGCAACGCAACAACCAGCAAAGTGATACTTTCGAGGAATAACAAAAAATAGTATAACTCAACCACAAGTGATAGGAAAGATATGTAAATATGCTTATAGACTAAACCAATAGCTGCGGTTCTAATGGTTGTAACAAAAATTGAAATTTACTAGTTTTTCATAGTGTCAAAATTAACAACCTCTTGTAATATTCGGTTATACAGCTATTTTGACACTCTCTTTCTTTTATTTTGTGCCCCAGGTGGCCGCCCCCTCCTTCTAATTTGCGTTTCCTCTAATTTCAATTAATTTAAATTTTAGATTGGTTGTTGGTTCAAGTTACCTATTTGCAGTGAAGATTCAACAGCCATTTCACTACCCCCATCAACACGCTCTCCTATATTCTCACAGCCCTTAACAGTTAGTATTAATTGACTTGAAGGAGATGTAAACTAACCTCATTCTTTCTTTTATTTTTACTTTCCCTAGCCCGTGTGTTCTTTGTCTTTTTGACATCTAAGACAATATCTGCAGAAGGCTCGGCATAGTACCAGGTATTCCTCCACCGGTCTGGAACACTTGGTCCGTACTTTGACCACATATCATACCTTTTCTCCTTAGCTAAGCCAGTATCCTCTTGTTGTTGTGGTGATAATTTGTTCTCGTATATAGATCCAGCGAAATCAGGAGATGTATGAAATTTAAGGAGTTTTTGCAATTTCCAATCTTCATCGGGCATTGACTTTACCATTACCACCCATGGACGATTAGGTTCAAATCGGAAAAAGTGATAGCTCTGTATTTTTTCTATTGGTTTAAGATAGGGGGAGAAAAGCTTATCCCAGTCTCGAAAAACAGTATTGTCGTCTGTATTGTCAATGAATGATACAGGCCGAATTTTTTGATCATGTGTAGAATCAGCAACCGCCTGTATATATTCAGAAGGGTGATAAAAATCGGTTTTACTGGTACGTGATTTGGCGATCCCGAATCCTCGATCAACTGAGTTTCTTGTATGCCCTTTAACCTGAAACCTGAGCTCCACCTCTGCACACCAACCTTGAAGTGCGACCCATGCAAGATACCATATCATTGTTTTGTTTTTGTTTTGGCCGCCGCAATTGTCTGCCCAAAGCCGTAGTTTGATAGGACTTGGAGCTGTACTTTTCGGATTCTGAAATGTAGGTGCAGCATTGTCTTTTGCCGTCAAATATGTATGCAATAGTGAAACTACTTGATTTGCTCCTTTTCCTTGCTGTGTTTCCGTATACATAGTATGGTAATGTTCATCCGCTCCTTCGTCAACAATCCCAAAAACATATACTTTGAAGGGTACAAAGAAGAACCATGAGGCTGGCTGTTGAGCTTTGTATGGAATATCGACCGCTTGCTGGAAATCAAAAGAATGGCATTTGACGATAGAGTTAGGCTGTGAACTCTCTTCTCGATCCTTTTTATATTCTTCTCTGCACATTCTATATTGTCGTTTATGTTCGAGGAATGCCGTATCTGTTTCTTCCCGTTGTTTGTGTGTCCTATTGGTTTTTGATAGTAGTTGGTTTCGGAGAACACTACAATAGTCACAAACATCCTTCGCTGGTTTCCGGATTTTGAGATGTTTAAACTCCGAGGAATTTACCCATACTCTTCGGAATGTCTTTCTACTAACCCGAAATTTTGGGTTTTCATCATTATATTTCTTTGATAGACGGTTGTAGGTATGATGTGAGGGGATCAGAACTGTCTCGAATGTTTCCATATGGGAAACTCTATCACCAGTCGTAGTAGTAGTCCTGTTTTGACAAGTAGCGTTGGCTTCCCCCTCTTCCTCTTTCAAATTTTGCAGAAACGTAAGAATATTGTTTTCAAACTCCTTTGGTAGATGGCGGCTAGTGACTATTCTCCCATAGTTTCCATGTGGACGAAGCTCAACTTTCTTGGTGCTTGCCATTTCTTCTATCAGTCGGGACAGCTGGTATTTGCTTATACCCCAGTACACTAGAAAGAAATCCCGACATACTATATCAAGGAATGGTAATCGATAAACTGTTGAATATCGATTTTTCTTGGGGGCCGTAATGCTGACTGATAACAATAGTGCTGCTCGTTCCTTCCTATCCCTTTTACCTAAACCTCGACTTCTTTTTACCCAATTATACCATTGATTCGGGTCTTCCTCTTTATGGAAACAGTCCCGTTGGCAATGACAGGAAGCCGCAAGTTGTTGAACAATCTCAACTACTCTCGAATCAAGCAATTCTTTGCTGTTCACATTGTCCTCAACAATGTTGGTACTTTCGTTACTAGAAAGAGAGAAAGAGTACCCAGAGTCAGAGGAAGAAGACTCAGAGGAAGAAGAAGAGTTCTTGTCGGTATTCATCCTATCTAGGCTGCTGAACGTGGAGATGTAGAGACACAACTCTCTTTCTCGCCACCCGATTGATTTAATCATCAACTCCAAATTTGAAAAATAATTAACTTCAGGAGGAATTGAACCCCTAGCCTTCCAGAAAGCGAATTTATTATTTTTCAACAGATATCATTAGATTTATCAACTACACTGTGAAGATGTTATATACGGCTTTCTATCATTACCATTCTGAAGCTAGTAGCTCGGCGCCAAGCCTGTCAAAAGCGGTTTCTCAAGTAATATCTCCTCTTTTCGCACTTTTCTATAAAAACTCCTAAATGTCTGATTCTACCGGAGAACCTACTTGGAACCATTCTTTTAATTTCTATCTGATTATCTCAAAATTCTTGATTTAAACCACACCTTATCTCTATCCTCCTATTGGCTAAAGGAGTCTCTGAAAAATATAATATACGCCCTTTAAATCATCTCATACCAGCAGGGGCAACTTTTGGGCAGATTGGTTTTGTGGTTCGTGGTTGTTGAGTTCAGGGTCATAAGTCAAGTTTTCTCGGACCAGCGTTCATGTGTGAAAGACTTTATTTTCTTGGCATATTAACAACAGAATACTTTACATGTAGTGACACAACCATCGTTTCCCCGTGGAGTAATAATACCATGGCGTGACGTAGGCCGCAGGACCACCTTCCAATAAACAGTGTTGATTGTATAGAATACAGGGGTGTCGATAATAAAATGAAGAGAGGTATAAATTGATATATTGATAGATTGGTTGATTATATTAATTAATTGATAACTCACAAAGAGGATAAAATTTAGTCCCTTGGCTTGAGTATGATATGTTTTACGACGGGGTACTTTGTATACGGCGTTGCATTTTGATTAGGTTCCGGTGTACGTACTGACAAACTAAGTTGTGGCCTTATACCCCCGACCCCGACCCAGACTCAATTAAACTGATATCGGTGCTCTTCACTAGTGTTATATAGCCCAACTAGTTGGGGTTCCAGTTATAGATGGGTGCCGGTTTGGTAAAAGCTTCTTTTGTGGCGGTGCTGCGGGGCTTTAAGAGTTCACTACCCCACTCTACAGCCCGAAAAATTAATCCTAGACACCCGCTAAGGCTATCCAAACTTTGGAGTGATTTGGAGTTTCACGGTTATGTGGTTCTTTGGAATAAGAACCTGGTTATGCGGACACAAATACTACGTGAGCTGCTGCTACTGCTACTTGAACTCCCAGATTATTGGAGCTTGATTAGCTACTGGGATTATCCCTAGACCCGGTACGACTTAACAGCAATGGCAAATTTACTGGCAATTTTTTAGCTGGTCTGTAAGATACTTAAGTAGCGAACAAGGTATATAGATCCATTTGGGTCACGATATATCACTCGTCTGAGATTGTTGCTGGTTCACCCACCGACCCGCCAAGCATACACAGCGGCCCCTACTTGTACTAGACGTTATATAAAGCAGGCATCAGACTCGCGGCAGTCATTGCATAGTTACTCCTTCCCCGGCCACGGGTTCGAAAGTTTAGGCAGCTACAGCTAAGTTTAAGCATGGCC
Source organism: Morchella sp. 2016-57 (assembly GCA_024713875.1). Classification (NCBI taxonomy): domain Eukaryota; kingdom Fungi; phylum Ascomycota; class Pezizomycetes; order Pezizales; family Morchellaceae; genus Morchella; species Morchella sp. 2016-57. Next base: position 324,405 of record JAMGZE010000011.1, read on the forward strand.
AACTCAACCATGGTTATAGATTACTTACGTGTAGTTCTCCAATAAACTACTCGAAGCTATATATATCGCTTAAATGTTAGTAGACACGAATCGGATCGCCAGGTGGATCCATGGATGCTTATATAACGCATTGAAAAACACTACAGTACCAAAAAGAGGGGTGGGGTCAATACGGTATTGCCGCTGGTACGCTAGTAGTATGGTAAGGATACGGTATTTCTACAGTACGCTTCCTCTAATGCGGGTTTAATTTGGTATTTGTCACCAAATTCCATAGTCCTATAGTAGTGATTTTACCCCATTTTTTCATACTTATTAACATACTTGATGCCTTAATACATGTAGCTATATATATATTCCAGCTTGCAATAATGATACTACATATACATGTATACAATCGACTCTCCCTATAAGAATACGAAAATACCATGAGGCGGCACCCTTATAGAGCAGTTACCCTTATCCCTAAACCGTCGATGCTGACACCTAATATATAAGACCGAAAGCCACACCAACAAGTAACATTGAATTTATTAGCACTACATGTAGTCACTTGTTGGCATTTTAGGAAGTGGTGTCAGCATTGTCTCGATAGTTTATATATGGGATAGATATATCTGGGTCAGGTTTGGCAGTAGAAAGTTCATCACTCTTTTGTGATGGAACTTTCACTTGTGAATGCGAAGGGTCCCAGTTTCCATGTAAAGACTGCTCTCTTTATAAGGGTAACACACCAAGAAATTAGGAAGGGGTGCTGGGGGTATTCTTATAGTGAAAATATGAGCATTTACTCCTAACCCTACATACTAAAAATGCACATAGCCTGCGGACCGGGCTCCTTACAGGGTGAGTATTCTTATAGAGGGTACCCTTATAAAGAGAGTCGACTGTATAGAGCTTAAGCCTGGTGCCGGCCTAGCCTGAACGGTAGATGGGGCATGCTCGAACTGGTTTGAACTGGTTAGGGCTTAGCTTTGACATTTTCGAGCATTTAGAGCCTAGACCCCAATTGCCAAGCAACCCGGCGCTCTGAGCGAGCCCTTGCGAGTGATCCATGGTGACCGAAACATGCTATCCACGCTTAAAGATCTCAGCCTTATTGAGCAGTTTACAAATTGACGGGGCAACAGATTTTAAATAATATAGCTTATTAATATGGATGATATATCATCGCTCGACCCATTGGCGGACTTCCAAAACCTCACGCAGTTTAGTTACGTGACCACAGTCGATGCCCCTTGTGGAACATACTGTATACATATAGTGTCCAAAGCGCTAAGTGGATTTCAATTGGCGGCCTATCAAGTGATGGAAAGTATTTTTTTTCTATCTCCTTCCACGAAGATTGGAAATTAGACCCTTTAGCTAGTAGGGTGGAAGAACCAGGTTTCCCCAGTGACGTTGCAACCCGCGACTTTTGCCGCTTTTAAGATTATAACAACGCCGACATTCAGGACATTTAACAAACCTCATACCACTTGACATTCAATACACCCCTCAATTATATCGTGGCCCCCTCGAGAGATTCCCTTCGCCTCATTTTCCGTTCTCGTAAAACTGTCGATTTCATCAGGCATTTCCGCAAATAACTAGAATTATGCGCATCAAGATCCGCTCACCGACAGGAACGCAGGTCCTTAATCTTTCATCAGAAGCAACCATCTCTTCCCTCCTATCAGAAATTAGATCGAAATGCTCCGTCTCGGGGGATTTAGAGATAAAATATGGTTATCCACCTAAGACTCTTCAACTGAGCGAATACCCCTCATCTTCCCTACTGGAAGAACTACCAGTGAAACTTGAAGGAGAGCAACTAATTATCTCGGAGAGCGGTGGGGGAGGTCTTCGCGGGAGTGGGTCAGGGGTAGTGAAGAAGAGTGAGGCTACCATAATTGAAACAGATAAGGCTGGGGTCTACGTTCCACCATCATCAACAGTACCAAACCCAGGTGCTTCATTCTCCTTCGCAGGGCAGGGCTCTACAGCGCTGAACTCTTCTACAAACTCAAAGCGCCTTACCATATCGCGCTCTTTGAAGCCTAAGATCAACAAGGATGATCCACCAGATGTACCACTCCAGAATGGGCGCGGAACCGTTATGCTCAGAGTAATGGAAGATGATAACTCTTGTCTCTTTAGAGCGATAAGTGTAGTCCCCCTTTCCCCAAACTAGGAAAGAGGAACGCAAGTACTGATATGGATTGTAGTATGTTATGACAAACTCTATTTACTCTGTCGAAGAGCTGCGGCGGCTTGTAGCAAGCACGATTCAGGAAGATCCCGAAACATACTCCGAAGCAGTTCTTGAACAGAAGAGAGACGGTTATTGCGAATGGATTACTATGGATAGCTCCTGGGGAGGTGGGATCGAGTTAGGAATATTCGCAAATTTTTTTGACATGGAAGTATGTGAAGACTTTGTTGAATATCCTCGTTGCTGGATGCTGATCATGGCAGATATGCACAATCGATGTTTCTACAAATGACATGATTCGATTCAATGAAGGAAAGTCACAAAGGGCATTCGTGGTTTATTCCGGGATTCATTACGACGCTATAGCGCTTTCACCAGCTGGATCGTCGAAGCATGATTCGAGTAACGATATAAGAATATTTGACTCGAATGATGACGAGATGATTGAGGGTGCACGGGAGTTGTGTAGGGAACTTAAAAAGAGAAAATACTTCACCGACACCAAAAGTTTCGCACTCAAATGCAATATCTGCGGTACTGGGTTGAAGGGAGAGAAGGCAGCTGTGGAGCATGCAGCCAAAACCGGACATTCAGATTTTGGGGAATTTTAGTCACTAGTCACCATAACTACTTCACACAACTGTAAATATTATGGTTTCACTGCGGAAGAGGATCGGTTGCATGGAGAATGGGCTGGAGTTGAGGCTTAAGCGTTTGATTTCATAGGTGCATGCAATTTTGCGGAGGGGGTCGGTAGCTTATACGGAATGGTTTATAGATCATTTGAGGGACCCGCTTGCCCAAGAGCTATCTGCAAGCGCGATTTGAGAGCTTACAGAGCATATCACCCAATATGGTCTTAAAAAAGCATTTGATACCCTTACACCCGTGGACCTAAACTACCACTCTATTCTGTGTTGCATACTCTATGTAATATACTACATGTAAGCTGTAAATCCGTAACAAAAGCACTTTTATTTTAGAACGCCGTGTAAACAAATGATGCAGAGTTAAAATCTAGAAAGGAAAGCCTCAGCTCGAAGGTTTATTCGACATCCTCCATAGGCTTTACAGACTCTTTGGCAATTCTCTCTGCCTCCTTCCTTGCCTCAAGTGCCTCGTAAAACGAGGAAGTTCCCAATCCTGCTGCAGCATCGGCTTCTTTCTGTGAATATGGCTCTTCAAGCAGCATGCGCACTCTGAAATTTCCCCAGTATTTTTTAGTCCCATTTTCATTTAGACTAAAGTTATTCTTCTAGTGGCATACCTTCGTTTGTGATTCTTGCCCCGTGTGTGTTGGGTCATGTTCCACTCGCTCTCGAAATACTTTGCGCATTCGACACAGTGAAATTGACCGAGACCAGGTTTGTCTTCATCTGGGACAAGTGCCCTTAGTTGGGCGAGCCGCTTGGAACTGCGGAGGTCTGCATGAATTTGATCGAGGCCGCTGTTGGGTTTAAAACATGTTGGTATTAGCCACTGGATTGTGAAAGAGAGTGCGAAGATTGGTCTGTTGGGTGTAGAGGGGAGGTTGAGTTTTTAATACCGAGTCATTCGCTTGGTCTTTGAACGACGAATTGAACCCATTTTGTAAGATATGCAAAAGGAACCTGGGGATTTGGTACAAGCTTCACAGTGGAGCTTTGAGGACTGAAGTTCCGGAAAGTTTTCTTCACACCTTGGGGCTCTGTGGCGTGTGGGGCGAGTGTGGGTGTGGGGGTCTTACCTACGCTAGGACCATGGTTTATCGGAGGTTGTTGCTGGCGGGACAGACACGGTAGGGTGCGGAGGAAGGGTTTCGTCGGGCCGAGGGTCGGTGAAGAGGAGACAAAAAGCTTCACAAATCAAAACAATGTGATTGGTCGAGGATGGCCGTAACACCCTTTTTTTTTTTTCTTTTCGAGCTGACCCCCGCCTCACTACCCTGGTATTCGATTCTCTCAGCGGGGTGTGCAGTTAAACGCACGCCCGTGACGCTGAGTTGCATTTCCTGCCTTAACAAGGTCTTGGCGGACCCTCCGAGCCTTCTTCTCCTAGAGTAATCCCTCGTTCCTCTTTCTCCCCCTCCTCTCCCTTTCACTTCTCCCATCCTCTCCCGTTATATTCACCGGGGGTTCCCTTTTAAGAGGTGCATCTTCTCTTCTCTTCTATAGTGAAGAGATTTTAGCTTGCTGCTCTCTGAATCAATATTATAATTCATCATGCTTTCCAGGCACCTTTCCAGGGCCACCAGGCTGCCTCTGGTATGATCATTTTCTATCAGCGCTAGTCTATAAAATTTGAAACAGGTGGCTGACAATTCTACATTTTCAGAGCGCTGGCGTTAGGGCTGTAAGTTCTTTAAAATACTATCACTCAGCAGTGGAGTTTGGGCTCGTAAAAAAGGAAAATCATATTGACAAATGACTGAAAACGTAGGGCCAGAGGTATCGTGGATTGGCCTCTGTCAGTGATGATCCACTCAGTAGGAAGGTCGAGATGTCCAACTGGGAAAAGGTTTGTGAACATTTCCCTTGCAAATTTTTGCTACTTCTCATATTTTTCGGAAACGTTTTTCGGAAACGCCCGGATATCCGGGTGGCACATGGGTTCTTTCGGGGCAGTTCGCTGACATTTCCAACCTAGGGTAACTTTATCAACTACAAGTATGTTTCTCTCTAACAGGCTTGTGGAGATTTTTTTTTTTTGCTTTTTGTCGTTATCTCTTGCACCACCCTGAGCGATCAAGAGGTTGTTGCGGTAAAGCAAGAATGATGTGCAGGTGTCGTCACATGCCAGTGGTCCGTGTGCTAAGACAAGGATCGCTGTTACAGGAAAATGAGCGAGAACCTCGCTATTGTCCGTGCCCGTTTAAACCGTCCTCTTACATATGCCGAGAAGATCCTCTACTCGCATTTGGACGATCCTCATGGCCAGGACATCGAGCGCGGCAAATCCTACCTCAAGCTCCGACCGGATCGTGTTGCTTGCCAGGATGCCACTGCTCAGATGGCTATCTTGCAATTCATGAGTGCGGGTATGCCAAAGGTTGCAACTCCATCAACCGTGCACTGTGATCACTTGATCGAGGCGCAGGTTGGTGGGGCTAAGGATTTGGCCAGAGCTGAGGAGATCAACAAGGAGGTCTACGAGTTCTTGTCCTCTGCTTGTGCTAAGTATAACATTGGATTCTGGAAACCCGGTTCTGGTATCATCCACCAGATCCTTCTCGAGAACTATGCCTTCCCTGGAGGTCTTCTTATTGGTACCGACTCGCACACTCCCAATGCTGGTGGTTTGGGAATGTGCGCTATCGGTGTCGGTGGTGCTGATGCTGTCGATGTTATGGCAAACCTTCCTTGGGAATTGAAGGCTCCTAAGATCATTGGTGTTAAGCTCACTGGTCAAATGAGTGGATGGACCTCTCCTAAAGGTATAGTATTTATACAAGTCTCGGCTCAATCACTTTCATACTAATGGGTTTATTAGACATTATCTTGAAGGTTGCCGGTATCCTTACCGTAAAGGGAGGAACTGGTGCTATCGTCGAGTACCACGGTCCCGGTGTTGATTCCCTCTCATCTACTGGTATGGGAACTATTTGTAACATGGGTGCTGAGATTGGTGCCACCACATCCGTCTTTCCCTTCAACGATCGCATGTACGACTACTTGGCTGCTACCAAGCGTAAAGATATTGGAGACTTTGCCCGCACTTACGCCAAAGAGCTCCGTGAGGATCAGGGCGCAGAGTACGATGAGCTTATCGAGCTCGACTTGAGCACCCTCGAGCCCCACATTAACGGGCCCTTCACCCCCGATCTTGCTACCCCCATTTCCAAATTCAAGGAGGCCGTTGAGAAGAACGGCTGGCCTGCTGAGCTCAAGGTTGGTTTGATCGGTTCTTGCACCAACTCCTCCTACGAGGACATGTCTCGTTCTGCCTCCATTGCCCGTGATGCTTTGAACCACGGAATCAAAGCCAAGTCTGTATACACTGTCACCCCCGGTTCCGAGCAGATCCGAGCTACCATTGAGCGTGATGGCCAGCTCCAGACCTTTGAGGAATTCGGTGGTATTGTTCTCGCCAATGCTTGTGGACCTTGCATTGGCCAATGGGACCGCCGTGATGTCAAGAAGGGTGAGGCTAACTCCATCATCTCTTCATACAACCGTAACTTCACCGGGCGTAACGATGCCAACCCTGCCACTCACGCTTTCGTCACCTCTCCCGACCTTGTCACCGCCTTGACCATTGCTGGTGACCTCCGTTTCAACCCCCTCACCGATAAGTTGAAGGATAAGGATGGAAACGAGTTCATGCTCGCCCCTCCTACCGGTGCCGGCCTCCCCGAGCGTGGTTACGATCCAGGAAGGGACACCTACCAGGCGCCCCCCCAGGACCGCGCATCCGTCCAGGTCCAGGTTTCTCCCGCATCTGACCGTCTCCAGGTTCTCTCTCCCTTCAAGGCTTGGGATGGAAAGGACGCCGTGGGTATTCCGATCTTGATCAAGTGCAAGGGCAAGACCACCACCGACCACATCTCTATGGCTGGTCCTTGGTTGAAGTACCGTGGTCACTTGGACAACATCTCCAACAACATGTTGATCGGTGCCACCAATGCTGAGAATGACCAGGCCAACAGCGTCAAAAACTTCATCACTGGAGAGTACGGCCCTGTCCCTGCCACTGCTCGTGACTACAAGTCCAAGAACATCCCTTGGGTTGTTATTGGAGACTGGAACTACGGAGAAGGATCTTCCCGTGAACACGCCGCTCTTGAGCCCAGACACTTGGGTGGTCTTGCCATTATCACCAGGTCTTTCGCTCGTATCCACGAGACCAACTTGAAGAAGCAGGGAATGCTTCCTCTCGTTTTTGAAAACCCTGCCGACTACGACAAGATCAACCCTGATGACAAAGTTGACTGTAAGTTCAATCGATTTTGACCGCGATTGTTGAGGATGGTTGATTAACTAAATAATGTAGTGCTTATCACCGATCTCGCTGTTGGCAAGCCCATGAGAATCAGATTCCACCCCAAGAACGGAAACCCATGGGAGACCAACCTTCTCCACACCTTCAACGAGGGCCAGATCCAGTGGTTCAAGGATGGTTCAGCCCTCAACACCATGGCTAGGAAGTCTCAGTCTTAAATGTGCACGTTTTTGGTGTGGTAGATTTTAAAAAGAGCGTTATGTACAAACTTTTCCTATTTCTCTGGGTGTTATTGTTTTGAAGGATATTTGTGAAAAAATGAGAGGGAGACGAATGAGGATTGCTTCTGCTAGTAGTTAGTCTCATTTGGTTAGTATTATTCAGCGCTTTGTTTTCTTATATTTTTCCTTCAAAATTCAAGGTTCTGGGCACATTTTTGCTTTTGCCGGGTATTCATTTGCATATATCAATCTTCCTTCTCATCCTACCTAGTCCTCAGCTCTTCAACTATTGTTTCTAGTTTACGGTTTGTCGATTAGGTATTAATCTTCCAAATATCACTTAAATCTCACACTTCATGGATTCTCACTCGTTGGCTTCTGTTGAATACATGTATGTATGTAGATATAAACCTAGGAGGCGGTGCCAAGTGCTGTAATAAACAAACTCACTTAAACTATTCTTGTCAGCACTCAAACCATACCCGCATACTCTGGACAAAAACTTTTGGTATTCCGCATATCTACATGCGTTACCCTTAAACTCAAATCCCAAGATGTCTAAAGCCCCCGATATCTATGGTATATGTACACCAGCCCTATTTTTTCTTTGAGCTCCCCAGCCCAGCGGCCATGTTTGTGGCCTCTTGGATCGCCCTAGCGATGGTACTCCGCACGCCACCGTCTTCAAGCATGAGAAGGCCGCCGATGGTGCAGCCAGCCGGCGTCGATACTTGCTCGCGGATGATTGCTGGGTGCTGCCCGGACAGGACGAGGTGGCCGGCGCCTTGCATTGCTGTTCACGTCATCTCGATTAGCCCATATTCACTAAATAATATGTGAAGGAGGGGAGCGTACTCTGAGCAGCCATCATCTGTGCCTCGGCTCGCGGCAGCCCCATCATGACACCGCCGTCGGCCATGGCCTCAATGAAGAGGGCGCAGAAGGCGGGCCCGGACCCGCACAGCGCCGTGCAGGCGTCCATGTGCTTCTCGCTGAGGATGAGGGATTTTCCGATCTGGCTGAAGATCCAGGAGACGAGGGTCTTTTCTTCGTTGGGGAGGTCGTCGGAGGTGGAGATTACGGTCATCGACTCCCGGAGCTACCCGTGCGCCGCAGCGTTAGCTCCTGCGGACTCATTATAGGTTAAGTAGTTAGGTATGTAGGGTATATATATAAATACCTTTGACGCCGTATTCGGCATTGCCCTAACGACCCTCGTGCTCTCCGGCACCACAGCCTTCAACTGCTCAATCTTGACTCCCGCCAGAATTGACACGAAGAGCTTCCCCTCCAGCGCCGTTGCCATCCCCTCCTCGGCAAGTATCTCCTGGTACATCTGCGGCTTACATCCGAGTAGGATGACATCGGCGGCGGCCACGCCCTCAACATTGCTCTTGGTGAGGACCTTGACGGCGTCGCCGTAGTGCGTGAACGCCTTCTTGACACGCTGTGCGGACTCGGGCCGCTTGACGCAGCAGATAAAGCGGGAGGGGAGGACGGGGGGCACGGCGTCGTCGGCGGTGCCGTGGAAGCGGGTGGGGAGGAGGCCGTTGGGTGTGGAGGTGCCCGAGGTGGGGGAGGCGAGAGAATCGAGGATTCCCGAGAGGATGGCGACACCCATTGTGCCGCAGCCAAGGACGGTGATGGTCAGTGTAGGGGAGTCCATGTTCTGCTGCTGGTTGAGAGGGGTGGTAGACATTTTTACTGTAATTTTTTTGGGTGGTAGGTTGGGTGTCAATGACCGCAAGAAAGTTTTTTTTCTGGTGGTTGAGGTGGATAGATCGGATGAATGCTACGACGATAAGGATAAAATCAGGGTTAGGGTTGGACGATTATGTTAAGGGTCCACCCGTTGCCGTTATATAAGCTTATCGGGGATATAAGGCTGGCCTGGATCAGATTGGATGGAAAAGAATAGGAAGTAGGATAGGGGTTCGGTTTGAAGTTTTGTGTACTCGCTCGGGGGTCTCGGGTGCTTGCATTCCGGCAGTAGAACTTACTTCCTCGGGGAAGGGGAAAGCAGTAATCCACAATATAGATAATTGCGCTCTCGTGCCCGGTTTATGTCTTTCAACGTGGAATCTCGTGTCAAGGCTCCCCCTGTCGGCAGTTAGCTCTACAGAAAAGAGAAAGAAAAAAAAGAGAAGGAGAGAATACAAAGAGAGAGAGTGGGAGAGAGAAGAGAGAAAACCGTCCAACGAATCAAGTTTAGCTTCTCTGCAGTGGCCGTTGCATATCTGTCTCTACTGCTCCCTGACCCGGACAAAAAGACATCCATCCCTCCTCTCTTCTGTTCCAGAACCACCACCTACACAACCTATTAACTAATCCACCACTATACCCTATAATATATCTACATCTACCTAATACGAATTCACGAACCAAGCATCAATTCTCCGCTATCTTCAATGTCATCGCCGTCGCTTAACCCGCGAGGCTCCGTGCAGGTCTCCCCTCACGCGCTGTGGAAAAAGCTTGAAGACTACCTCATGCGGCTGCCGGTGCTCACTCGCATCGTTATGCTACTGATTGCGGTGTTCCACTTCGCAGCTGTGTTTGGCCTCCCAATGGCCGAGTACTTTGCGTTGGACCCGTCAAAGATGGACTTGGGGCAGAGTACGTAGAACCATTATATCTTGTGTTGAGGGCTACGATTGTGATGAGTTGGACTAGGGGTTGATTTATGGGGGCGTGATGAATGATAGTGCATCGACTGAATACATACCCGCTCGTCCACCTCGGCCTCCTGCATGCTGTCTTGAACCTCATCGCCCTCACGCCCCTCCTTGAGCGCTTCGAGCGTGAGTGCGGTACCCTCAAGACGCTTTTGCTTGTCCTCGGGCGTACGCCCCCTCCCTAATACCCCTACAAATCTAACACTATACGTACAGCCCTCGTAACTTTTCCCGGCTTTTTGTATCTGGGGATCGAGATGTTCCTGCTCAATGGTAGGACCGTCGTCGCCGGAGCCAGCGCCCTCGTATTCACGTTCATGGCCATCGAGTCTATCAAGACCTTCGCCTTCCAGCCCTACTATCTCATCGCCGGGCACGAGATCCCGTCCTACTTCACGCCCATCTTCTGGATGGTTGTCACCGCCTTCCTCATGCCGGGGACCTCGCTCCTCGGTCACTTCTCGGGTCTGGTCATCGGTTATGCCTGTGAGTTTTCTTTCCCTTACACACCCATACCCCCGACTTCCCACCAGCTGATATAAGGGTGATTATGATATAGACGCGTGCCGCTACCTCCGCCTCCTCGAGCCATCAGAGTGGCTCATGACAAAGATCGAGCAGAAGCTGTCATTCATCTTCAGCAGGGTCCCCTTCTATGTTGGACTCGACCGACGCGTGGAGCTGAGCTATTTGGAGTTTATGCCGATGGCTGGGAGCGTGAGGAGCTCCAGGGGGGCGGTACCAACGGCGGCGGCAGTACAGAGCGATATGGAGGATGGGTTTGCAGGGCCGGGGATCAGGTTGGGGAGTTAGTTTGGTGCTTTGGTGAAGGGGGGTAGATATTCATTTTTGTTGTTGCTGTGATGCCCATAGACTGGACAGGTTAGGTAGGACGTGATATGATGGGATGGGGCTTGTTGGGAATAATGGGAAATATCTTTAATGTGTAGTATCTAGCTGAGCGTGTGTTGAGGGAAAGAAAAAGTTCAATTGGCTGTTTTTAATATACATAACTTTCCGGTGGCTAAGTGCCTGCAACGCCTGCAAAATAAGTTGTGAGATTATCAATCAATCAATAAGTTGTGAGATTGGTGTAGAGCGAGTGATTGGACGTGATGCAATGCCGCTCTGCAATGCCGTTCTGGCCACTCAGTGGTCGTGCCATTGGCTGGGTGACTACCGACTAAGCCTAGCTATAGACTGGGAATCTTCACAAACACCTTGCGACATATTCCCCACTTGACACAAACAGGTCTCGCTAGTTATGAACAAACCCTCAGCATATGGTCGATTACGCTTAATTAACAATATTACTCTACGTCCCAGCCGGCCGGCGGTGTCTACCGTACCAAGCACCAAACCAGTCACAGCTCATCACTCGCACGAACTCACATAGCCGTCTCGAGCCGCGCCACAAGGCAGCACCGCGAGCCCTGGAGTACCACTTGCTGGCACACGTCCTACCCCAGAAGTCGTGGGACCAGACGCCTTGGAAGTGGTACATGCACAGTACCTTCCCCGACTAGTGTAGTTAAAGGGTACAGTACCAAAAAGAGGCGTGGGGTCACTACGGTATTCCCGTTGATACGCTAGCAATGCGGTAAGAATACGGTACTCTTGCTCTAATGCCGGTTTAATTCGGTATTTGCCATTAAATTCCGTAGTCCTATGGTAGTGATTTCACCCCATTTTACTGTAGTTTAGCTAATATCCCGCGTGTAGTCTATGGTTCAAGCCATAGGGAAGACTCTAACTACATGTAAGTACAATTTAACCAATGTTTATTTTCCGTACCCGCTCCCACCAACTATTACTTTATGCCAAACATCTCTTTTCTTGCCCCCCCTATAGTATAATCACAAGAAACAAAACGCCTACGAAAAGAAAAAGAGATGGATGAAAAGGGGCACAAAAGCAAACGGGCTGTATAAATCTAGAGAGAAGCCTAGAGATTACGCAAGGTGCGAAACCAAAGAAAAAAAAAGGAAAAGGAAAAAGGGAAAAGGAAAAAATCAACATAATAATACCAAGCAAGAAAATCAGAACCGGTCGATTGAGCAACCCTCCGCGTGATTTCGGAAAAAAAAAGTAAAAAAGATAAAAGAAAGCAACCAAGGATTAAAAACAAAAATTACACCGAACCTCTTTGCTCCTCATAACCCGGGACAAGGGAAAATAAAAAGATAAAACAATCCACAATAGCACTATAACACCATACAGAAGAAAAAACTTGCAGAGATCAAGCCTCTCCTGCGATCTCAACCCCATTTGTATCACCGTTCATTCCTCTATTCCTTGATGGAGTATAGACCCCTGGTTTTTCCGACTGTGATGCCACCTCCAGCACTGACACAGAGCTTTGCGCTTGACGCCCCAAGGACATTCCTAATATCTTATGAGCTGGATTCTCTGGATGTACTGCTTCTCCTGGCGGTGCTTTAATCCACTGGACATTTGCGCAACGTGACACGAGTCGTACTGTAGTTTGATCGACAGGCTGGAAATGATTGCTCCGAACGCCACTAAGGCATTCGAGAAGATTAAGGATTTCATTGCGTTTATAATGGACATGGCGGAGTTGGGTGTGTTCTAGAAGAGGGTAAAGAACACGGAGATAGGTGTGACGGAGGGATTCGGACTCTTCAGGGAGGTCCAACAGATTGCGAATCATTACATCGACCAATACCCGCAAGTCGTTAGTGTAGAAATACTCGTATGTTGCACTGGTTGTGAAGAGTAGATACAGGAGCTTGAGTATCAGAAGTTGCAGACATGTTTCACCTATCGGATATTGTTAGTTATCTAATATAACCCTAATTTAGGGCTGGTAAGGGAGAATCTAACTTTCTCTATTAAGGCAAAGAATTATATTCTCGCCAAAAGTCTTGAAAGTGGATCCATAGAAGCAGAGGATCTTGATGACTTTGTTGGTGGGCGCATTGCTGTCCTCGGGCGCACCATCCCTTGGCGGTGCGTGGGCTGAGACCATATATTGTTCGTTTAGAACAAGCTAAAAAAAAATTAGTATATAGGTTCATCACTTCTTTTCAGCCATGCGAGAAGAGCTACCCACCAACATCCGAATTACTGGGTAGTGATATGGATCATTGGGATCATCAGGATCTTCCTCTACCAGCTGGAAAAGATAGCTAATAAACCCATCACCAATTGAATCCAAGTCTTCACGCCTCAAACGTTGTATCCTTGACATTTCATAGAGCAAGTCTAGTACAGAACTCCATAATATTCTGTCCTCTTCCCTCTTCTGCGCTACCATATCCATCAATCTCGAGAAAAGCCCCTCCCCCTGCATGAGTTCAAAAGTTTTTTGATGTTGCCGTCCATCATATAATAAAACGTTTGTGATCAATCGTAGTTTTGTATTGGATGTTTCTTTGCGTAGCCGCCCCACCATCCGCCGTCGGACATGATGCCTATTCTCCAAGAATAAGGTGGATTCGAGTAACTTAAATGCGCACTTTGCCCAGTCGTATTCCGTCTTGAGATATTCTTCTGCAATCACAGTATTAGTGAGGATAACGGTCACAACCGCCAAAAAGGTATATACCAGTAAACGAAGATGTAAACATCAAATAGGTCTTCAGCGCGTTATCAACGAAGCCTTGGGTTTCACAATGAGCGCTGACGATCTCATCGAGCTCTGCCTTTCCAGATTAGTCCAACACATTAAGCAGTCAACGGGAAAATCTCAGGGCAGAGTACAGGTGGTCATTACCGTCCCAGAATTGTTGCTCGTTCTCAAGGCTATAGGAGACATCGAAATCCATAACGAGTGTTGGGCGTCCCAGTTGAGAAGCAGAGTACAGGAACGACTGAAAACCAACCTTACTAAAGAAAGAAGGTACGGAGCGAGAGGACAGATTTTCGTAAAGATCGGAATTTTTTTTTTTTTTTTTTTAGACTACTCCTTATAGCATCACGAGGAAAGAGGGAATGATTGCAGGTTAGTGGGGGGCCAGGCGGGAAGCAAGCTTGTTCAGTCAGAATATGTAGGCCGTTAGGGAGTGGAGATCCCAGCTGTCAGGGGGTCGGATGGTCACTCAGGCTATTGTAGGTAACACCCGCCGATTCAGCGAGGAACTGTTCAAGGCAGGGAGAGATTCCATGTGGCTCCTGAGACATTCAAGGAGCCTCACCACCATCACTACCACCACATCGTCATTTGGAGCCCGGCGATCACTTTGTCACGCCTCGTACGCATGGCGATTTACATAAACTATAGGCCAAGATAAAATACTTGGGGCTTAAGCTTACATAAGAGAAATGCTGTGCTTACTACTAATACTTTGCGCCTGAACTATTAATAGACTTTATTTTTTGCGAGTAAGTGAGTGCATCATTATTTGGGCGTTATGAAGACCTGGCTGTGTTTATTATTCACGTGACCTAACCCGGTATCGGGCGTGCTAAAGCCTTGAAGGAAATACAAAATACCCGCATAGAAACCTCGGCGGTTTCAATCCGGAAGCGTGTGCACATAAAGTGCTATCAGTTGCTTTGTATATATAAACACCGCAATTACACGCATTATCTCCCTGTGTCTATTACTTTGTTTGTAGGTGTATCCTGTACAGTATCTACAATGACCCTTGTCTGACCAGCATGGAAGCCATACATCCTCCCGCCCAATCTAGTGAATTAGAAATGCAATATAGCCTATAAGAGGCATTTGCAAAGAATAAATGAAGATAAAGTGGTCGTTACCAAGATTCAAAGGCCTTAAAGTGACGAACGGAGACACCAATAAAGGCATACATGGACATGAAGAAAAAGCGAATAACATTTAGGAAAAAATTGAAAATGATCCAAGATCAAACCTTCCCCAGTTACGCTCTACCCAACTCCCTCCCTTTGTAGTTCAAACCTCATGCCCGTTTTTGCCGGCTAGCGCTGCAACCGATATTCAAACAAAACATGAGGCAAAGCATTAACTCAAAACATAAAAGTCGAAAGTGTGGAAATACAAGATGCCCTAGGTTAACTCTTCCTCTTCTCAGGCTCCGGAAACTTTGGAGGCTTTCAGGGTGTAGTCTCCGGAATGCAATCCCTTCAGCACTAGTTCTCCATCCTTACTCAACGATGGTTGCCCAGCTGTCAACGAAGGGGCTTCGAAGAACCTTGGTTTCCAATCTATATTCTCCGCCGTCCTGGCCGCAGCCTTTTCTCGTTGTCGATCCTCAATCTCACATTTAAGTTGAGTGGCACGGGTGTAGTCTTTAGCGTGAATTGCTTCGGAGACGGCCTGCCACATCTTACGGGATTCATTAGGAAGCATGACTTCTAGGGGCGGGCAAATCTTGTTTGCTGGCAATAGAGGGTCCAGGTCTATGAGGAGTATTTTTTCCTTGAACAGAAATTAGTTAGTCCGTCAATGAGATACACAGAAAGACATACAGTAGATCCTGATAGTATATAGTAGAGTTGGCTCATCCAAGAACCTTCAATTTTAGCACGTATAGCCTTACTAGGAACGTCTTTGAGTCTTGTTATGCCGTCCTCTTCACCACTATACTTATAAACAACCCCCTCAACTCGATGTTTTGCTTTACCGAGCCAAGAATCGCCCAGATATTGCAAAATAACTTTCAGTTTCGTCTTTGGACATGTCACATAGCATACGTCCTCGACATACAAATGGAGGGATCCTGATGGCCTGCAAGTGAGCATGAACTCGGACAGTGTTGCTTTGGATGAAAGATATACCTCTTAGAATCCCGCCCAAGCTGGCAGCGGGATGAGTCAGGCGATAGCATTCATTGCCTCTATTATGCAAATTTATAAATATTCCCAAATTGTGTTCACCGGGCGTAACCCTGACTTCAAGCAATTAGTAGAATTCCTTATTGGAAAACTGAAATACTCATACTTGAAGTTCCGGTAAACTTAGCACTAATCTATAGACGGGAATTGTAAGTATATTTCAGTGCGAAAGCGGGATTTTTGCTTACTTGGTCATAGCCCCTTGCGGAAATGCCTTTCTCGGGACAGTCAATGTAAAATGCAGAGACGGGGGGGTGATGGGACGTTTGCTCGGTCAAAAATGACACCCGAATAGGCGCGGGTGTTGGCGTTGGCGTAGTGGCGGTTGAGGTAGCTTTGCTTTTCGCAGAGCTTCGGGACACGGGGCGGGAGGCTGAAACCGGTGGCAATGACGCTTCAACATCCCAACTGCACTATTCAATCCACCCGCGGGGCCTCCATCAGCCGATCGATTCCACGGTCCTTTCGGTCTTGGGTTAACATACTCTGAAAAATTCGCCGAGTGTCGAGTTATATGGCTGTTAAATTTGATTAGTATTGTAGTTAAAGTGTGGATATGGGAGTAAATAAACACCTTACAGGGCTTTCCCTTGACAAACTTCTATTTTGGAATTGTTAGTAGTTATTCGGCGGCAGACTCTCGGCGGTTTAGAGGACGAACAAGATCTTTTGTGAACCAAAACCTCAAAACGCCCAAAAAGCGCTCAAGTTCATCATCCGAATCGCCGATGCTACACATTTATTAGAAAATCCTATGACCTCAAAACAATGAATCAGCTCACCTGATGAAAGTTTCTGGTCGGTCCAAATAATTCCAATATTCTAGCACAGAAAGACCAGTCAGTCGATGCAAGCCAATATCCTTATTGAGAGCTTATTTGATAGCTTCACAAGGGCTGCGGAAACTGAGATGGTACATGTCCCTTACCTAGGTTAGGGACAGGCTCTAGAAGCTGACTAGGTAGCGAGAATCGCACAGAGGCAATATCAGACACTCCAACAAACCGCTTGAGAATCCCGAGAAGTATCCTATTTTTTTTAAAAAAAAATAAAACAATAAAAATAACGTTACTATTGGAGTTCCCAGATGGCATAGAATTAAGAATGTAGAGACGAACTTTAGCTTTGATTGATCACCAGCATCTGAAATTGTTCCCGAAGGAGGGGTTGTTGAAGGGGTTGCCAAAGTAGAGGCGTGTGCCGAGGAGGCGTTAGGTGAGGGCTCCATGTCTTCTAACGTATGAAGAGGAGAAATCGAAGGACAGATGCGTAGAAAACGAAATTGACAGGAAGGCAGGTAGAAAGCGTGGCGTGGTAGTGGGAAAAGTTGGAGGTTAAGGAAGTATTTGGCCTTAGGAGGTAAGGGATAGGGTTTGGCCAGAGCTCTGATATCGCAACGTTCCGGCAACACAGTACCTAACTAGTCTGGTGCTTGCCAGTCACTGTTAGCATACATGTATGTACCTACACACGTACACATGTTTGGGGCAACCGAAAGATCATCGCATATGGTACCCGAGATGCCCAAAAGATACTACGTACGTATCGATTCGTCCCCTCAAGCTCCAAGCTCCTTGTGACACCAAAACACACGGTTTCTGCTTTTTTTCAACAAAACTTGTGGTCTATCATATACCTAGTGGACGCGACCTTCCAATATAGAATCAGGAACACTACAGGCTACGCTATCATATGCTAAACCCTTCTAAGCTGTGCAACACACCTATCTTGCATGAATGGTGGCATGGGGCATTCTGCGACGATCAGGATTAAGCCGGGTAACAGTCGGAAGTAGTTCCAAGTGTTTGGAATTAAGAGACCTAATTAAATACTGCCAGGGTTAAAAATATACTTCTAAAACTTTCACATACCGTCCACAAGCCCTGGTGCTCCCGGCTACGTACGTATGTTCCTGCGTGTTGGCTTGTGGTTTGTGGTTCGTGGACTCATAGTCTGAACCGGACCATGTTGAGATAATTGAACTATTATTATGCACGTTCGCGTGCCAAGATCTTATTCAACGCGTCTCCAAGCTCTTGGGACCTAGAAAAGGTTACTTACATGTATATACGTGTATGGTTTTTTTGTTCAATTATCCCTACCAACCCAAACTTAAAAATACCGGTCATCATGGGATCCAGGCCAGAGCTTAAGGTACGAACTCAGTATCACCAGCTTGTCCGGGATGTCAGTACTAAACGCTCCCATAGGTTGAGGACGAGAGTGGCTTCATCTCCTTCTTCCAAAGACTTCCGGAAGTAGACGCTATCCGTCTCTTTGAACGCAATGAATTCTACACTGTCCATGGAAAGGATGCTTTATATGTTGCCAAAACAGTAAGCCATTGATTTATCTTTTCGGGGAAGAGGTTGCTTGACATGGCTCAATTGACGGAGGCAAATAGGTCTACAAAACCACGTCGGTTATCCGACAACTAGGCAGTTCAAGGAATACCCTTGAATCATGCACGCTTTCCGTTACTGCTTTTCGTAATTTTTTACGGGAGGTCCTTTTCAAAGAGGGCAAACGGATCGAAATTTGGTCATCCACAGGGAAAAACAAATGGGAGCTCTCGAAGCAGGCTTCCCCGGGAAATCTTCAAGATGTAGAAGAGGATTTTGCTGGACAGATAGAATCATCGCCCATAATTCTTGCAGTCAAGATATCTTCAAAGGGTGAAGAGCGAAATGTGGGTGTCTGCTTTGCGGATGCTAGTGTCCGTGAATTGGGCGTGAGCGAATTCATTGATAATGACCTCTACTGTAACTTTGAGGTATGTTGGTGAATCCTTTTACCCTGGTTAGACTATTTTTGACCTTCGTTATAGTCTCTCTTGATTCAATTGGGAGTGAAGGAATGCATTGTACAAATGGACGAGAAAAACAAAGATTACGAACTGGGCAAGCTTCGAGCCCTCATCGAGCGCTGTGGGGTTGTCATGACATTTAGGAAAGCTGCCGACTTCTCTATCAAAGATATTGATCAAGACTTTTCTCGCCTACTCACGAGTGAGGTCGCAGTTGGGGTACTTCCACAAACCGAAAGTAAACTTGCTATGGGTGCAGCTTCGGCGTTGATAAAGTATCTAAACCTTATGTCCGATGATCATAACTTTGGACAATACCGCCTTTACCAACATGATCTAGCTCAGTACATGAAGCTCGATGCATCTGCTGTGAGGGCCTTGAATCTTCTACCAGGACCCAGAGATGGTGCTAAAAACATGTCTCTTTACGGCCTTCTCAACAAATGCAAGACTGCGATCGGGACCCGATTGCTTTCTCAATGGCTAAAACAGCCGTTGATGAGCCATGAAGAGATTGAGAAGCGTCACATTCTTGTCGAAGCATTTGTAGAAGACACAGAGCTAAGACAGACGATGCAAGAGGAGCATCTTAAGAGCATTCCCGACCTTTATAGGCTAGCAAAAAGGTTCCAGAGGGAGTTGGCCAACTTGGAAGATGTCGTGAGAGCCTACCAAGTCGTTATTAGGATACCTGGGTTTATTGGTACACTAGAAGGTGTCATGGACGAAAAATACAAAGACCCACTAGACATTAATTATACAGCAAAACTAACGGAGATTTCTGGAAAACTGGAGATGTTACAGGAGTTGGTTGAGACAACCGTTGATCTCGATGCGCTCGAGAACCATGAATTCATCATCAAACCCGAGTTTAGTGATGATCTTACTATCATTAAGAAAAGGATTAATAAGTTAAAAACTGATATGGAAGCGGAGCACCGGAGAGCTGGGAGTGACCTCCACCAGGAGGTTGACAAAAAGCTTTTCCTCGAGAACCATAAAGTTCACGGGTGGTGTTTTCGATTGACTCGGACGGAAGCAGGGTCTATCAGGAATAAAAGAGAGTATCAGGAAATTTCAACGCAAAAGAGTGGTGTTTACTTTACTACTACTAGACTGCGAGATCTAAACCGAGAAGTTGATCAATCGACACAGACTTACAACAAGACTCAAAGTGGACTTGTGCAAGAAGTTGTAAATGTAGCAGGTAAGTTCTCCTAACCTTTACCTAAACTATTTTGCACGACCTCTTACACATTTAGCATCCTACTGCCCTGTTCTTGAGGAACTAGCTGATGTAATCGCCCACATGGACGTAATTGTCAGCTTTGCCCATGTTTCGGTGCACGCTCCATCACCGTATGTCCGGCCTAAGATGCACCCGCGAGGAGAAGGGAGCACTGTTTTAAAAGAGGCTCGACATCCATGTATGGAGATGCAAGACGATATTCAGTTCATCACAAACGATGTGAGCTTATGTCGAGGGAGCTCAGAGTTTTTAATCATTACTGGTCCTAATATGGGCGGTAAATCGACATATATTCGGCAGATCGGAGTAATTGCCCTCATGGCCCAGGCAGGTTGTTTTGTTCCTTGCTCCGAGGCAGAATTGACCATTTTCGATTGTATCCTGGCCCGAGTCGGAGCGAGTGACTCGCAATTAAAAGGTGTCTCTACGTTTATGGCGGAGATGTTAGAGACTGCAACGATTCTCAAGTCAGCCACTTCTGAGTCCTTGATTATTATCGACGAGCTTGGCCGAGGGACAAGCACATATGACGGATTTGGGTTAGCATGGGCTATCTCTGAGCACATTGTTAGAGAAATCCGTTGTTTCTCTATGTTTGCTACCCATTTTCATGAGTTAACAGCTCTGGTGGATGAGTATCCCTCAGTCAAGAACCTTCACGTCGTCGCCCATGTTGGAGATAGTCATGACGAAAAGAGAGAGGTTACGCTACTGTACAAAGTTGAAGATGGTACATCCCCACCATCTAGTACCTTTGAATTTTTAAGCTAAAAAAAACTTTCTTTAATAGGCGTTTGTGATCAAAGTTTTGGTATCCACGTCGCTGAACTAGTCCGCTTCCCGCAGAAGGTCATTAACATGGCCAAACGTAAAGCTGATGAACTTGAGGATTTCACTGCCAAGTTAGAACAGCAACATACGCAATGTAGCAAAGAGCAGATTGCAGAGGGGTCAATGCTTCTCAAAAAGATGTTGTTGGAATGGAAGGACAAGGTTGATTGTGGAAGCATGTCATCTGAAGAAATGAGGGGAGAGCTCATGAAGTTGATATCAGGGCCATACAAGGAATCGTTTGAAAATGATCCTTTTTTCCAAGCTGTCAAAGCTTTGTAAACTACACTTCATTATATGATATGTACTCGGGGTAGAGGCGCCAACGGGGGTGTGGGTTTTCGGCGGCGGATATGGGTGGTTGTGGTTGGTTACATTATGACTTACTTCCGCCTCTCACGTACATAGAAAAATGCCCGGGAGTAAGCGTATGTAAGCATTTATACGATGCCATATCGCAATAAACCATTTTAAACACAATTAAACCAATCTTTTATACAACTCTGCGTCTAACGCGAGCATAGAATACATTTATAACTCAAGAAAGGGGAAAGGTATTCTAAACAGGGTGATAAGGACGCGCTGGTAAATCAACGATTAAACAGACAGGTGAAGTGCCGAACTGAACAACTCCAATACACCAAAATTCAAATAACGTGTTTGTAAAAGGAAACAATACCTCGAATCAAATGGATAAGTGGTTGAGACCCCCCCCCGGAGGTCAGAATTCGATATGCTAGGATACCAAACTATTTCTCATATTCTCCACCATCCCCTGCCCAATCCCTCTAATCATACCCAGCTCTTCCAAATCTTTGAAACCAAAGTCTTCGTCGTCATCAGCGGCGGCTTCTCTTCTCTCTCTAACATGTTGCGCGAGGGACTCTGCTCTTTTCTTGCCAACACCCTATACAACGTAACGCCCCGATTAGAAAGGCGCTCCATGCAATGTCACTCGAATCTTGAAAATGCTTACCTTAAGTTTCATTATCTGTACTACATCCTCACTATTGATGATCTTTAACAGGGTCTGTGTCCGCGGGGTCTGTTGAACATCGGAGGAAGGTATATAGTCGGTATCCATAAGGTCATCGTTATGCGCGTGCTCATCGTGCTCATCGTGCTCATCGTGCTCATCGTGCCCATCGTGCTCACCATGCTCATCGTGCTCACCCTCCCAGTTTGCAACAGCATCGACACGATCATTATCTGTAAAGACTGCGAAAGCTTTCTTCGCTGGCATTGAAGGCGGCGGAGCGTGCGTCTCCTTTGTGTAGAGTTCTTCTTTAACACCACTCGTCTTCATCTCTACACCATCTGTATCCATGATTGACGCCCCTTCCTCCTTTCTCAGTGGTATATCTATGGCACTTGGCTTGCCCGGGTTCTTTTTACCCCGCAATGCCGCGATCTTTTTCATTATTTTAATGTTGTCAGGAAAGTATGTCTGTGCTAGCTCATACATTTTCAATGCGGAGAAGTTTTCACCACGGGCAGTGTGTTGTTTTGCGAGGAGGATATAAGTAAGACCTTCCGCGCGAGCATCTGCTTTCTTTTCGAGTTTTTTCTCAAGGAGCTCGAGGCGTCTGCTAAGATCAAAGGATATATCCGCTGATACTGATGGCGGGGATTTGGCAGATTCGAGCGCGCGTGCTGCGAGAATTTCCTCCACTTTCTTTTCGACAATGTCCGCTATATTGGCAGATGATAGGTGTGTTGACATACGACTATCGGTTTGGCGGCTTTTCGTAATTCCAGAGGAAGTCGGTTTATGTAACGGTTTAACAGGCTTAGCAGCAAGTGGTGCGCGTGTTGCCTTGAGTGATTTTTCAGCAAGTGAAGGTCTCGGGATCTGCTGCGTAGTGTTTGTCTTTGCGGTTCCAAAGGCACGAGTTGGCTCTTTGCTTAACAAAGCCGGTAACGGCTGGCGATTAGAATATGTGGCAGCAGGAGCATAGTCTGTTTCGGCCTGCTTCAACTCAATCTTTTTGGCGCGATTGGCAAAGTTAAGTGCGCTAAGGGTATCCATGTGGAATGCCTTCGTGGGAGCAAGATTCAAAATCATGACCGTGAGCCCATTGTTTTGACCGAGTGAGAGGATGCGTGTCATTTTGCTCTCGCGGTAAGGTATGCGATTTTGTTTTTTTGTCATAGCTTCGACACACTGTGCAAGGACAAAAAGAGACTTGTTGATGCTTGCGGATTCGATCATCCGTTCTTTATCATTACAAGTTCGGCGGTTGTCTTCGCTACCTGCTAAATCGATACAGGAGACTGTGCCCGTGCGGGTCTCACCCGTATTGCGGTTCGAAATAGCAACCCGAACACAGATAATAGCATGGCTTCTGCTAGAATGCGCATTGAGCTTTGTGGCAGAAGTGGAACGGTTGTTGTTGGCTTTATCGTACAATGTTTCGAATTCTTTGAGCGATGAGATCTCCTTCTCCGTCAATCCGACAACTACCGTCTTCCCTGCATTATCCCGTAGTGATAGGCCTGAAGGCGTGCGCTTCTCGGGCGGCATAAAAAGATCAAAGACTTTATCATTATAGATCTCGTAGTAACTCATGGTTGCCGTCATTGCTATTTCCCCCTCTGACTTTCGTTCCAGCTCCTTTCCGCGACGGTAAATGGCGTTAAGAAGACGTGGAATGATGCCTCTTTCCGTAGCTGATTTTTGACCGCGCATAGTGTAGGTTTTGCCACTGCCAGTAGCACCATAGGCGAAAATTGTCACATCGTTGCCTTTAAAGAGATGTTTTATTGTTGGCGACACTTATTGCGACGCAACGTTAGCTTGGTGAGGAGATGAAGGAATCGATTTAATGTACCCTCAGAAAATAACTGCGATTGATCAGACTCGCTGTCATGTACCGCGTTAAAAGGGAATGTGAAATTCTCATTCTCGTTTTTCGGGTTTGGCATAGAAATAGCTGTCCCCTCCGCGCGAACAACAATATCTTTCTCTATTTCGTTTTTCAGGAGAGGGCGTACACGGGCTATTATCCGTACATTATTGCTGGTGGACATATTTGGGTTGGCTATTTGAAAGGTTAGTAAACCTCGTGTTCTATATCAAAGAGCTTGAGGGTAGTGACTAGGCCCTCTGGTTTATGGTGTCGAGTGTTGGAGTTATCCAGGCTTTGGGGGAATGGTTAGGCCATACAGTAAGGAGTTGAGGAAACGGAATTGCGGCTCAAATGGGATAAACATGGGGCGTCTCCACAACAACAAACGCCCAGGTAAGGCACGCTTTGCCACTTTTGTGATAGATGAGACTTTACGCAGATGGAGCCAGCTCTATATTTCGATTATCTGATTGGCAAGCTTTGAGATCGGCACCAATCAAGTTACCGAAAAATGGAGCTGGCAAAGTCTCTATTGGAGGACTTCCCGTAGGCTGTTCTATTCCTATTTTTCTTCTATTCAATAGGATAGAAGCAATCAAAGACAAAGGTACCAAGTCTATAGGTAAAGAAAGATCTCTTTGTTCTATTTGATCGAACTCAGAATCCACCCCCGAACGCTGAAGTAAGACGATAGGCTAAATACAATATCTTTCGGTATTAATGTTCTTAATAAAGGAGAGAGGGAGCCCAAGCCTTCTCCTCGACTAAGCACCACTAATAGACTATTGACATTTGCCACTGTGGCCTACACACCGTGGTTGGTTACTTAGTGATCGTGATACAGGTTACCGCAAACGCTACTTATCAGGCTATCTACAAAACATGGACCCGGTGTTTTCCAGCTTGCCCGCTGAACTGCGCATGAGTGGGCTGGGGGATATCCCATAATTTTGACATTTGAGGGTTAGGGGACATTTCCTTCTACCACCCAAACACACCATGCGTGCTACTACAACTGCAACTCCCAGTAGCACGCAGTTAACCTTCTTGACAGGCTACAAAAATTTTGTTACGTCTTTTATTCAGATCCCTAATCTACTTTACTGACCTAATGAATTGGAAAAATACGAACACAGAAGAAAAAAACCCAACAACTTTTCAAGATTTTGAAACTGCGGCACTAAAAGATAGGTCAGCATAGAATTATACATATTTGGTTTGCCATTTGGGGAGGCGTACGAGATAACTTGTGTCCTAAAGAAACCACCTTTCGTCCGCTCAATTACCTGTTGGTATACAGACTGTGGAGGATGATTCATGATAACAGTTCCCTAAGCCAAATATTAGTATCAACCGCTTGAAAACACGTAATAAACTAAGCCCATCGACTTACATCCTTGTAATCGATCTTCGCGTCGACCCTAGTGTCGCGGATCAAGTTGACAATCCACTTTTCACCCTCATCCTGACTCAAATTCAGCCTCTGCGCCAAGTCCTTGATATCAATGCGCTGGTGGATCTTGCAATAGCTCTCAGAGATCAGGTGTCTTGCTGAATCCACAAACTCCTCGGCGGTAGCAACCAGGAAGAAATCGCTCTTAAGAACCTCCTCTGCCTCTCCTAGCTTGCGTTGCGCCTCCTCGAAGTCAAAGTCAATGTACAGGGCAGCAACGAAATCGATGATAGGGTCGCGGTACTCATAAATCTCCTGCTTCACTATTCGGACGAGATCCTTGAGCTGCTTCTGGTATTGTACAGTATTTCTGTTCCTATTGCGATTGGTGATGACAGCGGCAGCAATATATCTAAGGATCCATGGGCAGGATGTTTGGACCGTATTGATGTAGGCAGGCGAAAAAAACATCTCAAGAAGCGTATCCTTAGAGGGCTCGTGGTTGAAGAAGGGAAATAGGCACCAGTGAAGCAACCATGTCCTGTGTTGAAGCTGTTCGAGAGGATTGTTGTATAGCTTTTGTTCAATCAGGTCCTTGACCTTTGTAACCTCCTCCATTGCACCTTCCCAATTGGTCATCAAAATTTCGCAGGCAAGCTTCCCCCAGGTAGCCTGGCTGGTCTTGTCTGAATCCGTAGACTATTAAACAGAAACATAAGTACCAGGAAGTGCGGCCAATTAAAGGCTGAACATACCAAAACACGGAACTGATAAAGGATATCGGCAGCAGCAGCATAGTCTCCACACCTGAATCGTTGCCTTCCATACTCAAAAAGTACATTGACACTTTCGACTGTAACCTTTATGAAGATAATCCTAGATTAGCTCAGCTTTTACCTTCAAGTCATGCTTCTCCCACTGTTCAGAGAAATTATACCCCATGATTATCTTTCAAGTACTGCATATTCTGCATCTTATCACTTCGTAAATTCCCCACAACATCTGGATCCTCAAGCAGCTGCATAACCTTCTCACTTTGTTCCCCAAGGTCCTTTAACCTCTGTAAGACTACCTCCCTCTTCCCAACTAGCTCTTCGGGAGGCTCGTCGGTGTTGTGAATTTTTGTGTACAGTGAGCTGACAAAGTCCACCATGTCCGAGCCCTTCATCAGATCGTACTTCGCCTGGGTTATTTCTTCATCGGTGAATATTCCACGCTGCTGTACAAATTCGAGTAGTGGGAATACTAGGTGTCGGTCAAGATGGGGCATCAGCTTAGGGATGAGATCATATGAGACAGCAACATCGTTGCTACCAGCTTCCATGCTGTCGGCCATGTTCGAGGATATTTGACGTCAGCTCCAGAAAACTCCAGTTAGAGCTGTTGTTGTTTAATCTGATTTTGGGTGTTTTGTTTGGCTCGTAGCGTTGTTGATGGTTGCAGGAGACAGATGTGGGGTTGCAAAGGACTGTCTTTTTTTTCCTCCCTCCCCGCCAAACGAGACCTCGTACGCCAAGACATCTAGTCGGTCCCGCCATCTGATATGGCGCGCGGTTTTCCCAGACCACAGTTCCTACAGTATCGCGAATCCCCCACCCAGAAAAACAAAAACCAATTGGCATTGAGCATCATGCTATATCCATACTCTCTTTCAACTGCCCTCAGGGCTCTGCGTTCTCAAGTCCTCTACCAGACCCGCAGTGCTCGGTTCACCACCACCACAACCCGACGGGCAGAAGAGAGTGAGCTCTCCTCCTCCTCCTCATGCTACTCAATTGACGACCTAACTAACCTCCTTCAGTCACCCCTGAACGCCAATCCCAAATTCCCTTTTTCATCCGCCGCAGCAAGACCAACAACCTCCCCGTGTACGAAGAACTCCGCGGGAGCAATAGGGAAGAGACACGGATACGCAAGATTGACGGAGATCTTAATGCGCTGAGAGACCATATAGTCAACCATTTGGGCATCAACAAGGAACTGGTCTCAATCAATGGGCGTACGAGACATGTCATAATTAAGGGACGGTTTAAGAAGGATCTGTCCTCGTGGTTGCAAGGACTGGGATTTTGATGTCTTATCTGACATCACAAGGTGCCAAAGCATTTCGCGGTTTCAGGATACCTTAATATAAACTCTGCAGTTCGTTTTATTATCCGGCGTTTCCCTTTCCTATTGTAAAAAAAAAAAAAAAAAGAAAACTCATATAAGTGTACAAAGTTAACAGAGGCATAAATTACCCTCCAAAATATCGTTCCACCGTTTAGTTAGATGCAAGGGGCGCCGATGATCCCCCATAGTAAAGTACAGAACAAAAAAAGAAATAGCAAAGTGATATAGTAATTTCCACAATGAAACAGACTTGATCCCAGCATTTTATACAACGAACTATCCTAACCCCACCTCTGCGCCCCGCAGTACAGACCATTACAAAAAGATACCTATTCCCTTCAATCATTCAGCCCCGCATAAGTACAAAGCTGCTTAACAATAGCACCGTCTATCTGAACTGTCAACAACGCCCCCAAAAGACTCTCTTTCTTCGGCAATACCCCCAGTGGAACTCTCGATGCCTCATCTTTTCCAAGTTCTGACTTTTCTGCCAACCTTTGTAGAACTGCCATTCCCCGGTGTGTGATCCGTGCGAATGGTTGTGAATCATCCGGATTTGGCATCTTACCGCCTTGTCGAGGATGCATTGGGCCAACCTGGGGACTCAATAAACATACCAGCCGCAGTAGGCTGAGGGCGAACCCATCCTCAGATGAGAGCCATGATCGTGCAACCCCTTGGTCAGGGCCAGGAGCAATTCCAGCAAGAATCTCTGCGGCGAGCATGCCCTGTTCCAAGAAAGGCTTCCGTGCCTCCACAACCTGAGGCAATGTTACTTTTGTGTTATCAGGAATTGGCGATATGGCGAGAGCGAAGGAGCGCGTAAGAAGGTCATACGGGGGTGTCGTCGATGATTCGGAAAGAAATATCGTCCGATAAAATGCTCGATTTGGTTCATCTCGTGCTAGCAGCTTCGCCAAACTATCTACTGCAGGCGGAAGATAGCGATGAATTGAAGGGGAATATGATGTAAACATCAGGTTTTCTCGCCCTGTAACCGCTGGCAGAGGTTGAGGGGCAAATGCCAGTATTAGATGCAACAAATTAAGTGCCTCATCCTCACTAGGTAGTGTAATTGAATGCGAAAGGTTGGATAAATAGATAATGATATCCTTCATAAAATCCAGGGTGTTGGTATATGTGCGAAGTAATAGCCTGCTAGTGCCAAGCCTTTCGATCACGACTGACAAAAACCTAACCACATTAGGATCTGCCAAAGCCTTATGATTAGATTCAAAGAACGACAGATTGCGGAAGATTGTTGTGATGCATATCAGCTTATCGGCTGCTTTGTCTAGTTCGTATTCGATGGATCCAAATTGTGGGATGTCGGTAAGCCTATCTACCTCTGCTTTGCAAGCTCTCATCACTTCTTCATAGGCAGGCACAGCAATGCTTTCAGAGCTTTCTTCTGAGTGTTCCGTAAGTAATCCCACCTGAGACTCAGCCACATCCACTAATGTCTCGATCAAATCCTCGCAGCTCTCTAGGGCAATTGACCAGCGCGATTCCACAGAAACTGTTGCTAGTGTATCCAATGCATGCCTAACCTCAGCGGCCAATCCTGACTTGAGCATCATCGTCAAAGCATGAATATCAATCACACCAAGCTCTTGAAACATAGGTATCGTTGGTTTGTGGAATATAATCTCCGCCCCGATTTGTCCCAATACAGCAGCAGGTAATCCACCATGTGTATCCAAAACTCTTACTTTTGGTTTGAAATCAGCCGGGATTTCTTTAATAGGCGTTACGGGATGTTGGGGAGCTGAAAATACGGCAGCTTCCTTCTGTGGTAAAGGCGTTGGTGGCATCGAGAAGCTAGGGGATGGTACGGGGCCATGTGGGGAAACTAAGTCCATGGAGATCCGACTTGGTGTGCCCGCCTGCTGATATTGAGTCTGTGGTCTTACAGGTGTTGCTGGTTGAGCAGCATACCCATTTTGCATGTTGGGTCGCGTTGGATTGTTAGACACCGGTGTTGATTGTTTTGGGACCCCTTGGGATCGTTGCGGCATTTGCTGGGAGTTTTGTGTACTTGAAATCTGCTTTACTGGCTGAGATTGTTGCATAGCGGGCTGCTGTTGTTGCTGCTGTAGCCTCACATCTGGGGCTTGCTGTGGGTTTTGCCTTGCCATTTGCGCTCGTTTTATGTCCTGCTGATTCTTCAGCCAAGCCATCTCATAAGACCCCAGATATTGTCTATAGATGTTCATCATTTCTTCGGCGACCGGCGGATGTTGCTCGGCGCTAAACCCTAAGCTCATCGCAACATGAGCCCATTTATTTTCTGCTGATACTTTTCGTGATCCACCCATCTTCAACACATTCCCATAAAGATTTACCAGGTTCACAGCCTTTCCTGCAATACTGGGGATGCCTGTAATAGGAGTCCCTTGCTTTTGCATGAAGTCATAGAGACTCTTCATAAATTGGTTCGGATCAGTCTGCTGTCTCTGCCCAGAACCAGGAGCTATCGGCCCCTGGCCCTGGCCTGGAGGTCGCGACACCTGGGAATTCATGGGATTGGGAATCATCGCGTTCGAATTCGCTAGCGCGGTAGTTCCCATACGTTGCGCTTGTTGCTGTTGCTGCTGAATCTGTTGTTGATGTTGATGTTGCTGCTGCTGCTGCTGGTGGTGTTGTTGCTGTTGCTGTTGTTGTTGTTGCTGCTGCTGCTGCTGCTGCTGTTGTTGTTGTTGCTGCTGCTGCTGCTGAATCATTCTCTGCTGCTGCTGCTGCTGCTGCTGCTGCTGTTGCCTCGCTTGCATCTGATACATCATCTGCATTTGATTTTGCATCGGTTGTTGCATATGTTGTGCGGGCATGGGAGCAGGGGACGAAGATGCAGTACTAGGAGGTGGTGAGAACCCCTGACTGAAATTCTGGGTATAGGCGTGTTGTGAAGGCATGGCTAAGTTAATGTTATTTTGCGGAGTGCTTACGCGTGAAATATGGCCAGGCGGTGGTGGAGAACTTTGCGCCATAAACGACTGCTGGGAAGGCGCTGGTGAAAAGGGTGATGGGGACTGCGTTGCAACACGTTTCGGTGGGGGAACCTGAGAGACGCCCTGTTGACTAAACGTCTGGTTCTGCATGACAGGCGACGGACTTGCAGTAGCAGAACCAACATGCTGAAGATGTGAATGAGGATATCCAACAGGTGTGTATTGTCGCTGCTGTTGCTGCGCATTCTGATTGTTTTGATATATCTGGTACGCGAGTTGTTGTTGCGGGTTCTGTGCCATGGGCGTGTGGGAACGCGACGTCGGGAGATTACCGGATGACTGACGCGGGGATAAAGTGGTAGACTCTTCACGGGGACGTGGTCTCTTGAGAGGGACTACGGCGTTCACGTTATACGCCGGCTGCGAGAAACCGGGAGATGACGTCCGGGACGTACCATTCTGGAGCTGGGCGCGTTGATGTGCTGCCTGCTGGAACTGATGAGGATCTATGGCGGAGGAAGGAATCACGCCGGCTGCTGAATCGTAGGAGTGCATGCCCGTTGCGGAAGTGACCTCAGGGCTAACGAACGCTGAGTTCTGGACAGCCGAAGGGTCTTGCAACCAACCAGGCAATGACATGGACTCGGGGTGACCTCTACAGACTAGTACACACGCGTTAGCTAATATGATCGTCGTTTTTAACCACTAAACGATTGTTATCTTTAAATCAACAATCCCGACCACCTCATTAGAACCGCTGCCACTTCCGCCTCCACTCCACCCCACACCCCACAGTCACTTTAACTGTCATTGCCAATGCCACTGCCATTATAACGCCCTCGTTCACTGGCAGTAGCACCAACTATCTTAACGATATGGACCGCATGCCAAGGAGGAGGGCAGCCAAGGCAAAACAGCTCAGGCACGCAAGAACATCACTGCAAGATGAATGACGGGGTGCACAATGTGGAAATGCAAGCAGCAAGCGGAGGTCATGGGATTTAGGTTCGGGCCGCGCCAGCCAAAGACGTGCGAGCACACAAGGCAAGCAGTCAAAAAGGGGGGCACGAAGCATACAGGCCTGCTGGTGAGGAGGGGGGTGGGAGGGGAAGCACAGGCACGGGGTAAGAGGGGTAGAACAGACAGTATAAGAAGCAGCAAAAGGACGGGGGAGTAGATTCACTGACCAAAAGCAAGCAGGATCCGGCAAGTGCGTGCGTGCTTGCTTGCTCAACAGCGGACGAGTGAATGGTGGTGTGTGTCAGATCGACCAGAGTGTCTCTGCCGCCGCTTGCCAAACGAGTAGTAACAAGGGGGAAGGTAAATGACTATAATAAAATATCTCAGGGTAGGGTTGTAGAAAGCAAAAGGCAAAGGCAAGTGTAAAAATAAAAAATAAAAAATAAAAAAGTCGATGTTAACGTTATTGACGTTGGGTATGTTGAGAGAGATTCTCCTTGCTACGGCTAATGCTACTATTCAATGACAGCTACTACAGCTACTAGCTGTCAATTCTGCTGGCGCTGCTTTCTTCTTCTTCTTTTCGCAAGGGAGTGGTACCAAAGCTTGTAGGGACGAAAGCCTCAAAAGTTAGCCACAGGTAACGGCTTGTACATAGGTAGGTAACAGCATGCTTAGCCAACTAGGCGGGGGGTGGGGGGGGCGGAGGAGGGTAGTCAAGGGAACCGGATGGGTGGCATAATGAGGGTGTATGTAAATTCAATAATGTCATGTACATACATGTGTGATGGGGGATGGGGATGGGATGGGATGGGGCGGGGAAGCGCAAAGGTAAAGGAAGGCAAAGTAAAATGGGAAGGGGGGTAGGGGGGGATCGGAGCTTGTGAGAATAAGAAGCGATTCGATGTATGTATGGGATGGGATGGGGATGGGGACAAGCGCAGGAAAATAAAGTGCGTACCTTTTTTTTTTTGCTTTCGCGAGTGGAGAGATAGAAACGTAGAGCCAAAAAAAATCGCTGGTGGGAGGGCGCGCGAGGATGGAGAGGTTGAAGGGGAGAGCGTGGCAAGGG
Source organism: Morchella sp. 2016-57 (assembly GCA_024713875.1). Classification (NCBI taxonomy): domain Eukaryota; kingdom Fungi; phylum Ascomycota; class Pezizomycetes; order Pezizales; family Morchellaceae; genus Morchella; species Morchella sp. 2016-57. The sequence goes on from JAMGZE010000011.1 coordinate 356,413, forward strand.
CGACAGCACCCAGCCTACCGTTACCGAAAAACGCTCCAACAAAGACGCGTTAAGTGTAGGGAGAGGAAGAAAAAGACTATTTCTCAAAAGAAAAAAAATAGAGGAATTCGTTTCTCAGAATCGATAAAAGGGACACAAGTTGGCTCTAGGGGCCTCGTGTATACTTCATCGGTCGGCTAACAATCTCACGATACAGAATTCTACCCGCCAGAGCTGGAATAACTCGACGTTGCGTGTTCTCTGACCAAATGTTGAAAGGATCGGAAAGAGGCGGGTATCAGGTTTGGCGACAAAGAAAAGCAACGTATGGTAGCAAAAAAAAAAAAAAAAAAACACATGTATATATGATGTATAGGAGTACCCATGACAACAAACCAAAATCCCCATATGTAATAGACATTCTCAAAACTCTCAACACAACTCAAGAAGTTTGACTTGAAATACTGAAAAACTCAAGGAAAGCAAAGAAAGAGTATTTGAACCAGCAATAGGTGGGTCTGAGCATATTGGTGGTATGTATGTAGGCTACACTATCGAGCAGGGGGGCTGAGGATTTGATGGGCCGGCTACGCACCCAGCTTGGCTATCGTTTTCTCCATGGAACACGGCCATGCATGTGCTTCGTCACCAGTTCGTCTGTTGCTAATTATCGATAGGAAGAAGTGGGGAAGGTAAGAGTGAAGTTCAACATTCCCCTAGTTACGTTGGCGCAAAAGTTGTGAAACATTTGGAGGTTTGAAGCAAAGGTCTTGTCTCGACTAGCACGTATTCTATAAATGAGATAGCAAGGGCCAGAGATTCAGATAAATAAATAGAGGGGATGGAGAGAAGTAGGAAACTACATGTAGGGGTAGCGGGGCAGAACAAGAAGAATCGAGTCTTCTGGGTCTTTGACGCTTGGGCTCTAACTCTTTAGATGTAGCAACTGCACGTATCCAGGGACTTCTTTGGTCCTCTTAAAAAGAACGGGCTACACCACGTTCCGCTCATCTTCTGCACGAGCGCGCTGAGCTCGGCAGATATTGAATGAGAGACATCAAAGTGTCGTGGTTTCTTCATACCTATCCCAGGGCTACATGCAAACATGTAATTATAATTTATGGGGTATCACGATAACCCCAACCCCACATAAGACCCAGTTATCTCCTCCCCACTCCTCCCCGTTTCAGGTGAGAACTACGGCATCGCACCCACAATTACCAGCACCTTTATTATTACCATCCCCGTCTCCGCCCCCGAAAACCTTGCACCTTGGCTCAATCATAAGTGATGTGCTCATAGATTCCCGACTCGTACCCGTTGCCGAGGGGATCGCTATTTTCCGAACTACGCCCAGCGCTCGGGCAAAATCTCGGAGGTTGCTGCTCTATCTCCCTCTTGGGGATAAACGCCACCACGGCAGATTTTCACACTGCTAAAGGCCCATGGTTTCTTGTAGCCTGAAGGCTTTGGTGTTTGTGGGCTTGATCTATTTGGTAAATTATTTCAAGGCGTACTTTCCAGGCGTGCTCACCAGCAGAGCCGAAGCAATATTTTTTGCTTGCAAACTCCGTCATGAGTAGGGAAAATACTACGGAAACACGCTCACTATATACACTACGGGCCCAGGCCCAAGCAGGCAAAACGTTGGTTACCGCAGCGAATACCGGTAATCTTATCAGACAGAGTACCTTAATCCCTCGCTATCGATGCCGGCTCTTTTCCTTACAATTCAATTAGAACTTGGATTGCATCAGTGGAATATGCCCCGCTTGTTATCAATTATTACTGGATCCTTAAGGTCTCTTATCCTCCCAGGTATTGGTCTTGGGACTCCTGGTTTCATTAAAATTTAGAACTTTATTATCCTCTTGGTTCTCAGCACCACAAGCTTACTTTGCTTGTGCATTGCGACGGCATCTCCGTTGTCATCTGTACTAAGGTGGTGACTACTTATGTATGCAGCGTTATTTTGGCAGCACATGCATCATCCCGATAGAGCTTGGGGCATCCGAAAAAAGACCGCAGAAACTTTGGTTGAGCTCTCACCTCACCTCACCTAGAGTACTACTTATCTAAAGATAACTTGTTGTTGTGAAGATTTGTATGGTAAAAACCCTGGAATTTCTTTAGTCAAGGGTAGATGAACAAGCTTTAGACCGCAAAAATGCCAAGCCACGGTAAGAAGCGAATTCGAGTGATAGACTCCTGTGATCGACGAGCTTCCTGTAGAAAGCTATTGCGTAGAGCGCGGCAGAGCATCAGGTATGCAGGGTAGAGAACTGCGGCGCGGCGGCATATGCTACTCTATTCCGCACATGCAAGAACATTTCGTGTAGAGAGGGAGTAATATTCCAGGAGCCTTATCTCCTCTCTCTAAATATTTCTCCGGATCGGAAGAGTTGCGATGAATCCGTCAAATTCGATGACCTGGAATTACCCGGCAACCCGGGCATCTCAATTGAAATGTCGGTATGCACGCAATTTTTTTTGGAGACGTTTCCGATGGGCTCGTCATCTTCAACCAAAACAACGCAGAATTCGTACATGAGGTGGTTTTGCCCTACATTGTAGCCGCCAGGCTCGGAGTCCTGTCCGGCAAGGAAGGTGGTGATATTGTATCGGAAACAGCGAAGAATGTTCTCGGCAGTAATTGCTTCGGTGTGTGTGATGGTGAAAGATATTGAGGTCAGCGTATATTTATTATCTACATGTAGGTATCACAGACTTCAGAGAGGGTGGGACAGGACCCTGACAGCCCCTCATCTGTGTTTAAAGTTGGGTTGAACTACATAGAGTACATGTAGGTATGTCAAGTATGTCAAGTACATGTATGTACCACTAGTAGAATCCTCCACCGCCACACCTGCAGACTGTTTTAAGCGGCCATTGCCACTTTCCCTGCACGGGCCTCCAACCACGATCAAACATCCGGCTGTCGGAAAAACAAAAAGCAAGAAAGCAGCTACTCTAGAGGCAGGGCCTTGCAGCTCAAAAAAGCATCCACTCTTGGGTAAAATACATCGCAGCATGCATGCGCATAGAAAAAGTAAAATGCGTAAACTAAACATGGGATGGACCCGTCGAGAGCAATGAGAGCTTTCCAACTTAGGCTGCGGACCCCTCATCTCCCCGGCATGACGTTGCACTGTGGTTTCCAGTTTGTGCTTGGGAGAGAGCAACAAGTACCAGAAGTTGTTTGGAGGGGTTGGCGACGACTGTGCGATCTTCGATGGCTTTCACATACACTTACAACTTGCAAAATCTCCCTCATGTACTATCGAAACATATACCCCTCACACCTTTTAAGGCAGTTTCCATAGCCGTCTTGCCCACATAAAATCCTTCCATCCTACTTAGTACTTAAACCAAGTGTTGACCCTCTTCCATCCTCAACTCCTCTTGTTATTCCTACACAGACTCTCTCACGCCTACCGTATTAGTTTGCATCTATCATGTCTCTCAAAACTATCAAGTACGAAGGAAAAGAGGTTCCCGCTGATGGAACTGGTGTTATTGAGCTGGACCCTTGGCTAGGTCCTTTCAAAGATGATCTCCGTCGCCGCTTTGCCAAAGCAGATGAATGGATCGCAAAGTTGAACAACCACGAAGGTGGTTTGGAGAAATTCTCTAGGGTATGCAGTATCATCAAGTTCTCCCCTCATTATATACTAATACCTCCTTGATTGGTTAGGGATATGAAACTTTTGGAATCAATGTCCTTCCTAACGGAGATATCACTTATCGCGAATGGGCCCCAAACGCTATCAATGCATCCTTCGTCGGAGAGTTTAGTATGTTTTCTAGAAATCTGCTCCTCTTAGGCATTTGCTTATCATTTTTATTAGACAACTGGGACAGAAATGCGAATAGAATGACCAAGAATGACTTTGGTGTCTGGGAAACTGTCGTCCCTGCCGCGAACGGACAGCCTGCTATTCCCCACAACTCCAAAATCAAGGTTAGTCCAGTCATTTGTCCCCATTATCGCTCTTCTTTTTTTGAGACCACATTCTTATATTTTCAATTTCTAGATTGCATTGGAAATTCCTGGCGGTGAAGTTCTCTATCGCATTCCCGCCTGGATCAAGCGTGTTACTCAAGACCTTTCTATAAGTCCCATCTATGATGCGGTTTTCTGGCACCCCAAGGAGAAATACGTCTTCAAGAACCCCCGTCCGGAAAAGCCTAAGTCAGCTCGTGTTTACGAAGCCCATGTCGGTATTAGTACCACCGAGTACAGAGTAGGAACCTATAAGGAGTTTACCGCAAATATTCTTCCAAGAATCAAGAGGCTTGGATACAACGTCATTCAATTGATGGCTGTCCAGGAGCATGCATATTACGCCTCATTTGGCTACCAGGTTACCTCGTTCTTTGCTGCCTCTAGTAGATATGGGACTCCCGAGGAGCTGATGGAGCTGATCGACACTGCTCACGGGATGGGAATTGTTGTCCTCCTCGATATTGTCCACTCTCATGCTTGTAAAAACACAGAGGACGGATTAAACATGTTCGATGGCAGTGATCACCTATACTTTCACGAGGGTGGAAAGGGGAGACACGAACTGTGGGACTCACGATTGTTCAATTATGGGCACCACGAGGTGTTAAGATTCCTCTTGTCAAATCTTAGGTTCTTTATGGAGGAGTATATGTTTGATGGATTCCGTTTCGATGGTGTCACTAGCATTCTTTACACTCATCATGGTATTGGAACGTAAGTTTTGATCCCCAATCATTGCTCCCGGTGGTAAATTAACAAGATTTTAGCGGTTTCTCCGGTGGCTACCACGAATACTTCGGATCTAATGTCGATGAGGAGGGAGTCGTTTATCTCATGCTGGTATGCCGCCTCATTTGGACCCCATAATTAAAAGTAGTTACTAATTCTCCCCAAAGGCCAACGAGATGCTTCACAATGTTTATCCCAAGTCAATCACAATTGCCGAGGATGTTTCAGGAATGCCTGCTTTATGTCTCCCACTAGCTTTAGGGGGCGTCGGTTTCGACTATCGTCTTGCGATGGCCATCCCGGACATGTGGATCAAGCTCTTGAAGGAGAAGAAAGACGATGACTGGGACATGGCAAATATTTGTTGGATTCTGATCAATAGACGCCACCAGGAGAAGACAATTGCTTATGCAGAGAGTCACGATCAAGCGTATGTTTCAAATTACCCAGCTTCATCTTCTAAATCACTAACGTCACTAGACTTGTCGGAGATAAAACTCTCATGTTCTGGCTTTGCGATAAGGAGATGTATACGCACATGTCTACACTCACAGACTTTACCCCGATCATTGAACGTGGTCTTGCGCTGCACAAAATGATCCGCCTGCTCACTCATGCACTGGGTGGTGAGGGCTACCTCAACTTTGAGGGAAATGAGTTCGGACATCCGGAGTGGCTTGATTTCCCGCGTGCTGGTAATAATAACTCCTTCCACTACGCGAGAAGACAGTTCAACCTCACCGATGACGAACTTCTGAGATACAAATTCCTCAATCACTTTGATGCGGCTATGCAGGGTGGCGAGGAGAAATACGGATGGTTGCACTCACCACAAGCTTACATCAGCTTGAAGAACGAGAGCGACAAGGTGATCGCATTTGAGCGTGCTGGTTTGCTCTGGATCTTCAACTTCCACCCTACGGTAAGCTAAGTCGGTTACTAATTGTTGGGTTATTACTGACTGCTCTGGTGGAACAATAGAACAGTTTTGCGGACTACAGGGTTGGCGTTGAGAGGGCAGGCACCTACAGGATTGTCCTCAACACCGATAGAACAGAATTTGGTGGATTGAACAGAATCGATGAAAGCACCAGATTTCACACAACTGACTTCCCTTGGAACAACAGGGCAAACTTTACCCAAGTTTACGGTTTGTGAAATTCCTCCTTTTGGTTATTATATTACTATACTGATTAGATTATTCAAATCAGTTCCAACAAGGACCGCAATTGTTCTCGCTTTAGAACAGGAGTGTAGGAATTAGGGTTGACGAGAATTTTCGGGGTAGCGTTTTTTTTTTTCGAGGGTAAAAACAGAGATTTTCTATGCTCATGATTTCCTAGAGTTCGTTTCTTATCGATTTCTTTTTATTTATATAATGATGACCATGATTGCTTGAGGCTGGGTTTCTGCATTTTGCGCACGCGTGCGCGATGGGCGATAAATCCTCATTGCTGAAGGATACATACATGTTGCATGCAGAGTTGGTAGTTACAAATTTATTCTTTCTCAAGTATAGAGAGTACAGTAATCCATGGTTATAAGGACCTACGTGCATCTAGACCAAAAAAGTGCTATTTTACCAGATTGATACCAACATGTTAAGGCGGGCTAGGGTTTCTATAATTACGATGAAAACATCTCTATAATTAATTTATTACTAACCAGAGTCGATTCTCGTTATGTGGTATTGGGTTCACAAGTGACCTGGAATTGGTCGTTTAGGACTTTTTTTGTGGAACACGTGGGTACGATCGAGAAACAAGATGGCGATTAATACAGCAACCAAGGCTCAGAACGCCGCATAAACGCCCTTTCCGTACCGATCTTAAATACTCTCAAGATCGAAGCTTTTCTCATTATGAGATTCGGGCCGCCGGAATTAGTATAGCCCCACTCGCCCTGTCCTATCCTCATAGACATGGATGTTTTATAGTTGTCAAAAGTTCCAGGGATTTACTATGCTGTTACTGTGTGCGTAATGCCTCGCATACCCGGGAAAATGATGTATTTAGACCCCTGTTGATCGGAGAGCCTGCACGAGTGATCCGTGGTGACGCAGCTGGGTTACTGTTGCACCACAAGACCACCAGCCACCAGCCAGGATCCACCGTCACCACCTAGAAGGGCTTCCAAAGTCCCTTCTATAATCTATTATTCACAGATTGAGGAAGTAAAGAATAGCAATTTAGAAATAAAATCGCGCTCTATATCCACACAGCCCGGCCAAATCGAAATCAAGTCAATGATACAAAAGACATAATTATGGGCGTTTAAGTACATTCTCGATTGAGTGCATATCGTTTCGAACCTTTGATAGCGTCACCACCATCACCGAGTCCCCCCGCCCCCCAACTGTCGACTTTCCTCTCACACCGTTCACATCGCAGTGTTTCTTCTGACAGGTTCTTTCGGAACCGGCAACTGCGATTCCTCTCCCTTGGAGCGTGAACCAGCCACCTTCTTCTTGTATATTGACCGTTCGATTTCCCATCCTCCCGCAGCTGCCTTGATAGCATCTTTATCTCTCTTTGCCAAAGCTTCGGTTTCGTGGTTACTTTCAGAGTCAACTGGAGCTTCCCTGAGTTTTGGGCGAACTGCTGGGGCCTCGGCAAAGCTAACCCGTCTTTTGGTAAAGTGCGGGGGTTGTGGGAGTGGTTGTGTACTAGCGGTACCTGGCTCCATGGGTGACTCTGAACTTTAGAAGGCTTTTATATCCTCTCTTGACAGAATCGAAACCTGCAAGACTTTAGAAAAGAGTTTCGGGCCAAAAAAGCGATCATATTCATGAGAATGTCTTACGAGATTATTGAGCCAGAGTCGATCCTTGGGTAGTGGGCTTTAGGAGAGGAGAGGAGGAAGGGGGAGGGGAGATTTGGAGAACGTGGGTAGCAAGGGTATCTATCGTAGGAGGGATAAGCGCCGAGGGTGTGAAGCAATCTGACTTTTCTTCGTCGGGGGCGGGCTAAAGGGCTGTAAAGAAGATACTATCGATCAAAGTTCTGAAGCTCTGGGGAGGGGGGCTGTAGAAATTCATGCGAAAAAAACTCGCAACAGTCGACAGTAAAAAAATTGTTTGCAATGATGCTCAGTGAATTGTCAACTGCCAGAGTAGTTTTTGTTGTGCATGTGTGTTTGTGCAGCAGTGTGACTGCGTGAATTGAGGTGAGTGCCAGTGCGACCTCGTACTTGAACCAGCCAGACGTGCAGAGCTGTAGCTATACCACTCATGCAAGTACTGTAAGCTTAAACATTTCTCTGGGCAGGGGTATTATAGTATGTAACTCTTCTCTCAGTAGATCATACATGGACCTCAGGACAAGGGTCATTAGCCGCCTCGATTAGATAGGCAATTAATTCTTACTCATAGGATGTCAACCCTCGTGCCTCGATATCTCCCACCAACCCAGCACCCACACGTACGCCACACAGCCCGTAGAGCTGGGTTTTGAATCCATCTGTTAAGCTCGTGGTCAAGATATCCGTCGGGCGATCGAGGAGCTTATTTTCTAGAATAATCATTGTGAGATGCAGGGTAAGTTTCACGAATTATCACTCGAAATTAAATTGCATTTGGCCTGGTTCAGCAAAAGCCAATAAGAAAAGAGAGAGGGGAGGAAACATCCTGGTGCGGTCCTTGGGCCTTGTGGGGCGCGCACACAAATAAATTACTTAGGTGAAAACCACTTCTCACCGCTCCCCCGAATTTTCTCCGTCACTAGGGGTTCTTTGAACACGCAATAGATGACTCGTTTGATAAGGGTAGATCTTGGTCACCTCCTGACCTGGAAATATAATTTTAGTGTTTGAAATATGCCACCCATGGTACATCTATTTGATGCATGTATCTATTAACTACATATGGAACGTCCTAATACCTAAAACTGGGGATAATTAATCAACTGTGTAGCGAAGTTTCTTCCATATTAGAGACTTCGCGCAAATAGAGCTGGCTGGTTATCTGATTTGCGGAAGGTGATACCGGCACAAAGCAGGTTACTTAAAAATGGAGCTGGCTCAGTCGGTACTCAAGACTTGGAGTCAACGTTAGATACACTACTACTATTAGCAAAGCCTGGTTAGATAGCCTTAAGACGACTCGGGACTGACTTATTCGCCTCGGTCTAACGCACTGCGGAGAATCTCGTGATAGAAGTGAGGAAACTTTGCCAAAGCTGAGAAAGAGATAAATTACAAAACGGAGGTCTTTACCCTCTGAGAGTATTTGTTTTTTCTACAGATTGTTTACCCTGCATGCAGATGAGAAGCTGCGACAACCTGTAATCCTTTAAACGTGCATTATGCTAATATCTGATATCATATCGGCCCTGCATGGACAGCTAAGAGGTCCTACCAACACGATAATTGGCATGGGACTGTTACACGAAACACAGGAAGGTGTTATGCGCATTCATAACTCCTTTGACATTTTGTTTCTTCGTCAGTAGAATTGCGTTTCTCCTGCAGATCTAACCATACAGAATATGGCGATGCTTATACCAAAAAACGCCGAGTTTGATATCGCTGGTTTAAAAAGTTAGTTTTACTGTCAGTCGCCATAAAAGTTTCTTATTGGAACCACATCACGAGTATTATGTCCGAAAAACTATGTATCATGCGGATATGGTATGGCGTCGGTACACCAACTACTGAATAATGCGATATATAACTAGGGGGACTGATTGATTGAAAATACGATGAATGGTCTTTTGATCTGCTGGAGAAGTATATATGTGCTAAATTTAATTGCCTCCATTAACTACATGTATCTACCAAAGACGTGAAGCCTTCAGATCACTCATATGCTGCTTTCTGGTAGTATGTTGGGGGGAGGTTGCAGTTGTGTCACAAGTGAAGTCTATCTACTGAGGCTCAGCTGAGCCTCCATCACGTTTTGAGACTGTCCTAATTACTCTCTAAACCCCGCGCCGCACGGGTCCCAAACTATATCACAACCTCACCATGACAATTCCAATAACTTCCCTCCAGCTAGAACATATCCCCCGGCCGCATACTGTGTACATATCACTTTTTAAGGATGTGAAAAATGCAGTTTTCCTTCGTGACCAGCTCCTGGCTGGAAATACCGAATTTGAATACGCATTTATTGATGCGAATACTGTAGGAGGCTGGCTCACTGGTAGTTTTGGGGTTATGACTAACGGGAAGCCCCACCAGATAATATCGAAAGTCCACGCCCTTGCAGCTGCACATCAGGCTATCCACAATCTCCTCGTGGTAGGGAAGCTGCGCACAAGAAATGTGCATTCGGAGGCCGTATTCTGTCTCAGCCCTAACAATAATGTAGGCTGTACCCTTAACATACCAGCTACTGTAAGATTTGTCTGACGGACGTCACATACCTCAGATTACGGATGCCTTTAAGCGGTTTGGTATACTATCTACTACAACCTCTCTCTTGTGCATTAAGTTTTCCACACCCTCTGCACCCATTACTCTGGAATCCGTACAGTCACACCTAGAAAGGTCTGTGGAAGGAACAGCCGTGGAATTCACAGACGAGAATCTACTACATGAAACGATTGTGGATTGGGCCAAGGTGGGAAACAACTACAAAATCAAGTCTGATAAGCTCAACACGCAAAGCATATCAAACGAAAAAGTTGTCGGAGGAGGACTTAAAAGCCTTGAAGTAGAGGTGTTGGGGAAATTGGTAGTAAGAGCTGCCGGATGAGCGATCATTTTGTATATATAATATATGAAGGAAGCGCCTCGGGCCCCACACAATTCCACTTCTCACACCTTTAGACCTAGAGACTGATCGAAAAAGTATAGAATCCCCGGACCAAGGGTTTGGCATTATAGGTAAGTCGATCATCGCTACCATGGCCACTTGGGCTGGGCCTTCATCTGATTCAAACGTACTGGTTGCTTATTGGCCCTTATATTTTATATTCAGGGAAGAAAAAGGATCCCTTAAGGAAACCAAAGCCTTAAGTATAATAAATAAATAAAAACAGCACTTCGCTCTTATATACAACCAATCAACATAATAAGCCCGAAACATGAGGAGAAAAAGACAAGTGTTAAATCTCCGATGAAGGTCGTGGACGTCTCAGGGGATGTGCTTCAGTATTCCTACGAATTCTAGAGTAAGTATGATATAAAGAATTATACAAGCAGGAGGTTTGAGACTTACAGGACATAATCATCCAGAGATACCAAATCAGGTTCGCTGAATAAAAGATAGTAATATCTTTGGAGGGTAGTCAGCATCGTTCATTAGGGAAAGACGGAATGATACGTACTTGAGTGTCTCAGCGGGAAAGAACGATTCCATCGAGTCTACCTGGGAAAACATGGGATGTGATGGGCTTTTAGTTACGTCTGAAAGCCATTATCATTAGAAGGTTTCTTTCAGGTGTATGTTCAATCCACTACTTGCCACTTATTGCCGAGAAGGCGAAATCCGTCCGTGTTGCCTTTTCAAGTGCCTTCCACATTCTCCATCCTTTATCTTGCCATGTTGTATCTGCTGTAAGTCGATACCTAAATTATGGCGTGAGCAGGGACCTATTTATAAATTGAGAGTAACCTATACATTATGAAGACGGATTCAATGGCTTCTGGTCGTAAAATGTACCTAGGGAGTGTCAATAACTATACGGAATGCAAGAGCATTAGAAGCTAAATACCTCCTGTCTCCAATCTTTGTGAACCCACTTGGCAGTGATTCCTCTTCGATCATCTGCTTTGCAACCCCTTCAAGGGTTGTTGGGTACCCCTTTGGAACTGCATTAGGATCAATGGCCTGAAGTCGTTGTTTTTCCACAGGAGTTGGCCCGTCCCTCTTGGCCTTTGTTTCGCCTACTTTCTTAGGCTGTCTGTATTTTGGCACTAGCTGCTCATAATACTGTGTCGGATTGAATTTGCAGTTTTCTGGATTTTGGCAGTATGCAGTCTGAAAGCCTTCTGGCATAATGCCGCTTTCCATGGAGAAGTATGCCCAGACGCACCCATCAGTAAGCTTGGAGCCAATTTCAAGATCAGCCTCGAGTCCAAGGGCTCTTGCACCAAGAGCCAGCATCCCCCCGGTGAAACAAGTCTATTGAGTTAGTCAGGAATGCATTTCTGCCAATGGGATACGTATATTCTTACCAGATGGCCAGTGTTAGTATCAAAGCTGACATCCCCGGCGCCGTTCACGTAAACGTTTCCGGAAAGTAAGACATCCGGGTCCCCCTCCGCAAGTGGCCTGAAGAATAGATATTTCTTGGCTATGTCCATGGAGCTCTCATACATCTTTTTATATTGATTAGATGCACCACCAAGGAGTATATATTCCTAGGGACCAAGCTGTGAGAATATGGAGGCTGTAATGGGAATAATCAGGATATACCTTAATTAAATACTCGTATAAAGAATCCGACATTCCACCTAACGTAAATTTTTGTTCTCTCTGGTATCCCGCATTTTTTAAGCCTTGAGGTAGACAAGATGGGGATGTTTTTGGGACGGCAACAGTGCTAGTAGCACTCAACTGGGCCCCAATAGCGTTGGACCTTCCAGGCTCAACCTCCCCTTCATGGTGGATTTTTCCACTCTGAGCTTCAACTGACAATCCAGGCGGTGGCCCGGCTGCTTCCAGAGCTGCTGCCGCCGCCTTTTCTCTAGCTTCTTTTTCACTTTCGGTCAAGATTTTCCCGCCCTGCATCTCTCCTAACCAGTCCACTTCTTGAGCTTGAGGCAGTTGTCTTTTCTCAGGGTTATGAACAGGTGGAGACACTTTTTTTCTCTCGCTTGTATCCTCGGTGAATATGCCACTCGGAGGTGGAGAAACCGGTAATGGCGTCGCCTTCTTCTGCTCTTCGATAGGAACTTTGACTACTTGGCACCCAGATGCATCCATGGTCAGTGGCCACATCCCGGGAAGACCTGTCTTAGGCTGAAATTCCGCCAATGCATCTGTGATGCGCTGAACCGCATCGTAATATCTATTATCCCCCGTAATCTGTGCTAAACGCGTGAACTCGACAGTAAGAGATCCAAGCTCTGCTGAAACAACTCGGATATCCGCACGACCCTGTTTGGCAACTTGCGCTCTACTTTAATTTAGCCACTCATCACATTGCCGGGTTTATTTTCACAAAGAAAAACATACGGTTTCCATCCAAAATATAAAATCGGCATGCGGTTCGGAGTGTCAAAGATACCATATAGCATATCAGCCAGCTCGATTGCTTTATCAAGCAAGATTTGATGCTTCCCGCCAGAAACATCATACGCCCCGATCAGACCTCCAAGGTATCTGATAACTGTCTCAAAAACAGGAATTTTTGTCATGGGAGTAGTTGTAAAATCAATCTTTCCTGTCGCCTTAATAGCCTCTAAAAACTCATGCTCTAGCCCCATGATCCACAAAGTATCAAGTGAATCAACCAAGGTTGCTCCCCACCCACCGAAAGGATCCTTGTAGGATGCGCTCACAGGCATTATCTCGTCATGACCCCAAGCATGCGTCTTATAGCCTTTCCACGCATGCTTCATTGCATCCCTAACAGCGTCTTGCCTTTCCACACGCACCTTGCGCTTCGTCTCGCTTTCTTGTGCGAATGAGGCTTGAATCTGGGGAAGTTTTATATATTTTTTAGGCAATGGAATGACTGATTCTTCAGGCAAGGGATAATGCTCTGGTGACTTCTCCCAGTGTACCTGCAACGGTACCACAGGGGCAGCATTAACAGTACTTTGTTCTTTGTGGGGCACATTCTCGAGCTTTGGCGTAGGTGTTTTTACAGTACTTGCAGGTTTTGATGAAGAAGAGGCCACCGTATCCACTATTTTAGTTAAAGATTCTTCATCTGCGGTTGGAGGCTTCTTCTTCTCAGACTCCGAGGGTCTGGGGGTTGGTTTATCTATGGGTGGAATCTCCGGCGGTGGAATAGGATTTTCGACCTCAGCTACGGGCCATTGCACATCCTGCGGATTTTGTTTCGATGCGGTTGATGTATATTCTCTTAACTTATCGACAGAAAATGAACTGGCAGAATCACCGAAAGAGTAGAAATGGGTAAACACGATGATCGCGATAATAGCAAAGAGGAGCAGAGATCTATAGCGTCTGAGACGCACAACTCCTAACATTTTGTCCCACTGTCGTCGACAGCGATGGCAGTGATGCCAATTTGATGTAAGCAGGGGCGGACCGCAGTTGTTTTCGTTCCTATTGCTGATGTAGTAGCTCGAAAGTGTCGTCGACAATGGTCGGGTAAGGGGGCACAGACAACACCTTATGATGATCTTCTTGGCATCTTGCTTCTTTAATTGATCACGTGTTCGAGTCGGGATAGTCGAATCAGGTAGTGATGACCGATTCGCCCTATGTCTTACTGCTGGGGCCGAAGATAACCGGTTTTAATAGAGGCTTTACGCAAATGGAGCCAGCTCCATTTTTCGGTAACTTAATTACTACCGATCCCAAAGCCTGCCAATCAGATAATCGAAATATAGACAAAACGGGGTTTCCAAGGATCAAGGTCTAACAAAAAGATCGTTGAAACGGGTGAAAACTCCGTTTTGGCCTGTTGCCAAATGGGCCCTAAGTAAACACGAGAATATGAGAGTACATATTGATTATATACAGTACCAAGAAGAAGGGCAGGATCACTACAGTATCTGTACAGTACTCTTCCTCTAATGCCGATTTAATTCGGTATCTGTCACTAAATTCCGTAGTCTTATGGTAGTGATTTCACCCCATTTTTTAATACTGTAGGTACAGCTTCGGTGACCCTCTTGTAAAGCACATACATGTAGCTTATTGGTTATTTTAGCAACAACTATGCATGCTAGGTAACATGCATTGCTAAATACATATATATATTAGAGCCCTTTAGCTACCGTTCCAGACGAGGGGCTGTTGCAGATAATTGTAACCTTACAAAGCTAGACCTTCTGTCAGAGCTGCGAGAGCTTCTGTTGAACAAGGACTCTATTGTATGGAAGCAGTCGAAAGTAAGGTTACATGTATGATGGCCCTGCCCGGAACATGATCATGATTCATGATAGATCATTCAGTGTCCCGAATCATACATTGTGAAGGACCATTTAGTACATATATATAGCGAATCACTGTCATCATTACGATAGTGAATGGCAAGAAACAAAAGGAGACATGTTAGAGATATACTTATGAATTATAAGTACATGTATGTGGTTTAAAGCGTTCTGAGAAACGACGGTTATTACATGTAGTCGTCGACGTCTTAACCACGTGCACATGTAACCAGGGCTGCCGGAAAGTGATGCAAGGACTCGATTTACCAAAAAATTTCAACTGCATGCGACCCAGTTATAGCCCTAATGAAGCAACAATATATACAGAGTAAACAGATCAGTATAAAGAATCCATCGATCATATTTAAATAAAAGAGATCCATGTGGTTGTGAATTTACTAAGGCCTCACCCAATAGTGTAATCCTAAGCCAGGACCCTGGGTACAGGAGCTTTAGCACGTGACCCTGGCCATGAAGATTACAATCCGACTACTTGAAGCAGGTCTCGAAATACTACTTGACTCATAAGAGGTTGCGATGCATGCATGTAGTACTCTATGGCGGGTGACAGCAGGGAGGGTACCATTGTTTCAACACCAAAAGGTGAGGTGGGCTGCTAGGTAGTTTTAGGAATAGTGTGATATAGGTTTTGTAGCCTTTCAGCTGTCGCCCCTTACGGGAAAATCACTACATGTTATGTACCGGGTGTTCAGCATAAGTCTGAAGAACTCGATCAGCCGGTTTTGCTGTAAACAGGGGTATCTATCTTATCAGATTCTTCAGACTTTAGGTGAACCCCCGGTACTTTGAGGCCTACGACTTATGTAAACTACATGTAGGTACATACATGTACTTAGTACTTAAGTGCGGACCACTCGGGACACCAAGACTTTATGGCGAGCGCCTAGGACTACATGTAAGTACCTACATGTATGTACTAGTACCTTGAAAACAAGAGAAGTCTATTGGGCAAATTAACCCTGTAGCCTGAACAGCCAGCGGCATTTTTGATAGCCTAATGAGGCTATATCTTGACGCTCTCTTTGGATGGAAACAAACCAGAAATCCCCACCGTGAGAGCGTCTACCGCTAGTCCCCAAAAGTTCTGGTTGGTTGATTCACGTCTTGCTCTGCAGATTCTTTGCACTAAACCCGGGCTCTTATTTCGTGACAGTGAGAGCTGTTGTAGCCACGGCCTGAGTAAATACAGTTTTTCACAGGCGCTTGACGAACACTGCCACTTGACGAGAAATAGCCAGGCCGCGAGATCTCCAGTCACTCTAACTTCTATTGGCCCAGAGACTGTACTACTACATTCATTGAGATCCTTGGTTCTTGGCATTTGCGCTTTCCGCAATTGTAATTTGTTATAACACTGGTTAAATACGCCCGAAACTCCAGGATCTAGATACGGAGCTACCTGGCCGTACTACAGGGCAGAGTAGGTACCCAGACTCCAAAGTACATGTGGAGGGGTGATGGTACTCTACACGGGTAGAGTACATGTAGTGTACCATGTATCAAGCAGGCTGCAAGGCCTATGTATTCTATGTTAAACAATGTATGACGAGACTTGTTTTGGTTGTTGGATGTGAAGACGTCAGCACGTATACTAATCCACGTGACAAGACCTTGGCGCCTCCCAGCCACTCCATCTCTTGCCTCAAGAAGCTGTTGCCGTCCTCATCTTCTCTCCTTTCCTGTTCTCATCACCACTTTGACTGGGCGATACTCGGTCTTTTACGCTCACCTTTTACTCCCACTCATATCTCTACATTTATTTTTTTATTATCACCGTGCAACTAGCGAACCTGTTGACCATGAAGTCGTCTATTCTCTTCGCTGCTGGTTCGTTGCTAGGTTCGGCTATGGCCGGTATCCACAGGATGCCCTTGAAAAAGATCCCTCTAACTGAACAACTGGTGAGTATATTCACGCAATAATTTTGTTCCTCCTAATCAGGAGTTGCTAATTTTGATCCCCTCAGTCACATCACGATATCGACACCCAGATGAGGGCTTTGGGCCAGAAATACATGGGCATTCGCCCCGAAAAGCATACCGAGGAGATGTTCAAGGCCGCTTCCGAGGACATGACCGCGGACGGAGGCCATGCTATTCCTGTTAATGTGAGAAGCCTTCTTTTTAATTCCCTTAAAGTTCGTTATTAATACTTAATTACAGAACTTCCTCAACGCTCAATGTAAGCCTAATAATCCAAATCCGGGTAGATGAGCCTCTCCCCCATACTGATGGAATATAGACTTCTCTGAAATTAGTCTTGGCACACCGCCACAGTCTTTTAAGGTTGTCCTTGATACTGGAAGCTCTAACCGTAAGCTAAACCTCAGACCGTAGCTTGTAATTTTAACAACTAAATGTTTCCAGTTTGGGTCCCCTCTACCCAGTGTGGCTCGATCGCTTGCTATCTCCACACTAAGTACGACTCGTCAGCGTCTAAGACTTATAAGTCCAACGGTACCTCGTTTGAGATCCGCTACGGCTCCGGTAGCTTGAGTGGTTTTGTGTCTGAGGACGTCCTCCAAATCGGTGATCTTAAAGTCAAAGATCAGGTATTTGCTGAGGCCACCTCTGAACCTGGCTTGGCCTTTGCTTTTGGCAAGTTCGACGGTATTCTTGGGCTTGGCTATGATACTATCTCTGTCAACCGCATTACCCCTCCCTTCTACAACATGATTGACCAAGGTCTTTTGGACAAGCCTGTGTTTGCTTTCTACCTTGGAAGCACTGACCAAGAAAGTGAGGCCATTTTCGGTGGTATCGATAAGAGTCATTTCTCAGGGAAGCTCATCAAGCTTCCTGTCCGTAGAAAGGCTTATTGGGAGGTCGAGTTTGAGGCCATCACCTTTGGAGAGGCTAGTGCCCAACTTGAAAATACTGGTGCTATTGTTGATACTGGTACTTCTCTGTAAGTTCTCTTATCTGTTGAAGCTTTCCTTCTCGAACTATACTAACCACCGTAGAATCGCTCTCCCATCTACCTTGGCCGAGCTCCTCAACAAAGAAATCGGCGCTAAGAAGGGGTGGAACGGACAGTACTCTGTTGAGTGTTCTAAGCGGGATTCACTCCCTAATCTCACATTTACTCTCACTGGTCATGATTTCACCATCGGTCCTTATGACTACATTCTTGAAGTTCAGGGCTCTTGTATCAGCGCTTTCATGGGAATGGACTTCCCTGAGCCTGTAGGGCCCCTTGCTATTCTAGGTGATGCTTTCTTGCGAAGATGGTACTCTGTGTATGATTTGGGTGACAACACGGTTGGTCTTGCTAAGGCCAAATAAATAACTCGATTGGCAAGGTTGGGTTTTATGACTAGGGGTTAACGCACACACGGTTGTTTGTAATGGAATTTGGTTTGGTTTGGGTTTCGGTTCCTGATGGCAGGAACAGAATTAACTGTTTATTCTCTTTATTTTATAAACGTGCAAGCAGCATATCTTTTAGGAATAGCTAGCTGCATAGTTTTATTAAGCGTATGAAATCGATACTGTTATACGATAAGTTTCTGTTCATGCCATCAATTACTGCAATCTACAAATATAAATGCTTTCGAGTTTGCCGCAATAGTCCCCGAGCCCGGCATAAACGTAAGGCCGTCAAGGTTTTAAGGAAGAACATCGGGTACAGGTATATGCGTACATGTTGGTACTGGCACTGCCGCCTAGGGTAGGGTAAAAGTAGTATTAATCAGCGCAGCTCTAATCCAGCTAGTAGGTATTCCTCATAAGCCCGTAATTCCACAAGTTCGTATCATGTAATCAATCCCGGCCATATATTAGTTTAAAGAGACTTCGAAGATATCAGATTACTAACATCAGGCATCATTGGACAGGAACCTAATCAGCCCCGGCAGAAAGAGCATAATTATAATTCTAGGCGTCATAGCAATACGGAAGACCCACAACTCTCTACCACGCCAGGAAATGCATCGTTTGATGCATTTCCGATCCATTGCGCATACAAAGGCGACTCACTAGTGCCTCATGTGATGCATTAGCTGAAAAAGTAGGAAGTTTGATGCATTATCGACACATTATCGATGCATTACCGACGCATTAACAACTACATACCCCCCTACACACTGAGAAGAGGCTTAAACATGATAAATACCTAAAACCTGAGCCTGTGGCTAATGTGGTAGTATGTAGGTTAAAGCTGGTGGATGGCATGGGTTTGGTCCGCCTTTTGGACAGTTTTTTTTTTCTTTTCGCATTTGTCATCATACTAATAGTTTGTAAAGTCGTAGTTACGGACTGTGATGCATTTTCGATGCATTACTCGATGCATATAGCAGCACAATTAAAGGTGGTGCATTGACATACACATTTCCGGCACATTTTTAGAGCTAGTAGAGACTAAACTCTGATATGAACTAAAAATTTCAACCCCTCTAGATCTACGCTAATTGGGAATGACCGGGATCAGTGATATAAGAATAATAGGTAGCATCGTTTTATAAAGAACCACCCGGAAGAATCAAGAAAGGGCTTTGAGATCCATGTGGGGGCTTTTGAGGACTTACCATAATTTTCGGGTACTATGGATGCATCAATCAATTGGGGTTCGTGGATACAATTAATGAACCAAAAAAAATTGGGGCCGGCGAGAATCCCCCTACATCCCGAGTGATATTTCATGTCGAACTGATGTATTAAGACAAACTTAATAGATCTCATTAGGGGATAAATCGAGGTAAAATAATCAATTTCGGAAATAAACAATGTTTGATTTGGATGCCCTTAGTGTACGTATCTACTAAGAGCTGGAGTTCAGCCTCCGGATATCTTCCCTGATCATATATAACTTAATTATAAGCCTCTCTCTAACTATCGGTACTGCTATGAACTGTTGATCGAGGGTAGGCTAGCTCTATCTACAGTACCAAAAAAGCGGGTGTATCTAGTACCTTATCTGCCAGGATACCATGACACTCCGGTATTGCTACAGCATTGCTATGGTATAATGGCCGAAATTCCGATTTAATTCGGAAGTTTTTCACGATACCGTATTGCTATGGTACCTATTACATCCCCTTTTTTGGTACTGTAGTAGCAAGTCTTTTCACTGGCTTATTTCTTGTGGTCATGGAATAACCTACATGTACATATATAGGTCGAATGACAAATAAAATCCTTTTGAAGTCTCACTTATTTATAATCTTAATATATACAACTGTATAATTTATTGATAGCGACGGGGATCAGATTAATCACACATTAGCTGAAGGGTGTAGATAAATTCGATCATTGAGGATCACTCGTTAAATCAATTAGCGCTAAGCGCGGGAGATCCGCCCATTCCAGATAAGACCTCAAGCCTTAGTTGAATCCCCCAGGGTTTGAGAGACTGCAACTGTACTAAAAGAGGCGGCGCCCCCTCCCCCTCTGGGCCTGAAAGGTCTCCAACTAGGAGACCAGGGCCGTAATAAGTGATGCTTCGACCTAGCTATTAGGAGAATTCGCACCACACAAAAACGGCATTTAGTGGCTGAATATTAAGAGACCCAATTAAAATACAATATTTACAAGATCTGTAACTAAAGAGAAAGGTAACTTACATGTAGTAATGGGACGAGCGGGAAAGGCGTACTAACAAACCTGGACCATTCTTGTGGGTTGTATGGGTGGCAGCGTGGACAACGTCATTCACGGCTAGCACCGATTTCGCATGTTGTTGAAAGCATACACCCAGCCTGCTTCTCCTCCCCCCCCTGGACACACATATCTATAGCTCAATATGCTCTCCACCTCTGTTAGGCAGCCTAGGGACAAGTAATCAATTGACTGGACAGAACTAGATCTTGCCGTTGGTGGCACCCTATTGACAACAGAAAGTCTCGCGAGAGATTAATAAAGATTCTCTTCTGTATAAATGTACTCCTAATCCTACTATAGTCTAGTTGTGGTAAACTGGAGGTGGCCCTAGGTCCACTAAATATAACATACCAGCAAAGACAGATAGGGTGCAATATCCTATTCTTGGTTTTTATAGCCCCCAACTTAATCCCCATCAAGTCCATACACCCAAGTAGATTACTCCTACACCCCTACTCTACTAACCTCTGATATGATTTCTAACCATTAAAAACATAAAGATTGCGCCCTCCTTTTGGGAGGTGTTGTTGGCGTGAGGAAGTAGATTGATGATGGGCACCTGATCTGATCATGATATATATATGCTAGCCTCCCCTTGGCATGATATGAAGACGGTATTGAATCGTAGAGCGTCCACGAACTAAATTTATAAAAAAAAAATCCCTCTACAATCGTATCACGATAAAATATTGGTGCGATTGAGATTATTATAGGGTAATGCAGATGGCTTTGTAATATTGTTATATAGCACTGAGCTGAAGGAACCTTAACTCCATCAACGAGATTTTATTGCTTTTTTCTGATGACACTTTGGATAGGTTATTTTGGAGCCATAATATCGGGAAAATTCGTTGAAAGGAGCCATGAGAGAACATTTGACGAACCCACAAACCTATCCTCTACCGCGCGCTTGAGTATTTAATCTTTCTAATGTTCGGCTTTTTTTTTCATAACCTTCGAAGCCAATGCTCGCAAGATGTCTAAATTGACTGGCATATTACATGAAGACGAATTGCCTTCCCTTTCGGACCGATCATCAAATCATGTAGGTGCGTATGCACCCCTAAAACCCTGTTACGGGTGATAGGCGACCGGCTGGTAAGTCACCGTTGATTTGGGGGGGTGATCGACGGTTTAAACACCTTTCCCGAAGCCTTGGCTTCCTTCCCCCACTCTAGTGGTGATGATCCTCCTGCATTTGTTCCCTCCCGGCATAAAG
Source organism: Morchella sp. 2016-57 (assembly GCA_024713875.1). NCBI lineage: Eukaryota > Fungi > Ascomycota > Pezizomycetes > Pezizales > Morchellaceae > Morchella > Morchella sp. 2016-57. The sequence goes on from JAMGZE010000011.1 coordinate 377,981, forward strand.
CTTACTCGTATGCTCCAGCTACGGAGAAAAGTTTTGAACTAGAAGGGGGGGATGACCCTGCAGCAATCATCCATCAAATATTAAGCTCCCAGATCGGATCTACAGTGTTTTTTTTTGTACAGAGACGATCGCGTCTGTCTGACCGAGTTAAACGACTACCTGTCGCATGGTAGATCCGATACCACGGCCATGTTCACCCATGGTTTTGTTGTTCTGGTACCGAGATGTTACTGGCTTTTCGGGTCATATTCGTGACTACCATGTACCTTAAGAGCCGTCAATTGATGGCGGTGCTTCTTTATACAGGCTGTGGCTGTTCTGCGTTTATGTTCAGTCATTACCTATCACTCGATGTTCACAAAGTATCATATCACTGGGGTTGTGGCGAAATTTCATTTATGGAATCGGCAAGTGATAAGATCTCTACTAATCAATAAATGTTTACATCATCTAGATAATGGGAATATTAGGGACATCCAATTACTCGAGATGTTATCGTCTAGACCAAAAGATGCCTATCTATATTGACTGTTCGTCACGCGTATTATTTAGTCACTCATCACTTATCAATTAGGGATACATGATTTGACTCAGAGAAAACAAAACCCAATTGATTAGCACAATCATATCAGTGTGATAAATCCAGTGCCAAATCATTTGACCCCCGAATACTCATTCCCTCGAATATGGCCCAATCAACAGATTTGCGTGCGGCATCCTCCGTTCGTGGGGTTCACAGAAAAACGCAAAAGCGTTCAAAACGTCACTAGTAATGACTTCATAATTTCGCAGTGTATATATGATCGGCGCATTATAGGTATTTTGTCTCAGAAATGGCCGGGATGACCACTTTACTCTACGTATTTTTCATGCGCCACAGCCCTGGGATAAATTATAGAGTTTTGTGTTTTTTTTTTTTTTTTTTCGAAGCCTTCGGCCTACCAGGCCTACTGAAACTGGTTTGCAACCTTGCGCTTGGCTCGCTGACACAACCTCGCTTGGCAAATTGCTGTCGAACATGTAAGAGCCTTGGAGGGTTTCAAGCAACGATCTACGGCGGCACCGACGTCATTTCAAGGGGAGAAGGGTTTTGACATGTCCGCTCCCTTCTGCCCCTTTCCCTTCGTTCCCTACCGAGTGAGGTTATACTTTATGCGGATTTATTACATGCTGCCCCATATCCATGACGTACGACAAGCCAGTTACCCAACCACACCGTTACCGAGTGACACTCCATGAAAGTGTGATCGCGAGATGGTGGTCAGCACCCGTATGTCACCGTGCCTTCGGTTTTCTTGGGCAAGATCTCACGCCCATGTCTACAATATCTATCGGTATTACATACTTAGCATAAAAATCATGTGTTTATGATGATGGAATGTATTTTCAGAGCTCCTGTCGTTCCACAGCAATAATTCTGATGTCGTCATTGTTATTGTTAATGGGCATGGGGATTGGTAGTTTAGCCGCAAAAGGTCGTAGCGCGCAGGAGTCGACAGGGCCCCTTCATGCTTCTTGTCTTGCCGAACCATACCTCGCCTCCCGAACAGCCCTTCACCGCTTCTCTGGTACCGTGCAGCATGAGACTTGCATCGACTCTGCATCAACCCGCAGAAAAGAAATACAAAATAATGCCACCCCCTCCCTCCAACAGGGGTATTTGGAAAGCTTAGGAGCATATCGTACCGAAGCGCACACATTTTCGATTGCACGAGATCCAATTGGGGTTATTCCTTCTTTACGGATGAAAGCACACCGACCTTTTCTCTTTGCTTCCTATCGCTTCTTGCATCGCAGATATGTGCTCTTTAGAATCCTCAATGTCTCACCCAAGACACATAAATTCAGTGGTGGGCTGCTGGTGCGAGGGTTGGGTCGGTTTAGTCTGCTGCACTTCGATTGCATCCGCGCGGCTTGGCAGTAGGCGGAATATTGGCGCTTTCAAAATTGGCAGCGGTACGGTAGAGGCTTTTTTGGGGCAAAGTGAGGGTCGATCCCTGTCACGCGTTCCACTCCCGCATAAAGGTGGAAAGGTGAAAGCAGGTCCGAATAAGGGGGAAAAAAGCCTTTCGCAATTTATGGGGAATTCGGGCCGACTCAGCGTTCTTAGGCCCAAATCGTTGCCCGGTGCATCCATCGTGCACAGCATCCGGGTGGTTGGAATAACGTGATCTCACTCTCGGGAGTCTCAAATCTGAGTTCTCGGGATAATGACGTCATATAATGGCATTGATATTCAGCAATCGGGATCTTTGGTGTATCGGTTTCGGGCAAAATGATGGCTCTTCGATAAACGAGTCAGACATTAGGTGAGACATCAGTAAGACATGTAATTATAGCAGCCGTTCTGAAGGGACAATGTTGTTGGGGGCAGGGGGGGAATCACATATCACTTTTTGACCCGATAGCTTCTGCGGCGCCAGGCCAGTTCATGGCGTATTCCTCAGCCTGCAGTCGGTTTCTGGCCTGCAGCCCATGCATGCCACCTATTCCTCTCAAGAATAGCGGGCGGATTCTGAACATTGGAGGGGGCGGCACAAAATAGAAATGACGGAGGTGCACTGGAGACGATATGATCCATTTGCCAGCGGAGACGGACGGCCCTTTACATCACATCACATCGCTGCAGGTCCTTTCGCATTGGACGGTGATTATTAGGGAAAGCGGACGCAGTCTCTCGGGAATCGAGATATCTCTCGTCGATTAGAGTGCGAGTTCTATGGCCACAACAAATATCCCCAATTCGCAGACAGAACTGAAGAGGAAAAAGCAATGGTAAATGGGGAGGGGGACTGGAAAACCTTAGCTGGCAGGCGAGACTTGAATCAAACCCTCAATATGATTTGGTTCAGTAGTTCTTATTTATTCCCCGCATCGCATTCCGGGTCCCAGGTGTCAACGGTCTGCAGCTGGTGATCCGCTGCCGCGAGCGCAGGAGGTTGTCAATATTGTAGTTAAGCCTCCTGCTGGCCTGTGCTTGGTTATTCGTAGCAGAGTATGAACTTTGAGTTCCCGTAGAAAGTAATTTTTGCCCTCCTTCTTATCATTTCCATATCTCGGGTAAGTCGCCCTTTTTGGCGCTATCTGTAGACAGCACCGCAGATCCTCACCTTTTCTATGACGTAGTCTTTCACGTGCATGACTACGGAGGATGCGCCACATGTGGTACGGGTGTGGCAAAACCAATTAGGAGCTGTAACGATGCCGAGCATGAAGTTTTTCCTGTGGCTCACTGGCGATCGATGCCACCGTGGTGATCGAATTTGCGGTTAGAGGTGGACCCAACGGCAGGATCGGACGTGACAAGGCGTCTTGGCTCGTCTCCGCACCGTGGCTTTACTCCACACACCCTCTTTCCTCTGCTGGAGGGCCCCGAGTCTTGGGTCCATCTCTTCTGAAGAAATGGGGAAAAAAAATAAAAATAAAAATAAAAAAGGATCAACACGAGTGAGGTCAACTTGCAGATGATGCGCGTCGACTCGACACGCGTTCGCCAAAATGAAGGTCTCCAATCTTACTCGTCGAGTCGAGAAGGAAGGATAACAATCTTCAGCTCTTCCCACACCCACCCCTCCCCGCAGCTACACCAGCGTGCATTTGAAGAGATGGATCATGGGTATGCCGGCAAAGACCGAGCTTTCTGTGGGATCGATCGAGGCCTTATTACCTACCGTGGGTTAGTGGCATTGCTAGACCCCTGACCTAAATAATTCCTCAATTTGTCGGGTTCTGAAAAACCAATTCTCGAGGTTTCCAGAGCTAGCAGATCAGACAGAAAGGGTCCCAGAAAATTAAGGGAAAAGAAGGGTCACAGCCTAAACCCTTGATATATGATGAGATGATGAGAAGATTATGTAGTACTTTGAATCAAAAGTGATACGCACAAAGAGGCCCTTTAACCTTTGGCCTGTAGAGAGGGCATGTATGTACCCCAGCATTGATGTGGTCATTTACACAGCTCGGTATTCAGTACATTTGATGGACCCCGCGTAAGACCAGCCAGCTCCCCGCGTCCCTTTCAAGTGGATTAGAAAAAGAAATTTTATTAGGAACAGAAGCAGCTAGTATGTGGTTACAGACATACAGAAAGACAACGAAGGGTGAAGCAGAAGACCCGCAGTCCAAGCGTTGACATTAATTACCATCGCCATCCTTCCCCCGCTGCTGGCATACCCACTCAGACCCGCAGTTTCGTACGCACTTGCCTGGGGTTGCAAACTGACTTATCGGCTGTGCCGCGCCACACCTCCATCTATTTTACCATTCTTGGTGCATGCAAATCTAAAAGCTCCATTTGAGAAAAAAAGGAAAGTGAAAGAAGCAGTAGCAGTTGCGCGCAAAAGAAAAGGCCTCCTGCTTCTATCACCCTCCGGATCCCCCATGCGACCCAGCCTTTCTCTTATTCCTACATCATCCAACTCATTCCCACTCAGTATTTCAACTTCCATAAGAATATCCTCTGTTTTCTTGATTAACTTCCTTCTACCTGGTATCTTTACCGTTGATCAACTACTATGTTTCGTAACAGGTCGGTTCAGCGCGCACCCTGATGATCTCCCATCATTTTCATTACCTGACTTTGTTCTTGTTTCGTTCTTCCATGCCGTAGTAGAAGGACCTGCTGTTTATGGTTGCTGGTGTTCCTGAGGCTGATAGCGGGGTTTATTCCTTGGTGACTTACAGACAATCTTCGCAGAAGCCTTCAGATGAGCTCTTTGAACGTTTTAGACAATCGTTTCCCGGAGTGCGTGTAGGGTCCACCGGCGCCGCAAACGATTCACAGACAATAACAAGCCTCGATGGCTCCACCCTCAACCAGCCAAGGCAAGTGAGAAGTAGTGGCTCTTGTTTTGTTTATTCATCGATGCTTCCTGTTATCGTCACCCCATAATTCACATCTAAAGAGTCGGTGGTGGAAACGCTTCTTTCTCGGCAAAACCCCGCTAACAGCTGTTTTGTGAGTGATCGCAGATTTGGGCATGAAGACCTTGACCCAACTCCTCGGGCTCCCTCGGAGCCTTTTCGCTTCACTCCCTCACTCCTAGATCCAAACTCATCGGCGTTTGCAGCGTTTGCAAACCAACCCCCACCAGGATTGTTCACGCCAACACCTGGGGGTGGAAATACCTTGTATAACTCTCATTCGCACCATGACCTTCAAACCCCAAACATAGGAATAAGCATAGGAACTCCCCTATCCATGCCAAACACAGTTACTGCGATGCCCCGCCCAACTGCTTCCGAGGATGACTACAGTGCACAAACAATCCAGCCTCATCAATTTCAAAATTACCAGCCATTTACGCAGTCGCTGCATGCTGGATACTTAGATCCTTCTCAGTTTCATCCAAGGCCACCATCAGGTCCGGGAAGCCCTATGGATGTAGGTGAGACTGCCGATGCATTGGAGGCGGGACCTTTGGACGGCCCGCGGATGGATTCTGGTGCTTTGATGTCATTGGAAGGAAAGCAATATGATCATGAGCTTGCGCCAGTTTCTTCAGCCGAGAGGTTCGTAGCGGTGCCTATTATTGCCCTAGTAATTTTGTGTTGCCCACATTCATAGCCTATCACTCTGTTGTAACCATCCCTAGCGGATGCGGTTGGTCAACTACTTCTTTGGGCCAAAATTACTAACAGTTGTACCTGGCGCTAGGTTTCGCTTCCACGTTGTCTTGAACGCCCCAACAGCAATGATCAAGCATCCGGATGAAATTCCGGTGACATACCTTAACAAAGGTCAAGCATACGCAATTTCTATTCTCGACACTAACCCCCCCGCACCTAGTACACTGACTGGTCCCGTCCGATACCGCACCTATATCCGTATCTCCTTTCATGATGAAACCCAGCGCTCCCGACCTGCATCGTGCTGGCAGTTGTGGAAAGAAGGTCGCGGTGCAAACGAGGCACACCAACGTGGCGGGAAGCTCCAGGCTGTTGAGTATGTAGACCCCTCCTCACCGAAAGAAGACGATAAGAAGGCAAGAGTCGAGATCGAGGCGGCATCGTTCGATAGTTTTGTGGTTATCTGGTCTCCTGGCACATCGGGCGTAGCAGAAACTTCGGTGTCAGTACGCTTCAATTTCCTGTCGACAGACTTCAGCCACTCGAAAGGTGTTAAGGGGATTCCAGTCCGGCTGTGCGCAAAGACAGAGGTTATCTCGTCAGGCTCACCGCATTCTCCGGCGGATAAGCCTGAGGTTTGTTTCTGTAAAGTTAAGCTTTTCCGTGACCATGGTGCGGAGAGGAAGTTGGCGAATGATATTTTGCATGTCAAAAAGACCATCGAGAAGCTGCGGCAGCAGGCAAATCAGGTTGAGGGCACGGGAATGAAGATTTTTGGAAAAAAAAATAAGAAAGAGGAAGAGGTATCTGGACGACCCGGAAAGGTTCCAAGGCATAAGAGAACATGGTCAATGTCTTCTGCGAGCTCAGTCGGAGGTGGGAGATCACAAGAGGAAGATACAAATGCGAAATTGGCAAATCTACAAGACATGTTTACGAGCACCCGGGCCGTTAGCGTTCTATACTTGCGTGGGAGCGATCTGGACGACCCGGATATCAGTCCTGTACACTTGCCAGGCGAGGTTCCTGAGTTGGCGGATGATATTTGGGCTCGTAGGAGGTCGAGCGTTGCTACGACTAACACTACAGCATCATCTTTCGTGTCACCAACTCCAAGCTCGGCGTCGTTGTCAAGTCAGCATGGTGATGGGTTTAGTTCGCCGGAGAGGCGGGAATGGGAGAGGGGTTTCCAGCCTCTACCGCCTCCTCAACAGAACCATATTGGCTCGGAGATCCCAATTCGTGTAAAAACGAACACTGATACTGGTATGCTTTCGGGATGGATTGAGGCTATTGGGATCGATTCTACTTATATTCCGCCCGCGGAAAAAGCAAGCAAAGCTGGTATGTATCTCATGGAATAACCTCCTTGTCAATTTACTAACATCATCTCTAGTTATGTCGATATACATTCTTCCTACAGCCCTTGGGTCCCCACAGAACAATCAAATTTACCGCGCAGTCTACCTCCAAGCCCGAACCGCGCAATGCCTCACATCTAGTATTGCTGCCAAATGCGGCATCGACCCTGCTACTGTTCTACGTACTGTTCACATGAGTAGTCGTGGCATTAGTATCTTTGTGGATGACGAGTTTGTCCGTGAAATGGGAGAGGGACAGGACATGAAAGTCCAAGCCGTCGAGATCCGCGAAGAATCGCCTTTTGCATCCCCACCACAGGAATGGGCGAACAGTCCTGAGGAATCCCAGGATGGAGAGGGGAACCCGAAGAATGGTGCATCGCATGGGTGGGAGTTGAGATTGCTTTACTAGTGGAGTATCTATCTCCGAATTTTTTCCTTTTTTTAAACTTGTACTTTCCTTTATCGATTTTGGCGAGGTTTGTGAATTTATACATAAATATACCCTTGTGGTTGGGTTTGGTTTTTTGTTTTGTTTTACCCTTTGCTAAAAATTTGACCTGGATAGGATTGGACTGGACCTTGTTGGTTGGTAAGAGGTTCTTGTGTGTTTCTTATTTATGTCTATTGGGTTTTTGTAAAGATTCGGGCGTCTCACCATGCATTTTATGCTTTTGATTTGTGCTTATTTCTTCCTTGTATACGTGGGATGAATCTTCTATTGTTTCCTTCTTACGGCCGTTAAAGAGATGAAAAAATATGGGGGGATATCTGCTTTCACTTCAAGTTTGTTTTAGTTCCCTTAGTTATCTCCTTTTATTTTCTTTCGATGGACACTGTGATTGCAGTCTACCTAGCGGATACCCTACAGTTTTCGGCAGATGATTGATGATGCAGTTGCAATAGTGTGGCATTTCCTTATTTTATATATCCTTTTTTTCGTACTGAGTTTTACTGGGCGGAGTGGTGGGTGTGTTGATCGTGTCATGATATGACTGCATGAATTAAGGTTACGGTTTCTGTTTTTACGAGAATAGGGGAGGGGGGTGTGTGTGGTTATTTCATGTCTTTGGGTGGGAGAAAGGGGGCTCATACACAAATCTCCTAGTATATGAAATGATTGTATTTTGGAATAATAATATTTATGAGTCTACTACTACTCAGTACCTTACAATGTCATACTATAATGGTGGTCAGCTATCAGTAGCCTATTCATGATATGGATCAATATTGGATGACTTCCCGTGGGAGTTTAGATTCTAGAATCTGAATCCGAACAGAGGGGGTCAATTCGAACCTCTAAACTTTAATATGATTGGTTGTCCGTGAGCCTTTGCCACACTGGCCAGAAAATCTGGGCTCTAAATTTTCTACGGGAAGTCATCCATTAATTGTGTAGTTTAGGTGGTAATTGAAAGCTTTTGGGTAGCGGCTTTACATGATATGAGCCAATGTGCAGTCTTGTATTGTATGTACTGCAAACACAACCGAAAATAGCCCAAACCAACCTGTTTGTTGCCGGTATTCACAACATATTAGCGTCGAGATACTCAGCAGGCTAGCTGTTATAGGAGCTGTAACGCTGCCAAAGGAGGACAAATCTGCTCCAAGCAAGAAAAGATCTGCCGAGGGGGTGACGGGCGTGACGGGGCCAGGTTTATGACTACTTGAGGTGGATTTGCAATGTTCTGAGGAACAAACGAGGTAATTGAAATTGCTGCTCTCCACGATGGGTAACTATTCATTATCTCAAGCGGAGATGATTAACCAATGTTTTATTGAAGGTGCCAAGTTCACCAACGACGTATCAAAGATTTCGGTTGCCATCCAAGGCCGGTAGTTTTGGTTTGATTTCTTGGACATATGCCAATCATATCATCCTACATTTTTGGACTTGGGGGGGGATGTAGTGCTGCTACATGCATGTAAGTACATCTACGTACATAATAAGTGCATGTAGTCTATTTCAATCACAGAATTTCACTCGATTGGTGGGGCACGCTCAGCCTTGCCGTGATGGGTTAGCGTTCGCGGCTCTCAAATTTCTCGAAACCTCAACTCCAACGACGTGCTGCGAAACATCATCATTGTGAAAGCGACCCCCCCCCACACCCCCAGTCAATTGCCTCCCCAAGGATCATATTTAGAAGCAAGGCAATTTGGAACAAAAATCACAGTAATGAAACGCATACGCTACTCGTCGCTATGTGATTCATTCCTTTCCTCCCCTCCAAGACCGATAATGCCCCGCCCTCGAATAACGACGGCGGCAAAGAGGCCTTTTATCACATCACATATCCGCTCTCTCTCCACCACCCCACTGCGTACTCAGCAGGGTCAATATGAAAAGCCTATTAACCCTTACCAACCCGCACCCGGAGAGCCCCTCCCTCGTGCGCGCGACCCTCTCAGTTCTGCAAAACTCGCCGCTCTCCATGCCCGTCTTAGTCTGCATCCAAAATACCCTATACAAACTCTGGCCCGCGCACTCATTGACCAGTCTGCCGACCCTATCCGCTTTTACAACAACAGCTCCTTAGCCTACCTCGGGAACTCTCTCCTTGGCTACTATGGCGCCGAGCACTTCATGTGTACATACCCACGGCTCCCTACGCTGGTTTTAAAGTCCGCAATGGCCGCCTTTGTGGGCCCGAAGCCCCTTGCCGCCATTGGGCGAGAATGGGGTGTCGAAGCCGCCTTCGAACCAACCCCAAATGTCGACGCTGGTCTTCTCCAGTTCAAGCGATTGCCTCCCGGCACAGTAGTGAAGGGACATCTACGCCCTGCCCGCAGTGAGGGTGTTCCGGAGGAGGACGCAATGGCAAACTTCGTCCGCGCTACATTCGCGGGGGTATATCTCCACGAGGGAGTTGCGGCGAGTAGGCAGTTCTTCCGGCAGCATGTAATGTCGCGGAAGTTGGACGTGGACAAACTCTTTAACTTCGTGCAGCCAACACGGGAGCTCTCGCGGTTATGTGCGAGGGAGGGGTTCACGCCACCAGTTGCGAGGCTAATTAATGAGACGGGTAGGATGTCGAGGAGCCCAGTATACATAGTGGGCGTATACTCAGGGCAGGAAAGTCTTGGGCAGGGGCATGGTGCAAGCTTGAACGAGGCTAGGATAAGAGCGGCGGTGAATGCATTGAAAGGGTGGTATCTATACAGTCCGGTAAATCCAGTGGATCTTCCAAGTAAAATGGATGTGGACCCTAGAGCGTCTTTTGCGCCGGCTATGATTGATGTGGGCGAAGTTATTGTTTAGAGCGGCGTGGTGTAAGAATCATAGAGGGGTCATTTGTGGGCGATGTCCATATGTATAAGAAATATACTTCCTTTTGTTTTCTTCTCTGCGGCCGGTCAGGCTATTCCGGACACGGTACAGACCAAATAGTCAAATAAAATTAAAAAAAAACGTTGCTTGTTAACATCACCAGTATCTCTTGTTGGCGAAGTAAACACTGACCCATTTGATGCGCCTGAATAAATCGTTGTATGGAGGTAATCTGATCATTGACTACAAGGGTTTAAATGTAGCTGGGGTGGGGTGGTCTTTGGGCGTGTAAACCAAACGTGTAATGATACCTACATGCACATAAGTACATGTACTTGTAGTTGACCAACAAGCTTTGAACCAGTGGCATAAATTCGGATTTTATCTCTCAGTTACTCTTCTACTCATATCAACACATACACGCCTATTCACGCACACACAGATGCACATGTTTCTCACAATGGACAGCTTCATAACTTCATATGTATGTATTTCATCACCTTAACCTTAAGATCTCCAAAGCTTACAACAACAACAGTTAATGTTCAGTTCCTGTGTCTGCTTCACCCTCTTCCTTGGCACCTTTCTCTATGAATGCTACAGAGCAGGGTATCATCTACGCTCGAGAGATGGGCTTCCGGATGCCAACAAAGGTGCTGATCTGGTTGCCTGAGACATGTCCGGCTCTTAGACGAATAGGGGGATTTTAGTGATAGGCCCGCTCTGCCTATTGGAAAGTTTGATTTTTTGGGTTGGCCTTGCTTTCTATAGGATTCTATCGTATTTATTTTTACTTCCTTAATCCTCTAAACTCGGGTCTGGGAATGAGGTTAGGGGCTGTTTTGTATGGATCCCCGTATAATACGTAGCCTACGTGTTAATTAGTGGATGAGACTAAGTAGATAGGCAAAAGTATTCTATCCAATGAGAATATATAATTTTAGTAGTATACATAACACTGCCTAAGAAACAGCCCTTGAATACACTTCTGGTTAAATAAAACAAACCAAGAACATACAAAATAGGTTATCCTCTCTATGTTCAAAAACCGATGTTAGCCACAGTCGTAGCCCATGTATATATATATATACTAACGGTAAACACCTAATTTCTCTTCTGTACAGTCTTATGGCATCATTCGTATCATAGTACGATCATTAGCTTTCGGTATACCTCCCAGAGGATCAACCTAATAAAGTGATGTACCTAAACGATACATAAAAGGAGAAGAAATACCAGAATATATGTACGGTAAGGAATACAAATAGTAGAAAGAAAATGAATGTTGTTTTATTTATAGAGGATCGAGAAGCCATCAACGCATTGGGCGCAACTACCAGATACTCCAGCAATTGAGCGCCCTCGCGGAGGTATTAAAGTGCTACTGTTTTATCTATTAGTATTTAAGCCTCAAAGCAGGTCAGTTTAGGATTATTCTTATACCTAGTTCCCCCATGAGGATTCCCAAATAAAGGAGAGCGACGACCCAGGCTAGTCAGAATTTCAATGCCATCGACCCAAGACCCGGCACGAACACTGAAACCTAAAAGACTTTCCCCCTTCCTAGTATCCAGCGAGAAATCTGAGATTTCTGTTTTCCGGTCATTCTTATCACCCCTGTGTCCAAATAGTTGGCTTGACGAATCCTCATATACAAACTCCAATCCATCTAGTGCTGTACTATGAAAGACCCTGATGCTTGTGAGGATCCTTCCTGGAGTTAATGTGTGTAGGTAAACTTCTTGTGGTGTAGATCCGTCTGTATCTGAAAGCCCTAGAGAAGAACTTTTATACGCAACCCCATATCCGTTAGGAAGTTGAACCTTTGCGCCCTTTGTTGCGGAGAAATCATTGATAATAGTTTGTCCTTGACCTGCTGAATAGATCTTGAGTTTCATTACTTTTGATCGGCAATCTTGCGGTAGCTTCTCGCGAAGCTCGCTTTCAAGCAACTGCACCTCACGTTCGATTTTGGTTGTGAATTCTAAATGTGCTCGATATATATCGTCTGTATAGATTTCCACCAGAAATATGCCGCTACTGGCACTAGCGAATATGCCGTTCTCTATGGCATATATCTGGGGGTTATCGTGACTCGAGGTTGTTATTGGATCTGTTGGAAGGCGGAAGCATGGGTGATGTCGTAGTCGAAGACAATCGACCCTATTTTCAATCAGTTTCGGTATATTGAGAAGTTATATAGGTTAGACTTACCTGGACCAATTACATTCCTCTTGAGGAAGACAGATTCTTAGAAAGAGTTAGTTATGATAGGAAAATGGTGTGATGAATAACATACCTTAAGCCAGCAGATTTTGTTTTGAACGAGTACGGTTCCTGAAATAATGATAAGTTACATCAAAGTGATTGATATTCAAATGGGAGGAGTCTCAAACCTTGGTAGTAAATGTCCTGTTTATGCGATCAAGCTCACGAGGCTGGACGGGTGGTTGCGGGCTTATAAAAGCCTCAATCATGTTACCCATCGCGGACGTGGCCGCCTCCCTATCCACCCACATGTATAAGTTGTATATTCACGGCGAGGGTTGGAACCTAGTGTTACCCACCAAAAGCTCCCGAGGTCTATCATCTCGTTTGTGCTAGTTGAATTACCTTCAATACGTGTACAGTCCGTAAACTAGAGTATTTGTTATTCTGTAAGTTCCTTGAGAAGATAACGGGAAATGTAAAAGCAAATTTTGTGATAGACTTACTGCTGGAACCACCTCTTCAAGACAGGAGGGGAATGTATACATGGAACGAGTTCCGCACACGCCAATCTCGTTGCTCAATGCTGAGTGATTGATCAACCCTTCAATTCTCAAATCATCTTTAGCGTCAAACATCAGGACAGCGACATGCCGCTTTGAGTTCACGGATAAATTTTGAAAGTATTGGAAATATTTATCCACAGCAGCCGAGGCAATATTTAGGATAGCATCGCCGTCTCTAACAGCCTCTAAACTTTGAATTTCTGGAGTCGATTGAAGTTCAGCATATATCCCGCGCTGAGAACTAGTTGGCACAACTTACCAGCTACTGTCTTTTCTGATCGTATGACATGAACTTTTGCGATATTGTGCATTACGCCATTTTCTTTGTTTGACAGTGAATCCTCAGCCCATTCTTCTTCTAACCGAAAACATCTTCGTCCTATGAGTAGGTTGTCAGGTTTGAGTTCCGTTTGTTTATTAAGAAGACAAACCTAGTCTATTTCTATACATCTGCTCTCCGGTAAAAGCTTGGGCAAGATAGCTTAAGTAGCAATATGTCAGAATTTGGTTTAACCTTAAATCTAAATTCACGGCCATGATTGACATACGCTGCCATTCTAAGCTTCCGCTTTGCCATGCGGATATCATTCCCCTCCCGTTGCTTCCGGTCACTTTGGCATTCATATTCGCCTAGTGAATCTTTGGCTAAAACTATGGCCAGATACAATGGTGGGGAAGAAGTAAGAGGTAAAAAATTGACGACTATGATTGAGCTAGTACAGGGAATTTTTGCCCCTGTGAAATCAAAACGTAATCTGTTTGGGCCGGGGTCAAGATGTACCAAAACCTTGAAGTACCCACAATTGACCGGCCATTGGGTTGGTGGGTATCCTTCCAAATGATGGTGTACAGTTATCATTCCGTCACATGGGCGTTCAGGTAGCCCAACTTGTCCAAATACAAGCAAGATGCTTTGGTGCACCCATTGGTTCTCTTGAACCGAAAGAAAGCGAGGCGCAAATGGCGAAATAGGAAGTGATGATGATCTAGAGGCTCCGCTACTTCCCTTTCTGGAGTATTAGTATATATAACTACGATAGCCTAAATGCTGAATGGTATAGGAAACGAACAAAGCTAGGCGCATGGCTTGAATTTATGAGTTCTGACGTTGGTCTTGGTATACGAGGTCGTCGCTCAGGGGATGTGCGGTCGGTGAGATTCAGTGAGCTGCTCGACTGCGTCCTGAAGAACCCATGGCCGGAGCTCTCCCCCAGAACTGAAGTGGAGGAAGCTGTTTTAAGAGAAGACTCTTCAGAACTGGATTTGGAGACCATATTGGTCCTTGATCTCCGTAATCCTGGAATCTTTATTTTGCCCATTTTCTCCGAAAAGCGAGAGGGATTTAAGGCGGATTTTGACTGGGTAGGCATTCGTGTATTGTAGTATTTTGTTTGGAAACAGAGGTCGAAGTAGCTAAATAATAAGACAGAAGGCAGTGAGGCACAATTGACAACAAGACACCTCGTAGGCAAAGCGACAACCAAACCCAATTAGCTAAATACCGTCGAAACAAGATTTCTGAGAAGAAAAAAGAACAAATTGAACAAGGTTAATGCGGAAGGAAGAATAGGAAAGGCTTGGGTGGGCTTGACAATTGTGATGGCTGTGATTTTGTAACAATGAGGATGCTAGCGAGTAAGCAAAAAGCAAGCCCCTTTGAGGAATGGACTGGCTGGTGGGTGGTGGCGGGGAGGTCCTGTAGCTAAACGACGGTGAGATAAAAGGGCGCGTAGATGAGCGAATGAATGTCCCATGAGTTGGGGAGGGGATGTATTCTAAACTTAAGGGAGCTAAGATGGGAGAAAGGTGATGGTAGGTGGCCTCCTACATGTAGTTATTTTGCGCTATGTGAACATCTCCGCTCCTAACAGCTACGTAGACCACCACATGTATCTCTGGGCTGCAATATGAATAATGTACCTACTGGTCCCAAGGAAAAACGAAATGAGGACTCAGTTTCCGGGGTCGGGATCGGGGAGCCTACTTGACCTGGCGGGGTGCGACTGGCGATTATCAGTTACCCATATCAGACCCCGAAGGTGACCAATGTTTTCCGTAACAAGCTACTGCTTGAAGGTCGCTGCAGCAAGCTTATGTGCCAGTCGTTGGTGGAGGTTTAGACAAGTTTGGATCATTTCCCTCTGCCCTACGCGCGAGATTGCGGAGCCTCCATACGCGCTAAAGTTACGTCACCACGGCCGTACGGGAAGAACCCTGTCAGCCCAGCTTGAAATAGTATGTCCCGATTCGAGATGTAAATAAAACAATCGAATTGAGAAGCTGAGTGTAAACACAACATAGGTCTTGGCTACATATTTTATGTTGCTCCGTAGGCCTGGGTGAGGCTAGACTTAGCGATAATAACTTACTTCTCACTTATACTCTCCCGATACCTACTTCGAGGTTTGTTTATCACAACCTAGCAACAGTATCGAAATATCTAATGATATTATCAGTATTTCCCCGAAAGACTAAATAACTAGATCATATACTTGGTTAAGGAAGAGAGGAACAGGAGTACAGGGATCCAGCAATAGATATCTAAAGAGATCGGGGGCGGGGAGAAAGAAAGAAAAAGGAAAAAAGAAAATACTGGCATTCCTCTCGTTTTTGCCAGCTCATCCTATATACCATCTCATGGCCTTTATTCCTTCCTGAATTCGAAACTCATCCAACAAACTGGTCACTGACCCCTCGCCGTTCCCGCCCGCCTCCTTAAAATTTCTCCGCCCTTGCAGGGTTTAGCGTTCCTTGCCGACGGACTACGATCCAGGAGTGCATACTATTTCTGTTCTCACCATAGTCTGTCCTTTTACATCAAGAATCCTCTCTTTGTCGTTTTTGATGGAAAATATGTCTTCGTCCACTGCCTCAAAGACATGGACGGAAAAACAAACCAAAGAGGTAATGAGGAAGGTGATTAGGCGTGCGGAAGTATCGAGAGTGAGTAAACCGCAGCGCAACCCGCTTGATAATGCTGTTTTTTTTTTCCTTCAAGAACCCTCGCTAACGTTTATACCTCTCAGATTGCCCGATTACTACAGCACCGCCTTGCACTTGCCAACTTTAAGACCAAGAAAGGTTGGGAAAACTTGACCCTAGACACCATCGAACCCAAGATTGAGGAGGATTTGAAGCGAAAACGTCAACGGCCATCATCAAGGGACAAGTCACCATCGCCAGGTGCTCCACTTTTCAGTGAGGGTGAACTCGAGTGGTCAAGGAAAAATAAGCCGATAAATGGACAGTCCCGTAAGCGACGTAGGAGCCAATCGTCTGATATTGGACCTCTTCCCAATTTCCGGAATTCAAAAAAGCGTGGGCAGCTTTCCACCTCCACGGACTTGCAGCAACCACCCTCCAAGCGCCGACAATTGGGGAGGGATCATAGCCGCACAGTCCAATCCTCACCAGGATACCGATACGGTAATGAGGAGAGAGACAAAGATAACTATGACTTTCAGCCCGCATTTCACTCAAGCCCTCCCCGCACTCCGCCCCGGCGGATTGCAAAACTAGGGACCAAGCGAGGTGGGGAGGTTGGCGCCGATCTTTTGATATACCTCGCCACGTCTCCGTCACCAGCTGGTACCATGTCCAAGACAAACATTGCTCCAACCACACCACCGCCATCCTTTGCTCACCCATCCTCTGTTATGAATACCCCAGGAGGGGGCCTCCCTCGGACTCCCCAAACAGGTTTCAATTTTGCGGATTTCGTCAATATTACCCCTTCGCCCGCTCAATGCGCTTTTGGCACCGTTGTTGCGGGACGAGGTACTCCCGCAAAAGGACGAGGCACTCCTATTGCTGCTGCCCGTCGACGCCTAAATTTCGATCAACTTGCCCCGCCGACTGGTTCCCCATCGGTCTCGTCTGGAGGTACGAGGCATACCGGTTTGGGCTTGGATCTGGGCGGCGAACTTGTGTCGTGAGACGAATAAAGAATTAAAGAATTTATGTGATGTATATTTGCTTTTTTTGTGGGTCTTTTATGCGGGTGTTTCGGTTCTGTGGGTTACATTTTAGGGAAGGTATTTTTTTGTTTCAAGCTTATACTTATACTTATTTTTTGTTTTACCTTCTTGGTCCTTGAAGGATTTATTCTGTGGTGTAAAATATTCCCTCCGTTTTTATTTATTTTTGTACTTTTCAAATGGCTTGTGGAAAGAGTGAGTTATTCGCATTATTAGTATTTTAACGACGATAAAAAGGAAGATATATGGCTCGTGTAAACTTCGGCGTTTTTTCTTTTTTCTTTTCCTTTTTTTTCTTTGAGAATCAGCCAATCAATCTACAGAAACTAGGGGATCTGCTACTATATAATGGTACTAGTACCTAACGGCGGCATTAAAATTCTCTGGTTCCAAACAAACAAAAAAAAAAAGGTCCCCCAAAGTTGACACGCCCGCCGCCCCTTCCCCCCTTAGAGCTTCCCGCGCAATATCCATTTCTGAAGAAATAATTTTGTGCGCTAAACGCGTACCAATAACCAAACGCGAGATCTCTTGGCAGCTTTAACACGAGGTCATTCTATTTCAAGCAAAAGGTGTGGTGGACTCTCTCTCTCGCTGCGGGTGTGTGGATCCGCTCTGTACGGTTCCTGATTTCTACGCACGAATCATACTGTCAGCGCTGGGCGTTCGCCGCTTTGTCAGTACATCAAATGTTGATACACCCCTGCAACATGTTCGGGCGGTGTTTCAATTTGTATCACCCTTTTCCCTTTTTGCCCCCTTCTCAGGCACTCCAAGCACTGATAACCAGAGGTTAACCTGGAAGGGTAATCTCGGGTGATAAAGAGGGTTTGAATGGAATACCAGTGAAGGGCATGAATGAGACGTTTGATGTCACTATAGGAGATGAGCTTGGGGGGTCGAGTTGATCCTGAGGTGTGGAAGTAGGATTTTAATATGTATTTGTTCCCTACTAGAGCTGCTTTTCAAGTTTAGTAATTGTAGGACAGGTAGGTACATTTACTTACTGTACCGCAGCTGGGTTTATGTGGTTAGCCGGCTTGTCGGGATAAAGTACATCGTATGTAGAGGAGGAAGGAGGTTACGGAGGTGTGGATGGTTTCGATCCCCTGCGCGGCACGTCCACCCGCACAGCCTCTGTCAAAGGCAAGCTGGGCGTTGGGCAACAACTCGGGAAGTCGCCGCTTTTGCTCGCCGCTCACTTCTATTTTCTCCATTCTCGCATGCATACATAGCGTCCCTTCCTGAATTCTGTAGAGTAAAAATGGGAAGTACCAAGTAGTGATTTCCACTACCACCGTCTGTTCTCAACACAATATATTTTCACTCGTTTTGTTTGTGGGGAATTTTTGGTAGTCGATGCTCATTGTCAGCTTTGTTTGGTTTGTAGTTGGTTTTTTTCCCTGGGTAAAACACTGGCCATTCGTTCGTAGTCTGTGTTCTCCTGTCCGTTTTGGTGTATTAGGCGGAAACCTTAGACGGCCTCATCCGAGTCTCTGACAGCAGTAGAAGCATCCTTTCCCTTTCCCTCTTTTTTTTCCCCCTCTTCACTCTTCACGCTCTTTGCTGTCTGTCTCCACGTTTAACCCCAGTCTGTCCTTTCTATCTGTTTCTTCGCTCTTTTCCCTGAACCCGAACCGTTATTCCCCCTCGGTTTCTTTTTCGTATTATTACTCCTGATCCGACTTCATCCTCTCCCCCCATACCCCCCCCCCCTTTCACTCGTTCTTGTTGTATTGTACACCACATACACACATAGTTGTCTGCTTTCAACTGTCCCTCGTCTTGCTCCACCCCTCAACACAGGGGAAGTGGAGAGGAGCCGTTCGCTATAGTCGTCGTCGTCAGCTAGCCGTTCCTGCGTCGCGCTGCTTCGCATCCGATCGTTTACAGTTGACGAGTGAATGAACCCTTGTTGAGCCTTATTTGGTTTGTCATCCTAGTCCTCTCTCGGCCTATTCTATCTCTTTCCCCCTGAGTTCACCGTTTGATCTCTTCTCCACGCCTTTACAATTACTCTTTGCCTTTTTGTTCTTTTGTTTTCTTACTATTGCTGCTGCCCCTCCTCATTCCCTTAGTGCTAACCGACGGGGTGGTCAGCATATCATCTAGCCGTCCGGGCTCCTTCGCTCACACATCTCCAGTGGTCGCATCCCTCCACGTTCATCATCACCACTACCAACTACATCTCCTACACAATGAAGCACTTATCGACATTGGTTTTTGCCGCTCTCGGCGGGTATTTTCAACTGGCCCTTGGCGCAGATGCCACATACTACGCCTGTTACAGCAACCAAGGGAGTTTGGTATTGAAGGGGGAAGATGACTTTCAGTCGAGGGGTGCATGTCGAGTCACATGTGTAGACGATGCGAAAGCCGCTGGTGGTCCGGGATACTCGGTACAGGCAATGACGAACGAAACTCTTTGCTTGTGCTCACAAACACTTCCAAACGATATTTATAAGGTTTCCGACAGCGACTGCAAACAAACTTGCCCTGGATACAAAACAGAAACATGTAGGAATATACGCTCATTGCACTATCAGTATTTTACGAATGTTGGCTCACGCGTTATGTAGGTGGTACTCGTTTGGGCACATATTTCTCGGTTTACCTGACAGGTTTAGACGATGGTACTCCTGATCAGGATCCAGCGCCTTCATCTTCTTCATCCGCTGCTACAAGCACATCAACCGGTTAGTGACATGGGCCGATTCGAAGGGCCCTCATACTGATTTACTCTTAGAATTGGCATCATCATCAACATCATCATCAACCTCATCTACAGCAGCAGCAACAACCACTGCTGCGCCCGTTACATCGCCTTCTGCCACCGCTACGTCCGAACCCTCGTCATCAGTCAATACAGCAGGTGTTGCCGCCGGTGTGGTTGTTGGAGTACTTGCAGTTGCCGCTATTGGCTTTGGGGTTTTCTTCTTAATGAAGAAGCGGAGAAGAGAGAGGGTTGAGGAGGAGTACAGGAAATCTGCGGCAGCTAGGGAGTTTGCAAGAAAGCCTGAACAGGATCATCGGCTGGATCCCGTAATGATTCAAAGGAGAGATAGTGTTGGAAGCATTGCAGATAACCAGGACTACTCTCGAAGAATTCTCAAGGTAAGCTTATCATGTCTCAAAATTGGGAGCCTGGTTCAAGTGTTTCTTTCTTGCTGACAGGACTTGGTACAGGTTACAAACCCAGATGGAAATTAGAGAAATGATCAGTCTAAGTTTTTTTTTTTTATTTATTTGAAGGCTAGATTGGTCTAGGAAAGGCCAAGTCGTTGGGTTTTTTCTTTCTTTTTTTGTAGTCCATATCTGTAGTTTTTCCCCCGCCATTCTATCCATACCATCCTTTTTTTGTTCTCCCGGATCCCAACTTTACTGTGTAGTCAAGTGTAAATGGCAATTGGTAGGTTTTACGGGACAAATCATTCTAGGAGGATGGTTTTATTTTTGTTTCTTTATATATCATTTTCCTTTATTTATTTCTATTGATATCAGGTGGGCATGGTTGACAAAGGGGGAATTGGTGGATCCTGTTTTTAAGCACCTTTATTTTATCACATTTCTTGCATTTCTTTTGTGGCCCTACTTGCTTCGTTTTTTTTTTTTGTGTGTATCTTATCGTCCGTTTTCCCCTTGTGACTCCGTCTTTTTTTTTTTTTTTTTTTTGCCTGTTTGTTTATTCCTCATGTCACGTGCGTTATTAGAGATCTCACTCTCTTTGCCGCCCTCCATCTGTATAAACCACAACCTCCTTTCATTCTCACGATAGTCTTTTGTATTTATATGGAGTGAGGCAGTTGGAGAGCGGGGGCTGCGGTTTGCGAAGGAGTGGAAGATATTACTCGGGAGAAAGGTGGTTAATTGCTAGCTAACTGATCGGTTAAACTTGAACTCTCCCTCACCATTACTTTCCCTGTGCAGCATTGCTATCTCTTTAAATTGATTCGAACTGGTGGAAGTTCAAAGTGGGGTAGTCCCTTGCCGCGTAAGGAGGCAACACGCAAATACATGTATTTCCCCGCATGCGTAGCTACAGCAGCGTTAATAGAAAACCTACAGTTTAAGGGTATGTCGGGACCAAAGATTGGTACCCTTATAGGGCGCTTACCTTTATACTAAGCGTGATTTTGTATGAGCAAAGCCCAGAAGGACCGTAAACACATATCCTTATAGCGCGATCATTCTTATAAGGGTACCCTTGTAGGGAGATTCGACTGACTATAAATGCAATAGCGTTACATGTATTTTTACCAGTGACTAAATACATGTAGTCAAGGCACAAATTCTCTCTACCAAAGTAAAAAATTTCTCGTTCCCCTTTCCCTGGTCATGTTGCATCACTCACCTCAATCGTATGATGTCGACTTTCGCGCCTATTCCTTCATTAATACAGTGATTATGTGCGTGCAGCTAATATGTGAGTCTTTGAACGGCCTAGAAAGATGACTGATGCCTACCGTTGTTTGTGAACCAAGCCTGTAAACCCCTATTGGCCTGAAATATATGCCCTCGTACATTGAAACCATCTGTTTAGGTGTACCTCCGGTTTTTTTTTTTTTGTTTACATCATTAATCGTATCCAGCCCTAAGGCTATGACGATATCAAACCCCCCAGAACTGCCCCGCCAGCCTCTAGCCACACCCAGTAAAGGGTATTCAGCAGACTAGCCACTTCCACCTCCAACTACAAAACAAAACACAAACAAAACAAAAGAAAACAACACACAAAACACCTTCTCAAAACCTCCACAACACTAACCGACACGGCGTGCTCGCTATCTCGAGCCTCATCATTCGCCGTGCAAGTAACTCCCCATACAAACAAACAAACAATCAACAATTTACACTTTAACATCCTCCCTTCTTTTTTCTCACTCCCCTAAATCCCCCCACCCCTGTCTCAATTCTCTCTCCTTCTCTCTTTCTTCTTCCTCCTCCTCTCCTTCTTCTATTTTCAATCTCCTCCACTGCTTCCATATTTCAATCGCCTTTTCTATTCCCTCCTTCATTCATAACAATTTCTTTATCGATTCCATTCCTCCTTTCCTTCTCGACTCTCTTTCGCTCGCGACATATCACAAAATACGCTCGACATTCTGTTTTCTCGCACCGCATTCACACGCCGCCGATTCTTTTTCCCGATCCCGCGCACGTACTCATTACACCTGATACGCCCCGCTTGTAATCTCGAACGGTAACTCGATTCGCTCTATCCAGATTCAATCGATTTCGCCGCTTGACGCGACTCGCTAGGCCGCTTCTCGTTTCTTCTCAACCTCCACTCTTTATCCCATTCTTTTATCACCGCTTTCTTGATTCTCGCGCAGAAATGCAAACGATATAAATGCATCCTTATCAACCGCTCCCTTCCCATTTGCGGCCTTTGCCGTCTTATCTGCTTCTTCATTGCCTTTAACTCCTTCATGCGCCTTTACCCACTCCAGTCTAACTTCCATCTTCTTTGTTTTCGCCGCATCACACAGCCACCTGATTTTATGTGCCATTGCTTCTCCTGCTCTTGCTCTCCGCATCCCTACTCTTCTCAACGCCTCTTAGCTATCCGCTATTACCATAATAATATGCTTCCGCTCCTTGCTCGCTTCCTTCATCCCCACCTTGATGGCTTTCTTTATCGCTACTATTTCCGCATCCATAATTTCCATTTGTCTTCCCAATCTATATCCCACTCTTTTAATCACCTCTCCGCCTTTTCCCAGTCTGCAAATCCCCGCTGCTGTTTCACCCTCCTGAGTTCTGCTCCCATCACTATATATTACAATCTCATCTCTCTCTTCTTTTCTTGCAATTTGCCTTCCTTTCTCCTCTTCGCCATATTTCCTAATTTCAATCTGAATTTCTTCCCTAATTCTCTTCTCCCATCTTTCTTCATCCTTGTGTAATTTCTTCCAATTTTCTATTTTCTCCCATTTTCCTTTTTCTCCTATCAATTTACCCAACCCTTCTATTGCCCCTTTCATTCCTCTTTTCTTCCCTTTCCTTTTTCCTCTTATCCTCCTCGTACTCCATTCATCCTCTCTTTCCAATCTCCGCCTTATTTCATCTTTTCACGCCACAGACGTGCTGGCGCCTCTTTTCAAGATTAACCCCCATCATCTTCACTTCATGCTCCAACATGCGCGCTAATCATATCGCTTTCCACCTCGATTGCTGCTTCGCTCAGAACGCCCCGATTCTTCTCATAAGATTTTTGCTCACCTTATCAATCTCACACCTTTCTGTCCCTTCCACCAAACTCTTCCTCCATATTCCGCTATTTGCCTACTGCACGCAATATACATCTTTCTCCCGTTTCCTACTCCAATTCCTTGACTTCCCTTCGACAGCCTTATAACATTCTCGCGTACGCCTTCACGCTTCGCTGCTTTCTCCTCACGCGCATTTTTGCCAAGATTGATCGATCCATATCCCTAGCCACTTCAATACCTTCAACTCTTCCTTCTCCATCAGCAAGACTTCATTTGTCTCCTGAGGTCTCCTGAGCCTCAGGAGACTCAAAGAATATCCAGGCCTCAGCGAGACTCGCGAGACTCGAGATCGCGAGACTGCATACACAAAGTAGTAGCTTGACGTCCGCATCTATCTGGCAAACTCAAAACCTCCGCTTCTTCTCTCGATCCGCATTTAATCGATCCAACTGCCTTCTCTTCATCAAACTCGACACAATTTTCTTCCGCCCACTCATACGCTTTTTCTATAATTCTACCGCCGCTACTGCTCCCAATCCTTCCCGCCGCCACAATTGTAAAATCGCCTATATACGCTTCGGCGTAATAGCTTTTCCTCGAATTCTTTCTCGACGATCGATTTACTTTAATCAACGCAATAAATGATTAAACAATATCGTGACGCTGACTTCCTCGCAGACGCCAGTTTCGATGTCCTTCTCTTCCCCTTTCTCATTATCAAATCTCAATGCAATTTTTCTCTCGCTCATAAAGCTTGTTACCCACTCCACAACTCTTCCATTTGCCCCTTCCCGTTTCAACGTATTCTCCAATCTAATCTTCGACACATTTGGAAAAGCCTGAGATACGTCCATTGCTACCATCACCACTTTTGCTCCCTCCTCGCGTTTCTTTTCCGCCCAATCTAGTGTATAACCCACACACTCCTCCGCCGATCTATTCTTCCTGCCGCCCCATTGATTTATATCTAGCCCCCCTTTTTCCCCGAACTCTGCAAGATAATCCGTAATAATTCTCCACCTTCCCTGCAGATTCAATAGAGAATAGGTCAGACGCTTTTACCAGATAATTGCTTTATTCTGGCCAGATGACGCTCGACCGCCTCTTCTCCACCTCTTTCGCGATACTGCCCGCATACACATCCGATATGCCTTTGCCATTTCTATCCCCAAAGACTCCTACGCTTCTTAATTGCTCAATCCGATTTCGCCCGCCATTAGATGATCCTTGTCTGCTAATAGCCTCTTGCGCTTGCCCTTCCGATATCCTTATCCTCTCTCTTTCTCCTCTTCCATTTTCGATTCTTGGTGGATCTGGGGGAGCCCTTGGAAACAACTCCTTCAAGAACGTCGTCTCTTTCTCTTCAAACGTTACTCGAATACCGTCTGCTGTATCCAATGCTGGCGTTTTCGCATATTTCTTCTGTGACGCTACCATCAGCAAGACTTCATTTGTCTCCTGATATCTCCTGATTTCGTGAGACTCAAAATATCCGTGAGCCTCGTGAGACTCGTGAGAATCGAGATCATGGGAGATCGCATACACAAGTAGTAGTAGCTAATACGACTCTCCAAACATTCCATAGCCTTTCCTTCCTCCAGATTCGCACAAATTTATCCCAAAGATTCTTTCTTCTTTTCCTCACCAAATAAAATACTCCGTCCTCTTCTTCTTCCATTCTTCAACCCTTTGCAATTTAATTTCTGACCCTTCCGTCCCCTTTCTTCCCCATCTCCTTTTCCTCGCCATTTCCTTTCTCTTATTTTTTACTTCTGCATCAAACCATCTCTTGCTTCTCGGGCATTTTCTTGCTTCCCCTACTCCCTGTTCTCATCAGCAAACTACTATTTGTGAATGCAGTCTCCCAACAGTCTCCTGGGTCTCCTGAGAGTCTCCTGAGACCCCTGAATATTTTTTGAATCTCCTGAGGCTCAGGAGACATCAGGAGACAAATGAAGTCTTGCTGATGCTATACTACTCTTCATAACCTTTTCCAGCAAACTCGCCGCCTCCTCGCAATCCTCATTCTCCATCGCATACTTCCATTCTTCTTCTGTTTTTCCCTTTTCCTCATCAGCAAACTACTATTTGTGTATGCAGTCTCCCAACTCTCTCCCGGGTCTCCTGAGAGTCTCCTGAGACTCCTAGATATTTTTTGAGTCTCCTGAGGTTCAGGAGACATCAGGAGACAAATGAAGTCTTGCTGATGCTCCTTTGCAATTTTCCTCACTTTTTCCCAATCGGCATTTCTGTAATCCCATGGACAACTCATAGCTTCGTACGTATCTATCATTTCTTCTGCTACCGCCACCTCGCAAACCGCATGATCCGAGCCTGTATCATATTCCCCCCTAATCTTCCATGTTGTTTTATTTCTGACGCTACAGAAGAAAGCGCCAGATCGATAACTGAGCCTGAAATTCCTTCACATGTAATTCTGTCCGTTCATTCAACAAAGATCATATTTCCTCTCCATCACTTCTCAATCTCTTCCTCTCTTACGCTCGATAGATCCCATATCGGACTTTTCGTGATTAAAGCCCCAACATTATTATATCCAGATTTTAAAGACTCTCACCAAACCTCACATGCACCAGCCTTCCCTCTTTGTGTGTGCTTGATTATAGATATTCACCACTCTCAAAAAACTGCCATCCGCCTTTCTGATATCCATAACACTCGCATCCCAGTCTGCCCAAATATCGTCCCTAATAACGTATTTCAAATTTCTCTCTTTCCTCACCATCCACATCACCCTACTTTTCTCCCCCTCTTTTTTTTCGGGTCGATAGATAATATCAAACGCCCCATTTCCTACTGTAATTTCTCGTCCTTCCAATTCTACTGCGCCTCTAATTTTTCTTTTCGCCTTCGCATTTCCAATATATGGTGCTTGTATCGCTATCACATCCGCCTCTTTTCCACTTTCCATCACCGCATCACGCATCACAAGACCGCTGCAGCTTACGCCAGAAATAATCAATTTACAAGCATACGCCGACGCCTTGCTTCCTTCGCGCGCTACCTACTTCGCCTTCGCACTCTTTGGCCAGATCCACTCTTCTAAGAAATAATCGCATACCAAAGACATAACCAATCGCCTTCAGACTCATTCAATCTTTCTAAGAATGCATCGACATCGCTCCGCGAGGCCCTCCGCACTCATGCGACTTCTTTCACGACATGCTGTTCAGACCATCCTTTCGCGCAGCATTCCCGACATCGTGATCTACGCTGAGCAGTAGTGGCCCTCTTTTGCCGCAGATTCCGTGACTTTGCTTTTCATACGCTGCACAGACTTCGCCACCATTGTCTCAGAATCACAAAGACGTCAGCAGACCGCCGTTTCTCTCGCGCCTTTCAGACGTATTCTCAGATCTCTTCTCCTTCACATCCTCCGTATTGTGTTTATATCCATCATCGACTTTGATATTGGTTTCTTCGCGATATCTAAATTTCATCTCGCTTGGCTTCCACGCCAATCACAATCGATCGCCACCGTTCTTCCTGGCCTCGCCAGAGCGCTTCTCAGACAAACAGTAGTTGTTCAGGTTCTCGATGCGCTTCTCAACTCTTTCATCTTTCCTTCCCACTCTCCGCCATCACACTGCATTATACTATCACCGCTTATAATATTCAGACGAGGACACCATTAAGATAATGCTTCTATTAGCTATCTAGATAATTGTAGCTTTAGGCGCCATGACATCGTATGCCCGCATCCCCGCCGTAGAGGTTATAAGCCTAAGCGGCTTCATCAATAAACATCATCTGAGACAACATATTCGAGATACTGTGCAAATCGGCACAGCACTCACTGCATGCACTACAATACCTTTCCATCCTTCGCTTCTATACTTCACCTCCCCTGCTCCATCAGCAAACTACTACTTGTGTATGCAGTCTCCCAACAGTCTCCCGGGTCTCCTGAGGGTCTCCTGAGACTTCTGGATATTTTTTGAGTCTCCTGAGGCTCAGGAGATATCAGGAGACAACGGTCTTGCTGATGTCCCTTAATCATCAGCAAACTACATCAAGAAAGATTACTACAGATGCAGCCTCCCAACAGCCTCCTGTGCTCCCGAGAGCCTCCGAGTGATCCTAGATATTTTTGAGCCTCCTGAGGCCAGGAGACCTCAGGAGACAAACGAAGTCTCGCTGATTACTACATAACGCAGTCTCCCAACAGTCTCCTGCCTCCTGAGAGCTCCTGAGACTCCTGATATTTTGAGCCTCCTGAGGCCAGTGACATCAGAGACAAACGTTTCTCACGATCTTCCTCAATTTTTCCGCATTCTCTTTCATTATTTCAACTTCCGCAAACTCCACCTTCAGACCCTCCGATTTCCCTTTTACTTCTGGAAGTTTGTTTACTACTTTAATTTGATCCTCCTTCAGCCCAAGTGCCACCGCCATTTCTTCATCTGAGATTTCTATTTTTGCGATTTCCACGATCGCAAATTCTCTCCTTCTCTTCCTTCTTCAGACTCGCTTCCTTCGCCTCCTTTCATTCTCCTTTTTCTATCGGCAATTCTTCTCGCCCGCCATCGCCCACACTCCTCCTACTTTCCCAACACCGACTTTACTGCGCGATCCGATTCGGATTAGCATCACGCGCATGTGGGCGGTCAACCCGCTGTTTCGCCACAGATTATTGCTGCTGCGCTTTTTCCCGATCATGGCTTTCGTTCTCTGTTGTTGGGACGATATTGTCCTCTTCGCGGCCGCTTATTCTATCCTCGCTTTTCCTCTTCCATACAGATTTCACCAAAGAACTACTACTACAGATGCATAGCCTCCCAACAGTACCATCAAGAAACTACTACTCAGATGCAGCCTCCCAACGCCTCCTGTGCCTCCTGAGAGCCTCCTGAGGCCTCCTGATATTTTTTGAGCCTCCTGAGGCCAGGAGACCCTGTGAGACAAACGAAGCTCACTGATGGCCTCCCTCCTGAGAGCCTCCTGAGGCCTCGATATTTTTTGAGCCTCCTGAGGCCAGGAGACTGTGAGACAAACGTGTTTCATGATGTTGCCTTCAGTCTCCTTATTTCCTCGACCATCTCTTTTGCCCATCTTGGTACGCATTCTTCCTCTTTGCTACCCGCATTTACTTCTCCTCTCCAAGATTTCTGTCCTCGCGCATGATCTGACATCGATGAAATATTCCTCGACGCTCAGATTTGGACGCCTTCAGCCCTGTCAGCCCCTCCAATCTTTCTCTGATTGGGGCAATAACATGTGCATATTTGCTCATCAGCATCCCTTCCGTCATCTTTTTCTGAATTGCTCTTCTTTTTGTATCCGCAATTTTCCTCGGATTGATCCAAACATTCCATACTTCTTCTTCGTCTTCGCCTCGCCACTTCCTCTTTGTTTCATTCTCGACGACCCCTTTTACCACATCAATCATCGCGTCACCATCTTCCATCGCCAGCACCTCTCTCACCTCCCTTTCGTCCTCGCTGTCAATTTCCATCTCTGTCTTCACCTTCTCAATCTCCTTTGCCCTAAATTCCCTAATCGCTTCTACCGCTAATTCAATTTGCTCTTCCGTATCCATCTTCCCCCATTCTCTCTCCAGCTCTTCTGTTTCTCTTTTCTTCATTACCTCGTCATTATCCCCCTCTTCCGATTGATCTTCCATCTTAACTTCCGGTGGCGGACTGGGTTCATAGTTGCTGGCCTTCTCCATTTCCTGGATCATCGCCTGCATCTCTTCTTCTGTAACCTGCTTATAATTCTCCTCTTCCTTTCTCTCCTCGTCAGTCTCCATCTCTTTCCCATCTCTTTCTGCGGTAAGCTCCTCGCTTATCCCATTCTTCGTGTATAGATCTACCCGCCTAATCTTTGCCATCACGAACGCTCCATCTTTCCTTTGCAGAAATACTCTCCTATTTTCGATGTCTCGCACAAATTCCGGGTCTCTATCGCCGTATACCGGTTCCAATCCGTTTCCGTTCTGCATTTCTTTATACGCTACCGCCCTCTCTGTCGCTGTCTTAACGCAGAAGGGATAACCCTGCACCATTTTGTTCTCATGTAACGTGGTTGCTATAGCAACTCCTGAATATCCCTGTGTATATTTTCACAATACTATTGTCTTGTCGTTCCGAAACCAACAAACCTATTCATCAGCACGACTTTATTTGTCTCCTGATATTTCCTGAGCCTCAGGAGACTCAAAAAAAATCTAGGAGTCTCAGGAGACTCTCAGGAGACCCGGGAGACTGTTGGGAGACTGTATACACAAGTAGTAGTTTGCTGATGTTGTCCTAAGCCCCTCAACGCCAAGCCTGCCAAGAAATGCCAAGACAGAAATGCGCTGGCAATTCTGTCCTCCTTTAGGAGAGTATAATCTAGAGGGAGTGATGAGTAGGGGGGTGTGTAATCCCTACAAATTCAATAATATTAGTAGCTAACTGTGAAGATACTTCTCTAAAGATCCTCCTCCTTGTTTTATCTTGCTTTCTAAACTGACGCATTGTTGAAGATACTGATAAAAGCTCAAATTCCCGTGATCCTACAAAGAGTGAACTGATTTTACCAGAACTGGAAAATTTTGGTCCAAAATCAGAATTTCGCAATAAGATAAGATTTTCTTCTGCCGATATAAGATACTGACCGATTAAAATAGGCTATTCTTCACATTCACGGCTATGCTATTTTCAAAAATCGCTCGCTCGCTTGCCAGAAGACATCACGCCAGCATTCTCCGGCCCTGCTTCGCAAGGCTTATTTAAGACTAAAGAGCCTCCTCGATTCTTATAATTATTTTTTATTGTAATAACGATACATACAACAAGTTGTTTCTTTATAAGCTTAATATACGCAATTCTACTGACAATTCCGTAACGATAACACCAGAAAAGTACAGACATGACGCACGACGCTTACGATTATTTTGACGCCATTCTCAGATTATGCTTTAACCACGCTGCTTTTATTCCTCTCCCTTTATACATACCCTGAACGAATACACGATTTACGAGCCTGACAAGATTATCTTGTGAGGTCACAGAAGGCATCGCTCACCTTAATTCCTCTAAAAAGTTTAAGATTTAACATTAATGAAAGAGATACTACACGTAGATCCCTGTAAGATCAGAATCGCAATTACGTGAACCGTCGACCCATCCAAGCGCCATATACATTTACCACCTGCAGCCATATCAATTATCTCATAAACTCGTATGAGCCACTGGTCATGCTTGAGAAATTTCACGGCTAACTCCAAGATGATCCACTGACTCGAATTTTATAAAATCAATTACATAGCTTTTTACAGATATCTTAAATCGACTACTTATAACCATACAGAAATACTCAGATTAAACCCTAACTCGATATAACAATCGCATTAGAAATCCCGCGCTGCCAGACAGACAAGATAGCGACTACACGTAGATACATATATTTATAAGCGACGCTTAATTCACAGATTTACAGAGAATTGTAATTAATGCAGCTAATAATACGATATTATAATCTACACGGGCATGGCTCATAAGATCCCACAGAATAAAATACTGAGGCCTCAACCCAGATACATGAATTGTAACTTTAAGATATAACGATATACGTGCATATATAATTAACAGCCTTCTTCCCTCTTTCTCGCCGATTTTTGAAATCAACCTCCAACCCTCTCGCAAGCAACCACATCACCACACCAAAACCTTCCCCACTTTAACCTCAAAACGCCTATATTCACCCACTCTCCTAAGACATGCGCCATTCTGCAGACTAAATCTCTCCGGGCAGGTCTCGACCGACTCCATCCACTCACCCTCCATCACCCAAACGACACAAAGCCTCCTGCTCAGCCGAACGCATCCGACACAAACAACCGATTGTCACCCTACTAGCAGTGAATAATCAACCAAACAAAGACTACTCACGCACTCGCTTAAAACAATCGAAGCGATATCAATACGATCAAGAGAATCCAGCCGACAGATACGACGCACTCAGCCGCAATCCTCAAAGACAAAATCAACACACTGAAAACGCAATCGCAGCCTATCCCCGCGAGGCTGCCCATCCCAAAGACCACCACTACCACCACCACCACTCTCCCATAATAATCTGCAGCAAAGACCAAAGAACACCCCCATCCGCCAAACCCAAATTTCCCACCACCTCAAAACCCGCCTAACGCTAATTGTCTCATACGCAGCAGAAGAGAAAAGCAGACGGCTTACACAACCAAAAAGGCAGCAAGAGACAAAAGCCCAACGGCGCGCCACTCCAAAAGGAAAACCTGCATGAGCATGACTCACCGCATCAGACGCTTTCTTCGCCACCCGCACTAACCCCGCTCCAATCCTCGACAAAAACTCACCGCCACCCTCCCAACCTCTTCTACCAACTACCTACTAAAAACTATCGTGCACACTACCACCTCTCTTCCGCCTCCATCAACACCAGAGACTATTACCGCCCCGCCACCCCACCGCCTCCACTGTTTACACCCTTCTTCGCCCACGACAAAGAATTGTAACCAACAAACCAACTCCCCAACAACCCCACCTAAACTTCCAACCCGCACTAACCAACGTAGAACTACCATTCATTCACAGATCCCCTCTTCGACCTAAAAACCGGCACTCTCCAAAACACTTTCCTGTAAAGTATCCAAATAGCCAATGCGGCCAAACCACAATCAAGACGCTCGAACAGCGACCAAACAAAGACACAACACCAAAGAACCTCATCTTGTCATCTCACAGCAGAGAGCCGGTAATTACCACCATCGACTCTTCTCGCGCCCGCAACGCATTTAAAACGCGGCCTCCAACAAAACCCAACGCCAAACTGTCGCCAATTCGACACGCCACCCCAAAGACGCAAAATAACACCGCACGCGCTTATCCGCTTCCTCCCCACGACCTAAACTCACACGACGCCAAGAACATCACGCAGGAACTGGAATAAGAGAATGCTGCGACGCTCGCCGCTGCCAAGCTAACTGCATCAAGAAGACTTCATTTCATCCTGACGCCTCCGAAATTTGCGAGACTTAAAATATCCAAGAGCCTCGTGAGACTCTCGTGAGACTCAAGAGATCATGAGATCAGATACACAAGTAGTCACGACGCCGCCCCATCGCTCCTTCAACCCAAATTCGCCTACCAGGCTAACTACTCAAACAAGTAACCCCATCCTCACCCACCAAAGACGTAACCCAATCCAACCTACGACACAAATTTAAACCAAACACTCAAACGGCTAAAAACCAAAGCAGAGACCGATAGTGAACCGACGAGACTGCGGAAAACAGAAAAATTCGGAACCAAACTACCACAAAAAGAAGTGATTTAACTCTCTCTACTTTCCTGCTATACTATTCTTATTGTTTAAAACTTTTTGTCGGGCAAAATTTAATTTTTTTCTGAAGAGGAAGGCGGTTTCTTTTGTTTGGTTTTCTTTAAGGGGATAGTGTTTTTGATTTTGTGGAGGCACAGGGGTCTTTTTATGCCATAGGGTTTCCCTGCACGCAATGTTTTTGTACCCGTAAACAAAATACAAATGATTTAAAAAAAAAAAAAAAAAGGTACATATAATTAAGTAAACGTGGAAACATCACTACCTAGCATTTCTGCAACACAACCAAGTGGGCAGATCAACAACTTGATTTCGGGTTTTTATGTGATATTTCTCGGGATATACCCTCTAGGATGTAGCTATTAGTATATGTAGTCGACTATACTATGCGCACTTATAGATACTAAGATAAAACTATGCATGATATATCTCTCCTGAAACTCCCTCTTTCACCCCCAAGGGTCTCCCACTTTCGTGGTGGTATTGAACTAAAACCCGCAAAAAATGAAAGAAAACTTGAATTCGTAAAGGGTAAAACGCAGAACACAAATACAAGCAGGGAAAAAAGATAGTAGGGGAAAAGTTAACGAGAATCTTTAAGATTACCACTTAGTTGATATGTGTGAAAACGAGCGCATAAAGTGTGATGAGCAGCAGCTCAATGTGGCCAAATACCACCAGCAAATTGTTTTCCCCCAAACCAACAAGAGTGGCCCGCGACAACACAAAAGGAAAACTATTCGTCATAATGAAACCAAACTCAGAGCTTCGGAATATGTATCGACTTTGACACCATCGCGCACCCGCTCGCACAAAAGATCAAAACCGCCGGGTGAAACTCCAATAATCCAGTTCCAATAGTTCCGAGTGGCAGGGAATCCAGAAGCCAGCCCTTAGACGCCCAATATGCCATCAATGATACAATGGAGAGCGTAGTTGGGATAGGCGTCCCTTCGAAGTATTTGGACTTTCCCGTGGCATCCTTGGGAAGCATTTGAACAGTCACATTGAAACGTGCCAAACGAGAAAGACCACAGAGGACGAAGAAAGTTAAAAAGATAGTGTCAAGGAAAGTGCGGAAACCGAGAGCGAATGCGCACGAAGCAGGAGCCATGCCGAAAGATATCTAGGTGCCAGTTAGCATTTACAGCAGTAGTAGTAGTAACAGTAGCAGCGGTAAGTAAGAAAAACGGACAAGGTCAGCGAGTGAATCCAACTCTTGGCCCATAAGGGAGCTTTTCTTGCGCCATCTAGCGACCTTTCCATCCATAAAGTCAAAGAAGAGCCCAAATGGCATGAAGGTCATCGCAATATAGAGTTGCGAGAGGTCGTCAGGACTGCCGAGGCAGTACCGCAGTGACGAAAATATACTCATTGCGCCACAAAAGCCTGTAAGTTGTTAGTTCCTGACAAGTTCCGCTATTGATAGGATTCTTTCGGATTGAACAAACCGTTGAGTTCTGTGATCAAGTCGGCCATGTGTAGTGCGCTATGAGGTTCATGGCGGTCCGTTAGATTTACTTGAATTACGCCCACGGCGGAAGTGTAGGTGGATCGTATGGGTATTATTACCGTATCATAGAGAAGTGTCTGTTGTCGACTGCAAGTTCTGCCGCTTTTACTTTCGTATCGGCATCTTATAGTAGTGTTAGCTGAGGACACTGGCGTAAATTATGAAAGTTCTAATGAAGAAAAAAGCTTATACCTTTGGCCGGAAGATTTGCATCGTTTGATGTAGTCCCGCTTCTTCGTGACATTTTTTCTTTCTGGTGATTCGACGTGACGGTGGAGGTAAGGCGATGTTATGGTATATGAGTAGAACAAATAACAACGATTCTCTTACTAAATGATGTCTAAAGAACAAAAGAGCTATATAGATTCACAAGATAAAAAGATGCTGTTAGGTGGTGTTGAATCGTGTCATGAAGTGAAGAAGGTGTTGGGGTTTTTCTCTTTCTGTGATGTCGAGACGACTTCACCAGGTTTGGAGGTTGGGGCTGTGCCAAGAACAGCGGTCCTTGTGACGTGCACCGACCGATGAGGACGGTCAGACAATCTTGCTAGAACAACAGAACAGAACAGTGCCAGGGACCAAAGGGTAATTGACACAAGCTAAATGTACCTACCTATGGATGCCCAACCGCATGCATGGGGGAGAATAAGAGTTTGGGATTGCTAGTGTAGGGGGGCTATTCTGCAGCGATTGGGCCCAAGTGTCATCGACACTCCGTCTCTGACCCTAGCTAATTCCCACAGGTAAGTACATGTACCTATGTGCAGGTACTCTATAGATCTACTCTACGTGTATGTACCTAGATACATACAGTACCTAAATACTCACACAGGGGAAGTCCCCTTTTTTTCCTCCCAGTGCTTAATTTCTCAGATAAAGAAACATGAGGCAGTCAGGTACATGTTTTGCGTGGAAGTGCAAACTCTCCGTTCTCTTGGTATTTAGCCCAATCTTCAATAGATGTTTATTCTAGGGAAACGTACCTATTATACGGGAACTGGGATAAAAATGGCTGTATTAACTCCGTTTCAATTTCCCCAATCTTTCTGCATTGTATGTTCCTATGGATGGCGCCCGAACAGGGTGTGATAGAGTGTCAGTAATATTGCGGCCTTGGGGTTCAAAGTAAGTTAAGTTCCAGGTTCGCGAAGTTTAGGACATAACTCCACATATAAAGGTTCTAAGTTTTCAGACACTTTTGTTAGTGTATGTATTACCAAACCCTTCAGAAATTCCCTCAACACCTCTTATATCCTGCATCGATGGCCGGACACCAACCCGATGCGATTGAATTTCAATTAAAACGCCTTTACATATTTATTGTACAAAACCCACATCCCTACTTGAGCGACTTTTATATCACAACAGTACGCTTTTGAGTTTTTTTTTTTACCCCAAAGGCGCCGTTTCCGGCGAAACATGTGCCAAATAGCACGATATCAATGCTTTAAAACAAAGTCATCGCCATAACAACTCCAATCTTGATGCTCGGCTCAAGCACGGGCCACAGCCTTGCAAGACCCCTCTTT
The DNA here is from genome assembly GCA_024713875.1 of Morchella sp. 2016-57. Classification (NCBI taxonomy): domain Eukaryota; kingdom Fungi; phylum Ascomycota; class Pezizomycetes; order Pezizales; family Morchellaceae; genus Morchella; species Morchella sp. 2016-57. Next base: position 413,510 of record JAMGZE010000011.1, read on the forward strand.
TCCGGTTGAATGACGTCGATGAAGATGGTGGGGGACGATGCCAAGAAGCTCACCCCGCCCTTCGTCCCGCACTTGTTTTAGTAGCAAAGGGTGTGGTTTGTATGAATCTGCACTAGAGCCCGTGGGGTTTATATCAAAAAGAGTGAGAGAGAATCTGATCCCGTTAGTTAGCCTGCGGATCTTTATTCGCACGAGTTTCTAGCCGCTGCAGAGACCCTGATTTCTTGTTTTTTTTTGGTTGTAGGATCTCCAGATAGCTTCCCCACCTCAGCTATCTCTTTGTGTCCGCCTCCTTCCATCTCCGCAGCTGTTTAATTCTCTACTCGCTCCATCCACCGTCCCTTCCTTCCTTCCTTCCTTCCTTCCTTCCCATAACCCCTCCTTGCATTCAATCCTCTAGGCACCTCAACCTATCATTCATCCATTCGTACATCATCCAGCCATCTCATCTATAGCCAGTTACTATGACCAGCACATCTGCTATTAACCCGGCTGAAGGGGCCGGAAATGCAGGCGGTGAGCACCAGCAATCAACCCTTAGGAAGGGCTCTGTGGGTTACTCCGACTCTAAAAAGTCCCGGTCAGGCTCAGTTGGTGAGCCAGAGAGTAGAAACTCAGTCTTCTACACACCAATCCCAACTCAAACCAACCCCACTGAGACCCTTGCCAACCGGTTCTCTGGTAAGTTATATCTGCAGTATATCTACCCAAGTAAGATCGGATGCTCATTCATGATTATAGCATGGAGGAAGGTTTTGAAGGACTTCATCAATTATTTCCGCGAGGTTCAGGTATCGTATGAGAACCGCGCTAAGGGAATAACTAAAATCAGTCAAACTTTGAATACCACTATTCAGCCGTCAGACTTTGTCAAGACCGGAGGTATCTTGGACACAAACAATGTTCTGCGGGAGTTTCAAAAAGAACTCTATGGCAGCAACGATAATGCCACTAAAACTCTTGCCAGTATCATCAATAACCTCAATAGCCTGAGGACAGACCTCAATCTCAAGATCAAAGAGATCAAGGCACTATCACCCGACTTCAAGAATAATGTCGACAAAGAGAAAGAGAATACTCGTAAGGAGATTATCAAGCTAACGGAGGCACTCACTGCTCTCGACTCAAACCCACAAAATGCTTCTGGGAAGACGGATCCTTACCTTGTCAAGCTCGGTTTACAAAGGCAACTCAAACGTCAAATTGATGAAGAGAATTATCTTCACAAAGTAGGTTCTTATCAGCTTCTGGGTGATAATAAATTCTAAACGAAGACTAGGCGTATATCAACATTGAGACCAGTGGGCGTGAGTTGGAGAGAATTATCGTTCTTGAGATTCAAAAGTCTTTCGAGACCTACATTAAGCTTATCAAACTCGAAGGAGAAGGCCAAAATGACTTTGCACAAAGACTGACCACATCCACTCTACAACTTCCATCTGACCGTGAATGGTCAGCTTTCGTTGAACGAGATCCGGGAATGCGTGGCTTTTCAGTTCCGTTGAGGACCGTCAGTGATATTGAGTATCCTGGCCATCAGCATCCTGCTGCTCTTGAGGTCCGCTCCGGTTTGATGGAGAGAAAGTCTAAATACCTTAAATCCTACACACCTGGATGGTATGTCCCCGCAAAGATATAGCAATAAAGTGTCTACTAACGATGTTGTAGGTTTGTCCTATCATCGACCCATTTACACGAATTGTGAGTCTATAACCCTTCTTTCCCCATGATAGATACTAATGATCAACTAGCAAAGTATCCGATCGCACTAGTGATCCTGATCCAGTCATGTCGCTTTATCTTCCAGAGGCCTCCCTTGGAAAGCACTCTGAGCCTGGCGCCAAATCTCATAAGTTCATCTTGAAGGCTCGTCAAACAGGTGTTCTCCATATGTAAGTATTGCCCATTTAACCCCACAAAACTTTCGTGGCTAACAGCTCACAGGGGCCATAATTGGGTTTTCCGTGCCGAATCTCATGAAGCTATGCTTGCGTGGTACGCAGATATTAAGAAACTCACAGAGGTGTCTGGTGCCGAGCGCAACGCGTTTGTTACGGGAGTGGTACATGGTCACCATGAATCTATCGATACTACCAACCCGGAGGAAACCAGTGACGATATCGGCCTAGACAATGATGAAGCCGACGAGATACCATACTCCACTAATGCTAGCGCTTTTGCGGTACCTATTGTGCAAGAAAACAAGCGGCCTGAAGGTGGTAGATTCCCCAGTGATCTTAATGTTAATCGTGGGGCGACCAGTGTGGCTGGTGAATCGGACCGCTCAATTATTGGTGCTGCTGGTGCCCTTGGTGGCTCTTACGGTAATGAAACACAACCTTCAGGGAGATCTCGCAGTGGCAGCCAGTCCTCTACCTGGTCTTACGATGAGAAGGTTCGTTTTATAACAAAATATTTTTGTGAAAGATAGGGCTAATGACCATAGCACCCTGTTCACAACACTATGGACGAGGAGGCCGATGAATTCCTTCCGGTTGGAGCCGAAATTTCTCCTGCTGTCGAACGCCGTATGTCAGTCAGACACGACTACACTGATCATGAAGCACTGGCCAAGAGCCAAAACCCCGCAAACCGCCGCCGAGGACCCCCCTCCCGTAAGCCAACGGCCAGTTACGGAATTGACCCTGTTACCGGATTACCCGATATAGGAATGGGCGGCCCGGGATCGGCTCTCTCGGCCATTGATTGGAGCACTGTTATCGCTGCTAACGAGAATAAACCATCTAGCCCAACTTTCCAGCGAAGGCCCCCCTCTCGTAAGCCTACCGCTAGCTATGGGATTGATCCTGTCACCGGAATTCATGAGTATCCTGTCGAACATGGGCACCACTCGGGAGCTGTGGTGGGGGCACCCTCGATTTCTGAGAACGCCCCAACAAGGGCTCTTGAAGGTAGGCCCACTTCACCCCGGACGGAGTCTCAGAGCACTATCAGTGGCCTTCACTTCCCGGGCGAGTATCCTAAGAATACCTAGGCTGATTTTTGGAGGTTAAATTCGTTCTACGGGTTGTTTCAACTGGATATCCAGGCTAAATTGCGAGTTTTTTCTTTTCCTTTTTTTTTTGTTGACTTGAGAATCTTTGGATTACACGGAAGCAAGGGTCTGCAATGTTTGAGCGGGAAATTGGCGAACATGTATTGAATGTTATGGTCGTTTTGCTTAACTACTCGTTTTTTTGTCTATCTGGATTACAAGGTCATTTGAGTATGGTAATTCACCGTAGCGCAACTTGATACCCAAGAAAACTATACTGCAACAACGTAGCTGTAGTTTTCAACGACAATATATTGTATAAACGAACTTGGGATAGGATTGATACCGCTGGGGTTAGTAGGCCATCGAGCCAAGGATGTGGTTACATGCAATTTACCTATTTATGTGATTTATGTGAAGGTAACACTAATCAAAGCCACCGGAATTCGTGAGCTAATTGGAAGAGCTTCATAGAGCTTTATAAAGTTTATCTAGTATCGAGAGGGATAGCGAGGAAGCGGTGATGGCGGCAGCTAGCACTAATTATGTATTAGGTAATGGCAAGTTGTAAGAGAGACTCCGAGTGATAGATCGTGACCAAGCCAAACACCTGAACGCCTGGCTGAAGCGAGTGATACAGTATGACCGATAAACTCAGTGGCCACAACACACATGTCTCGGCATTTTTATGACCAAAAAATAAATTCCTGTATACAGCAAGTATAGAATGAAAAATAAGGAAATAGAGAGAACACTAGAGAGTGAATGCAAATAGGATGGTTCTATCATTGAACAGAAACAGGTATGATGAACACCCACTCTACTTACTCGCACCCGAAGCAGTTCCTCAAGTTCACATACTTACTTGCAGGGTAGTTGATCAAATTTTCTGTTGTCTCAAGTGCGTGAATGCCACCAAATGTATCCACAGTAGTTTTGATCAGCGACCTCGGATCAGTGATTGGTTTGTCGCCGCTGAGTTCCCACCACATACCACCTGCGAGGCCTTTTGTGCAGATATACAATGCCTTTGCTTCAGCGACATTTGGTGTATCATACGACACCATAACTCTCGAATTCGGATCATAGCACCAACTCGCAACAATGTTCTTATCTTCTGACTCATGTGCACCTGGCCTTGCAAGATCCTTATAGTCCCAGACACCATTCTCCCAAGATCCAGCGCCGATGCCGGAGAATTGGTGGCCTGGTCCAGATGTGTTTTCGAAGGCGCGACCGTAAAGTGGGAGGCCCATGACAATCTTGTGAGACGGAACCCCACCGGAAATATATGCTTCGATAGCATCGTTGGCGTTGAAAGGGGTTGAAGTTGGGTGGTGATGTGATTTGTACAGATTCGCTTGGTGTCCTGCGGATGTGTCCCAAGAGCCGGCGAAGTCGTAGGCCATCAGGTTCCAAAAGTCAAGATATTGGTTCATTTCCCTCATGAGAAGTTTAGAGTAGTTGGCGGTACCGCAGGGTGCCTTTTTATAATAAGAACTAGGTGTTAACCTTCCCCCTCGCTTATAGGGATGTGATAGGTGATGGTTTGGATTTCTTACAGCAATCGTCAGAAGAAGCTTTGTTCCAGGACAGTAGCGAGCAGCATAGGCGTCTAATTGGCGGCGGCACTCTGCTAGGAGTAACACAAAGTTATGTGCCTCAGTAGCATCTGAAGTGACCAGTGACTAGTAAGCACTCACACAACTTGGGAAGTCTTGCAGAATAGCATAAACATGAATCGCAAGGGTACCTTTAGGATATTCCCTATAAATGACAAGGGTTAGGATTATATAGCCTCAACTTTTGTTGAGAAGGATGTAACTAACCAATCAATATCAATACCGTCGAAACCCAAATCCTTCAAAAGTTCTATAGAAGTAGAGGCGAATTTTTCTCTTCCAGAGGACGTGGATGCTGGGGCTGCAAAGTTACCAGAGTATGTCCACCCTCCGATGGAAAGGAGGGTCTTGAGTTTGCGATTGCGCTTTTTGAGTAAGAAGAGTTGTTTAATACAGCCATAAACATTGGTGCTAGCGAAGGTGAATTAACAAATTTTCGTTGCTATTTGGGGAGGCAAAGTCCGAATACCCAACGTCATTCCAGGAATCTGTGGGATAGTGCTTTTCTAAAACGATTTGTTAATATTTGCACCTCTATGCTTTAGAGATTAAGTACCAAGATCTGAGTAAGTGTCACTCAAGTAACTAGAGATTTATGTGTGTACATGTGAGTATATATATCATTAATTTAAAAAGATTCCTAGAGGCTAGAGGCTCCTACACTTCACCACTCTCTGGGCGAACATTTGCGAAAGAGTCTACAAAGAATGCAAACAGTTAGAAGCGGTCCTCGTTTTTTTTGTTTTTAATTTCTGGCTATCGTCTAGGACTACTTACACAGGATATGGGTCAAATGTTCAGCTGGCACATCCTGCGGTTGATAGTTCCGCCCATAGATGCCCTGTGATGCAAGACTCAGTATCCAAACTGGGATTGGTTCACAAGTTTTGTAGGAGACGAACCCAATTCACAAAGTAGGCCACAGATTTCTTTCCGGTCATTTTCTCGGAACAATTTGTGGTTGAAAATGGGCTGAAGAATGACGCTATGCGGCTGAGAGGATTGTTGGTGGAGCGTTGTGTGGAGTTATCGATTCCTGGAAAGATGAAGACAGGTGTTACAGCGAGCAAAAGTACGGAGATGGAGATAAAAATTCTATTATGGATGGTGCGAGAGATACTTGACATGATAGAGATGAATATGAGCTGTATTTATAGTTTTAATAGCTTGTGATAATATCTTTGAAAGCGTGGCGCAGCATGAGAGCTTGGACATTGAGTTGGGGGGTGGAGTAGCTGAAGGTAAGACTGACCACGCACGCACGCAACATCAACTGTTTGATCCTAGGAAGACGTTTGCCATTGGAATCCTGGCAGTGCGAATAGCAGCAACGGTTACGTGTTTACCAGGTACATATTCTAAGTGAGGTTTCACTGCAGGCGCTGGGATGGTGTAGAAGGGTAACTAAACACCATGTGAAGATCAGTACATGTACTTGGTAGGCACTGGACTTTCGATAAGGTCGTGGGAAGCGCCATGAGCAGATACACGGAGTTTTGCTTGTTGCTATCACATATCATGGACAACACATACCAGTACATGTTCTATAGGTACATAAAAAAGTCTGGCGTAGATACAGATTGTCCTCTACATGTATTGTACAGAGACGATACCTAACGCAGCTTGTATGTATGTTCCGAGATATCACGTGCCTGTCACTGCCACAAATTTAGCGCCACATCACAGGCTGTGTTGCGGGGCTCACGCACACCCAACAAAAGACAGTCCCACGAGACCTAACCCTGTAATTTCACGCCCACAATTCGACTGCAACCTCACAACCAGCAACGTGCGAGATCCGGGCAACATCACGACAACATCCACTTTTACGATAGCTGCCTCGTTTTCCTAACGCCCCGGAGGGATCTCGAATTTCAATTTTAAAACAATCCCGCTCAAAAATCTATAATCATGTCGGCGGCCCGCAGCTCGATTTTTGATGCGACAGAAAAGGACATTGAGATGCTCCTTGCTGCCCAGGCGCACATGGGCTCCAAGAACTTGCAAGTGCGTACACATTGGATATCAAGAAGTGGGGGATATGAAGGGTATTGGAAAGCTTTCAGCGCTGACTGGAAATGGCAATAGGTCCACATGGACCCATATGTGTGGAAGACAAGGCCTGACGGTGTTAACATCATCAACATCGGAAAGACCTGGTTAGTTTATTTCTTTACGACAGGAGCTACAGCAACAATCAATGTACCTAATTGAAGTGCATTTATTGGAAAAATTCAGTCTAACAGTGCTTTTTGATAATTCATAGGGAGAAGATTGTCCTCGCTGCCAGAATCATTGCTACCATCGATAATCCGGCCGATATCTGCGCTGTTTCCGCCCGTCCCTACGGTCAGCGTGCTGTCTTGAAGTTCGCTGCCCACACTGGTGCCACTGCTATCGCCGGTCGTTTCACCCCTGGTAACTTCACCAACTATATCACTCGTTCTTTCAAGGAGCCCCGCCTTATCATTGTCACCGATCCCCGCACCGATGCCCAGGCCATCAAGGAGGCCTCATACGTCAACATCCCCGTCATCGGTCTGTGTGATACCGACTCTCCCACTGAGTTTGTCGATGTTGCCATCCCCACCAACAACAAGTCACGCAACTCCATCGGTCTTATCTGGTGGATGCTTGCTCGCGAAGTCCTCCGTCTTCGTGGAACCATTCCTTCAAGGGAGACCGAGTGGGATGTCATGACTGATCTCTACTTCTACCGCGACCCCGAGGCTGAGGACCAGAAGGCTGTCGAGGAAGCCGACAAGGTTCCTGGTGCTGAGGAGGCTGTGCCAGAAAGCGGGTTTGCTGCTGTTACTTCCGACTGGGATGTTGCTGGTCAGTCCGGAACCTTCGTTCCTCCTGAGGCTACTGGCCCTGCGCCGAGCTGGGATGCTGACGCTACTGGTGGTGACTGGGCTGCGGACACTGCTGTCGCTGCCGAGACCCCTGCCGCTGCTACAACTGGATGGTAAAAAGGTTGGGATTAATGTGTTTCATTTTTTTTTTCCTTACGACCAAATAAAAAAAATTTCAAATCTGGGAACTTCAAAAAAAAAAAAAATCTAAATTAGGGCTTTGTTTAATCGGAGTTCTAAAAGTTATGCTTTACATACAGAGCCATGATCTGAGGTGTAAATCAAATAACCCAGGCGCTGCTGATATGATAGAAGCATGATATTTGTATTTGGTATTGGTAAATGATTTTCTTCGGTTTGTCAACTGGTCTTATGCAACCGCCGAACAGGATATTTCGTTTGGAGTTGTGGGTGGTTTCATCTCTGTTGTTTCAGTTAGGGGGGAGTAAAATGAAAGAAAGCAGTACCCTTCCATACACGCCGCCCATAAGATTTTGCACTTTGAATTGATAAGAAGTAAAGATACCTCCATGTACACCCCGTCCCCAATGAAGCAAGCTCCCTGCCAACCGAGCCTTTGTGTACCAATCTTCACTGGCTACGGGTTTGGCGACCAGTTTTGCGTAGTAGAGGATCCCAAGGACCGGTAAGAAATGAGCCCGGAGTAAAGATATGCGAGTGCCCGTTTGGAAGCCAGTGCTCCGTTACATATTGAAACCGAGTGGGATACCAACGCTGAGGTTAGTAGTAGCTAAGGCCGAAACGTTGATACCAGCAGTGGGGTTGATTGGGAGACAGTTATGGTGGGAAAAAGCAAATTCGAGTTACTTTCGTTTTCATGTGTTTCCTAGACCCCACAAAATTGGCTGTAAAGCACAACTGAATTTCCTAGAACAGGGTTTTCACCCGAACGGAGTTTCAAACCGCCAGAGCCCATTGTTGCCCTACACTAGAAATCATTTCTTTTTGCTCGTTCCTCGGCTTATATTTAGGAGATACCAAGGCGGGAGCTAGGTAAGTTGATTACCCACATGATCCATCGCTGAACTATAATAAGGGAACTGGGCCGAAAGTAGACTCCCGAATAAGAGGGCTCAAATAACTGACAACTCTTGTTCCCTTCCCAGGAACTTGGGCGTTTTTTTATTTACTACTACTCATACGCCTCCCCCCAGATACCATGTATTCCCATGCACTTTAATGTTGAGTTGTGCACCTAGTTCACAGTGTTGCCCGCAATATTACACGCGATTATATAAATGTATACTTTGCAAGGACCTCTGCCTAAATCAAAATTAAGACTTCTCTTGAGGAAAATATAGGTACTACTTCGGTAGATTGAGCCTCCAAAGGGACGTGATAGCAAGGTTAGCTATAGGAAAATAGGATCATAGCGGATCACTCAGTGTTCCAACTACATGGATTATTAAGGATCACTAGTAATCATCAATTCAGATCTAAAATAAGAATTATTAAGGTCCGGACTGATACTCTTAGGCCCTTCAGCAACAAGCCTAAATGGGGTTATGCGCGCTGATTGCCCCCGCAATGATTTTCTGGCCAATACCGTTTTCGGAGTTTCTTACATATATGTATGATTGCGCGATGTTCCCACATGTACTCAACCGAGAGAGATGTAGGGTAGAGAGTACCACTTTATTTTCTAGGCCTGCTCATTGGTTGATGAAAAATTGGAGCACATGCGCCGACGAATCAAAAGTGGGATGAGGGGATAAATAAGATATTACTTTGGTAAGATTATGCCAGAAAAGGTTGTGGGAAATTTCCGCCTTGCTGATCCAAGAAACAGCATCCACCAGTCAATTCCGATTCCCTTCCCAAAAGCATGGACACAGCCTCTCTTTTAAGCAAGGACCGCATGCATGGGCGCAAGTAGATGTGGCTTCGAGATGACAAGAAACTGTGCGTTGTCTGTGGCGCAAAGTTGCAGGGGTTCCACACACCTATTATTCCCACCTCTAGCAACCCTTTTGAAGCTTGGGCCTACCCCCAACCAAGCAAAGCTGCTGCCCGCTGCCATTCATTGCTACCCCTCCGAAGAAGAACGCAATCTCACCTTTGGCTTCCCCTAGAAAAATAAAAATAAACAGTAACCAGAACAAGATTGGAGCCCCGCGCCCACAGCTTTCACAATAGAACTCCAATCGCGCCCTCGACATGAAATGGCCGGCGAAGACGGCTCCGTTGCTAATGGCGGCGGTTCGTCGTCTTCCTCGTCATCTTCATGGACTGCAGCCTTGTATGCTAACGAAATAACGGATTACCCCTTCTCTCTAGATGCTTTGAGAAAATGGATGATCGCTTTGTGAGTCGGGACCGAGGGCTTCAAGTTACTTCTAAGCTAATGGACGGGTTTGTGCAGCGTTGTTTGTGACTTCAATGTCGACATTGGTAAGTGACTGGAATAGCAAGTGCGATTTTAAAGGGGCAGAGTTCATGGGGGGTTTGCTAACCCATCATAGGCGTCGAAGTGGAATACATGTTTCCTTCAACTCAATTCTCTCAAACGGATCTGCAAACCATATGTTTTAGCAGGTATGTATTTCTCGAATATCCTACAGATTACTTTATAGGGTTTCCGTGTTTACTAATTTTACTTATAGCTTCCCTGAGCGTGTAAATTCAGATACGATCGAAGACTCGGCTTTTCACTTCAAGTTTCGCCATTCGTCACCCGAAGTCCCTTGCGAGCCTACAGACGACGATCCTGGTTACTGGTACGGTTTTTGTTTGTTCCGCCAACAACGCGATACCTCTGTTAAGCGAAATTACCGTCAGAAATCTCTTGTATTAGTCTCACAACATGACTTTGCGCCATTATTTGCCCACCTGGTAAAGACAATATCAACGTTAGATTTTGCAGTGAGCCCTACGCTCATTGAGTCGGCATGCTCGAATATAGCTGCTTGGGCAGGTCCAGAGGCTGGAGTGCAAGAATTGCCGTTTTTGGGCTCATTGCTGGATGTTCATATGTATGGCGCTGCTCTTGGTTGCTTCATAACTCCCGAGGTTGTACTGAACAAGTGATTTTTCATGATTCATAGACCTCCTCATCCTTCGTTTCCATTACAGGGTCGTGTCACTGCCTCTAGTTCCAGAACAGATGTTAGAGTGGAATACAAAGAAATCCACACATCTGAACCCCTCGGCTCTTGGGCAAGGCTCGCGCAACTTCTCACGTCAATTTCAGAACTATACATTATCTTTGAGCGGGTATGATATGGTTTATTAAGGCTGTCGCTTACAGCGGCTTTAGAGTGATTTAACTAACACACATTATCAGGTCTTACTGTCCGAACCATTGGTGGTGTTAGCAGATGATCCAAGAACTTGTAGTGAATTTGTTTCTGCGGCCGTTGATTTGATTCGCCCAGTAAGCCTTAGGGATCTCAATTTCTAGCACCCTGCTAATTCTTGTGCCAAGATACCGTTTGGTGGTGATTGCCGACCATATCTCACTATGCAGTCAGGTAGGGAGGAGGACCTTCCCCATGAAACTCATATTTCTATTTGAATTCCTGTTAACACCATTCACAGATTTCTTCTTAAATGGCCACGAGCAGGTGAGAGCTTGAGAGCCACCCCCCCCCCCCCCCTTTTTTTAACCCTTTGTTTCCACTAACAATCTTTCGGGTAAGATCCCTTTCCGCCACTACCTAATAGGCATCACAAACCCATTTTTCTTAAAAAGGGTTTTATCGCAGGGGAAAGATAGCGCTTCTCCCCATGTTATTTACTTATCGGGCCCGGAAGTAAAGTAAGAGAGTAAATATCTTCTATTCCCAGGAAATGTGCTTATAATTATGTTGAGACGAAAATCTCACACTCTATATTCTAGTGAGCGCGAGTTCACAAACAACTTTATCACCAATGACACAAAAGGATCACTTGCCAAGGATCTGGTCTTTTTGAGAAAATTAGAGCATTATCTAAAGGACGAAGAAACAACACGTAAGATATTATTCCTTCCGTTATATAGTTTCTTTTGCTAAGTTTTTCTTCTCTTCATGCAGCGCAAGAGTGTGGACGTTTTGTCCGACGCCACTTTGCACTCCTTTCGGCGTTATTCTTGGCACCCTTGAACCGTTACCTTGCGACTCTGACTACGCTCTTGCCAAACTCGAGGATGATTGATATCGCAAACTTCTCAGAGGAGGATTTCCTGACCAGTCTTTCGAAATACGGGTGCCAGGTACAGTTCAAGGGCAAGACCAGCTTCCACAGACATAGAACTGCGGAGGCCTTCTATCGCAAGTTCTGTCGAAGCCCGGGCTTTTTCAGGTGGCTGCAGATGAAGATAAGGCTGCAGGAGGCCGATGGGGGTAACGGTAACGGCGGTATCTCGCCCGCAAGTGGCTTTAGGGAAAAAATTGTAGATGGCGTGCAAACTTAAGCTTGAGATTGGGGTTTTTTGTTCTGTTTTTTTTTTTTCTCTTGAAAGTATATATGTCACTAGTTCTTATGGTGGATCTTTTGCCTTCTATCATTTCTCTTCCTTTTGTGTGCGTTCTTTTTGGGGAGTTATTTGTATATCCGAATACCACGGCTTAGTTGTTTTTATCGTTTACCTTGGTGACTGCAGGCGTATGCCAGAGTCAGATTATCGTTTTAATAGGGAGAGAGAGAGAAAAAAACGTTTTAGTTCTTTAGCATGCCCGCATGCGGCAGTATATGTAGCTGTTGAAGATGCGTATTTAATTAATATAATTCCTGGCGGAGTTTTATAATTCGGGGTCGAGTAATCATATCTGCAGAGAGTAGATACATATAATGAGGTTCTACTCGAGTCCGGCGAATCACTTGGCGCCAAGGATTAGTTGCTGCCCCGGGGGGGGGGGGGGGCCAAGGATTATTTACGCATAATTTTTGCAGAATCTCAGGGATAACGAATCGGACTGGGGGCTGGAATTACCACCACTTGCCTATTGGTCAAGACGGCCAAAAGCTACATACATGCTTTAATTTGACTCTGTCGGATTGGGGCTCAACGCATCTGACCAATCCCGAAGCCTGGTGATTCCAGTCCAGTCCAGTAATTCTTATTCCCGGGATTGGGAATGGAGGGTGGGCATGAGGGCGGAATAGGTGAGAGAGGGGGCCATCTGGCGACTGAGGGAGGTGGGAATATATGTATGTAGGTAGTGCTGTGGGCCCGGGGGGGTTTCTACAGCTTTGTTACTGGTGGTTTGGTTTGTATACCGGTACTCTGCTGCTGGTGGCATGCATTTTTGGGGGGGTTAGATCGCAATTGCAATTGGAAGCCTATCAGGTGCGGTGCTGTGGCTGTTAATTGAGCCCGGAGTAATCAATCAAATCATGTCTCGCGTTACAGCAGTCACTAGTAGATAAGGGTACTCTGTAGATAAATGTACCTACATAATTGGATCAGTTGTTAGCTACAGCCCGTGCTCTCCATAGCTGGGAGTAATAATCTACTAACTTACTATTCGAAGATATATATATTAACCGCACGTGATCTTTATGTCATCACGCATCCGTTATCCGTCCCTGCGACCTTCACGGCGCTCAACCTCCCCCCCTCCCCGCACTACAGCCATACACATGCACCACCGAGATGCTCGCGAGCCTCCGCTCCTCCACCGCCCCCCGCCGCCGCCGCCACCTCCTCCTCCTCCGCAGCTACGCAACCGAACCCGAGCACACGCGGTGGCCCCCGGGGCCCCTCCCAACACCGTACCAGATCTTCAACTACAGCCCGAAAACGCCGTACTCGAAGGCGCGCTACCTGCAGCTGGTCAAGCTCTACCACCCCGACCACGCCCGCCACAGCGACATGGACATCACGGACGCGGTGCGCACGGAGCGCTTCCGCCTCGTGGTCGCCGCGAACGGGGTATTGTCGGACCCGGCGAGGCGCGCGGCGTATGACCGCTTTGGGCTGGGGTGGAATGTGGCGGGGGAGGCGAGGGCGGGGTGGTGGCGCGAGAGGGAGGGGTTCGAGGCTGGCGGGTACGGGACGGGCGGGGTCAATGATCCGAGTAGGAATGCGACATGGGAGGACTGGGAGAGGTATTATCAGCGGAAGGCGGCGGCGGAGGCGGGTAGCAGTGGTGGTGGTGGTGGTGGGGGAGGAGGGGGCGCAGGGGGCCAGGAGACCCTGTATACGTCGAACAAGGCGTTTGTGGTGATTGTGGCGTTTCTGGCGTCGCTGGGCGGGATTGCGAATATCAGCAGGGCGAACAAGAACGGGCACCTGTTCCTGGACCAGACGGACAAGAGGTCGGCGAGTATCGGGAAGGAACTGGAGTGGAGGAGGAGGGAGGCGGTCAGGTTGGGGGGGAAGGACGAGAGGATCAGGAATTTCCTGAGGGTGAGGGATCCGGTGGGGTATGGCGTGGAGGTGGAGCAGGAGAGGGACGAGAGGGTGAGGAGGTTGCTGCCGCCGGAGGAGAGGTGTATCAGTGATGATATACAGAAGAGGAGGGTCGACACTTGATGTCGCGGCGGCGGCGGCGGGCTTTCCTTTGTATTTATATGTATACATGTTTCCTTCCTGTTCTTGCCTTGGGCGCCTCTGTCGTATATATATAGCATTGTGGCAGAGGCGTGTTTTTGCTTTCTGTATTCCTGTTTTTGTGGGCGTTATGGGAATAATTATAGGCTGTGCTTGGCAGTAATCATTCACCACCTCTGTAAATACCTTTGTGCTGCCCGTAAATTGCCGGGTACCCGGATCGATACAACTCCAGCCCGCGGCGGGGGAACAACCAATATGCGCATTTGGCCTTGAGGAGATCGGCCGCGCTTCTATATATGCTATGTAGACCCCATGCATCACTGCCCGGGCTGCACCTGCGTAGAGGGCGGATCCACACGAGTGATAGATCATGATCCGAGTCTCTGCCTGCTGCCAGGGATGCGTAGATTGGCGTGAGCTGCTACTACGCACGCCGTAACTGTGCTGTTTTGCGGCGGCGACAAACCGTACCCGCCACCGCCAATGCCGCAGCATGCACGGTGGCCATCTGGCCTTGACCAGCTCGGGCTGGAGACTTCCGGTCTGCTGTAAGGGTTTGTTTGGAGTCTAGAGACCTCCGCTAGCTGGGTGGGTACATCGTATGGCCGCTTCATGGCCGTGCTGCAAGGGCAGAGGGCGGGGCTTTGGTGGTGGTGGTATCTTGCGTTTCGGATCATTACCCTCCTGGCTTGTGGGTGTGGTGGGTGTGGTCATGGACGGTCACTCGATCGTAGCTTGGCGCAATCAGTCAATCAGGGACGTCACTTTTGGTATCACAGTTGTTGAGGAAAAAAATCTATTGCTATATATTATACTATATTATACTATATACAGGGAGGGCCCTGGCGGTCTCTAGGCCCTCGGATAGCGGGGCCTATAAGAGTCATACCCGCGCCCCCCCGGGCCCTTCCCAGCACTCCTTACCCCATTACTTCCGGGCGAGGGCGGGGCTGCACCCCCCTCCCCACCGCCCCCCACCAACGCCACCGCCGCCTCCTCCTCCGCCGAAAACGCCTCCGGCACAGCCCGCGCATACTGCACGAACCTGTCAAAGTCCACCAAGCGGTCAAACGGGCTCCGCAGCCACGCGCCCAGCTCATGGAGAAACACGCGCGCGTTCCCGCGGCCGAGGAAGTCGGCAACCATGTCCTCTGCGGCGCCCGAGGCGCCGCGCAGGTCCACGGATTTGAGGATGGCGACGACGTATTCGAGGAGGTACTCGCGGTTGGGCGCGAGCCAGGGGAAGACTTGGAGCTCGCGGCGCAGGAAGGTGCGTGCTCGGGAGAGGAGGGGTGGGGTGTGGCGGAGCTGGCGGGGCGTGGGCGGCGGGCGGAAGCGGGAGGTGGGGTTGCTGCCGATGTGGTGCGAGCGGAGGTTGTGGGTGTAGATGTAGCGGCGGCGGAGGAGGGCCGTGGGGGTGCGGTGGGGGGGTGGTGTGCGGGTGCGGCGGCGGTGTGCGCTGGGGGGGTCGACGGGGTGCTAGGGTTGTGGTTAGGTGGTGCTTGCTTGGGGGCGGGGGGAGACTCACCTTCACAGCCTTTCCTAGCGTCTTGTCGGTCACGGAAAGGGCGTTGACGGCCGTGTTGCAGAGCGGGCACGACTGCCGCACTTCGAGCCAGCTGAGCAGGCACAGGTAGTCGAATGCGTGCTGGCACGGCGAGGCCACTGCCCGCTCGCTGATGGGGTCCAGGCAGATGACGCAGTTCTCGGCGGTCTCGCTCCCGGGTGCGCTCATTTGCGGGGGGGAGGCGGCGGAGGCGGCGGAGGACGAAGAGGTGGAGGAGGAGGAGGACGGATGTCGCGGAGGGTGAAGGGGTAGCTCCCGGTTTGGTATGTGGACCCGGCCTCTCGCTCCCCTAACCCTGGTGAAGCAGGGAATTCAATTGTCAGCAGAGTCGCATGTGAAGTAGTCTCGTGCCCAGCCTGTGTGGTGATGCTGCACTCTGCACACCACAGTCTGGTGTAATAGGTTTTCGGGGTTTTCTCGGGGTGTTGCCCAAAACCTCCGACACCTTCCCAATGTAGACTAGCCTATATTAGTAATAAATGACTTATTCGCTCGGAGATTTTTTTCTTTCTTTGTGATGATTCGGACTTTACCGGAGATTTTTATCTATCACATGCGATGGCAAACTTTCCCGTCAGGTGATCTGTCCAAAACCGTCTGTGATTCTTGCTTTCGTAGAGCGATGTAGATTCGCGTCAATCGATGAGTTTTCTTTGCTCTTTTAGGTGTGATGAAGGCGTTAGAAGGCGTGTAGGCGTGATGTGCGGTGGGAAACCGCAGAGCGGCGTCTTTATCTTCTTTGGATGAGTGGCCATGCGTCTCGCGTATTGATTCAGTCAGTTCGGGCAAGTTGATCTCTCTCGTATATCGTTCTAGCGGTAAATCTTTCGGAGAAGCGTTTGGGCGTGTTTGCGTAAATTCCTCCGAATTATCGTCGGTAAAACGATGATCTTGCCTACATGAGCGTTCGATAAACTACGATTGGGAAGACGATTTTGATAAAACGATGAGAAGTTTGAGGCCGTCCTCTGGTTCTGGACCGTTTTGTAAGGTTTACGTGTGGCTGCCTCAGAGCAATATCATCCTCAGCGAATCAGCGAGGCACGATATAGGCAGCTGGCTCAAGATGGATGGCCGGAGGATGAGGCGAGGCCTCCGTGAGTTCGGGAAAGTGGAATGCTTCTGGAGGCACGGCGGCGTATGCGAGAGAAAAGGTAGGAAGCAGTAAAGATACATGTATGGTGGTAGGAATGATAACCTGGGATTTCATGTGTCGCGTTATCTGGCCTCTTTGGGGTTCTTTGCGTGTCTTGCAGCAGCGTGATCGCGATCTTGAATCAGCGCCGGCGTAAACGCTTCTTTCATCTGGCTATCGCCGGGCCTCCAGAAACCTGCCGTCGGTGTTAAAGCGCGGCTTCACGCCAGACAATCAGCTTCTTGCTCGCATCGATAAACTTTGGCGTCTGAAAAGTCGAGATGAGCGATTGCCGATAAGAATGTCGCCGGCCAGCGGGGCCAGTAGGGGCGTCGTATGCATTTCCGTCAGCGAGATGGTAGTCGCCCGGCGCGCCTCTGCGCCGTAGCGTTGAGTGCGTTCGCGAATGTTGATCGGCTCAGCTCAAGATTTCTCCGTCACTGTTTGGGAAAGTATGAGCGGCGTAATTTTAAGATTTGCGCGTCTGTATCTCGGAGATCTTAGGAAGTATGCAGGCGCGGATCTTTAAGCGGTAGAGGCAGCGCTAAGCCGAGATCTGCTAGCGGTTCGGGTTATCTATGACTTTGTGCTATGGATATGAATGAGAAGCGCGTTAGAGGCAATCTGGTATCTTAGATCATCTTAGAGGAATTAAATATCGATCGCGAGGAAGCGATAAATCGCCTTACTTGTCTGTTCGGGGACCAGTTGCGTCGTAATGCTTGTGTATCTTTGTCTCATGATCTCGGATCTCACGAGAGTCTCTCACGAGGCTCTGGATATTTTTAGTCTCACGAGAACTCAGGAGGCGTAGGAGACAAATGAAGTCTTGCGATGTGACCGTCAGTCGACATTTCCATTCAATATCAGGGCGTGATATCGCGAGCGTATTTCTCTTGGAGTTCTGCGATCGCGAAATTTCTTAGTATAAAGATGGCGTATGTCGGGATGATCTTTGGAAAATTCGCGAAAGTAGGCGTGGCCGTGCCGATTGACTTTGGAGTCTTGTTAGGCGCCTTCATCTACGTCAGCCGGAGGAAAATGACTTGATTTTCGTAAAGGTGAGACGGCTCTTAAAGCCAGCGGTTGATCTTGAGCCTTGGCGCAATCATCCAGTGCAAAGTGGCTTGAAGAGGCGTGCGGGGCGAGGTTGCGGATGAAGGCTGGAAAGCTCTTATAAGCCGGCCGATTGAGAGTATTTAAAGCGCCGAGTGGCGAATCGGTAGGAAGGCGGCGTGGCTGGTGTCACGAGCATAATCTTTGTCTCTGGCGGGTAATATATCGAGTGTGATTCAATAAAGCGGTGATCTTTGGTAGACAAATCTAGTCTTTCCGAACAAATATTATTTATGCGATCGAAATGTTGGAATGGTCCTCTGGCATGCTGAGGACTTGGTCCGATGACCTAAAGCAGTAAGGACCTTCTCCCAACCCAGGGATCTCTTTGGGCATATTCTAATTATTAGGATAAGACTGTGGTATAATCATTGTGTTGTCAATCTCAGCGGCAGGAGGGAAGTTTATCGCTACCGACCACTTCAACGAAAGATCTTGTTCGACAGCCATGGATACCATAACCCCGTGAATAAAGAATGGCTACGGATAGGTTTCTCGGAAGTGATAGCCCGAACGTTCTCAACTTTAAGAATGTTAAGAGAAAGGCCGCTGCAGCAAGAAATTACGCTCCCGACACGCGGTGTTTCGCAAGGATTGACGCCCTCCGACGGCTACGGAGATATTAAGAATGAGACCTTCATATTTCAACCGCGCCGAAATAGCGCCCACCTACAAACTCATTCGATATCACCGGCAATTGACTATTAATGACACGAAAAAAAGCCGACAATGATTCCAATCACGATACGATGATGGGCTTGAAGATTATGACGGATACATGATGACGCAGACGGCGGCTTGACGATGATATTTAGATTGACTAACTAATAAAACCCTAACAATCTTTCTAAATTAAGTTTCTTGCCTTTTTCTGTTACTCGAGGTTTCCTACGCTCCAAGAGGCTGAGAAAGTCGCCTACTGCATCTTTCTCCTACTAACGCTCGCGTTGCTTGACTTCTCGTTAACCTCCTGATTGATTGACGCTTTCTTCGCTTTACGATTTCTACCATCGCCGGATTGTTGCCATCGCGGCGATAGTTTCAGATACACCGAGCCATTCGGCTACATGTGTATGAATGGCGTTTGAAGGCTCCGCGGCTTCCAAAGATATATCTATGGCGGGTTTCGGCAGGAGTGACGTGACGGAGGTCGTTTCTGAACGAACCTCAGTAGCGATTCAACAAGCCTTCTTCGCCTGCGCTAGAGGTGAGAGATCAACGTTATATCCGTGATAAAACGCCTCGAGATTATCTACGCTCGATCTCGCACAGACGCGATCGTGCTTAATTTCTTTTACCTACGAACGCTTAGCCAATACATGATAAGTTCTTTCGACCGCGCGAAAGTTCTCATCCAGATATCTCCTGAGATTCCATCTCCTCAACTCTGAAAGATATACGTGTTATCCTGTCACGGCGCAGGCGCAATTAGACCGCTTTTTGCACGCTTTACGCGGGGGTTGAAAGCGAAAGATATCTTGAGATCAACTCATCCGGTTAAATCCACATTCGAATATTGAGTAGGCAGCATGATCGCACTGCAGACCGCCACTGAAAGTCTCTTGCCTCTTCAATCTCGCCTATCGAGAGCCTTCCGCCTTTATCGCCAAACAGATAGCAAGCACTGCCTACGACATCCAACTGTAGAGGTAAACCACAATAATCCGCCTACGGACTTGCGAAATGCGTCGGCTATATGATACGCCCCGAGCTTGACTCGGCTCGAATTTCTGCCAGATATTTTCTTAATAAAGCCTCGCACTCGGCCAGTGCGCTTTCCACTCCGGTAGCGTGGTTCTCAGATGACGCTACCCGCCTCGGCCCAGGTTTAGGATCTCCAACCGCTTTTTCCTTCTCGCAAGAAGATCGCAAGCCCCTGAGCCTGGCCTCATAGCCAAACGTCAGAGCCAGATTAAATGAGCCTAACGAGTTTATATTGAACCACCCTCTCGACATCTCCGATATTCACACCCATCCTCGCAGCCGCACAGATACAAGTATCCGTATTTTACCCTCCATAAACATGGCCATATTCTTCTCATTTCCAGCTTCTGAGATGACAGAGAAAGAGCTCGACGAGAGTAGATGTTGCCACATACGCAGATTGATTCATCAAACGCCTAACCACCGCCTCGCGCCGGACGACTATCGATGAAGATCATAGTTTTGGGATTTCTTCCCACCACCAATCAAGCGTCCGAGATGTTTTTCAGATCGTGACGCCCAAATCGCAAGATACGAATCCAACCACGATCCGATAGCGCTCTACAGAGAATATATTGTCGGCCGATCGATTCTTTCACGATAATAGCGCTTCGTAGTTTTTAGACTATCGCAGATCCAATTCAAAGTTTAGCTGGGGCCGCAGAAAGAGGCCATAACCAGACGTCAGTGAAAAAGACTCAGAAAGACCGAGACACAGATTCGCCTAAAGGCACTACCACGGACTCAAGACCCATTTATACACACAGCGCTTCGCTGACATAACCGCTATCACCGAAATACGGAACCTAGAGCGCTTATTATCTTCCAAAATTCTCCGTTATCGCGCCGAAATATCTCCGGAAGGCCAGATACGATCTTGAAACGTCCGTCTGACTTTTTGATTCAGCCATTCGCGCTGATTGCTTCTAAAGAAAGATGCCTCGATTCTTCGCTCATCTACGCCCAACCTAACTCATTAGTTTATCTTTGCCCACATACTGATCTTTCATCGACTCAGAATGACAATAACGAACGATTTTGGCATTGATTTACTATCGCCTTCAAAAGCCTATGCTTTTACCACTCGCAACCACAACCACGCCTTTCCCGAGATACTAGAAAACCAGAGACGATCCGCCATTCGAACTCAAACCCTAGCTCTCCGGCACTACACCAAATCCCACATGTCACCACTCACCCGAGAGATCATTCTTATCGAAGTGATATATCAAGAGCTACGATCATTATTGGCCGACGCGCATGGGTTGAGGTTGAGGGCCCCGACGGATTATCCACAAGATCAACATACGATCTCCATCCCTATTCGCCGACTGGCCACCGCAAGAAAAGACGATTAAATCTCTTCAAGATAATGGAAATTGATATAAACAGTGAAAGCATTTAAGCTCAAGAATGGCGTTTACGTATGACTACACACCAAACTGTTCCTCGTGCAAAAACCTCCGCGATCTATTGAGCAGACCCATCCCTAATCGTTAGAAACACTCCTGTGAATGTTTCGAGACGCTCGCATTTACATCATGCGGTAATAATCACTATTCTGATATACTTAAGACGCAGTGGATGAGTTCCTTATATATTGATTTTCGTAGACAAAGAATCACGGAGGCCATTATTTTTAAACAAGACTAACACCAATCGTCGCCAAAACTGCATTTCTAAGAAATATAGGAAGTGTGTAATAGATACAGATAGCAGAGGCAGCCAGATACCGTGTAAAATTCCTGATAAACCCCAAAAAAATTACAGAACGAAATAAGTCCGATAATAAATTGCACTACAAGAAAATCGCGCCCAGAACCTCCAAACAATCGAGATATAAGAATACAAACTCGCGCTTTCTAAACCGCCGAGATACTCAGATAAGAATACGAGAGTGATATGGATGAAAATAATACAAGACTAAAGAAGACAAAAAGAAACAATAATAACAGACCGGCACTATAAAAACAAGACTAGATACCATACCGCTTAATACGAATGAGCTTAAAAAAAAAGGAAAACCTAGAAAGAATATGTAGAGAAAGATATGCATTTTTAAGAATGACACAGATATATTGCCTGCCTCAAAGACGCCTCGAGCCATGATTCGGAGTGATCAAGAGTCGCCCATCCCTGAATCGCCATATTGATACGCTGAGTTTCCGATACTGACGGCGCTCTTCACCGGCCAGAGAACATTTTGTCAAAGGAATCATCGCCTTGCTTCGGGAAGAAGAACCCAGACTTGAGACTGTATTTCCGACTAATCCTGCAGGTCGACGCACCAACCGGCGACCTAAAACTCGCGGATTGATTGGTACCTCTACCGGGTCGGGCGACTATAGCTAACGACAGGAAATGGAGTCATTGGTACTAATTCATGCGTTTCCGGAAAGACGCTTGATGCAGGTCTCATCCACGCCGAGAATCGGACATCTCGACCGAGACGCGAACTGACAAAGCGTTCTAAGATTTTCGTTCGCTCTCCTTATCCACAATACAGTTCCACCTCGCTCTACTTCCACTGACTCATTGATAATTTGCCGATATCTCGCCGCACAATCTCATTCCTCTTCTTCGCACCTTTAACGCGCTTCGTCATTGTTCTACTCCTCACATCGCTTTATGCGAGAAAGATATAGTCAGGTTCTCCGCGCGCGACCGCCGAAATGGCAGACATCGCGATACCGTATGATTGAACGCAATACGCGCCTCCCGCGTAACGTAACTTTCGTCGTCAGAGGTGATAGAGCCTTAATATCGATAATTTGTTCAAAGCTGCCTACGCTTCTTCTAAGTTATCATCGGCCATCCACACGCCTCGCATGCCTTCATCGTGTAGAATCAATAGAAGCAGAGCCCTCGTCGTCCAAGAAATCACCCAATACAATGGAAGTGTTGTTCTCATTGTCGCTGACTCTTCACGGCGCCAGTGTCGGAAACTGGCCCAAGTTACGGTGTTCTCCCACAAGAAAGGGATGAAATCACCATAAGTTCGAGACGGTTGGATGTCGAAAAATCATACGATTGCCTTCGATCAGAAGAAACATGAGCCGAAGGTCGATTCGCTTAATAATAGCGTAAGAGACTTCAAGATTGTGGAGCCCAATTTCCCGCGTCTTGTGGGTTATCAATATACCATCCTCAATAAAGCCGCAATAATAGGTCCAGATTTCGACGACATCTTTTACAGAAAGGACCATCACTTCTTTCACCGAAATTCCTACTTGAAAGCTGGCCTTGATTCTGGCTCACATGACCGCCACGCGCCTTCAGATTATCTTCACAACATGTATAAGAAAGATCCAGATAGCCTTTTGAGCCTTCATTTCGAGAAGCGTCTTTGTTGAGGTTTCGCAACTCCTCAACAAGCGTCCCAGATGAATTTTGGCCGAACGACAAGAAATGGTATTTACTGGAAGTAGTTTTTAACGCCCGGAGGCCAAGAAGAGATCGCAACAAGGAATCTGAGAATCAGACGGCCCAAGACTTCACAAATTAAGAATTGACTTCTCCAGAGCCGACTAATATACACTCACCTCTACGGCTCAGATCCCGTCGAGCAAGAGACTCGGCCATACTATCGTGAATGATCGCTACTTTGGAGTACGCTTTCGGTTTTGGCTTTTCACGGCCGCAGCGACTGCTTTCACGGCCTCCGACGATACGGCGACGGCACGTGGGTGAGACGCTACAGCGAGGAGGAAGTCAGATTGGCGCGATTTCAAACCGCGAGAATAGAATGGATGAGAGGCCATGAGATGTTTTCAGAGAAACAATGATAGTTGGCGCCCGCCAAGCGTTAGGGTCGCGCCACGCCAAACTTACCCGAATACGCCAGTGAAATACCCAATATCACTCAATGCAAACACCGACGACACCAACGCTTAAACCAACTAATTTCAAGAAAGTTAAAATCAATGCTCTGAGCTTATCTAAATTAACATCAATTAGCCCGATAATGAGAAAGAAACGCCGGAAATTTAAAAACGCTGAGAAGAAACGCTTGGAAATGGAGAAATATCAATATATCAACGTCTGAGCCGAACAAACTTCACCCTACCAATAAACTTCACTCCGCAAAGAAATATCAATGCTCCTGAGTTATTCAACCAATCGTGACGTTAGATAACGCTAAGACAAACGAAACGAAACGTCGGGCTAAAAACGAAAAACTGGAAAAAACGAAAAAAAAACGAAAAAAACGGGAAAAAACGGGAACATGTAGTAAGGTGGAAAGCCCGAAAATAACGTTTCTTCGCGATAGGACTAGTTTTTCTCGCTTTTTCCCGTTTTTTCCCGTTTTTTCCCGTTTTTCATATAGAGTTAGGCTTTTATTTTATAGACATAGGCTTTGCATATTTTACATTAGATTGGGTGTAAAACACTTTTATTTTGTCCGAGCTATGGTGAGGTTTGCCCCGAAAGAAGCTTCTACAACTCCGAGACATACCTCCTAGGTGTGCCGTTGACCCTCGCTTACTAACCGGAGGTTTGGAGGCTCTCTGAGCACCTTCCTAATGCGGCTCAAGGCTTGGCAAAAACTCCGGTTGCTATGCTAACCCCCGAAAACCCCCGAAAAAATAAGTCACCAAACGAAAAAGATCTATTACACCAGACTGTGATGCAGAGAACACCAGGCTGGGCACGAGACTACATGTGAAGGCAATCTCTTTCTGCGGCCGTATTGGGCTTATTGGATATAAGAATATAACGATCATTCAATTCGATTGGCATTCCTTCAAGGATACCCTCTCCCGATATTATTCAGGTACATAAAACACAATACAGTCATACTCGAATACGACCCCGGGCCCGGGGCCAGTAATCTCAAAACTCTAAGGACTCCCCAACAGATTCTCAAAACGACTGAGCCGGGGAGTGTAATTATACAAATGTACATATGCAGCCAGAATTGTATTCAGTCCCTACACAACCGTGCACCGGGATGCTCGATTGCCGAGATGGGACGAGTGCCTGGTGCGGGATAACTTGGATCGATTGTACCTGCTTGGTAATGGTGATGGGGGTTGGCTTGCCTCGGCACGGATGGCATCACTCGGGTTTGGGGTTTGGGACCTACAGGAGGATGTACCTGATTTGCTGCTACTAACTAACTACCGCTGCTGCTACTAATCGTGCCTTGAAGCAGCTAGCTGGCTGGTGCCTGACCGTTTGTAAAGAGAAAAGAAGGAAAGAAGAAAAGAAGAAAAGAAGAAATAAAAAAAGCTTATTTCCTACCCAGACGCCTGTCTAGTCTACCAGTACAGGCAGCACTCACTTAGAGTACCGCAGCCCCCTCCCCCTCTTGACGGCGCCGCCCCTGCCACTGCCGCGGGAGCTACCGCCGCGCCTGGGGGGGGCCTTGGGAATGGTGGAGGCGGTGGGGGTGGGCGAGGGCGCGCGCGGCTCGCGAACAAACGAGGTGTCGGTGGTCCTGCAAGAACTATGGTCAGCCGGGGGGTGGTTTTATAGCTATATGGGCAGACAGGCAGACATGAAGGTTGCTTCAGCGTCCTGCTCGGCGCGCCACTGGTCAGGCTCGTACGGGTTACTGCGGCCTTGTCTCGTCAGTGCCGTTATCGGGAGGCTATAGCTATCACACATACCCAACGACGCTTCATGCTCCGCCGCCCTCCGGAACGACTCTTTGATCGGCGCCTTCCTACCACCCCTCCCATCAGCACTCTTCCCCGGGATAGAAAAGGAAGAGGCATACCTCGGTGAAGTCCACGCAAAAGGCGTTCATATTGAGCCCGTACAAGAAGCTCGCGAAGCTCTCGCTGAAGCGCGAGACCGAGTCATGCATGATCTGCAGGTCGCCCATGTCCGCCTCCAGCGTTGCCATGGCGTCGCTGAGCTCCGCGAACTGCGGGGCCAGCGCGTTGAGGGGGAAGGGCTCGTCGCCGCCGCCGCCGCCGTCGCGGAGGGAGCTGCGCGAGTTGGAGCGGCGGAGGGGCGTTGCGGGGCGGGAGGGCGGTTTGGGGGGCGCGGGGGTCGACATTGTGGTGGTGGTGGTGGTGGTGGTGGTTGGATCGGGATAGTACGATTTGTGGTATTGTATTGGGTATGGGCGAGATTGGGTTGCGAACAGACATGGGCGCGCTAGGCCGTGTTGGGAATGGATGCTTGCGGATACCGAACGTGCCGGGCGCGCGGGTGGACATCAGCCCGCTTGGCGACAAACCGGAATTGGAGTAAGGGACTCGGAACGGGGGAAGCCCCGCAGACCGACGCTGACGACATGATTCGTGGGAATTGGGCAGAGAGAGAGACATGTACGAGTAGGAAGTATCTACAGTCTACAGTCTACAGTGGGCTCTGATATCATTACTCCGTAGAGAGAGAGAGAGTGTGTGTGTGCCTTGTGCCTGTGCCTGTGCCTTGAGTGGGCAGTGGACGGGGGCCCTGAGTAGAAAAGAAAAGACTTTGGGTGTTGCGACATCATCAGCCGTTTCAAACAAGTCGGGCCTGTTTCTCTCTTCTACTTCCATACACCACCACCATCAGCATCATAATCTCCCATCCATCCATCTACCAACAAGAAGAATTAAGAACAAGAATCTAAATAAAACACAACGCACATACTATTACAAGAACGAACCCCCCCTCCCTCTCTCTGCTGCTGCTGCTGCGCCTCTCTCGTTCTCGTTTCCCCTCGTTCGTCCCTGGAACGGAAAGAAGAAAAAGAAAAAAAAGAGCAAAAAAAAGTGACACACCATAAGTAATTAATTGCGGGCGTCCAGTAAGTATAACAGCACCGACTGCCCCGCCGAGAGAGAGAGAGGAAAAGTCACATATATGTGGAAGGCCTTTACCCGCTCATCTCCTCGACGCCTCCTCTTCGCAACCAACCGTCGGCGCCCGCACACGTCATCAAGCAGCAGCAGAAGCAGCAGAAGCAGTAATACTGGTTATAAGTACCACCGCCGTCCCCACATCCACATCCACAACCTCCACAACCTCTACAACTACTAAATCTAGAACTAGAACTACAACTACAACTACTTTCCTCGCCGCGTCGCTTGCTGTGTCGGTGTTTGCTGCCGTCAACGAGAAGAATACTGCTTCGTTACCGTTCAGTCTCTGGGCACCTACCGCTCCGCTGAAAGAAGAAGAAGTGATAGAAGAATACGAAATACCACCGCCAAACATGGTACCAGGCCGTGCAGGGAACCTGACAAAGGAGGAGGAAGCAAAGCTCAAAGAGCTCTGGACCGCCACGCTCACCGTCTTTGGCGTCGCGCCCCCGGCCTCCGCGTCGCCGTCGCCCCCATCCAGCACACCCACCACCACACCCCCGCCGCCGGAGTCGCCCGAGAAGAAAAAGAAGCTGGGCCGCTTCCTGTCGCGCAGGGGCAAGCCGGACTCGGAGAAGGCAACGGAGAAGGGCAAGGAGAAGGAAAAGTCCGCAGAGGAGCAGCAGCAGCAGGAGGATAAGTATGGGCAGACGAAGGAGTTTAGGGCTGCGCTGGCGAGCCAGACCCCCGCCGAGCTGAGAGACGCGTTTTGGGGAATGGTGAAGCATGATAACCCCGATGGGCTGCTGTTGAGGTTCTTGAGGGCGAGGAAGTGGGATGTGGAGAGGGCGCTCGTCATGATGGTGGCCACGATGGGGTGGAGGAGTAAGGAGATGGATGTAGGTTTTTTTCTTCTTTTTCTCCCCCCGACTCCCGCTCTGGCGGCTTGTGCTAATTGCGCGCGTGTAGTTCCAGGAGGTTATATCAAAGGGCGAGGCGGCATATGCGGCGTCGCCGGATCAGGGATTCATCAAGCAGCTGAGGATGGGCAAGTCGTTTCTTCACGGGACAGATAAAGAGGGGCGACCAATCTGTGTGGTCCGCGTTAGGCTGCACAAACAGGCCGACCAGAGCGAGGAGGCGCTGGAGAAGTATACAGTGTACATCATGGAGACGGCGCGCCTGATGCTGCGGGATCCCGTCGACACCGCCGCGGTCGTCTTTGACATGACCGGCTTCAGCATGGCGAATATGGTACGCCCCTCCATTCTACTGTTTGCATTGTCCCTGACTAACACGTGGCGGCCAGGACTACGCCCCCGTAAAATACCTAATCAAGTGCTTTGAAGCGCACTACCCCGAATCGCTCGGCGTCTGCCTCGTCCACAAGGCCCCCTGGATCTTCCAGTCCATCTGGTCCATCATCCGCGGCTGGCTCGACCCCGTCGTCGCCTCAAAGATCCACTTTACAAAGTCCGTCGAGGACATGGAGGCCTACATCCCGCGCTCAAACATCCTCAAGGAGCTCGGCGGCGACGACGACTGGGAGTACGAGTACATTGAGCCCGTCCCCGGCGAGAACGACAAGATGGAGAAGGGCAAGGCGGAGCGCGACGCGCTGCTGCGCAAGCGGGAGGCCATGGTCAAGGAGTTTGAGGACCTGACAAAGAGGTGGATTGCCGGAGAGGAGAATGGCGGGGAGAGAGCGAGGGTGGCGGAGGCCCTGAGGAGGGGGTACTGGCAGCTCGATGGCTATGTCCGGGCGAGGACGGTGTATGATCGGACGGGGGTGCTGGGCCAGGATGGCAGCTTGGCGATGTACAAGTATAGGGAGAAGGGCAAGGCGGTGGCTGCGGGGGGGAAGGTGGCACCGAGCGCTGCGTTTAATGAGATTGATTGAACGCGCGCGGGTGTCGGGTTTGGTGGATATGTAATTAGTAGCTGGGATTTTCTTTCTTTTTGTGGTTATGGATTCCTTTTCCTGTTTTTTTTTTCTTCTAAGAGGACTTTTTTTTTTCTTCGTGGATCCTTTCTGGAGTTAGTATGAGTGGCGTGGCGGTGGTGATACTTATTCTACATAGAGGGATGGCTTCTTCTTTCTTTTGCTTTTGCTCTTTCTTTTGATAAATGGCGTGAGGTCTGCTTGGTTATTGGGAGAAAGGGGTTGTTGTAGGTAACTATATATATATACCATACATTACATACATACATAAACTGGGAGGCCCGACGTGGTGCTGTAGATAGCTACATGTAAATACATCATCATATACCGGTCACAGGCCATCACTCGCACGGCCGCCAGACAAAATAAAAGATGTGAGACCCGTAGAGTACCCCGAGTGATGCGGGTATCCACAGCCCCGACAGTATCTACAATCCTCTTATCTATGTACCAATCCATGCCAGCCTCGGGAGCGGGGGGGACATGCAGCCGGTCTTGGCCCAGCCCCTCATATACTCTATTGCACTTTACCGAACGTCCCACTCACAACCACCACCCAAACCACCAACCACCCAATCCAACAAAGAAGAAAGAAATGTCCACCGCCGCCTGCATCTTCTGCCGCATCATCCGCGGCGAGATCCCCTCCTTCAAGGTCTCCCCGCCCCTCCCCATCTCCACACACACACACACTGACACCCCCCCCCCACCAGCTCCTCGAGACCGAAAAGATCTTCGCCTTCCTCGACATCCAGCCGCTGTCGCGCGGCCACTGCGTACCCCCCCCCTCTTACCTCCTACCCCCCACCCCCCACCCCCGGACGGACGGACAGACAGACGCTAAGGCGGCGTAGCTAGTGATCCCCAAGACGCACGGCGAGCGCCTCCACGACGTGCCCGACGACGAGCTCGCGGAGCTGCTCCCGGCCGCGAAGCGCCTGGCCGTGGCCACGGGCGCCGCCGATTACAACATCTTGCAGAATAACGGGGCGGTGGCGCATCAGGTTGTGGGGCATGTGCATGTCCATATGGTGGGTCTTGTCCTTGGTGTGTGGGGGGTGGGCGGGGGCTAACGGGTGTGGGGGGGGTAGATTCCGAAGCCGAATGAGAAGGAGGGGTTGATTGTGGGGTGGCCGGCGAAGGAGGCGGATATGGATGTGCTTAAGGCGCTCCATGAGAGTGTTAAGGCGAAGATGTAGGTGTGGGACTCAGGGCTAGGAGCTACGGGGCTATCATGTATGTAGCTTCGGAAACTCAATTTTTAAGAGATGGACTAGTTATGGCTCTGACTGGGTAACATTTATTTTTTGCTAACCAACTAGTTTGAAACGGACCGTGATAAAAAAACAATAAACTTTTGGCAAATGATACAGAAACCCATTTTCCCAGTGATAACCCGCTCTATGGTCACCGAATACAACCACACCTCCCCTCCTCTCTAACTGTGCCCCCCCAATGCTCAGTTTCCCATTATATCTGCACACAGAGTTAGTATTTAGGATCAAAGTTCTTCGGTCCGAACGGGTAGGAAGCTTACCGGACAGAAAAGATCATGCTCCCCTCAGCCGCTACAGAGGGTCTGAACGAACTACGACGCCCAAAGCTTCGCAGGCCATAGGAAAGAGACTCCGGCGTGCCATGCATGCGGGGCGCCTGGGGAGGCCTGCGGGGTCCGGCTTCAAGTGGAAGCCTTATTTTGTGTTAAAAGTCGGCACTGCTCAAGTGCTGCTCGTTCTCGTCGGCGTGAGCGAGTCCATGTAGCTTCCAGTCTCATTCCCGGCTCTGAGCCTATTCTCCCCGGTGCTCACATAACACACGGTATTACGTCTAGTTTTCTGTGTTCGTTTCCTGATCATTACCCCCACCGCCTCCTCCACCGCCTCCACCTGCCTCTCTAGTGAGATTTCTGTATGGTAGTCTACGCCGGAACCACCGCCCCCGGTATCCGCTAGGACCCTCAACACTCTCCTCTGCAGGTTCCTCATTTCGCCCACCATGGTCTCGAACTCTAGGTGGATATCCTCAACATATCCCCTCGCCTTCTCCTCGTAGCTTCCAACCGCTGTCAGAAGTGCCTGGCTTTCTCGTATCTTGGCCTTCCGCACGACACTGGCGCTGGGGATTTCCCAGCCAATCCTGGCCCATGGAGAGTCCTCTTGCCTTTCAATGGCGACAAACTCACGCACTATCTCGTCGTAGATGAGGTGGTGTTGTTGGCAGAGCGCGTCGAGTGAGATTGTGATGGACTCTCCGGAGGATATCAAGGCTTTGAGACTCGCATCTAGGATGTGTGCTGTCTTCTTGTAGTTTTCTTGTAGTGGGAGGGTAGCGTGTTCGGTGTTTGCCTTCTTCGGCATGAATGGTATACTGATGTATCGTCCTCGCTGCTGCAACTCAGAGAACTCCCCTATAAACTCTCGATTTACTCCTAGGAGCCTAGTTTTGAATAAGAGTTAGCCTATATTATCAATACCAACGGTTTATGCGTTGAGGAACCTACTGGTCGAATATTTCTCCAACATTGATCTCAAATGCCTGCAGAGCACTCACGCCCTGCCGTGCATCTGCGGAAAAACGGTCTAGTTTTCCTCCTAGTGTTTCACTGCAGGTCAAATCACTATGTTTAACAACTGTGCCGAGATCATTGACAATCATTTCCCCTTCCTTCAGCAGGCGTGCGAGTGCCGACC
Source organism: Morchella sp. 2016-57 (assembly GCA_024713875.1). NCBI lineage: Eukaryota > Fungi > Ascomycota > Pezizomycetes > Pezizales > Morchellaceae > Morchella > Morchella sp. 2016-57. The sequence continues at coordinate 444,378 of JAMGZE010000011.1, forward strand.
CGCCGGTTGCGCTCTCGATAACATTTTCAAGTGCTATTTCTATTGACATCAGAGTAGGAAAATCGATAGAGGAAGAATGTGATGGGTAAGTAGTTTTGTATTGATTGATAGCTGTAAAATATGGAGTAGAAACAACTGAAAATAGCGCCAGAATAGCGCCACTGGCAATAAGTAATACAAGAAAGGCCGCCTTTCCAAGTCCAAGGAGGCAACCTAGACGGAAGACAGTTTGATTTGCGCCCTTCGGGAGCATCATCTCTAGGCTTGTTTTATGCTCTAGCTCCAGCCCGGGGAAACCAAGAGTCGATGTTTTCCGGGTGGGGATTTGGGGTGGGTCATCTATTTTGGGTTTTGAGTTACGGTCTAAGGAAAAGTACGAAGAATCAGATATTTTTCTATTACGGAATTCTAGGACTGGGGGAGACAAACCCCTATTACGCTTAGATTCGAATAGACTTGTAAAGCTTGGAATACCACTTGTCTTCCTGCTGGGCACCTCTGGGCGGGTTTTCCTCCTCTCTTTCTTATAAGCAAATGGGGAGATGATTGGCATATCGTCTGGGGAGCTTGGAGAGGATTCAGGTGTTGAATGATATGAAGGAGCAGGAGAAGAAGTCGGCTCCGATATATACACATTGTTCAAAGGTGCTACGACGGTTCTTTGAGAGTCATCATTTTGGGGCCTTCTTTTCTCCAAAGAAAACCTGGCCCTTCCGCCATATGAGTGGAGAAACTGAGCAGTTATTGGAAAGGGCAACTGCGGGTTTGGTTGAAAGGTTGGCAAGCCGTTGGATTTGATCCCTTGTGGGAATTCCTGGAGTTTCATCTTTTCCCGCTTTGCCTGCTGCTCTGCGAGCCACTGGGCTCTCCGTTCGTAGATTGGGACACGGTTGTATCCTGTTAGGACCTCAAACTCTGTTGATTGCTCCCCACTGGATAGCTGTTCCCACTCAGCGGAATCACTGTATGGTGTAGTTGGCGTAGAGGAGGAAGGAGACTCATATGTATCTTCCTCGAGTTGGTTCAAATCAAGCACAAGGTCTTCTGTAGTCTGTGCAGTCTCCATGGTGACACTAAGGTCTTCTTGTTTTTGATTTATTGGGTTGATGTTGTGGGGATCTTTTCCCGGGAGTGAGTTGTCTTGAGGTTTTTCTATTTGGTTGGGCATGAGTTGTTTGATTTGATCGTTTTAGTAAGTTTAGAGCTTAGAGCTTTAGAGCTAGACGGCCAGAAATGGTAACTTATTAAAGTTCTGCTAACGAAAATCGCTGGATGAATGGGAACAAAGAAAACAAGAGATCGGACAGTGACACGTATTTATCTATTCTATGCAGCGGAATCTAAAGTACACTACATATTTTACGGGCGTTCACAAATCCAACAAAAGTACCAGTCATCACGCGCTTGTATGTCATCCACCGATGTCACTACATACCTACTTAAATATGAGTCTCTCTGTTCATATTTTAAGTGGCATCGGGCGCCCTTATAACCGCAGAGTTTCTATGACGTTCTAAGTCTCGTGTTTGGTATAGCTATTTTGCTGGTGGCTGTGATTCATACAAAAGTACATGGAACGTAAGAATAAAAACCAAGCTGACATGGCCGTTATTTGAATAGAGAGAAACCGTGAACAGAGTAATTCTCTTGTTCGTAAATGTTGTTGTGGCTGAGTAGGGCTCGTGAGTTGAGGTTAGTCACACATGCTGGCACGTGCCAGAGTCGTCAACACCTGGTCGCCCACCGAGATCCAAATCCTACCCCTGGTGATCAACACCAGAACCAGGAATTCACATCATGAATAAGATTCACGGAGATAGGACCCGCACTTATAAAGCCACACGTTGCATGACCTTGGAATATGGCCGTAGTTGGGCCTCGAGTCGCAGCCGTAAACATGGGACTGCCTGTACAGCTGTAGTAAGTCCAAGTCTGCCCGCGACCCTGGTTCTCAGGTTTGTATCGGCACAACGTTCCTCGTCTGAGAGGGGTAATTTTGATTCCAGGGTGGCATCTCAACTTTAGAACTACAGGGCCGGGCGACTAGATATATAAAGGAGAGGTTTCACCAGTTTATTCTTTCCCTAGTAAGTTGCTTGCCATTAATCCTACTCGTCGTTTCGAAAATATAAATTATGTTAGAATTGATTATGTAAGCAATTAGTCGGCGACAATTAGTCATTATAGTTATTAATTCATGATTATTAATCATACGTACAGGGGAGGGGAATAAGTTGGCCCGAGTTGCTTGTAGACCTAGGAGAAAAGTGGGCCCCTAAGACATACCCGGGTAACGCTCCCAAAATCGCCGTGAACCTACTTGAGTTACATGTAGTGATAATAAAAATAGTTCTAGGGGTGCTTGATATCGGGTTGATAACTGTGCTGCAGCGAAAGCCTTCTCTCAGGATACGCTCACAAATAAAAGAAAACGTATGTACCAAAGAATAGCACCCTTATATATAAGCTTTGGCTGTATCAGTCTTGTGAATCGGCCTCAGTACTTGCTCATGAGCACTGCTATAAGGACTATAAGGGTTTTGGGGTCTTATAGACTAGATGTTTCCATCTTCTGTGGGTTCTGCTTTAAAACGGCTTACTGTGTTGATAGTTTAAAGAGTTGAGGAGTTCACTGAATTCACACAAATCATATGTGATAAGGGAGGGGCACAGGGGGTGAGGGTAAGTGATTTGGATTGTTACCCGGCACTCCTACCCACACGTATGTAAAGTCTTAAATTGTTCTCCATGATCCCCACCTCCAATAATCCTTGCTGCGATAAAAAGAACAGCGCGCCCACATAAGAGGCGGCGGGTGACCAATTGTTGCTAGGAATTCTCTTTAATAGGTCAATCGTTTGACGTCAAATATTTAGAGTACATGTATCAGTATTTAGCGGCGTGGTACATGGGACCTACTACATGTGGCTGCAGTTATGGTTCCACTGATCAATCTCATGCTATTAATTTTAATCACAACCCTCGGACGAATACATGCGATACCCGGGATTTGTATCATGTAGTTAGGGGCCAACTAAACGATATATGGCGAGTTTAGTAAGAAAAATCCAATTTTCTCAAGGAAACGAAATTAAGATTGTACGGAAATATACTGGAACAATAGCCATAAAACTCAAAAATGAAGATAGAAATAAGAAGGAGCAGCAAATCAACCAGCCCAGAATTCTCCAGAGATATGTAGTTAGATACAGTAAGGGCTTTAAATAGCAGTGCTTTCCTTATATACAAGTTAGGAAGGCACGCTATTCAAGGAGGCCTGACAATACGCTCTACTGCTGTAGTCCACAGTTCTAGATATGGGTCTAAGAATTTGCATAGGGGTGAGACCTGCATCTCGTTTTGGAGAAACTCGTCTATGAGTTTCATCACCGGCCCATAAAACCATGCAGATGGTTGGAGGACATCCCAATCCAGAGCTTGAAACTGTGAAACCCCTTCAAAGTAAAAGGGGTCAAGAGCATCTGCTGGCTCGTCTACTATCACTGAAGTATCATCAAGAGTATCTCCAAACATGAGATCTCGGATGGTTAATCTGCCATACGCAGCGTAGTTGTTGTCGTTCATGGTGGAGATTCTCCGGCGATTCCTATGCGCCCTCTGAGTACGGCGAGCTAGGGTTCGTGCTCTCGCGGTGCGTTCCGTTCGCCAGTGTGCAATCTCGAAATCCCAATACATATCGGTTGTGAAAGGCATATCCTCTTCTCTTAAACCCCTGAGATCCGCATCCCAATCGCCGAGGCCGAGGCTGGCAGCATTGATATCTTTGACCGCAAAGCTATAGGGCAGAAACATGGACGTCTCCCAATCTATTATCGCATTGATATTCGGCGAGTTTTTGTGGCACATTATGTTGAACCCATGGTGTAGATCGCCATGGTCAAAACAGAAGGGAAAAGTAGCGCTGGGCGCATCTAATTCTTCCCATCTCTCGCGGAACTTTCTCTCTCCATATGCCTGAGCGCGGTAGTTGATGTGACTGAGGAAACTTTGCGGGTTCCAATTGAAGACAGACCGAAACCTGATCATCATAAAGTTTAAAAGAGCTTCGTCTAAGGCGCCTTCCCAGTAAGCTGTTTCTCTTTCTACTCCTGCCTGACACCATTCCTGTTCGCTAGCGACGGGGTCCGTGTGGACATAAAAAATTGGATCAACACCGTTTTCAGAATCAGCTCCCATTGAACGGTGGCCTATGGCATGATATGGCATGCGACCAAAGGCCCCATCCGGCGTCAACCCACCGATCCGGTTCGAGCGTATTTGCATCATTGATAGACGAAACAGGGCAAGCTGGCGCACAAATCTCCGTTTCTCCCTGACAGTCCAGCCTAGACAACCAGTTTCCCGATGATCTGCGCGATAATGTGACCCATTTATATATTCCATGGCTATATAGACAGACTGTGTTGGAGCTGTCCCATCTAGTGGATAATCGGTGAAGTTGTCATAGACCTGCGGAATATGACAATGTTGGTGCCTACCGTCCTGGCCCCACTGTGCGGCTTGAAGCATACCGCCGACTTCGTTGGCTCTCCGATGGACGTCCCTAAGCCGCGCTCCAATGCCTTTGTAGACGAAGACGCCTTCGCCGAACTTGCCGCCGTCACGGGTGGCGGGTCCGGGGAGACGATAAACATATATTTGTCGTCCCTCAATTGCAATCTTACCTGTGCCCATCAAATTTTCCCCATCTCGGAAAATAATGTCCTGATAACCCTCCCCAAGGCTGGTAATCAGAGCGGGGACCTCCGTCATCATATCTACGGGTACGTGTGCTTCTTTGTTGGGATTTTGGTCCATGTTGTTTTTTCCTTTTGACCTTTTCTCTCACTCGGTATTGTTAGCTGTCGGTGTTATTTATATTGCTGTAAGCTAGATTGCAGTTAAGAAGGGTGGACAAGCTTGTACTAGATGCAAAGATTTTTGCTATAGAATATGATTACGACCCTAAAGTGATGGGCCGTGTGATCTCAGTGTGTGTATATATATATATCGTTTTCCCGCCGAGCTTGCTATTCTTTGTCCTCCTGGTCTGATACGCGGGGCTGCATTGTAATAATTGAGGAAGCTCTTGGCAGTACAATAAATCTGGTAGAACAGGTCTTTGTTAGACTCGTGCGCACCTCTAACGTTTTGACCCTTTGTGCTTAGCCCCACCCCGCTATTCTAGTAGGTAGTGTAATGGCCGTTGAGTCCGGTTAGGCCTTGCACTGATCTGAGATCTTCCTCTTCTCCTCTCAAAAAGCCTGAGGCATTGAAGCTCCCTCAAAACAGTAACTCTACCAGCTAGGTGTCCCTGACTAGGCTAATGAAAACAACAGGACCGCATAGCTGTTTATATAACCAAGTTAGCCAATTATTCTGCACAGCACTCGTTAAAGGGATAATCGATGCACTTCTACTTACCTCGGCGTAGATCGAAAGCTGTGTGATTACCCATCTTCCATGACACGGTTATAGCGCGGTGGTTCCGGAGATAGAGGATTTGTCAAGATGCAAAGCACAGCTATGAGGTACATGGAGGTGCCTATGTGTTGGTAGTAGTAGAAGTCCTCGGCTCTTGCTGATAAATCAGCAGGCGGGAAGCATGGAGCAGATCTCTCGGTTACAGTCTTCCGTTCTTCTTCTTCCCTGCACCAAGGCGGGTAAATTAAACAAGCTCTCTCATCGTTATGGCGTAATGGCATGGGGTGACAATGCCGAGGGAGTTCGATTCGTGATAGGGCGGTTGCCCAGTATAGATATTCGTCCAACTAGAGTAGAGCAGAGTACTTAGCTGAGCATCTTACTACTGTCTCGCGACTTATCACCCCAGTGCTTCCCTGCGAATTTATGTAGAGTACTCAGGACATGTAGACCGATCCCCCCCATATATATAAGATACAACTTGCAGTTCCCGCTTCAATAGAATAAGAATCGAAGTAGTTACTCTACACAATTCCCTCTCTATATCTAATATACACAACGTATCCGTGACAATGACCAACACCACGACAATCCCCACCACGACAATCCCCACCACTTCCCTCGCCCTCACCTTCACAACCCCTAGCTCAACCCCCCAAGTCGTCTCGCAGCCTCTCCCCTCCCCGCTCCCTCCAACCTCTGTCCTCGTCCGCGTTCACGCCGCCGCCCTCAACCCATGCGACACACAGATGCTCCACTGGCCGCTCCTGCGCCTCAAGGGCTCGGGCGAAAAGGGCCTGGGCCGCGACTACTCTGGGGTCATTGTTGCCGTGGGTGCAGACTGTAAGGAGTGGAAGGTGGGCGATGAGGTCTTTGGCCTGTTCTTCAAGCTGGTGGGTACATACATACATACATATACATATACATATACATACATAGGTGTAGATAACTGGTGGATTTCTTTTTTTTTTGTTGTTGCAAAAAATTAAGAAACGCCACAAGGGATTGTAGACGGATGCTGATAGATACAATGTGTGAGCGGGCTAGGGCGGCGAAGGCACAATCCGTGAATACCTCGTCGTTGACCCAGCCACCGACCCTCTAGCACATAAGCCCGCGCTCCTAACGCACGAGCAAGCCGCCTCCATCCCCCTCGTCTCCCTCACAGCCTTCACCTGCCTCTCCTGGCTGCCCCCCGCCTCCCCCTCCACCCCGCGCCAAGTGGTTGTCATTGGCGCAAGCGGCGGCACAGGCGTCTGGGTCACCCAATGTAAATAACTACCTTTTTCCAACCCGCCCAAGCACCGGAACCGCTAACAAAAAGCAACGCAGTGGCAAAGCACCACTACAACTGCACCGTCACCGCAATCTGCTCCGGCAGGAACGCCCCATTCGTCACATCGCTGGGCGCAGACAGCGTGATCGACTACACGACGGTCTCCTCGCTCGCCGACGCGCTGCTGTCGCAGCGGCCCCAGAACGGCTACGACCTCATCGTCGACTGCGTCGGCGGCACAAGCCTCTTTGGCGTATACACGGCGCTGCTGCACCGGCGCGGCGCGTACGTGACGATCGTGGGCGATAAGACGTCGCGCATGGTCATGGGGGGCCCCCCAACGTATCTGAGCCATCCCGCGATGCTGTGGCGGCACCTGTGGGGGTGGGTGGTTGGGCCCAGGTATGCGTGTGTCGTTCTCGAGGAGAGGAGGGACTGGTTGGAGCTGGCGAGGGAGGAGGTGGTGAGTGGTAGGGTGAAGGTGGAGGTGCAGGAGGTAGTGGAGGGGGCGTTGGGGGAGGGGTGGAAGAAGGCATTTGCGGTGTTGGACGAAGGGAGAGTAAGGGGGAAGGTTGTTGTGAAGATTTAGGTAGTAAGGTGGGAATTAGGTTGTGAAACGTAAAGGGCGAGTGATAGGTTATGGTGATGCGAGTGATGTCTTATGATGCGAGTTTATTCTTCCTTGTGTTTATTTCCCATCTAGTAAATCCAGCAGAACAATGATTGACCCACACCGCCGCGAACAAAGCACACCGCAATGGTATAATCTCTTTGATGTCGTTTATTTTCCTTTGTTCAAAGTCACCTTATTTCTTGTAAGAAAGAACAACCATTCATCACTCATTACACTTCCTCATCATCATCACACCCGTCCCAAAAACCTAGAGGCAGCGCGGGGTATATCTTAGGGTTGACCTAGGCACATAAAAAAAAAGAAAAGGGGGGGGAAAAGAGAAAAGGAAAGAGACAATAATAACCCTGTACATGCCGTGCCAATTAACAAGAAGAAAAAAGGGAACAGGGTTAGCGCTTATCGATATAGTCCCGGTTCTCGATCGTGACGCTCTTAGTCTATAACAGCACTGTCAGCATCTCCCCAGTACATAGCAGAAGGCGGTAGCAATAGTAGTAGTAGCGGTAGCAGCAAAAGAGTATCACCCACCATATGATTAACCTTGTACACGCCCACTAGCCTCGCTGCCAGCTCAAACATGTTATTCCTCAAACTGATGACCACAAACTGCGCATTCTTCGTCCTCTCCTTGATATAGCTCGCCACAATCGACACATTCCTAAAGTCGAGCGCCGCATCAATCTCATCCATCACATACAGCGGCGTCGGCTTATAGTGGTGCAGCGCAAACACGAGCGCCAGCGAGCTCAGCGTCTTCTCCCCGCCACTTAGATTGCTGATGTTCTTCCAGCTCTTCTTCGGTGGCATCACGGAAAATAGGATACCCTCTGAGAAGGGATCTAGCGAGTCCACAAGCTCAAGCTCGGCGTTGCCCCCCATTGTGATCATCTGGTACATCTCCTTGAGACGTAAAGAGATTGCACTGAAGCCCGCCATGAACTCCTCCAGCCGCCGCTTACGCAGATCGTCGAGGCGCGCCTTAACGGCGTCACGTGAGGCAACAGCAGTGTCGAGGTCTGCCGCGCGGGCGGCGTGTTCCTCAACACGCCGGCGGTATTCCTGAAGCACGGAGAGATCGACAGACGTATTCGCGAGCTTCTCCTCGAGGACCGCGATCTGTGCATTGAGCTGCTGCTTGTCGATGTCCGAGAGCTCGTCCGCGCTGTACACGGGGAGGTCCGTATCCTCGTCCATTGCGTCCTCGTCGGCAGCGGGGGCTGCCGCGCCTGTGAGCCCCGAAACGCTGTGCAGCGACAGCTTTGCCAATTCCTTCCGCCAGTGTGCGCTGCGCTTCTGGTTGTCGACTAGCACCTTGTGGTGCTCCTCGAGCTTGTTCTTCATCTCAATCTCTGCCGCCCTCGTCTTGTTTAGCTCGTTCGTCTTTTCGTCGAGGTCGGCTTTTAGCGCTGATAGCTGCTCGCGCTTCTCCTCCAAGTATGCCGATGCCTCGTCGGCGCGCACAGAGCTCTCCTGGCACCTCAGTTGATGCCGCTTGATCTCGTCCTTGAGCGCGTCGAGCTCCGCACCGATTGTGTCGAGCTCGGCCACCCCGCTCGTGTGCGCTTTCTCGGCCTTGGCGAGGCTCTTCTCGGCCTTGACGCGGGCGAGGTCTGCGGCAGCGACCTGCTCGTTGGCGAGCTCGAGCTGCTCGCGGATGCCGTCCACTTTGCCTTTTTGGGAGCGAAGCTGGATGCCCCCGACTTCCATAATGCGGTCCTGCAGCGCACGGATCTCGGATTCGAGGCCGGCAGTTTCGGAGTTGAGGGCGGCGATCTCCGACTCGAGGGTGGAGACATGGGCCTCGAGCGTGCGGATGCGGCCGATGCTCTCGTCGACGTTCGATTTGCGGCCACTGAGGGTGAGCTCCTTGACACGCTTTTCGGCGTCGGCAAGGTGGCGCGCGGCGCTCTCCAGCTCGAGCTCGATCTTGGAGATGGCGGTCTGAGTCTCGGGGATGCGTTCCTGGAGGTCGCGGAGGGTGGTGGCCAACTCGCGCTGGGAGGCCTGGAACTCGGTGTAGGCGCGCTCTTGGGCGTCGCGGTCGACCTCGAGCTTGGTGACTTGGTCGCGGGTGGTCTCGGCGACGAGTTTTGAGGACATGCGGCCGCGGGAGACAACGGTGCCACCACCAGTCATGGTGCCGGATTTGTCAATGAGTTGGCCGTTGAGGGTGACGACGCGCCAGCGCTGGGTGGTTCCGTAGGCAATGCGGTTAGCTTGTGCGAGGTCTTCGGCAACGAGGGTGTTCTGGAGGACGTTGTAGAAGGCAGGGGCGAAGGCGGGGGACTTGGGCTTGACGAGGTCGAAGAGGCGGGGGACGCTCTCGGGGGTAGCGATGCGGTCAAGAGAGCGGGTGGGGAGCTTATCGAGGCAGATGAAGTTTGCGCGGCCAAGGTTGTTTTTGCGGAGGTGGTCGATGGCCCCTTGGCCGGCTTCGACGGTGTCCACGACCATGTTGTCGAGTTGCGGACAGGCGGTGGAGATGGCGACGTCGTAGCGGGCTTCGATGGTGCCGAGGTTGCCGAGACGCCCGTGGAAGCCTTCTATACGGCCTGATTCTTTGAGACGCATGAGGGCTGTCAGGACGTTTCCCTGAGTCTGGGTAGCGGCAAGGGAGGCCCTAGCTTCATCGGCCTTCTGGCGAGCGCTAGAAAGGTTGTTGAGAAGAGGGGCCTCTTTCGCCGCCATAGACTGGATAGAAGCCTCGACTTTCGCAGCCTCTTTCTCCAGCTTTCCAAGCTCCCTACGGCACTCCTTAAGCTCCTGTTCCTTCGTAGCACGGGCATTCTGGATAGCGGTAATCTTTGCGCGAGCCTCCTCTAGGGCGTTGTTGGAGGCATTGGCCTTCTCGTGCAGGATGTCAAGTTCGGATTGGGCAACGGCGATGGCGGACTGCTTCTCGTTGATCTTCTCCTTCCATGGCTCGAGCGACTTTTGTTTGGCGGCGATCTGGTCAGAGAAGCCTTGGGTCTTCTCCTTGAGGTTGTCGCGGATGCGGTCGAGCTCGGCTTCTTGCACAGCGAGATTCTTCTCATGGGAGGTGATCTCGGCGCTGTGGCGGGCAATGTCGGATGTGTGTTTTTCGATCATGGAGGTGGCTTCGGAGGCGGCGAGTTTGTTCTGTGGTTGTTAGAATTGTTGGGGCTAGTTGGGGTCAATGATAGTTTGGGGGTATATATACGGTCTGGATAGACTTCTGGAGCTTCTTCTGCTTCTGCGTGAGGAACTTTTCCTTCTCCTGGAATTTGACATTCTCTTTGTCATTACGGCTCATTTCCTTCATGATTGTCTTCGTAGCCTCCTCAACTTCCTACAGCCCCAACCCATAATTAGTAAACAAGAACCTCCACCAAACCCAAGACCTCAAACAAATACCTCAACCTCCTTTGCCCCCTCCTTATACTTCCTTTCCAACCTCTTGATCCCCTCCTCGCTGCCCCCCCGCTTCTCCAACTCCTCGTCGAGCATCGCCTGTAGCTGCGCCACCACGCCACCCGTGACAGCGACATTGTCCTCGCATTCCTTGACATGGACCTGGTAGACCGCGTTCTTCTTGAGCGCCAGGTCGTTCTCGTTCTTTAGATACTCGAGCGCAATGTCCTTGCGCTCCTCAAGTGCCATCTTCTCCTTCTCCACGTGCGCAACGCGCGTGTTCTTCTCTACGCAGACTTCGTTGAGCTCCTCGGCTTGCCCGGCGCTCTCCTCGATGGGCGCTTTGTACTTGCTCGTGCCGATGATGTCCTCGAGGTACTCGAGGAGGCCATCATCGCTACCTGGAGCAGCCTTAGGCTTCATCTGCGCGATGCTCTCGACCTCGCCCTGCAGAATGAGGAAGCGCTTATGGTCCAGATCGATTCCACGAGCTCTTAGGAGTGTTGTGACAGCCGTGAAGTCGGAGGGGTTGTTGTCAATGTAGTACTTGCTACTGTTGTTCTTGAATGCGCGGCGGGAGACCACCAGTGTGCTACCGGGGATGGGCGTAGGGTCGCCGCCATTAACGTTATCGAGGACCTCGTGGAAGTGTACTTGGACCTCGCAGTGGTCGAGGTTGGGGAAGGCGGCGCTGTTGTGGATCAGGGCGCTAATCTTGCCTTGGCGCATTTTGGAGGCACGGAAGCCGAAGACGAAGAGGAGGGAGTCGATGACGTTGGATTTGCCAGAGCCGTTAGGGCCGACGACGGAGGAGAAGGACTAGGTTAGGGGTTAGTAGGTTCGAGTGATGGGCTGTGATGGGGAACTTACGGCGTGGAAAGGACCAACTTCTTGCCGGCCGGCGTAGGACTTGAAGTTGATGAGCACCAAATGCGTGATTACTAGTCGCGGCTTCGGGCCCGCAAGCTCCTCGGCATGCTGCTGCTCAAACAGCGTGTTTGTGCGGTTCTTGACCACGAGGGGTGCCTGTGTTCCCCCAGCCATGGAGTCTCTTGACCCTGGGCGTGGTGTCAGCATCGCTATCGGCGATCCCTTCCTTGGCGACGGCGATGATTTGAGTTCCGCGATAATCGTGCGAAGCGGTGTTTGCGGCGGTCCTGGCGTTCCAGCTCGTGAGCGTTGTCCGGGCGTAGGTGCAGGAGTGACGGAATGTGAGCGGTTATGAGATGGTGTCTGCGGTGGTGCTGTCGACTGCCGTGATTGTGGGACTGGCGTGGTTTGTCTCGACTGTCCGGGGGCAGGCGTTGCATGTCGAGACTGCGGGACTGGCGTTGTCTGCCGAGACTGCGGTGTGGGGGACTGCGGTTGTAGCTGCGGCTGCGGTTGCGGCTGCCGGGCCTTAGGCGTCACCTCCTCCTCGTCCGCATCAACATCCATCTTCGGCGGGGTCTCCGGCGCCGGTGTGACCTCCACCACTGGCGCCTCCACCACTGGCGCCTCCGACCCGCTACGCGCTGCAGGCGCCTTCCGTCTCGTCCCCCGCGCAGCACGTGTCTTCCTTGCTGGCGGCGCCACAGACGAAGAGGTCTCCTCCCCTGCCTCCTCCTCTAGATCCTCAGTCTTTCGGGCCTTCACGCGTCGGGTTGCTCTGGGTTTTGCTGCAGGTGCCGCACCACCACTACTACTCGCGGCAGCACTGACACGCCGGGATTTGCGTTTCGGAGGGGTCTGCTCTTCGAATTCGTCGTCTTCTTCGTGTTTCACGGCGGAGCCAGGGACGGTTTCATCGTCTTCGTTGTCAGAGTCGATGATTTTTCGACGGGAGGCGGCGGCACGGCGGGTTGGCCGCGAGGGGGTAGTGGTAGACATGGAGGGAACAGAAGAGGGGGGGAGCGGGGACGCTTCCTATTCGGCGTGGTGGGCGGATGGTGGGGTGTTGGATTGGGCTGGGGGTTGGAGGGAGCTCTAGCTAGATCTAGATGTTGTGAATATGGATATGTATGGATGGGTATAGTATATCGAGTGAGGGGATGTGATTGGCGTTGTAGGTTATGTATATATAGCGGGTGATGAGCCTGAAGATGAGAGTGAAGATGAAGGGGAGGGGGGTGGGAGGGGGTATCTTCTCTCTCTCTGTTGATGTCTCTTCTTGCTCCTCTTCTTCTTCTATGATGTTTCTCGACCGATTGGCTGATTGATTGATGGGTTGATGGAGGTTGATGGTTCTTGTCTCTTCTTCTCGTTTCTTGTCTGGTGGGGCGTGTTTAGTTTTCAGTGCGATGGCTGGCGAAAGAGAGAACACGGGGGCCTTGGCAGAGAGCCGCATGTGCCGTTAGAGTGATCACGTGAGGGCGTGTTGGTGGTGCACAAACGCTTTTCCTGTTGCAGTGATCATTTCCAGCTAAAGTCACTGAATATCACTCGCACTTGTGGAGACTAGAGCGCTTAAGGAAGGTGGGGTCAGTGCCCGAGTCGTATTCATCTTCTAGTCTAATCGGCCGGCGTCTTCTTCTCCATGCATGTATCTACATGTACCATCACCAATACCTCCAAGCTACATGTATATACATGTAAGTAGTCCGCATCCACCATCATTGGTTACTCTGCGACTAGGCCCGGTGCTCATAGAGACGTACTGGGCTTTCAGTAGCGTCGCTGCTAGCTGCTTGGCTTCACCGCCCGGGATACTACATGTAGCTACTTTATAGCTATAGCTAAAGCTAGGATATGCATTTATATATGCATTATTGAGGGTGCTGAAAAGATTGCTTCGTAAAGTCTATATCTACATGTAACTGGTATCTTTGTTTCCATACTAACGTATACATATATACCCCCCTATGCCACTGTTGGCTCTATCCTCTCGCTTCCAGTATAATAGGGGATTGGGCTTATCGAAACTACTAGGGCTCGTTCGGCGGCGACACAACATCATGACATTGAACCATTTTTCGGTGCCATTTCACAACTGTTAAAAAAACCAAATATCACGATTTACATTTTTGGATTGGACCCAAACATTTGAACTGTGATAACCATATCTCTGTTGTAACCATTTCATCCAACGTAAAAAGTGTCCTATCACCCTGGCCTCTTGGTTTGCCGAACAGACCCTAAATACTCTGCATAAGTGTAGTGTTAGTCTGTCCCAATATATCTTGACAGGTATATGTATATCATGTAAGTTTATAGAGCACTTGGGGGTGGTGATAAGTTGGTAGTGTTGTGTCTTTCTATTTATCCCTACCCCCAAAGTACACATATAGGACATTTATTACGCGGGAATATGTCGCATTGGACAGACACATCTTCTATATACATGTATCTAAACCCCCTGTTCCCTCAACACAGAGTCTATCGGCCTCTAGGGCCATGTAGATCTGTACATAAATACACGTGTGTGGTCTGCCCCATGGCCAGTACTCTGTCCACTCCGTCCCAAAAGACCACACCCCCACTCCTCACCCACTATATAAATCCCTCTCACCCCCCCACCCTCATTGTACCTACATATACACATCAAAACCCCCACGCCTAACCCCAGTGCTCATGCAGACTGGGTTTGGGACAGCGCGCTTTCTCCCCCCCTTATACCCATTTTGCGAGTGCGGGGGGAGGCGCTGTTGCCAAGGCAATAGACTGCCTTGGGGCATATAATTCTTGTTTCTCATGGCTCTTCGAGCTTCATCATAGTCTGGGTGACCCTATGATAGGTACCGAGGCTGTGAAGATGCTCTGGGGTTTGGTGGCATGGAGGAGAGGCCTGCGAAGTGGGCTTTTATGACCCTGATCGATTACGAGATAAGGGTCCCTACTTACATCATCACTTACTCCTCTATAAGCCCATCTCATCGACCTCCATGCCCTTCTTCCTCTATTCTACGAGAATATTAGGCGCCAAAGTTCGGTGCTTACGCAGACCAGAAAAATCTAAACAATAAGACGATAGAAATAACATTAGAAATTAACGATAAATCCATAGCCCGATACATGCTCACGCAGGCCAGGTTTTCGACGGTGCAAACGTTTTGAAGGGTAGTCTTAGGGTCGTATAACTTTAATCGTTGATGCCGAGAGGTGGGGAGGGGGAGGGTTTTGATTGTATGTATCGTATACGGACGGGACCGATTTTGTTGGCCGACCTGACCACGGTACGATAGAGGTCATGTCTTATATACCATAAAATCTGGCATACTGTGTCATCCGGAGGTTCATATGTACTTTGTGTTATCACTACCGACACTGTAATGACCGCATATCCCCCAAGGCTCGGAAGCGACGTGCATTGCAACAGGGAATTTAGGCCCTCACCCGAGTGAGGTAGCGTGGTTCTGATCAATGATGGTTGGGAGGGTCATGCGCATATATGAGACTCCAGTTTTTGGCCCGTAGCGACATGACCCATATATACATGTATATAATGATATTTTCATTAGTGTGGTTGGTTCCTTCAATTTTTTTTGTGATATCTCGAGATCTCTCTATTAAACACCACATGTAACTATAAGGATACTCACGGCGCGCCTGGTTTGGTTTGGTGTGTAGTTCATGATCAGTTGGGTGTGCTTTAGTAGAAAGTACATACATGTACATACATGTACTACATGTATGTATGTATTGTATGTATGTACAATTGGAGGGGAGATGGCATTTAGGTCAGCCATTCTATCGTCGTTACAAGCGCCGCTAGCTTGAAAACACATACAACCCACTATAACACATCTTGCCTACTAAAGATTCGCATACTCAACAACTACACGGTCCACTAGTCTACTCAACCACCACCTGCGAAGAAGCACATCTCCCATAGCTGGCTGCCGGCACCAATCTGGTTCTGGGTCTCTCGCTAGAATCAACTCACCCAAACCGCCCAACCACGCGGCGCCAAACTAGCTGGCTGGTACGTGCGGCGTCAGTTTTACCTATCGTATGGCTCAGGAACTCCCTAACTATAATTGTTCTGCGTACACCTTTGTTAGAAGCAATGGCCGCTGTATATAGCACTCTAGCAGACTTTGACGATCACATGGTTTCCGGACCTGTAAAATACTGTCCCTTCTGATCTGGAGGTGTGGGTTTGATTATGTCCTCCAGGGTTAAGTACATGTAGGTGTATACAGGATCGACTGATTCGGCGCTGACAAGACAGGTATACGCCGTTGGGCTGAGGATTTACAATATAACCAGAACACTGGCATGAAGGAGAATATCGAACCGCCAACTATAGCGCTCGCTACTACAAGTGCGAGTACCCAACACGATAGCCTAGATATACCGTGCATGTATCTAGTAAGCGTAACGTACCATATTGGCCTTTGCTACTGCTAGATCTCATTGCTGCCCCCTCTATAAGAAATGCATCCAGACAAGTAGTAGAGTTTAGGTAAGTACATGTACGTACATATTACCACGGGTACTACGTGGGATACATAGTAGTTAGGATATTATGAGGTGGCTTGAGGGAAGGTCTATAACAAATACAACTGATTTATAAAAAAAAAAAAAAAAAAAAAAAGAGGGAAGGTCTATAATCGGTGGCCTGAGGGACTAAGGTGTTGTGTTGAATAGACATCGACATCCATCTCATACAGCTCTGGCTAAGCTCGCTCCTAGCCATCCTATCGGTACATGTCGGTACGAGACTAAGCTCGAGCATGTTCTACAAGTATGAAGTATATACAAGAATGAGTACATCTTTCCCCCACCTCACCATCAGCCATGACACCTTCCAACCGGCCACAGTACCTTGACCTTAACCAGCAACATAGCTGTAACTCTGTCCCCTACCCACCCCGCTCCGATGGCAGCATCAGCTCGAAAGGCTGCATCCGTACCATGCCCACATGCACCTCTGATCTCTATATAAACCCACCCCATCCCCCCCATCCCCCCATCCTGCTCCCCATAACACTTGGTGCCCACGCAGACCAGGTTGGAGGCGGCACGCCTGCTCCCCTATTATACCCTTGTCCAGGGGAGTGGGCGTTGCTGCTGCTATGTGACGCATGGATTCTTTCCTATGGCTCGTGGGCCTTCGCTGTGGTTTGGGCGGCCCGCTATTGGGCGCCGAGGCTGTGAAGAAGTGATACGGGCTAGGTTGTTTTATGGCTCTGTCTTGTTTGTGCTTCTTTGGTGAAGGGGAGGAGCGGAATTGATGTTCTGTACAATGTATTTTCAAGGAGGCCTATATGATCCATGGCTCGTCTGATGAGGAGCAATAGGTTATACACGTGCAGTATATCTACTTGTATGTTAATGAATTAAAGACTTCTCATTGCTTGGGCTATAATAGAAGTTTGCTGACCGTCTAATGTGTTGGAAATCTGAGATTGCGCTGGTTTCTCTAAACCCTTGGCCTCTTTTGGGGGAGCTTTAGGACTTTGAAGTGTAACAACGGGATTCTCCTTCGCTACATGAGTCAAAGCCATAATGATGCAGCGCTGGGGAGGATCGAGTATACTACGTTACTTATTTTAGGGTCTTAACTGTCATTATAGATTCTCGAGTTCAGGTTGGAACTCTTGGTTTGAGTGACCAAATTTGGAGGATTTACGATGGATTTACTTGCTGCGGTTGAAAGTACATAGAGGGTCTGGTATGATTATTGCAAAAGTTGGCCTGATAGCCCCATTATATTGGCCCTTGGGGAAAAAAAATGTTTGTGTCCTCCGGGGGCAGGGATCGAACCTACCCCCATGCGCGGCTGCGGAACCTCTCCACCACGACCACCCCATTTCCTCCACAACCACAACCATTCGACCACAGCCTCTCAACGCACGATCGTAGCAACCTTCCCGGCTACTTAAGCGGCAACCCCTAACCCACTAGCTCAGGCCACCAACCAAACCCTAGCCCACACCGACCATCAGAAAAACATCCCGCCCTAGCCACCAGCTTTATAAGCCCCCACACACACCTCTCCTTCTCTACCCATACCTACATAGGTACATGTACCTAGCAGCGAAACCTGGTGGTCACGACGACTAGGTTTCCAGAGCCCGCAACCCCCCAAGGGGGCCCTGGGTCCTCTAGGTTGCAAAATTTTTGTTGGAGCTTCCTTGTAGTCTGGGAGATTCCGAGGCCATGGGGGGGAGATCTTAGAAGAGGTGGAGGGCTGGCCATGGGTGGGGATGGGGATGGGGGAGTGGGACTCGCTTTGGCTCCCCCCCTCCCCTCAGCGGGGGTAAGGGGGCGAGGGGTGGAGAGGGCAGAGGGGGCGGGACTCCCTCTGCTTCTTTTTTTATTTTTTATTTACTTTTGGGGGGCGGGTGCAGAGGGAGAGAAACTCATTTTCTCTTTTTCCCTTTTTTAAAAAAAAAAATTTCAGTTTATTTTTTTAACCTTTGGTCACGGACAGAGGAGGGCTGTGCTCCCTCTGGCTCATTCATTTTTCTTTCTTTTCTTAGTCCTTTTTTTCTTTCTCTTGTTTCTATCAGGTAGAAGGAGCACTGTGCTCAATCACTCTCCCTTTTAAGTTTGGGGGGGGGGGGGGGGGGGTTCCCTTGCAGGGGAGCGACACTGCAGCGGAGCAGAGAGTACGTAGAACGCTCCTAGCTACACCGCTTCTCCACTGCAGCTCCTCCTCCATAGCCCCTCAGCCAATGGCCGGGCAGCAAGATCCCCCGGGCTCGCGGTCCTGCACCACCCACAGCGGAAGAAAGAGCTTCTTGCTGCCACCCCCGTAGCGCCATCTGGCCAGCAATCGTGACTCCCCGCTTTACAATCATGCACTATCACTCGTCCACACCCCCGTAGAGAGGCTGTGTCCCACCTTTTCCGCCACGAGTGCAATCATCTGTTTCTTGGGTCCTAAGAGATCTCCGGGGGCCCGAGAGGGATAAGATAGTTGTGATTTGTGCCCCTTGTAGGGTGAGCTGTCTATGAGCACAGAACTGGCACATTCCCTTCATGGACCACACCAGAGGGCCGAGTGAGAGGTTGTGAGCCAAGACTTTGGTGATACTATATCTTGGAGTGGTCTTGAGCAGCCCGAGAATTAGGTTCAGAGATATCTCATGTAGAGTGTAAATTTATATTTATATCAATATCCGAGATCTCCAAGCCTACTGCTAAAGCTAGGATTCAGGGTTTCCCCAATTCCCGCATTTTACGGTCTTGGATAGATACCCTAAGGCTCGGAAGAATACACATTCTGATGGAGGTATTGCAGGTAAATAACTAAGGGTTGAGTGATGGAGGTGTCATCACAGATTATCACTCGGCGCCGTAAAGTGGTTTTTCATGTCCCCACCTTGCGTATCCAGTAGTTCATGATGAAAATTGGCTAGACAAGCACATTCAAGATACTCTGTCCAACATCCACTCCTATAAATTTGCCCACCCGCAACCGAGCCCACCAACAACTACACTAAAAGGATAGAAGGATAGCACACAGCACCGCAAGAAACTCAACATACCTCAACTAAACTGCCACAATTGAACCATGGAAGCAGCAGAACCGCCCGCCCCGCGCCCGCACGCACGCTCCCTCGAGACACTCATGATCTACATCCGACTTCTCCGCGGATTCCACCTTACCGGCCACTTCCCGCCCCCGACCTCTCGTATTTTCAGGATTCCACCAGACCTGGTGTGCGAGATGGTTACAAGTACAAGCTTCCCCGACCTCACGGTTCTTGCCAACAAGGTTGTCAATGACGATGCCTTCGGAGGCTTGCGCGAGCGGCACCCAAATACCCTCGCGCACCATTTCTGCATTGCCCTCTTTGGCCAGACGCAGTTATCGGCCGTCTGCACCTTCTTACAAACCCTACTCGCACCCTATCGGTACAACGACGTGCCCCGGGTCCCCGCCCTCCCCGACATCAAGACCATGGCACGGCTGCGCAAGGCGCTGGACGCCGTCGTGCCCCTGTACATGGAGCGTGCCAGGATGGAAATGTCTGTGGCGTGGAGGGAGGCATACCCGGGTGCGACGGGAGAGCCTGTCTTTGAGATGGGGGAAGACGAAGCGGCGGTGGCGAATATCGAGAGGGCGTTCCTGCGCATGTGGACAATTGGGCAGATCCTTTCACGGAGCAGGGTGGATATGTTTAGGCTAAGGAACCGAGCGATGCCGCATAGGTATGATCAGGGGAACCAGGACTTATTTTGGGAATTCATGGAGCGGATACCTCCGGGTGAGGTGGACATTCTAAGGGGATGCACTGCGAGGTTGAATATGGAGGAGTCGTGGTTGGCCTATGTATTGGGGGAACAAGAAAATGTTTCGGTGGAAAATCCGTCACAGACCAGAAGAGTTGCAAGGAATATAAGGGACCTGTTGTTTTGGAGCTATGATTTTGGGCCGGATGCGGTTGTGCTGGAGTAAAGGTAGTATTGGTTTTATTAACAGCATTCTCAGTTGAGAGGCATGGAGTGTAGTAGTGGTAGTAGTAGCGATATCTACAGATTGTTAGCTCTCTTTTATTGAAAAAAGGCCCATTATCAATGAACGCCACGTCATAAATAATCACTCGTATCAGGAGGTGCAAACGGGCACCAAGGTAACCATGTTAAATTTTTTCTAGATCCTCTATTTGTCCTCCTCCGCGGCCTTATCGGCCTCTTCTTTCTCCTTCCTCTTAAGGGTGACCTCGTAATTATACAGCCTTGCTGTGTTTACCTCCAGCGTTGTGATTTGCTGTCTCAAAAAGTCCAGATCCTCCTCGCAGTTACTCAAGCTCTCTTTCGCAGCCGTTAGTTTCCCCGTTAGGAGTTTTTTGGCCTCATCAATGGGGTAGGACAGCATAACATTTGCCTGTTCCGGAAGTCAGGCCCGATGTTTACCAGGGGCGAAGGGGGAGGAGGGAGGGAGGTAAGGGGACTTACACCAAGCCACAAATAAACCTCATCCGTCCCATGGATCTTAGCCTTCGCATACAGGGTATCATTAAGCTCAAACGTCGCATCGATTGCCTTGCTGGAATCCTGCCCGCATACATCTCGTCAGTCCCGGTACACCCCTTACCCTATCACCCCTAACCCATACACACATTCCGTGACTCCAAAAACGTGACAGTATCCAGCGTCTTCTGTATATCCGGAATCTTATCTTTCAGCCCAGCGGCGCGGCGCTGAGTGTTCATCTCCATGAACTGGTACTTGCTACCAGACGACCACCACCATCACCACCGTCAGCCGGAGTACGGGGTAGCGTAAACCATGTAGAGAAGGGGGGGGGAAACACACGCGATCATCTCCTGAAACTTCTTCAGGTTCGGCTCGATGTCGGCTCGGGAGTCGACGAAGGCCTCTACATCTTCGACGAAGGGGGCGATGGGGATGCCGCGCGGGTTCGAGATCTCCTGGCTGCGGGGGGTTGAACGGGGGTGTTAGTAGTCGGGCTTTTCTTGTGTGCAGACAGATGTACCTTGATTCCGCCATTATAGAAGTGGTATTAGTATGATGGAAGGTGGAAAGAGTGACTGGCTAGATTTGGTTATCGGATCTGTGTAGGTAAGGTAAGAGAGCTCTTCTTCGATTCTTAGCCCACCCAACTCCCCCACCACCGAAAATGTGGGGTTGCATCATTGCCAAGGCTTTTCAATCTCTTCCCTGCAACGCATCTCGGAAACTTTTCCCCCCACGCACTTTTTAACAACTACTTGACATCTCAAAACAGAAACGACTAAACCAGGCCACCAACGAGCTCAATTTCACAATATAGAATCAAGACGCATTTAAAAACTATATATATCGCGATGCAGGCCTGTCGTCGCTTTTCTACACCTGTCAATGTGCTAATGCGCACCGGCTATGTCCACAGAGTACTCTCACTCCCGCACTCAGCACAAACAAACCTCCAGGACTTCCGGCCACTATTAATACACAGCTTAATTGTGCGTCACAGCTCTACACAATCACAATGCACTATACAAACCTCTAACTCAGATGTCAATGCACCCATCTCCACTCTTCCAGCGCCTCTCGAGCTCCCCACAAAGGACCGCGATGCCTCAACATTCTCCTACCTCCTCAAGACCGGGAAAGCCTATGTACATCCCGTCCCCTCATTATCTCCTCGGCCCTGCTGACACATTCATAGCTGTCATTCTACAAAACAGGCCTCAAAAACGTCTACCACAACTTCATCTCCACCCGCCCCCTCCAAGACCGCATCGACAAGCTCGGTTCCGGCCGCATCTCCGCCCTTGTCCCCCTCAATGCGATAACACGCTCTGAGTTCCAGCTCCTCATGCGCTCGCGTCACGACACCCGACGCATCCCCATATTTGCCATAGTCTTCCTCGTCTTCGGCGAGTTCTCACCTGTGATCCTCCCCTTCATCTCCTCGGTTGTTCCGTGGAACTGCCGCATCCCAAAACAGCTCCACGGCGATCGTGTCAAGCTTGAGAAGCGCAGGGAGGATGCGTTCAGTGTGTACACTGCCGAGGGCCTAGAAAAGAGGGATGTAGATGAGCTGGGAAGGAATGAGCTGCTCCATGTTAGCAATGTGCTTGGAATCACATCAACAAAGTGGCCTGGGGCCCTGGGACTACCACCTACGGCGTGGGTGAGGATGAGAATTAGGAGGAGGGTTGACTATCTCGAGATCGACGATACATTGCTGGAACGCTGTGGTGGAGTCGATGCACTTGATGGTGGCGAGGAGTTAAGAATGGCTGTGGTGGAGCGCGGACTGTATGTTTCCCCCTCTCGTGTTAACTACCTAAAGCTAACGAATGGCGTAGCGACGTAGTTGACAAATCAGACCGGGACCTGCGCGAGGAACTGAAGCATTGGTTCGCGGCGAAGAAGAAGGCAGGCGGAATTACACCGGCTTTATGGCTCACAAGGTATCACTCTTCACCCCGGAAAAACATGCAGTTCAATTATTACCGCGGATGAGAGGATTTTTGCAAATTTTTTATTTGTTCCTCCCTACTATTAAAAATATAGTGACTAACTAGATGCTATGAACAATAAAGACCATCGAAATGGCTACCACATGCTGCAACATCATCTCCACTTGTGGAGGCAGGAGCCGCAGGTAAAAGGAGGGTTTATAACCCATAGGTCTCTGGGCAGCTGATGATGGGGGAAGAGTAAGAGGGTAGAGAGAGGTGAGAGTTGAAAAGAAAAGAGGTAGCAAAGGGGGGAGAAAAATGGGAAATGCTAAGTATAGAAACGAAACGAATATAGATACTAATCCACTCCCAAAACTCCGCAAGAATCAGAAAAAGAAAAAGGAAACCCATAAGAATGCAGCAGTAAAAGAAGCAGTTGGGTTCGTGCCATGCGTGTGGTAGTAGTATATACAATGTAAAGTAACTTTTTTGCAACCCCGAATAAACTTGTACACAAGAATTGAGGGAGGGAAGATAAGATCTCGCACACTACGAGCTGTAGATGTGGAGCAAAGGATAATTAAACAGACAGAAAGATCCCAAGTGATAAAGGGGAAAAAAGTAAATTAAAAAATGCTGATGCAGATAGACTCGTTGATCTCGTTAAAAGGAAATAATATCAGAAAAACTCCGTTATTTTGACACCTCCTGAGAGCAAGCTTTTATCACACAAGAAAATCGGATGTTGCTTTTTGATTTAATCCACTAACAAGCATAGAAAGGTTTCAATTCTGGGACTTGTTTGGCTGCCACCTAACAAGTTCATCCATGATGGCCTGCATTTGGGCGGGGGTTTGTCCTTGTTGAGGAACCTGCACATTACCTTGCTGGACCTGGCCGAGTAGAGCTGCCAGTCCGGCGTTCGCCCCGTAGCCTGGATTGGTCTGGACACCGTAAGGATTAGTGTTGCTACTAAGACTATGGTTCTGCTGCGGTTGCTGCATGGGGAGAGACAAGAGCGCTGCAAGGTCTTGCCCAAGCTGGGGTTGTGCCTGGAGCATGTGTTGCTGCTGCTGGTGGTGTTGGTGCTGCTGGTGAATCTGCGGCTGTATCTGCGGTTGCTGCGGCTGCTGTTGCTGTTGGAGGTTCGCAAGCAAAGTTTTCAGCGTGGCAGGGTCAAGAGCTCCAAGAACATTTGCAAGGTTAGGAATAGCAGTTTGCTGCAACATGGACTGCTGCTGTTGGGGCTGCTGCGGTTGTTGTTGCTGCTGCTGCTGTTGTTGCGGAATGCCATATCCACCATAAGTCGGCACTTGCATAGGGGGTTGGGGCACATGAGCTAACTTTGCTCGATATACGATCTCAGCAGCAATACTTGGATCGAGATCATCATACTCTGCGAACGTCATTTCATTAGATACCATCTAAATATCAAAAGGCTAGAAAACACTCACGATCGTAGGTAGCTTCTCCGTCCCCGCGGCGATCAAACACCTGTATAGAAATTTTGCTGCTTGCCTGCATCTGCCGGCTCAGAAAGACTATAGCCTGCACCCCCTCAAGAATTTGTTGTTTTACCAATGGCTCCAAGGGTATACGCGGGTTCAGGAAGACAGAATCAAAACTAAGACCACGATCTCTAAAAGATTTTTCGATCCACCAAATAAAGTTCCTTCGAAATTATTAGTAAAATTTAGCATTCTCATATCGAATTGATTCCTAACCTATCGACTTCGTCCATGACCAGGGCCTGAACCTCTGGTACCTCTTTAGGATCTCTTCGTGGTAGTTCTTCAACGACCGGAGGAGAGCGAGTGCGCTGGCGGTATCTCACCGGCGGCGGCGAGCGACTGCGGTCTCTATGATGCGGACGATAATCATCACGAGCCCTATATCTTGGCGGGGGTGAAGATCTGCGCGAAGGATATTCGTGATCGCGGGTGTCTCTGGCGCCACGGGTGAATCCACGGTCCGTGAAATCGCCACTGTTTCTGCCACCACGGAAGGTGGAACCGCCACGACCGCGGGGAGACATGGAACGACCATAGTCAGGGGAACGAGAACGACGATTGGCTCCACGTGAAGGGTTCGAGTCAGACGGCGGTGGTCTAGTGTTCCTTTGGGGCTTGGAAACCTCAAGGTCTGCAATCATGGCAAGGATCAGCGTTATGTTTTTATTTCGAATTTCATTGAGTCCATGGAATATGGGGCAGCGTACGCATTTTACGTCCTCTCACGGATGCCCCTTGTTCAAAGCGAAGGGCAGACGCGCATGATGCGGTGTCCAAGAACTGAACAAACCCATATGCTTGCTTGATCGAAACCTGGGCTAAACGTCCATGCTTATGGAATGTACGGAACAAATCACGTTTGGTGACCTTTTCAGTTGGCAAGTTACCTATGAGTCAAGTAAGTAAATGGGAAGTTGGAAATTTCAAGTGGCAGGGTGCAGCATCATGTGCATGAGAATTCAGGGTGCGCACCAATGAAAAGTCGTGAACCTGCAGGAAACCTGTCCCACTGGCCTTGAGTCACGTAATCACGTTCATCAGACAGAAATCTATCGTACGCTTCCTCTTCTTCAGCGGTAAATGGACGATTATCTTCCTCATTTTCTTCAGTACCAGTTGGAGAGTCCGGAACTTGCTGCCGGTGCTGGTTGAAATTAGGCGGGAGGGGAAGTGATGCAGGATATCCTGCAGGATGACCAGAATGTCCTGAAGTACCATTCACAGCGGACGTAGCCGGTGGTTGCGGCAATGGATGTGTGGTCTGATGATTTTGGATGGGGGGCTGGTTTGGCACTTGAGCCTGCGCAGGAGGCTTTGGAAGAGATGGGACTCGAGCCTGGGAAGGAGACGAGACATGGGCAGGAGCAGTTACAGTAGTAGTAGTAGCAGGAATGGTAGAAGATGTAACTTGTGGACTCTGCGGAGATACTGTTTGCTGTGTGATGCTCGGGGAGAGCTTTGTCAACAGAGCTTGTAGGTCGACATTGTTTGGCAGATTTGTAGGGAGAGGATAAACATGGGTTTTTGGAGTAGTAGCCGATGCAGAGTCGGCAGCAGCAGCAGAAGAGGAATCCTTATTCATCATGACTCCATTCGTTCCATTAATAGCATCAGGTACATTACCGTTCCCAAAGTTGATTGCAGATGGGAGTGCGTTCCGGAGGATGGGATCCGCGGTTAAGGATGATGAAGATGAAGTTAATGAAGATGGGATACTACCATTTGCATTCTCTGTGGCAGATGCGGATGATATCGGCATGTTTGGCTGATGTTGTGAGTGTGATTGTTGTTGCTCAATCCAAGAGGTGGAAGAGCCTAAAGTGTGAGGGTGGCTCCCAAACCCGAGACTATTGAAATCTGGAATGGGCTGGTGTGGGTTCGTGTGAGTATCAGTGGAATTAAAAACAGGATCCATCTGGTTCCTCAGCACTAGGTTGTCATCTGGTTCAGCTACATGAACCGGTCGAGGGGAAACAGGAGAGAGCATTTCTCTCTTTTCAATACTCTCGTCAACCGTGTAAGTGTCTTGGAGATAATTTGGAGAAATGGCAGAAGGGTCTGGAGCAGGTGGAGACGACTGGTTTTCAGACATAACGAGCAATTATTTGCATGGAACGGTGGAATTTAGGATTGGGCAGGAGCGGCGGGGGAGGGGGAGGGGAAGCGAGCGAGCGATTCTTTCTATGAACGAGAGAAAACTAAGAGCTGCAGTTGGGCTATTGATACCTAACACTGGTGATAGTAACAACTGTGGGGGGGTGTAGTTGTGGCTGGAGTGATGGGTCTGATTGTAAGTAGGCGGTTGTTGATGGAGGGAAGAGAAAGAGGTGGTTGGTGGAAAGGAAACGAGAGAGACGGATGATGGTTACTCGAAGCAGGCGAAAAGTTCAGCAGGGATGTACCCTTGGCATCAAACCTTCAAGCCACAAACCTAACACCACTTCTTACTTACACCAGCCACACTGGACCCACAGAGGAACAACTGATTTGGCATTCTTGAAACCTCGGTGCTCACGAGGTTTTTCCTCTGGGCTTACAATTAAAGCCGATTACTATGTACATCAAACCAACCCTAACCCATATTTACAGCCAAGATCTACTCGGAAATTCCTTTCCGTTCCGTAGAGGCCAAGTTCCAACGGATGCCCGCGGATCGGTGACGGTAGAATGCACTTGTCACCCCCCAAGGGGCTCTTAAACTCTGTTTCTTCTTCTTGTACTCTTTCACTTGTTGCTGATCGTGCACCTCACTCTACTGAGGAGCTCTTTCTTTACTATTTGATTGATTGTTACTCACTCGACAGAGGTTGAACAATGCCCAAAGACAAAGACGGGACGGTTATTGCTTCTGTAAGTGCGCCTGAGCACTACTGCGATTGCGTATGCGCTTTACTGTGCGCTCGGAGATACTGACCACACGGATTCTATAGGTGTCGGGGAAATGGGTGTCATGGGCCCATACTACTGTCGCGTACTGTTCGTTACTATTTCTCTTTTAGATCAAGTCAAATGCTAATAGGTGATTATAGGCGCCTTCTTCAGCGCGTTGATCGTAGGAATGTAAGTGGGTTGAAGATAATGATTACAACGCGAGAGGCTGAAAATTGCGTAGGTGGCTGCATTTCCACAAAATTGTCCAAAATGAGCACTATGTGAGTTTCTAGAGGCACTACACGACAATAGCAAGCCTACTAACCCACGTGATCGCAGGGTTATCCAGATGAATGGTTCCCTTCGGTATCTGCTACAATTGGCGACCGCTACCCTGAACGATCCATCTTCCAAATATTTATTGCAGTCACTTCTGGTCCTCGCTTTACTCTAGTATTTCTGTGGTATATTCTCACCGCGCGACCTGGCCGCTTTGCACCGAAGTTTGTCGGCTGCGTTGGTTTAGCCCGTACATTTCTGTGTGGTGGCTGGGTTTACATTACCTCCACTGATGACCATGACTGGCATGACATCTTCATGATCTCGTATCTTGTGTTCACTCTTCCATGGACAATCGGATGCCTTATGTTATCTCCCATGAACCAGCAAGCCATCAAGTACAGGAAAATGTTGGCAGGGCTTTTCTTTGGAACACTAGTTCCGTTGATCTATTTCTTTATTCAACATAAAGTCCACAAAGTAGCTGGAGGTAAGCTTTTATACTTGCAAATATATACATAAGAACATTTAAGATAGGCTTTAGAACTGATTAAAGGGTAGCTTATACAAAATACGCTTTCTTTGAATGGTCCTTGATCCTGTTCGATGTTGGATTTGATGCAGTCACCGCCTTAGACTTTTCGAGACTTGAATTACAGATTGTTGATACCAGAAGGAACGGCAAAGGGTATGTTGGCTGGCTCCCAGTGTAGATAATCTATAGATTTATTGCGGTTAAATGATACCAAAAACAAAAACGAAAAACATAACTGGTTCTAAATCTTATCTTGGTACAGGGGCGGCGTCATGCTGTCAGATACCCTGTTGGAAAAGGCGAAGTATGATCCCTGCCCATGTGGTGCATCAACTATAATCTCACGACATGAAGGGACGATAGGATGCAAATTCCCCAACAATTGCTCGGAGAAAATTTTTCGTGGGAACACATGATCGATATCACTGCGGATATTTATAGCGGTGTAAGTTTTGTTGTTAATCTACCTGTTTTTGGGTAAAAAGAAAAAACTAATATGCGGGTGATAGTTCATGTTTTGGTCAATCTTAACCTCTCTTGGTGTCACCATCTGGTGTAAGTGAATGATAACTTCGCTCAATGGAATATAGTTTAACGTGTTATACAGTCTTCCCATTATGGCACATGGGTATTTCTGGTTACGAAGTATTAGTACTGACTACGGTTTCCCCTTTTTTACTTGGCTTTCGACCCATCCGTCAGGCAGCAGTGAACAATCCACGAATTGCATATTTGCTTTCGCTCACCGGACTCCTTGCCTTTACAGTTACAATGCCTGAAGTTCGTCTGTTTGCTGTTGCGGCAGGTGTTATCTTCACTTGTCTTGCCTGGAGCGGCAGCTTCTACGCTGAAAGGTCAAACCCAGCCAGGCTCGAAGCAAAAATTACTGCCTTCTCTCTCGGGCTGATTGCATCCAGCATCGCTAAGTTTGCTAACCATAGTAACAACCCTATCTGGCCCATTATGAACGCGGAGAATGGAGGATGGAACAAAACTGGGCTTGTTCTGGCCATCTTAGCGGTCTTTCGCTCAACAAGAAGGGCTTCTTCTACCCATGGAGAACTTCCACTGCCAGCATCAGGGGTGAAGAACGAGACTTCAATTTTTGCAATAATTGGGCTAGGAGGTTTGCTTTTCGGGCTCCATTCACTACTCTCTGATTCTAGCACCATGATTCTCTGGGTTTGGGATGGATATCCAGTCAAAGGTCCTCTTGCGGTTCCACATGGCGCATGGACTATTCTAGCCATGGGTGTGGGCTTCCTCATTGGATTATACAGAAGCGATTTAGCGCAGACCTGGACTCTTTATGGTATTGCATGCACTTCAGCAGCAATTTTCTATGGAAATTCTGGGTGGTTTGGATATTATGGTGCCCTTGTGCTGGCCGCGTATCTCATGGCACTGATCCCATCGTTTGTTCAATCTGCAGCCAGGCACAGCCCTGGAAAGACTTTCGGCTCTGCCTTTATGTTCTACAATATTATTGTTCTAGCGCACGTTTGGGTAGTTGCTTACGCGTTTGTTCCCGGTGGCCCCTTACTCCGCGAGAGAACAGACTTAGTTATGGCCGGGATGATGCTCATGATAGGTGCTGGTGTCTTTGCAACCACGAGCTACCGCTCAAACATCTCCAAATCAAGGCTACACGAATCTCCTACAAAGAGCCGTTTCAGAACATACTCAGTTTACTCTTTGGCTGTACTCGAGTTATTTTCTGCATCTGTTGCCTACATTCGTTTCCCATCGCTCGACTATGAACCCTACAATAAAGATGCGAAGGTTGTCACTGCCGGAATCTGGACTGTGCACTTTGCATTGGATAATGATATGTGGAGTAGCGAGAGGCGTATGAGGGATGTTATTAAGGAGTTGGAGGTCGATGTTATTGGACTGCTCGAGTCAGACCTTCAGCGTATCATCATGGGTAACCGCGATATGACCCAATTCCTCGCTGAGGACTTGGGAATGTACGCAGACTTTGGGCCTGGTCCGAACAAGCACACATGGGGTGCTGCGTTGTTATCCAAGTTCCCCATCGTCAACTCAACACACCACCTCCTCCCTTCTCCAGTGGGAGAGCTTGCTCCTGCCATCTTAGCGACTCTAGATATGTACGGCGAAATGGTCGATGTCCTAGTTTTCCACAGTGGACAGGAGGAAGATGTTGAGGACAGGAGACTTCAGTCCGAGGGTATTGCAAAATTAATGGGAGATAGCCCGAGGCCACTTATCTTGTTAAGTTACCTCGTGACGGAACCTAAAAAGGGGAACTATAATACCTATGTTAGCGAGCAGAGCAGGATGAGAGATATTGACCCTAGTGATTGGGATCGATGGTGTGAATATATCCTCTATCGAGGTTTAAGGAGGATCGGCTATGCAAGGGTATCTCGAAGCACCATCACAGACACCGAGATCCAGGTATGCCCTTATCTCAAGTTTGTTTTCCCGGCCGCAGAGCTGACAATATCTTTAGCTGGGCAAGTTTATTGTTGGTATGTCCGAGGGTAGTGATACAATTGTCCCTGAGTCAGATATCCAGCCACAGTTCAGATTCCCAGCCATGTTTAAGGGCGAGGGCGTCCGAGGTCATGCCTACCATGTGTTGGATGGCGAGCCACGGTAGGTGCATGGAGACTCTCTCAGATCCTGAACATCGAAAAGCTGACATCATTAAATAGATACTATATGTAATATACAATCCATTGCTTTTATCGTTTATCTTATTTTTACCTTTCCGTTTTTACATTATATACCACTGGAGTACCTTTCTTATGTCCATTTACATACTTTGCCACTATTTATTTCCTTATATTGTCTATTATAGAAGAAAGGCCATATAGGGTCATGATAGCTGGCTGAAGGATGAAGTGGCACTATAGTTTGCTAGGTTGATAATGAGAGGATACCACACAATTACATGTATGTATCATGTCTGCACATAGGGATCTTGAACTGGGGTTAAGCGCGGGCGGTTAGGGGACTCTTATGGGCTTAGGAGTTTTGTGCGTGAATGAATATGCACTCAAACTTCACTTTTTTGTAATAAGTCGGCCCCATCAAGAACGCTCATAGATAATCACTCGCTAAAGTCGAGAAAACTAGCCCTAGCCCTAAGTCATCTTTATATCACGTGCCATTACCGTTTCAGAGCCGCAAAAAGTGGGATGAAAAAAAAAAAAGAGCCGAATATTCTCGAATGGCAACAACACCACACAACATATATTGACTCCAACCCCACAGTTTCACCAAAAATACGCCCCTCGTGCGCCGAGCAAGATACAGAGCCTGAATTGACAATAATATCCCAATGTTCAGAAATGGCTTCAATGCCACCCGCCGCTCCCTTCTTACGATAGCGCACCCCCGGCCTCATACAATACATCAAGAACTCCCAAGCAGTAATTTTGTATGCATATCTTGCCAATTTCGAAGAGCGCACTCCGCGTCGAAGCACTCTACTGGGAGGCCGGTGAGGAAAGGACGAGGGACCAAATCGGATACCTTTTTGGGTGCCATCAAGAGGCTTGAGGCGCATGTTCAGCACATTGAAAAAACATATGCAGATCGAGTTAAGCAGTACGATGCCCAGCAGGTTCGTTGTTAGCTCTTTCATTAGGTGCCCTCATCTTCCAATTGAGGTACTGACCATTCATATGTAGGAGTTACCAGATGTTAAGATCACCGACGAAGTTACCGACCGTGCCTACAAATCCCTCATGGCGCCGGTGACGCCGCCCCGAGCTGCGGCGAGTTTCCTCCCGGAGCCGGTAACACCATTAGATCAACTTCCAGCACCAGCCCTAGCACGAATTGGGGTCGCCACAAAGCTGATAGTGATGCAAGGGAAGCAGGAGTTGAACTGGGATACAATGCTGGCAGAAATTGAGTTAAATGGAGGCCTGCAGAATATGAATACCTCGGAAGTGAATAAAATGGTTTCATTAGTTGACGTGGACCAGAGGGCGGCATTGTCGTCGAAACTATTGGCGATGATGAAAAGCTCTAATGTGCAGCCTAATACATTGACCTTTGATCTTATGATGTTAGCACACGCGGCGGTAGGTAACCCAGCGGGGGTTAAGACATTATTTGAAGATATGAAAGAGCGTAAGAATTCCTGCGTCACCACCCCCGAAGCATCTGCTGACATTTTGCAATAGGGGGCCTCACGCCAACCGTGTACTCATATGGCCACCTTTTAAAAGCCCACTCCCAGCAATCTGACGTTCAAGAAGCAACCAACGCAATTCAAGAAATGCATGCCCGCGGCATCCTACCCAACCTCGTCATCTATACTACCCTTATTCAAACTTGCATTAACCGAAACCAACTCGAAACAGCCTGGCAAATCTTCAACCTTATAAAACTCAAATCAGCCTCCACAGCACCAGATGCAGAAACATATACTCTCATGATACACGCCTGCGCTATCAACGGCGAAGTTGAGCGTGCGCTGGACTTATATACCGATATGACTACCCGGAGAGGACTGGAACCAACAAATGAGACCTACCATGCACTCATTCATGCGTGTGCATTAAGGAAGGATTATTTTACTCAGGCATGGAGTTTTGCAACAGAGATGCAGGCTCGGGGACTAAATGTCAACCGCCTCTATATAAATACATTGCTACAGGCGTGTGGGCGGACAGGAGAACTCACACGGGCAAGACTTCTTGTTCGACATATGATGCGATCCGCCCGTACCAGCGAAGATCTACTCCCGGACGAAATCTCATTCCAGAACCTACTTCGCGCATACGCGACATACAAAGCGCCGGGTGAGAATAAACGCCGTGATGTGAAGGGTATTCTTGTTGGGGGAAGGGCCACCGCTGAAAAGGAGGGCGAGAAAAAGGGAGAAGAAGCTGCCTTTATTGTGGCAGGGCCTGTGAGATTAGAAAAACGACAGGAGGGACAGGAGGAAGAAAAGGTGCCGTTTTTAGAAAAGAGCGTACTCTTGACCCATAAGGAAGTAATATCGGAAATTCGACAAGTATTTGGTTGGATTAGGGAGAGTAGGCCTGAGTTTATCAGCACCCAGCTGCTCAATGCCTACCTTGAAGCTTGCCAAAATATTGGCAGTCGCCCTGGCTTCAGGGAAGTAAAGAAATGCTACTCCCGCTACTTTTCCACTGAGCCTGGCATGGCCGAAGAGGAGTCTTACACATATTCTGGGAAGGCTCCGATAGAAAACGAAGAAACTATCAGCGATGAAACCGCAGAAGAAGACGAAGAAGAGTCAGAACAAGAAGTTCCGCCCCCACCCCCGCAATCACCGAACAGTTATCAATCTACTCACAAATATACAAGCCCACCACCACCACCCCCGCCTCCTCAATACCCTCTCCCTCCTCGTAACATCTACACCTTCTCCACCACCCTGCAGGCGGCCTACAAAGACCGTGATCTAGCATTTGCCCGTCGGGTTATGGCGGACCGGGAACAATACAAACGAACAGTATCTTACCAAAGCGTATTCCCAGAAGAGCGTCGCAAGCACGATTTCTACGCTGAGTGCATAATGATTGATATTTTGGCCGCCTGCGAATACCTTGGCGAAGCGGTTGAGAGGCTCGAGGAGAACCTGGAGCGATTCGAGTGGAAAGAGGAGCACCTAAAAACGCTGTATACAAGGGCTGTGCAGCTGGAGGATTGGGGTACTGTGAGGTTGTGTAATAAGATTTCTGGCAAGGAAGATGATCGATTCTAGTTGAGCGGTGTGTTTTCATGACGATATATATACAGTTTTTTTCTTCTTTTATACTCTAGAACTCCGCTTTTAGGGGATGGTGGCGTGTATGGTATGCTGGTGTATGTGCGGGACTTATACTTTGTAAATTTGTAAATGTATGTACTTACATGTATTGGGACATAGAACAAAATTATGAACAATTAAACGTTAATAAAAAATTGTCCTCTGTCCTATGGATTGAGATCTTGTCTATATCTCATACTACTCAGCCCTAATCTAGCATCAATGGGAACCTACATGTAGTCTTAAATAGATGTAATCATTGAACGATCGAAAATTTGATCCCTACCTCTTCCCCTTAACTATATGTAAGTATACCCCAGTGAAATACTTTACTAATACATGTGCTTCCCCCCTTTAGTCTTTTTCTACATATGGTCCCAGAAGCTTCGAAGTCGGAATAGATACATATATTTACAATAGCGCTACGGTAGTATTGCCGAATTCAAATGTGATTTCGGAGATAATTCTAGATATTTTGAAGAGCGGCAGTACTTATAAAACCCGACACCTCTCTAATAGCCCGATAAATGTGTATTTTATGCCTTTTCCCATACACTTTTCCCATACAAAGGGAATCGGTAAATGAACTAGGAGATGCATTTGCATGTGATGTCTGATGTAAATGTATCAACAGATGCTTTTACATACACTTACCCACACTCCGTCCGCACCGGCGCTAGCAATTTAAACTTTAAGCTCCGGTTAAGACCTCCTGTCCCGCCATTGTAGACAAGCCCCGGTAGTGTAGTGGTTATCACGTCTAGAAACTCAGCACGTAGTGACAGAGCTGTGAGGGAAACTTGGGTTCGAATCCCAATCGAGGCATTATTTTTTGTTTTTTTATTGTTTCGTGCCTCCCCTTTATCAATACAGTCAAATCTCGCTGAGTTACTAGTAAATAATTTGTATCAAAATGATGGTATAGTAGCTATAAATAAGCATTCTCTAAATGTTAAATAGTCTAGGTTCAGTTCCTGATGCAGCAGGTTTTTCGAATATTTTTTTTATTTCCAGGGCTAGGGTTTTGGTAGTTGGGAAGTGTGTATGTTAGTTAAGTCGTTCAATTTCCCTAATTACACATTTCCTGATTCATTTACACACACATTTACATGATTCATTTCCCGGGCTATTAGAGCTTCCGAAGAACGCGAGCCTCAGTAACTGCCGCACTTAAAGTTTTACCATATTACTACCGTAAGTTCGGCTTGGTAAAGGGAGGATACATGTAGTAATACAACATGTAATACTATACCATAGCACTACTAACCGAATATCCTCGGCGTCCATACAGCAGTCATGCGGCAGTGTTACAGCGTTTTAATGAACGAGCCAACCAACCAATCAATCGATAATCAACACTCGGTAGTATCCTGTTCTAAGGCCGAGTGATTTTTTATGATCCACGTTGCTAAGAACAGTCCCATTCCTACCCACACCACAACACCACAACACACGCCCCGCTTGCCAACAAAAACATCATAGGTCATTATTCCGCGGATAGATATTGCATTACCCCAGAGTGGCAGCAGTAGCGCACGTTTAGATAACTAATTACTTCATTTATTATAGTAACACATATACCTCGCCGAGAGGCAATTAGATACTCGCTTTTCGGAACTATGCCGGTACAACATCAGGGTCGATCACCTATTATACGGAATGCTCGAGTGTCCAGGTGACAGCCAAGCAAATCGAGTGATATACTATGAAGATGAAATGAAATCAGCGAAAATAAGAAAGGCCGAGGATGAGAATTTTCGAAACTGTAACTGAGCTTAAGTTCATTGACCGTTTTTAGGGCACGAGAGCGACACCTTCAAGCGACGTCGCAAACCACCTAGCTGTATCATCACACCAACAATGGCGTATTCTGATCGTATGCGGGACAAAGTGTGTACGATCAATTTTTTTTATTTTTTACTCATCCCTACCGATACACCCACATCTAGGCCGTGACCACAGACTCTCATGATCCATGCCACTGGCTCCGTCCGTACTGTACTAAAACATCTGGACCGAATATCTGGGTCTCCGCATCCACATGTAGGTACTCTGTACCTACATGTGCCTATCTGCGATACCCTACTTGCATAACGAGCACCTGCATTACAGTACCGCCATAAGTGCGCCTCAGACACCATCGGAAGTTCCCGAAACACCCATTTATGATATCACTTTTTCTCCCAACCTACCAGCCCTACCAGGCGGGTTATCATCAGGGTCAAGGCTGCGGGGTTGGGTCAAGGGTAGTACTTTTCGTGTGTCCTGTTTGGGACTTAAGGTAATCATTCATGTATACATACATGTATGTACTTCTACATGTAGTGGTCCGTACTATCCTAAGTCAAATTGTTTTGAAGATTTTCAATATCTAATATACATGGAAGGCATTAATTAATTAGACTTATAAAGCTTGCTAGACCAGTTAAAACTAGTGCCACACTTGAGGCAGATCATATGAGAACAACCGCCATCTTTTTGAACCCTAATTCCACAGCTATAGTTTGGACAGGTCCTTGTATGTTTATTGAGGTAGATTTGGCTTAGCTTCTCGTTTTCCACGGCGCCAGTCTTTCTCCGAGCCTCAATAGCTCTAGCCTCAACAGCTCGAGCCTCAACAGCTCGAGCCTCAACAGCTCGAGCCTCAATAGCTCGAAACTCAGCAACTCGAGCCTTGGTCTCGGCCATTACCTCCCTCTGGGCTGTTTCAGATGCCATTTTATCGAATTGCGAACAGAGAGCACCCTCATGCCACACTACACGATGAATCAAGCACATCTTTTGCTTACATCTGCAACAAGTGATCATTGACCCATCTTCCCTGGAGCGGGTATAGAAATTCGACCCACAGCCGGCCCTAAGACAACGACCAAAATCTCCAGAAAATTCTATCAAGTGTTCGTAAAGTTTTAGGCCGTGCGCGGTGGGGCCCACCAAATCACTGATCTCAGAAGACGAGAGTTTGGCAGGGCATTGAGGACACAGCGGGGGATAGGTTTGCTTTACCATTTCCCTAATAGAGGTTCTGATACATGGCATGCATA
The DNA here is from genome assembly GCA_024713875.1 of Morchella sp. 2016-57. Classification (NCBI taxonomy): domain Eukaryota; kingdom Fungi; phylum Ascomycota; class Pezizomycetes; order Pezizales; family Morchellaceae; genus Morchella; species Morchella sp. 2016-57. The sequence continues at coordinate 480,877 of JAMGZE010000011.1, forward strand.
CGGACACCTCATGAGCGCAGGATTTGGTGATTGCACGTTTCGGACGCTGAGCGATTGGTATTGCGTCTAAACACACAAGGCATTTGAACTTATTGCGAAGGGAGTACCACTCGGAAACACTAGAGACACTGTGAATGTTGGGAAACTCTGTAACAAGTGCAAAGGTTGAAACAACCAATTTAATCAGTAGAAATTGTGGGGTGATAGATCCAACTGGGAATATGCTTACCACCGAAACTCATCCAGGGATAAAGTTCTCCCAGCATCAGCCAAACCATCAGCCAAACCGAACAAATCAGAGTAGCCCAAATTGCTAGAATTATCATGCTTTCGGGGTTCGAGAGAGGTTTGTGGATTAAGAGGGCATCGAATAACCAAGTATACGACCCCACTTTCCTCGAATCATTGGGGGGTGATGTACCCATGAAGACAGGCTTTGCAGATGGATATGAGGTCATGCTGGCAGGTTGATGTAGTCCTTGTGGGAAAAAATGTTGGGTTCTTATGAATATGACAAAAGTCACAATACCTAGAGATATATCCGCCAACCGTGCGACTATAAAGTCTCCTCTTTGATATGTACATTTCTGAAGGGGATATAAGAAGATATATGCGAGCGTACCAAAATCTTTATCATTTACACCTAGCACAAATGTCTCCCGTAGCCATAACTCGAAGGCGATAGATCTCCTTTTCTTTTTTCAAAGAATGTTGTAAGACGCTAGGGAGGAAATGGTAAAAGAGGTCTGGATCTAGCTAGGCTTCGCCCAGATCTTCCAAAGATCTCGTGAATATAAAAGAAACTTCTTTAGACCTACCCGGAGTACTTATTTCTAGAAGATTACCGGTGGCTCTAGCATTATCTAAGGCTGGCGAGATTTCGAGTGACATTTCAAGATTCTGTATGATTACATAAGCGTCCACCTTCAAAGCAGATTGCCTACGCGATGGACAACCAGTTACACCTACACAGATCAGCGCAAAATGGAAGTAAACCGCATGCGAAAGATTGAGGTCCAGTATTCAGAGGATATCAAATATCTCTATGATAATCTCCGCCAGGTAGCTAAGGAAAAAATCGACCAACACCTACCCCCAGGAGCTGCCGACCACGATGATGAGCTGCGGAAGCGCGTCGAGAAGATGCTCACGGAGGTCCGGTATTGCCCAGCTCCGCGCCCGATGGCTCCTTTTTCTTGCTGCGCTGACCAAGCTAACCTGTGGGAAACTTCTGGTTTGAACAGTATATTCATCGGACATTCGAGCACGCCCTAGTAAACATCTCTGTGAACGGTTTAGAGGCGGGCCCAATAGAGACCTACACTTCTACGAGCAAGGAGGAAGAAGTTGAACCCTACGACCGAAATCTACATGACCGCTTCACGGCGCTCCAGGCCCAGCTAGACAATGAGACGGAGAAAGTGGCAAAACTGCGCCGAGAAGCGCCCTCCAATGCTGCTAAAGCGTACGAAGATGCGCTCAAGAGAGAGCTCGATGGCGATGAAAGAATAATACAGTCACTGGCGAACGAAGATATCACCGATGCGGAAGCAGGAAGTCTGGGGATTAGGCCATTGGAAAGAAAAGAGGATATTGAGGAAGATTATGCGAGAACTGCGGAAATCTTGAAAGTGCTGCAGACGGTAGGCCGCTCTACTCTCCCTGGGATAACTCATGCAGGAAGAAACTAACACCCTTTTAGAGCTTGCCAGCCACGGCTCATAAGCTTACTCGTGCTAATGATGCTCTTGACTACGTCCAGTCAAAACGGTAAAATGATTGTGGCGTTTCTTTCGATTTTGTATTACTAACATGGATATGCGAATCTTTTTTTTTTTTTTTAATTTGGGCGTATTGCGGTAATGGATACCATGGTTTATGAATCATTTGAAGAACTCTAGAGTATAAATATGTACCTGCGTCCATGTCGCGGCCTTTTAAACCCGTTCCTAGGCTACTTTGTTGATATCTACAAACAGTACTGATGGCCTGCTTAATTTTTCCGCAAGTATATTCTCGCGTTGGATTTGCATAGAATCGATCTATAGAGTCTGATAAGAGTATCCCTTAAGATCCTTATATGAGGGACCTATATAAGCATCCCTCCGAAACCAAATATGACAGAATGTAACCCGAATAAGATATAGATGGATTACCAGGGCCACAACGACCAGATAGAGTCATAGTATGGGAAAGGGCGATATAATCTGCAATGTTGATTATACAGTGTTATATGAGTATATACATGCTAGGTACATATAGGGTAGACATTATTCTGTCGTATATAATGCAAACAAACGGGTGGACACGTCTCGGGGGTGTCGTTCTTTAAAACGATACGCTAAGTAAACCTCATATCCCACTAACTTTTATCAACTCATCATACCCTATATCTCATACCCTTCTAGAATGTTAGGACAAATCCGACAAACCAATCCATTCCCACAACGGTACAATTGTGCCTGGGTTCACACAACTCAAATCAAAAGTTATATGGAGTCAGTACGTGCTCGGATCCCAAGATCAATCCTGTTGAGGTCATCGACATGGGCTCGTAGTTCAGAGATTTAAAAACTAAGACTTGGTTTCCAGCGGTATCCCTCAGCGAGTTCAGTGTATAGCCCTCGAGACTTTTACTTGTCACAACTAGTTCCGCCGCAATTGATCCAGAACATCATACAAAATCACCCGGCGGGTTCATCAGCTCTCGAGCCTTGGCTAAGGGAGGGTATGCTCACAACCCTAGTCTTACCTACTTAGACTTACCGTGCTATGGAGGCAGCCGCGTTGCGCATACTTTAAGAATCAACCGCAGCGTGCCTACATACCCAGATGTACCTTCGCCCAGATCGAAATTACACCCTGCCCCTCCCCCCCCCCACATTACCTGAGGCTGAGGGTACCTAAATCACGTCACTAAGCATTCTCGATGTACCGGATGTACCGGAAAACAAACAACACCAAGATTGGCTGCAGTCTACAGGGTACCAGGTGCATAAACGCATAAACACATATCCCACATCCCCAGGCACGAGACAACGCATGAGTGTTAGATTGAGGTGCAGCACATGTAAAGTACTTCTTCGCGCTCTAGATCCAAAACCAGTTCAAACACCTGCCTTACAACCCTTGCCTGGGGAGAACAGGGTCAAGGGTACGGACAAGCCTCGAGATAGACTTGAGGAAAGATGGGTGAAAAGCAATATACTTACATACAAAAACGTTCGCTACTGGGGTGGAACAAAGTTGTATCAAAAGCAAGCAACAGAAGGGGAGAAACAGAAAAAGAAAACTGCGTTAATCCCTCGGGTTGAAGACAAGGGTAGAAAGGCAGAATAGAGAACTGAAACCAAAGCCCGCAGATTGGTGGGCAAGAAAGGATGTAGGAAAAACATACTCCAAATCAGTGCACGCAAAAAAAGAAAGAATTGAGCCCCCATGAAAACAGAAGAGCAAGGAAAAGCGGACGAACAAAAAGAACAGAGCTCCCAAAATCCAAACCAAATAAACCAAAAATAAAAGCCAATCCTGTGATCCCAAGCCCTATCGTATTCACAGCTAAACCATGCCATCCGGTGCCTCACCATACTTACGTAGGGAAGAAAGAAAAAAACAATTGCAAACTCCAAATGCGTTGATATAAATTAGAAAATAAACAGAAGAAAAACCGACGACCCAAGCGTCATTGTTGGATCTTTAGACCCGTACAATCCCAAATGAAAACTGGATCATATGAAAGAGAAAGATCCCGTAAAAAAAAAAAAAAAAAAAAAAAAAAACTCCTGCTCGCTTCCCCGCGTAATCCCTTCCCCTTCCTACGAAGGGAAAAAGCTGTCGTACTCCTCTTCCGTGATGATAATCTCATGCACTGTCTCAGGCTTCTGGATCCCGTTATGAATTGTGATATCGGACGATGATGGCAAAAAGATATCTGTCAATCCCAGAACGCCACTAGTCAGCATTCCACCTTTCCTCGTCAGGGTAGCTAACAACGACCCCACTAGCCATTTAGCTGTCTAACCAGCTAGCTAGATAACTGTCCAGGGCCAACAACTAAAAACAGTCCAAACAAAAAGAAGGAAAGGAATAATGAAGAAAGAAAAGAAAAAGGAAACGGACCTTGATTCCAATCGAAACCCTGGGATGTCTTGACGCATGTTATCTATCTCCCACCAACCCAAGAGTTAGCCGACCACACTACATACCACTCACTACACACTAGCCTAGCGAATTGTGGGGAAGCAAAAATGCGGGGGGGAGAGAAGGCGGAAAAGAGGGCAACAGAGGGAGAGATAAGGGCTTCTTCTTACCAGCCGAGGAGACCCGTCCCGAACACCCAGGTCGAACACTGAGTGCTCAACACGGCTGACTGAGGAGCCTACAGAAAAAACAAACATCAGCACGTTTTACTTGATTTCACGCATTCATGAGAGCAACATACTCAGCAGCGATGGCCGCTTCCTGTGGTACATCATTCCCGAGCTGGACGATGACGACGATGAGGAAGAGGAAGATGACGAAGTCGAGAGACGGGTGGGTGATGTAGGGCCCGACGATGAGGCGGAAGAAGGAGACCCGCCGGATCTAGTGGGGATACAGATGGCGGCTGAGGACATGGTCAAGGTAGTTATCTGCCTTTTTTTTTTCTTTTTCTTTTTTTACTTCAAATCCCTTTCCTTTCTATCGTTGTGAAGAGGAGGAGAGGAAGGAAGGGGGGGGGTTGAGTTTCTTTCTTTCTTTATTGGGTACGTGGGTTGGGTTATCGTAGGCTGCTGGTTGATTGAGCCGGCCAGCGCGCGGAACTTTTGGGGGGGGAGAGGTGGGTAAACCGGAACGGGGTCGATCAAATGGAAGCTTTTGAAGCTGCAGACAATGACGAATACCACAGGTTTTTTTATTCGCAGTGCAAGACGGCAATGACAAGAATAGGAAGAAGTCTGGAGAGTGAAACGACAGCCAGAAAGGAAGTAAAAGGGAAACAAGAATACTATGTTTAGGGTGGGCGGCGGAGGCGGCGGTAGTGTACAAACAGACGGACCTGAGGTAGAGAGAGAGAGAGGAAGAAGAGGAGGAAAGGAAGGAGGAGACGAAACAATAGAGACAAAAAGGCTTAAGTATGTGTGTATGTTGGGAGGTGGGATTGGGGGGGGTGTGGGCACCTATAAATGAGGCCGCGACTGATCAATGACTGACTGACTGATTGACACAACCCAAGGCTCATGGTTCCCGGACAGTCTTTCCCAACTTCCCCCCCACCTTGACTCAGCTCGGGATGCATGGCATGACTCCACGTCGCTCTCGCGTCGTTCTTTACTGGTATCGCTAAATTCTTTCTACTAGAGTATGGCCCCCGGAGCCGAAATGGGCGCGGCCACTTTTATAAACACTAATCTACAAGACCTCAGCCTCACACTCCACTATCTTCCTCGGCGCCGAGAGCCTATGCGCCGAATCCTACACGCGAGCACTCTAAAATAAACGCCACAGCAAATCAATTAACAGTTCACGACATTTAATAGAGTGTATTAGCCACATCCATATTTTCAAATTTTTAAGTTCAAATTTCAAGCTCTTAGCGGGCTATCCACCAAAACCTGCCACCAAGAACTAAATATTTAGACCTAGAAGTTGTTGGCTAATACGCTCTAATAATTAACTATAAAACCCACAGATTAAGCCCCCGACTGTGGTAGAAAAAAGAAAAACCATTCCGATGCAACCATTGATCTAAAAGAAAGCCAGAAAAACATCAAGCATGCTCTTATATAATTAAAAAGAATAAAAACGGAACCAACCACGTTCACCAACCCTCTCTGTAGCTATAACAGAGCAGAGGAAGGGCGTCTCTTCAACAGGGAACACCGATGTAGTCCGCAATCTGCCGTCTACGATCCTCAACCAGGGTATTCGCGGGCAAGGCTGGAAGTCCGAGTGCTTGAGAAGCGGCTTGAAGTTGATTTGCTGAGAATCATGAAATATTAACAAGGACCACATTAGACCTTTTAAGTTAGGGTTATAGCAAAGATTTAATTGTCTAACATACAATTTTTTTGTGTGCGGTAACTATTCACTAATTGCTAATAGGGAACACTTGCCAGTAAACGCTGAAAGGTGACGGCGGGTTGCCGGCAATATATGGTCATTCGGTATTGCAGCTGGGTATCGGAGCGGTGCGAGCTCACTAGCAGAGGCATTATAGCCTCATTGGCAGAAATTGCTGCTAGTTGAACTGTGAGTCATGCTGTCTGGCCAAACGAGGACAGGCAAAGACTTACTCGTTTTGAACCAGCCCAACCAGGCCTTGTAGTTGTATCTAAGTTTTGCAATCCGGCCTCCGAGTTGTGCTTGTCCTTGTGCAATCTGGTCTCGAAGTTGTGCCAGTCCTTGCTCAAAAAGAGCGGCCATCTGCTAGCGGTTGGCGTTGCTCTCTTCTCGGATTGCGTTGCTCTCTTCTTGGATTGCGTTGATCTGCTGTTGCAAAGCATCTCGATCTGGCATATTCAGAATCAAGGGGATTTCATCTCGAAGGATTTGTAGACCATCGGCAAGGCGTTGGAAATCTGCTTGAGCCATCGTATCCGTCTGAAGTGTAGTATTGTAAACGAGCTGAGTACCGAAGAAGTCCTTTCTCCCAAAATAGATTTTGCTCCGTATGTGTAGATCGAGTAGTGAGGTTGAAGGAGAGCGAAAGCTCTCTCTTTATAGTTACAACTCCAGAGGCCAAGCCACATAGCATAACATACATGTAGCAACGATTGACCACAATAGAGAGTATTTACCAAGTTTCAAAACCGATAATTTACACTTCGCCACATTAAAAAGCGGTTGACCTAAACCGTCAATTTTGACCAATTTTCTAAAGTGATACACCCAGAGATGTTTACTATCATACTGTGCGTAGTTTATATCCTGCCAGGGTATTTCAGTGAAGAACCCAGTTGTCGATCGGTTGTTTTATCGCTGGCTTGAAGTGTTTTATCTATCCTATCGGGAACTTCAGGGTCGCATAAAACGTTCCTGGGGGGGGGGGTTGCTATTAGGTAGGGATCCACCCCCCCATAGCAAGCAGCTAGCCAGAAAGCAGTCTAGACCTGAACCAACCATGCATCCAAGCCTCATTGCGTCGTTCATCGAGATATCTGCATAAACGGACGGGGGGGGGGGCTTTGTTTTTACCTACAGAAGAAGGGAATGGTATCTCCGTTCGCTCAGGAGGATGGGTTTTCACCACCACCACCCCTCCAAAAACCAGGCCTCCAATGGTTTTGTTTGCAATTTCACCTCTCCCCACCGAACCACGTATGTAGATGCCTACAAGTAGGTACCTACATACGTACAGAGGTCTTTTGCTAAGAGGTGATAATACCTTTAATTGTGGGTACAGCTATTCCAGCTAGAGTAAAAGTAGCTAGCTAGCTACAACGACGGATCGCAATTACCGATATCGATCAACACCCCAACCCCCCGACACCGATCCCGACCGCGACGCGCAACAGATCAGATTAGATAAAAAACAAACTGTCGCCATTGCATTGCATCGAACCCTCGTTCGCAAAAAAGAAAAAAAAGGGCATCCTCCTCTACTCGCAAACTCCTGACGTTTGTAAAATGGACCGCTATTGCATGCCATACAAATTCGCGCCAAGTCCAAAATTTACTATGGTATGCAATAGTGGCCCATTTCACAAACGCCAGGAATTTGCGAGTACTCTAGAGTAGTAGTACATGCGGCTACATGTATGTATGTATGTAGCCAAGGTCCCCGCGCTTGAACACCCAATCCAATCCCCAACCCGCAGAACAGAAACCGAGCGTTGCGTGGGGCTCGAAACGCACTTCCCGGCGGAAAAAAAAAATATAAATAAACAGATATAAAAAAAAAAGGTTGGTTCTAAAAAAAAAAAAAAAAAAAAAAGGTCTTGTTTCTGTATCAGGTGTGTTGGTTGTAGCGGTTGTGGTGGTAGGGTTTCCGTCACCAGCTATCACTGACTGCTACATAAGTAGAGTAGGCAGTCGTGAGGTTTCACTATGGAACTACATGTACTACTACGTACTGTACTCAGGTAATGACCATCCCCGGCCCAACCCAACCCAACCCAACCATCCAACATTGCAGGAAGAAAAAAAAAAAAGGTACCTTTGTGACCTGGGTACCCCCCATACATTGTAATGTATATACTTTAAAGCAGTTCCCCCTGTTGGAAGTAACTACTGGGAAAATATAAAAATAAAAAAAACCAAACCAAGCCCAAAGCAGAAAGTAAAAACCCCAACCCAGAGAACAAAAAAGTAATAGTGAACATATAAGAGACAATCCCTTTCTCCACACCCCCCCCCCCCCTCCCCAATCTAGTTCGGCCCCGCCGAAATGATAGCAACAGCTTTTTTTTTAGCATCAAAGATCAGCGGTAAGTAAGAGGCGGCGGTGGTGGTGGTTGTAATAGTAGTAGTAGTAGTAGTATAGTAAACTTGCCTGCATCTATACATACGTATACGAACGGGGGGTATCGTAGGTGCGCTAAACCGGACAAATAGAACAGTAATAGACCACCAAATAACGGTGTCGAAGGGGGGTGCGAAAGTGAAAGGGGACACAAAAGATATGTATCAAAAAAAAAAAAAAAAAAAGTAGTTAAAAGAAGATAAGACCTGAACCGGTGATAATGTAGAAAGAATAGAAAGTCAAAAGGAGAATGGACAAAAAAGCGAGCAAATCAAAGCAAAAAAGAGCCACCCCACGACTTCCAAGACCCCCAATCAGCAACGCAACGATAAACAGCACAGAAACCACACATATCTCAAACGTTATCCCATTACCGAAAAAAAAATATGTTCCCAAGTTTCTCCCCAGAATTTCCCTACCAACATACTCCCCTGAGACCAAGAAAAGAAATATTTAAAAAGAGAAAAGGAAAAAAGAGCAAGTAAAAAAATGGGCGGACTAAAAAAAAGTAACAAAAAAATAGTCCAGAAAAACAAACGAAACTTCATCCCGTTCATATCGTATCAACTGGATCCTTGTGACTACACTACCAGTTCTTCTTCCTCGCAAATCTCTTATTAAGCAGGGCTAAGACTTTTGGCACATTGAACTGAACGTATTCCAGATCCAGTTCATCATGGTTGTTCTGTTGCATTTCCAGGAGATCGTCCAGTTTGAGATCAAGCTCCAATAGCCCTCGGTTACGGCCTGAAAGTGAGTCCACTGTGAGCTTATGTACCTTTATAGCTAGACAACCCGGTGTTATATCCGGGCCAGGGTCCTGGGGATGTAAACCTTTATAGTGTAGAGAAATGACGAATGTCCCTGGCGAAGGCGAAGTGATTGTGAAAAAGATATTCGCACGGCTATTTTAAGGTTAATTCAGTCATTTCCTTGATAGTGTTCAGGTTATATGAACGTACCGATTATCAGGAACATTACTCTTCTGAATAACACCCTCCTTCTCCAGCTGCTGATGAGTAAATTTATAGGGTCCGAGAACATGTTGCTTTTGCTGTTTGCTCCTCTGTTTTCCTTCTGATTGACTGCGTACATTGTGCAGATAGGATTTATAGGTTTCCAACTGGCTAACCAGGTACGCATTATGATCCCGTATTGTCTTGTAGACCTCATCCAGCTTCTTTGATTCCTCCAAAACCTTTTCCTTTAATGATCCCAAATGAACAAGTTCTTGCTCGACCTCCTCTTGAAGTATTTGGTAGTTGTCGATATCGGTAATAACGCCCATATCTTTCAGCTGATTTAATAACTCCAAGCCCCTCATTCCCTTACGGAACATCCCCATATCCTTCATTGTCGCCGCAGTATCTGCAATCTTCCTAAGGTTGAGCGGCCTGCGAACCGCAGGCGACATTGGTGGTAATGTTCGTAAAAGCTGTACAAATACTGACTTTGCCTCCATAAAGTACACATCCTCTTGGGTGATATCCAGTGCTGCCGAAATGTCTGTAAGGTATGTGTTAGCATAGCCGCCGGAAGGAAGAAACCACCCATCGACCGTACCATCAATGGCACTCTCCCATCGGCTGAAAAGTGGCAAGTTGATGGCCCTGTTTTCCTTCCGTGGCAGTTGCGGTGGTGCGGACCCTAGTTCCTCTAGGATAATTGAAAGGTGTTCAGTATCGCGTCCCTGTAACCACCCGAGTTAACCCCTGCCTCCCTTTTCTATAGATTTATCCCCTAAGCTACTTACCAATTCCTTATAATGCTTCTCAAGTAATGAATGGGTAGCGTAGACCTCATTCAAAGTGATATTCAACTCCAAGTCCTTTTTAGACAGCGCAACATAATTATCCATCTCTAGCGACTCATAAAAGTCCCCAACTTCACATAGATCATTCAAAAACTTGTTGATCCGGACCTTATTGTTTGATACAAAGGGGGAAAGCTTTGCCATGTACGGCTCCTTTGAGTATGATGGCTTGTTGGCCAAATTCTGCAGCATCTTTGCAATCAAAGTCAAAGTTCTTCGCGGGTGCTCAGATGGGACGTTATCGATAAGCATGTATGAACGCGGCGTGACAATTGCTGGGTTCAGGAATCTCAGGAAGAAGAAACCCCCAATCAAAGTACAAACAACCTGATCCTTTGCATCCGGGTATTTTCTCCTTGTCAAACTACGAATCTGTTTACAGATCCACCTAATACCATACGGGGTCTCATTGATATTATCAATGATTGTAGCCAAGAAGGTATTTGCAAGCTCCATCAACATTGTCAAACGTGGCTCAATGATCGCCTGCACCTGCGGGTTTGCCGCGGCTTCTTCCGCCGATACACTTCTTGGCATATTGGCCGGCAAAGTACCGGTATCCTCTTCAACATTCTTAACCATTCGTTCATACACCTTCAATGGGTTGATTTCCAGATTAAGATCCTTCAACTCAATTAGGTTGTTGATCTGTTTCGCCAGTACAACCTTAAGATAGCTCTGTCCGGGACCACGGCGGGTGTAGGTTGTCATCATACGGGATACTGGGGTATTTGCGCGGAGCAGGGATGAGTATTCCGGGGTGGTGTCGAATTGAGCCGACAGTACGGACTTTTAAGGTGTGGGTCAGTAATCATTGCGTTGTGACATATTTTTTTACGCAATTAGCAAGGGCACGTACCTGGAACATAGTAAGCAGTAAATGCTCTTCACGGCTCTCATATTGGTTCCCGTAGATAGTGAACATGACAGTCTGTAGCAGTGAATCGATTTCAGACATGCTGACCAGGCGACATAGCGACGCAATGTGCCGGGGCTCAGATTGGAGCAGGAAGAACAGATTTCCATACTGCTGGGTCTTTTGATCGTTCGGGAACGTACCCTCTTGTAATTCTGACGATTCATCAAAGTGGCTTGCTACCTCATTTTGCTAGGGTGCAACGGCACCAAAAGTTAGCCTTATTGTGCTCCATGGGGAGAAGGGAGCGAAATATCATATGTAAGGAGGTTAGAAACAAACCTCTTCCAAAGCCATTCTGTTTTGAATAAGCAGAGCTATTCGTGAATCCAAATATCTCACATCCTTTTCCAGCACGAAATTCTTCTTCGATTGCGATGAGATTTTCGCTTTTAGGTCGCGAAGCTTTTTCTGAACTGTAGACACAACGGGAAAACACTAAGCATGAGATTCACTTTCCCCCCTACGCAATATATAGAAAGAAGAAAGAAAGAAAAAAATAAAGAAAAAAATAAAGAGAGAGCAAGCTGACCTCTCGCAAGTTCATCCTCAATTTCAATGTCCTTATCATGCGCAGACATGGACAGGTACAGCGCAGTAACACTATACCTCTTTGATGCCCTGACCGATCTCGGTCCATCGGAACCAATGGTGTTCTGTCTTGTAACCGGTGTGAAGCTGGATGTCGCAAAGCTAGACGATGTTGAAGAGGTGGAATTCCTTGCTGAGGGAGCGAGCATTGTGGTGACAGACATATTTGAGGATGAGGCTGAGAAGCCAGGCCGCGGCAGCACGGCAGCTACAGTAGGAAGCGCTATGGTGTCGGTAGTGAAAGGAATTACGCGGTGAAGTTATTTGGTTGTGGTGGGTTAAGCTAAGAGTTGAGGAAGCAGTAACAGTTGTAGTTGTAGTACTGGTATGGTAGTAGTAGTCGTAGTGGTGGAGACGGTGGTTATAATGGCGGTAATAAAAGGGATCGAAGCTGTAAGAGAAGACGCGAAGGAGGAAGGAACAAAGAAATAACCGTTAAGAAACTAGTTAGCAGGCTAGTGGACCGAGCACCGGCGCTGGGTTTAATTAGTTTCCTTTTTTTTTCTTTCTCTCTCTTCTCTCCCTCTCACTTTTCTGGTTGCTGGGCGAAAAGGTTGTTCAGAAGGAGTCGGTATAGCTTGAGCAAAGGAACGAGAAACCTTTGGTTGGTTGTGGTTGGTTGGCTGGACAGACAGCTAGGGAGATTTCTTTAATGCTGTATGTACGAGTAGCAGAGCGATGGTTGGGGGGGGTGGAGAGATGCTACTGAGCAATTAAAGGAAGGAATGGATGGAATTGGAAACGCTTCGAGACAACCGGTGTGATGGGATGGCTGGCTGAGCGATGGGGGAGGGGGGGGGGGGTATGGTAGGCTAGCGGGGAGAGGAGGGGGGTGGAAGTGGAAGAGGAGTTGAAGAGTGTGGAGGGATGATGCTTCTCACTCCAGGCAGAAGAGAGATCTGGACCTGATGCGTGATGTATGTAGTAAGGTGTTATTACTGTTATTTGGTGAACTGTCCTATCAGTTGCCGACTTTACCAAATAAGTGATTATCTAGGCAAAGAGTAAGGACGAACGAGGAGTCGTTGTAATGGATGGATGGAACGGAGGGAAAGAGGGAGGGATTCCGTGTGGGTGTGTGTGTGGTGGGATTGGGGTAGCGAGGAGAGCAGCTGCAGAACAAATGGCGAGTGTGAATGCTACAGACAGCTGCTGCTGCTAAGTCTCTGGTGACAAGAGAGATGACAGGAGTCTGTTCTACCAGGTCCCCTCTCAGGTCCAGAAGTGCTTTCAAAAATAAAAATAAAAAAAAAAAGCAGGTCAGGACCAGGGTTGGTTGGTTGGTTGTGGAACAAGAAGTAACAAGAGGAAGAAGAAAGGACGCGAATCCGAAACGAAACGCAAGGGAAGAAAATAAAAATAATAAAGATACAAAATAAATACAATAAATAGAACAAGTTAGAAATAGTAATTGGAATTCGAGGCGTTGAAAGTTGTCGAATGGTTGAGAAAGAAAAAAAGAAAGAAAAAAAGGTAAAAAATAAAAAGGGAAGAAAGTAAGTAATATAGGACACAACTTATTCGGTCTGAATAGAAAGTAAAGAAGATCACCCAGAAGCAGCAGCAACAGAGGGGAGTAGCAGCAAAGTAAAAGAGGAGACTTTGAGAACAGGGGGAGAAGGAAAGGAAAAAAGCACGAAGCGAGTGGGGGGGGGTTGTGGGAAAGGGGAGCGGGTAGTAGTAGTATTAGGTGTGCGAAAGCAAGTACTCTATGCAGAGTAGTCGGTGGTGGTGCCCTAGTACAATAGGCGAAAGGAGACTACGATGCACCAAAGATCTATGTACATGTACATATCAGGGACCAAGCTAAACTAAAAAAAAAAATCCCCCGGAGAGAAAAGGAAAAAAAAAAGGCACAAGAGAACTTACTCTACCTCCAATAAGCCCAGGTAACAAGCAGAAGCAGGTACGACTCTGACATGTATTGTACCTACATACAATATACTACCTTTTTTAAAACCCAGGAACCACACACATATACCGATCAAGCAAGGTAGGAAGGTGCTTTATGATATTGAGTGATATTGAGTAGCACAAATACCGACCCATTTTTGTTTTTGTCCAAGTCTGGCAACACATATAATAGGGTAGGGTATTTAAAGTAGAGCAAGTAAAGGATATATCTAGGATCATAGAAGGAGGAGGGACCAATATGGGGATGGTGGGCGCAGCTACATGTACTCTACCTACATGTACTCTACAGCAGTAGCAGCAGCAAAGTAACCCCATATTCCTCACAATCCCTCCCCCTCCCCATCTATATCCAACCGGCCCATCAATATAACTCTACTCTACTCATCATCATCACGCCCATTACCGAAATACGTACCTACATACATTACATGTACCATGTACTTTACCACACATACATTATTATTGCATTGACCCACCAGTTTCTCCGCGATACGGAGGTTACTTTTGCATCTCGTCTCGCTCGCTCGCAACCGTTCTTAGCAGAGCCAGACCCAGAACTCTCCTGCATTGCCCACATGCACCCCCCTACCCTACCCTGCACGCATTGGTTCGGCCGAAGCCTAACCCACTTACTTGCCTCCCTCGCCTACAACAATTCGGTAGGAGTATATTCTGCATACTCACATGTATCCACACCCTTTTTTCCTTTTTTATTTTTCTTCTTTTCTTTTCTTTTCAGGGGGGCACGGACACAGTAGAGCAGCGCGCATACATACCGAAGATAGGTTAAAAATACGGTACGGTATCCGTACAAGCGATGATACACTGGGCCCTGCGGGAAAAAAAGAAAAATGGACCCTGCCGACTGCGGGGGCCAGATCAGGGAAGGGGGAAAACAAAAACCAAAAAATAAAAAGAATAAAAAGAATAAAAAATAAAAAAAAAACAATAAAGAAGAGTGAATCCATCCGAGGTCACATACATATCCATATCTTCTCGATCCAAAACTCAAAAGGAAAAAAGAAACAAACATCCCCTCACTATTACAAGCCACAACCCCAAGAATGCCCAGTGACGTTATTAAATAAATTCCTTTCTATACCCCCCTCCCCTCCCCCTCCCTCCCCCCGTCCCCTTCTGTTGCCGCGGGTACCGAATTCGGCTTCCTCCATTGAGCTATGTACATAAGTAAATGTGGAGGCGGAGGAATTAAGAAGAAGAGGAAGAGCAGCTGTATGTATGATGATAGAGTACCTACATTTCTAGGCACAGACAGACAGACAGACAGGCACAACACGTGCACAGGGTAGGGGTTGTGTGTGTGTGCATGGCATGAACGGTTCCACGGACGTTGTTGCATTTCCCCCGTTTCCAGGCACAGAGCACACAGACGCATATCATCTCTCCATCCCCATCTCCACCATCATCATCATCATCTACTGCATCATCATATCATATCATATCATATCATCTGCATCTGCATCTGCATCTTCATCTTCAACCCCCCTCCCCCCTTCTTACCCCCAGTTTTCCTATATTCCCCCCACATCTTCTTGCAATACCTTCCCATCACCACCACCACCACCACCACCATCATCAATGCATCACCATCTCGTCACGACCACCCCAAATACAAGAGAGAAAAGAAAGAAAACTAGATGGGAATTTTCTTTCCCATTTTTTCTAACTATGTAGACTACAATAGGAAATAAAAAAAAAATTTATTCACGTGCCTCCCACCATTCAAGAACTTGCTACTTGAATGTATGTGACCTCCCCGCGCGCTCCTTCTGCCCCGCACTACGACCCAATCCCCTCGGCGCATCGCCTGACTTTGCATACGGGTCGAATCGCTGCTGCTGCTGCTGCGGTTTCTTCCCCTTCGCCTTGGTGTCCTTATCCTTGTGCCCGTTGAACACGGACGGCGCCTTCGAGTAATCGAATGCCTCGACCTCTTTTGGCTCCTTCTCTGCGCCATCCTCACCAGCGTCTTCGCCTGCAGCTGCAGCAAGACGCTTCTTCTCTCGCCGCCTCTCCTTCTTTTCCTTCTTTGCCCTTTTGCGTGCTGACTCCAGGGAAGCCACCCCATCGTTCTCGCCCTCGCCCTCATTGCCCTCGCCCTCGCCCTCGCCCTCCTCATCTGAGCCGCCCTTCGATCCCCCGGTAGCTTTCTCTTCCGCGGCCTCGTCGTCCGGCAGCCTCCGTTTCCGCGCGGCGCCAAGAGACTTGACAACAATGACGTCCTCCTCCCTCTTTTTCTGCGCCGCTGCCGCAGCACCTTTGACAAACTGGTGCTCAGCCCTTGCACCCGGGTCCACGGCGGCCACGGTCTCTCCCGAGGGCGCTGCACCGGCCTTCTTGTCGCCAGGCGTGGCCCACACCGCGGCCGTCAGCGGTGGTAGCTCAACGGCGAGGCTAATGTTCGCGGCGGCAACGACGCCCGTATCCCAGCGGCTGCTGACCCCCGCGAGGGGCCCCCAGAAGGAGGACTTGTGTGCCTGGATCGATGATGTCGCGGCGGGGGTGGCTGCGAATATATCGGCATTTACGAGCGGCCCTGCGGCGGCTGCCGGGACTCCAGATCCTTCGGCGGTATCTGCCCCTTGCGCTGGAGCCGCCGCACCAGTGGCAGCAGCAGCAGTGTCGGCCGGCGGGTTCGCCAAAACGCCCTTGACAAGCTCCACGAGCTCCCCAACGCGCGCGCGGACCACATGCGACGTGGGCACACAGACCCTCAGCATCGCCTCGGTCCCTGTCGGCATCTGCCTCGCAACGGTAAAGAGCTGCCGGCGCGACAGCACATAATGAGTGCTCTCGTCCGCGTCGCGCGCGGCGTTATCGCGCCATTGGTGCACGGCCTTGAAGACCGCGAGCTGCAGCGGCGTCAGGTTGTCGCGCAGCACCATGTTGTGCCAGCCGGCGGCGCCCATGCCCGTCTCTGCGTCGTAGCTCTCGCGCTCGTAGCGCTTGAGGGAGGTTTCCTTGGAGTCGTTGAGCACGCGCTGGAGACGGTCCTCGTCCGGGTCGGAGCGCGCGATGAGCTCGTTGCGCAGGTTGTCGTAGATGTAGAGGAGGAAGTGGGTGTCGGAGCGGGCGTACTCGAACATCTCCTTCGTCAGGGGCCTGACGTCGTATTAGCAGCAGTCCATAGTCCATAGTCCATAGAAGTCAGATAGAAAATAATATAAAGATCACATACCTAATCCTCCAATCCGCCAACTGGTACTGCTTATCCGCATCAAAGCCCACATACCGCTTCAACAGGTACGCCAGCCCCAACCCGGGGAACCCCAGCGCCTTCGCAGCATGATGCGTATCAAACAAGCCCACGATATAGACGCCAAAGTCCCTCTGCAGCCACTTGACATCCATATACGCGCCATGCAAGACCTTGACAACCCCCGGGTCCGCAAACACCTCATTCAGCACGGCAAGGTGCCCGCGCAGCGCCAACGCATCGACGATCCAGTCCTGCTCCCGACTGCTAATCTGCACCAGGCACGTAAAGCCCGTATACGAGCGGGCATCATGGTGCTCGAGGTCGACGGCCACCTCGGCACACCCCCGCAGCGCACGCATCATGTCGTTCAGAGCCGGCAGCGTGTCGACCCAGCGGGCGGTGGTGGTGGCCCACGGGCGGTAGGGGACGGGCGGGGCCGCGCAGCGCACGGCAGGCGGGTACCCGAGGGCAGCGATCTCGGCGGCGTAGGGGTGGGCGTAGTGGCCTGTGTCGTCGAGGGCGATGCTGGCCGCGAGGGGCAGCACCGAGTGCGGCTTTTGGGAGAGGAGGGGGCGGAAGGGCGGTGGCGCGTGCGGCGTGGGGGCGTCGGGGAAGGAGAGCTGCGGTTTGGGGAGCTTGCGCGATTGGTAGGATGTTGGGCGCTGGACGGGGGGCGGCGCGGGGGTCTGGGCTGCGTTAGTGCGGGCGCGGGGAGGAGGGGATGTACCAGTTGGGCGGTGGGGAGGGGGGTGGGGTATTTCTGCTTTATAGCGCCTGTATATTCGTCGAGGCACGTATCCTACGCGCACATTAGCCCTCTCCCACCAGCACCACCTCCGCAAGACAAGACCACATACCGCCCTCTCCAGCAAGCAATCCACAACCTCCACAACCCCGCCCCACGCACCCTCCACATCGTCCACATCCCTCCACCTCTGCGCGCCGCCGCCGGCAGCCGCCAGCAGCCCGCCCGCAAGGCCCAGGATGCGCGCGCCGACCTCGTCCAAGCCCGCGCTGAAGGCCGGGTCCATCGACCGCTGGAAGGGCACGTCCGCGGCCGCGATGGCGCCGCCGGTCCTGACGGCGGCGAGCACGCGCGCGAACAGCGCCGTCTGGTAGGCTGTGAAGTCTTCTGTCGGCGATGGCAGCGGCGCCGGCGGTTCCGGCGGCGGGGACGGGGATGGCATCGCGTGTGTGTGTGTGTGTGTGTGTGTGTGTGTGCTGCTCTTTGGGTGTGTGTTGTGTGTTGCGTGTGTTGTGTCGGTGGTGGGAGTTGAGTTTTTGGTTGTTATGGCGGCGGTGGGTGTGGCGGTGGCGGTGGTGTGGGTGTGGCGGTGAGGGGGGGCCCGGTATGTGGTGAACTGTGGGTGGGGCATGGGCTGTCACTCGTCTCCCACTGGCGGTTTGTTATAACGTTTAGGGTTGATTTACGATGGCCCCAACTGACCCTAATCAACCGCAGCCAACCCTAACATATACGCACCGTAGAGTACCCCAGAGTACGAAGGATAATGCGACCCCGCGCAGACCATCCAGCAGCCCTCAGCCCTGCCTTCCAGATACAGCCACAGATACAGCTACAGACCCCACCCGAAGAATAGAATCTCCCCAACTAACTCCAGCACAGAGTCCCTGTCTGTCTGTCTGTCTGTCCGTCGTCAACGGCAAAGCTACCCACAACCTCCCCTCGTAATTATATACAACAAGCTTTCAGAGCACACTGATCTTAGCTGTACCAACGACAGCTCCCGTACGTCCTTTCCCCTCTGCTGCACAGCACTGCACTGTATAAACAGCTAGCTACCTACTCTGGCATCTCGACGTATGTATGTAGTACCGCGAGACAAAGTGCAAGTGCAAGTGCAAGTGCAAGTGCAGGTACGTAGTAGTCTAGAGCACCCACCCACCCACCCACACCCGACACCGGGCGAGTGACAGCCCATGACCAGTCAAGCTACATGTAGCTATCCGACAGACGGGCTCGCGCACCCGAGTGACACGCTGTGACGGGCGGCGAGAGGTACGTAGTGTGTACGTTCCCCCGCATACGATACGGGCCCGCTGAGGGTCGGGCCCACGATAGCCTAGCCATGCACCCCCCGCCCCACCCACCCAACAAACACACAATCCGCTCTCATCCCGCACGCACTATGCGGACACCGTCCCTCTTTCACTACCCACACACACACAAAGCCGCGAGTGACACCCCATGACGCCGCGCGCGTGACCCGGGAAAGTGATATCATATCCGTTTCGGCACCTCCCGGCGTGGTGCCGTCCGACGGGTGGTCTGGGCAGAGGGGGGACTGGTATCATCACACCGAAAGACACAAAGACACAAAGCTGCCCTCGTCCCTCCGTACGGCCACATACAAGTATCAACCAGTTATGTGCGTATACCTCTCGACAGGCAGGGAGGCTGGGATCGGGAGGCAGTACTCTCTCTCTCTCTCTCACAGAAACCACAATGTGGGTGCTGTTTTCTAGGCTGGCATGCTACATAGTTGTGGTGGCCTCACGTGGGGATCACAGCACGCCCGCTCAAGACAAGACATGTAGTTAGAAGGAGGAGTTTCATCACAGCCCATCACTCGCACGCCAAGATCTTCGCCATAGGCCGGGTGACAGCACTCGCAACACAAAGCGCGGCTAGAACTTGGTATTTGGTCCTGTCTCCCGCCATAGCTACATTGTAATACAGGAACTGACACTATAAACAAGACTAATTGGATTGGATTGGACCGAGTTGTACCCAACGCCCATGGCAAACACTTTTCTTGCAGCATTTGACTATTGACATTGGGGGCAGCCCAAACACAAACAGAAACGAAGAAGAAGAAGCACAATCCCTACGACTCCTGCTACAATTAACCACTAAATGGATGCAAAAAAAAAAAAAAAGTCACATACACAGAGAAAAAAAAAACCAGCCTCTAAAACTGGAACTTGAACCCGCCTCCTCCGGGGAACCCCTGTCCAAACGGACTCCCGCCACCCGGGAACCCGCCTCCTCCTCCTCCCGGCCTATACATGAACGGATGCCCACCCTGCGCGAACGGGTTCGTCCTCTCTTGGCTGTTCGGGTCGTCGCCGTTGTCGAATCTCTCCCTGAGCTCGGGGTTCGACAGGACCTCGTACGCCTCGTTGATCGTGCTCATCTTCTTCTCAATCTCCTCCTTTGTCATGTCGCCCCTGTACTTGTCGGGATGGTACTGCTTTGTGAGCTTCCTGTACGCCTTCTTGATCTCGCGGTCCGATGCGTCGCGCGATACCCCAATCACCTTGTAGTAGTCCTTTGTCTTTGACCTTCGCAGGAGTGTGTGTGCCTCCTGCAGCTTGTGTTTGATTCTGTTGTCGCCGTCGGGAGCAGCCTCAAGCAGGCGGATCGCCTCCTCAAAGAGGTCTTCCTCGATGAGGCTTGCGGCCTTTGCCAAGATTCCGGGGATAGATTCGGGGTTGAGGCGCAGCGCCTCGTCGCAGTACTGCTTCCCCTTCTTGACCGAGTTCATTTCCGTGTAGGAGTCGCAGGTGATGTCGTAGAGCATGGCCAGGAGCTCGCTGGGGCATTTGTCGTTGATGTAGCCCTTCTGCTTGAGCTCTGCGAGCTCTTCATTGACTTCTGCGATGAGGCCTTCGTCATCGGGGGTGCCAACGAGGAGCTTTGCGGCGGAGTTGTGTTGCCGTTTGGTGCGGAGGGCGTTGATGGAGGTGAGGGACTTGTTGAGGGTTTTTATGCGCCGGAAAGCTTTGCTGCAGGGCTTGGAGTCGGGGTCGGAGTGGAGGCATTTACGGAGCTGGGCGACGGAGCGGTCATAGTCGTTGACGCTGAAGTAGAGCAGTGATGAGATCTGGAGGTGCGGTTCGATATCGCCTGGATTGATCTGCGCAAGATGTCTATAAAAAGAGCATACCTGTTAATCCCAATCCCCCAGCCAATTCACGAAGGGGGCCACCTACGTCAAATCCCCGACAGCTTCATGCACCTCTCCCCTCTGCAACCTACACCTCGCCCTAAGTGCCCTAACACTCGCCATTCCACTCGCAACAACTACCGCCGCCCCCGCGCTCGCCACACACTCCTCCCACTCCCCCTTCTCCTCTGCGGCATGGGCCCTCGCCAGCGCCTCCTCTGCGGCATCCAGCTCCGCAAGCTCGTCCGTCTTCCCCGCCTTCCTATAGTCCTTCCTTGCAGCCGCCCAATCGCCCGCACGGGCCTTTAGCTTCGCGCGCTGCAGCAGAGCGCCCTCAAAGTCGGGCTTGAGCGCGAGGACGGCATCGAAGTCGGCGCTGGCCTGAGATGCCTTTCCGAGCGAGAGATAGGTTGCGCCGCGCTTGAAGATGGTCAGGTAGTTGCTGGGGTCCTTCTTAATGGCCGCCTCAAAGTGGTCCAGCGCGCCGTGCATATCACCTTGGGCGAGGAGGGCATTGGCGGAAGCGATGAGAGAGGAGACTGGGAGGGTTGCATCGGGGGTTTCACTGGCGAGAGTGAAGGTTAAGAGCGTGCCCAGGAGGGCAAGCCCATGCAGCCGGATGATCATTGCGGCGCTGGTAGTGGTGTGGTTGTGGTTCTGGTTGGTGTGTTGCTTGGTAGGAAGAGGCTAGGTTATAATGTATATATGCAGGAACGGATATATAGCTGAGCTGAGCTGAATTGATGGGGGGTATCTAGTAGTAGTAACAGTACGACTTGAAACTAAGTGAAAGCAAGTATTTTATTATTGATGTAGATCGAGAACAAAGAATGCTGGGGGAGCTGCACCACACTGCATGCACTGCACTGCCTGCCTCCTTCAGTGGTGATGGTGGGGAGGGGAGTGGGAGAGAGAGAGAGTGGGGGAGAAGTTGTCGAGGAGAGGAATGCACGATGAGAAGAAGAAAGAAAAATGTGGAGAGAAGTGTGGAGAAGTGAAATGTGGCCGTTATATAAAACCCCGAAAAGGCGAGAAAGCTCCGTTTGTTCCAGGTGGCCTTTAACAAACTACCAGGATCAGATAAGATTGGGTTGATCCGATCTAATCTCATAAATCACATCTAATCTCATGAATCACATCACATCACATCTAATCTTATCTAATCTTATCACCATCTCCAATCTACAGCTCTCAACTTCTCTCGACTCCCACAGCAAACAAGTAAAACACCATGGCCGACTATCGCGACATTTGGTCCCCCGCCAAAGTCTTCTCCCCCTCCACTGCACGTCTCCAATCCCAATCCGCCAAAGACTGGACCTACGTCGACCAATGGCTCCACACCCGCTACCACCCACACCCCGTTCCACCCTTCGAGCGCACCCCCGAAACCCTCAAAGCCCTCCTCGCACTCGCGGCCACCAACGAATCCGCCGACGACGAGCGAGCCCTCTCCAAAAAGGTCAAAGAGCGCACCCTCTCACAGCTGCAGAAGCGCGACGCCGACACCGCAGCCCAGCCCGAGAACGTCCTCGCTGCGCTCGAGGAGCAGCTGACTCCCGAGGGCCAGAGGGCCCTCAACTCAATCGCGCTGCTCTCGGTGGCGCTGGGGGCCACGGATACCGGTGCGACGGGGTGGGTTGGGCACGCAGCTCTTTGGACGGACGGATGGCTAATTGGTGGGTGCTGCGGGTAGGCTGGCGCAACGACTGATTGCGCTGACGAAGGAGGAGTTTGCCCTCGCGCAGCAGTCCCATCGGCTCGGATCCCTCCACGCGAGGCTGCAGGCAGATATTGAGAGGATCAACGCCCAGATCCTCCGCTTCGAGCGCGGCGCAGAATATGTGCTCCCGCCCGAGCTCGCCGGACAGGTCGCGGAGTGGACAAGGGCCACACGGCACCTGCAGCACAAGAACGAGGACTACAAGGAACGGGTCGGCGATCTCCAGGTACCCATATCCATACCCCCAACCTCAACCCCAGTTGCGTGCTAAAACTAAATGTGTTCAGGGCGAGTTCGCAGGCACCCGTGCTGCAGCAGGTGTCACCGTCGAGGCGCTCATAGAGCAGGAGAAGGCCGTGCTGGCGCTCAAGGAGCATGTGCTGAACCTCGAGGCGCAGGCACGCGGGTTCCAGGGACTGCCACCGGAGAAGGATCTGGCAAGGCTAGAGGTTGAGCGCGTCAGCAAGGAGCTGGCGGAGCTGGAGGAGAAGCGCGAGGCGCTGTATGACAATATGGTGGGGGGTTAATTTGGTATGGGGCGGTCATGGTATATCACTCGGTGACGTTTGATCATTGACCCCTTCCTTGTCTTTTCTCCCCTTTTTTTTTCTTTTTTTCCTTTTTCTTACTGTTGTGTTTTTAGTTAATATTAATTAATTCTAGCTCCATTTATATTTTCTTATAGTAATTTAGTTTCTGGTCTGGTCTGGTCTACCCTGGCGAGCGGCGTTTTCGGTGCTATTCTGTGTCCGCTATAACCCCCGGCCTTATACCTACCCCCCTGGGTTCGGGAGGTTTCCGCGCCCATGTAGTGAGTAGAATAGAGTAGAGTCACTGGTAGAGATCGCAGTGGGTTATATGGAAGGACAGCTAGACATGTTATAGCTGGCGCACAACACAAATGAGGGCACCGCTCGCTCGGTCTACGAGATTACATATATAGCAGCACCAGCTCTCGATTATCAGGGGAAGAGTACTTCGACCACCGGGCGGGTGGTATTCTGACCTCTGCCGCGGTCTATCATCTTGGCTTTCCTTATGGACGCAGCCTAGTTAAGTGCCCAAGGACGACGATGTGAATGTTGGAGTTATCATTAACTAAGATAGGTAGACTAGTTACTTATACAGGATGACAAAAGAGAAGAAGAATAAGAAGAAGAATATCAAGACCGGCCGCTCTGATAAGCAAGAATCAAGAATCAAAAAGAAAAAGAGAAGAGACCCCATTGCGCCCTTTGTCCACACACATACACACTCACACTCACTCACACAAAAAAAGACATACTCAAGAATTATATAAACAAGAAGAGAAAAGTCCACACTCTCACACACAAAAGAAAACAGGACAAAAATTCATTGGCATATCATCTCCAAAATGCCCTCTCCAATATTCTCCACCTCCTCCTCTTCGGTCACAACCTTTTCCGGCTGCTGCTGTTCTGTGCTCTCAAACACTTTCTCCTGCACCTTCGGAATCACAACCTTCAACTCCACCTTCCCCGCCGGCACCGGCTCCTTCTCCACTTCAATCTCCACAGCCACTTTCTCCTTCACCGCCGCCTCCTCCGCCTCCTCATCAGGACTCGGCGCCATAACTCTCTCATCCAGATTCACCACCCTCAGCGCCCCCTTCGGCGCCGTAAACAGCACCTGCACAACCCTCCTCTCGATCGCCGCCTCCAGGCCGTCCATGTCCCAGTCGTTCCCCCCCGAAAACGTCCCCTCCAGGGGTACATTCGTCGGCATCTCCAGCGCATCGCCGCCCGTCGTCGCCGTCGTGGTTGTAGTGCCAGTACCAGTCGTGGAAGCGTTTCTGGAGAACCTGCTCCCCGACTCCCACAGCGATATCGGGCTCGTCGGGAGGATATCCGGCAGCGCGCTGCGTAGTGCCGAAATGCTCGCCCAGCGCCTCGGCTCCGTCCTCCTGTCCGACGTGGACGGGCTCAGCGAGACGACCCGCCTCTGCTGCTGCTTCTCCGGGAAGAACCGGGCCGGCGTTAGTAGCGTCCTGACCCTCGGCCTCGGCGGCGAGGGGCGTGGCGCCGAGCGCGGCGGGAACGAGCGCGTGTACGGTATCCGGATTGGGGCCGTGGGGATGAGACTCAAGCTCTCGGAGCTGAGGGCTGCGCGCGGCGGCAGGCGCGGGATCAGGGACGATGTCTGGTCGCTCCACTCGCCGCTGAGGGTTGTTGAGCGGGAGCGCGTCCGCTGCTGCTCGTAGATGGTCTCTTGGGCCGCCATCTTCTCCGCGAAGGCCAGCGAGCGCGTGTATAGGCTCTGGAGGTTTGCGAGGTCGTCGGAGCCCGTTGTTGCGGCGCAGCTGCTGCCGCGGGAGGCGCGGTTGGGGTCGAAGGGGCTGCCCGCGTTTTCCTCGGCCTCGAAGATTGTGGAGACGCGGGCGGGATTGGTCTTTAGGACTGCTTTTGGGGGCGGGCGGAGGCCGGCGACCGCAGAGGAAGATGCGGAGATATAGGGCATCTTGCGGAGCGAGGGCCGCGGGGCGGGGGGTGATATAGGGCGGGGATCGGCCGCTGCCTCTTCCCCGAGAACCCGGTATGAGTGGCTGCGGGTCTCGACGATCCCTACTCGCTCTTGGCTCAGTGAGGCCCTGTTGGAGGAGTATATCCCTAGGTGCTCTTGACTCCCGGAGGCCCTACGGGCGCCGTATATTGAGCTGCTACTTCTCGGTCGTTCGGTCATGCCGCCGGTCATCATCATCGGCGGTGACTTCTCGGTCCCGTAGCAGTTGAAGGAGCCCAATCTCTCCTCACTCGCCGAGGGGCCGCCATAGAACCCAAAGGACCCCCACCGCTCCCTCTCCAGCGGGCCCGCGTCTTCCTCGTCGCGGCCTCTTCCGGGGCCCTTCCGGAAGTACCAATGATAGCCAATGATCGCCGCCGCAAGTCCGGCGATCCCAAATATCACACCCAAGACGATACCGGTGGTCCGTCTATGCTCCGACTTTCTGACCTCCTCCTCCTCCTCCTCCCTGAGGATCCGGGCGGGCTTATAGGTGGCCGCCCACATCCCCGAGGTGACGTTGAAGAAGTAGCTCTTGTTACTGACGACGGAGGCGTTTACGAACGGCGAGATTCGGTATCCGCTCGTAATCATCATCACGTCCCCCTCGAGCATCACCGCCGCATGTCCGCTCAGCCCCTCCGCCTCGCCGTCCGTCGGTGGGCCCAGTTCGCCCGGATGGATGAAGGGGATGGTCCATTTCCACTCGCGGCCGTCCCTGCCCCCCGCCTCCCCCGTCATCTCGAGTATGATCAGCCGTGGCTCGGCGGGCGTGTTGATATCGCCCACCCACCCGCCATAGACGACGATTCTCTTTCCGTCCCGCGTGGCCACGGCGCTATGTCCAGACCTCGGGTCGATCCTGCGCGTGTCGTCGTTCCGCCTCCTCACTCCCGCCGCCTCCGCCGCCATCCGCGTGGAAGGGTCCTCCCTCGTCGTCGCCCCTATGCCTGTGTCCTCCGCCGCCGCCGCCGTAGCAAGAACCCGCGTCTCGCTCGACTGCAACCGCGGCGGTGACGCCGCCGGAAGCCCAACCTCTGCAAACCGCCACCGCCCGTCGGGGACAGAATACACCGCCACCTGGCGCATATCCACAAACGCCCCGGCCGTGTACCCGCCCACCATAACCACGCTCATCGCGCTCCCGCCGCCTGCTCCGCTTGCGGGCAGGGTGGTCATCGAGAACCCCGCCTCGGGGATGGGCCACTCGCGATTACTGCTCCCGTCATACTCTCCCACCACCACCGCCTCCTCGGCGCCCACCACCACCGGCGGCGGCGACGGCGGTGCCTCCTTCCCCCTGCGCTCACCAGGAACATAGCTCTGCGCCCTCTGGGCCGGGAGCTGCGCCGTCAGCATGGCAGCGCTGTACCCGCCCGCCCCAACCCCCCCCGGACACACGCCGCCAAACACGTACGCCGTGTGCTCCGTGACCGTGGTGATGACCACCCCCTGCTCAAACTCCTTCATCCCCTCCTCGCCCTCGCCCCTACCCGTCATGAACGTCTCCCCGGGCGCAACGGTCGACGTCGTGGAGCTAACGGCATGCACGAACGCCCTTGCGCCGTACCGCAGCGCCAGCGGCGACGCCGCGCCCCCCGCTCCCGTCGGCGCAATCGCCCGCGGCGCCCACCCGCCCCCGCCGGGTGCATACTCGAGTGTTTGCAGCTCCGCCTCGCAGCCGCCGGCGAGGACCAGGACTCCGCCGGTGGACAGCAGGAGCGCCGATAGCGCGGTTGATGAGCTGGGGAGCGGCGGCGGCGGGAGCTCGCGCAGTGAGCTGGTGATGTTGCTGGGCGTGTAGGTTGTGTTTAGGGCGAGGGAGAGGAAGCGGAACGAGGAGAGGGACGGGGCAGAGGAGGAGGGGGAGGAGGAGGGCGGGACAAAGAGGTAAAGTGTTGATGCGTCGTGGGAGAGGAGGGCGGTCGCGGGGTGGGGCGGCTGCGGTGTTTGGACTGCTGCTGACGGTATCGTGTAGAGAAGCAGCAGCTGTAGGAATAGTGGTAATGATAGCACCGGTAGTAGACTGGTGATGTTGTGATTTTGGTGCCGCATCGTGAAGCACAGCATATAGTGCAGAGTTCGTAGAATCGATGGAGGTTAATGTTAACAAACACAAGAGACAGGAGTGAAAAGAAGACTATCCTCCCCAATATGCACACCCAAAAAAACCAGATGGCGTCCCCCCTCCCCCTCCCAGCCCATCATTTCTTGCACACAGAGAGTGGTTGGGCCATCACGAAAGCAAGTTGGTGATGGGCGTGGAATGTAGTTTTTCTGTCTGGATCTGGACGGTGGAATGCCACCACCCCCACCCCACCCCCCCGACGGCATGCAGGTACCTTCTTATGTAGGTACAGGTATTTATTATTACAACATGCGCATACCCTCGTTGTGGTGGTGGCTGAAAAGAGATGCTGCTGCTGCTATTCTGGCGGAGTTCTAAATTGTGGACTCAGAATCATTTCCACTGCTGGGGCGCTAGCCGCAATGGGCGGTTGTTAGTAAGGAGGGAGGAACGCCAAGACGCTGTCCTTGTTTTTTGTTACTGTTACTGTTTTGCTGGATCGAGGTGCATTGCATGGGTAATGAGGCAGGGAATTAATAGCAATGCCAAATCCGACAGCTCCCATGCGCCAGAGCAGAAAGGTATCCATCTTTCCAGTGCATGTATACATACATGTATATATCTACAGGCGTAAGCATCTCTGTTCAATCACCAAACACTATGTACATACTTAACTAGAGGATCCGCCGTGTAAGACGAGACCGCTAGTTAACACGTACGGCCCCTCTACAGAGCCTGGTAGAATTATTGCAAGCGTGACCCGATAGTCCTATTATATTAGCCCTTAAAAGGAAAAAAAGGAAAAAAATTTAGTCCTCCGGGGGTAGGGATCGAACCTACCCCCATGCGCGGCTGCGGAACCTCTCCACCACGACCACCCCATTTCCTCTCAGCGCACGGTAGCGGTAACCTTTTCCGCTTCTTTAAGGGCCAACAGGACTATTAGGTCACGCAAGACCCACCCCTGCAATAATCCTGCCAGACTCTGTAGAGCTACCATACATGGAGTATACATCAGTACCAACCCAAATGGTTTATTTATAACACACAACGTCTCTCCCTGTCTCTCTGGAGCTAAGTAGATGATGACCCCCCCTCCACTAAAAGCCAAAAGAAACAAGAATCAAAAGTAACAACCAGCAACTTAACACGCGGGAAAGAAAAAAAAAAAGAGCATCTAAAACAACCCCTCCAGTCCCACCCCTCCTCCATCAGTCCTCTCCCGCTTAACTGCTGCTGCTCGCTCTCCCCTCTCCAACTCGCAGTAATGGTAGTAGCCGGAATCTCCCCATAAGGGTACGAAGGGACCTGAAATGATACCCGGCCTTATAGTAGAGCAGGTATCCATCCTCACAGAGGGCACTCACTGGTTGGTCGAGTTTTGACTTTAAAACAGAAGTTTTATAATCTTAACCAGTGGCTAAGTATGCAGGTAATTTAGACCACTTTCACCAAAACAGCCCTAACCCTCATATTCCGATAAGGGCACCACACCAAAAAACTCCTCATGGCCGTTAGAGTATTCTGATAGCAAGAATACCAGCTCTGCTCCTTCCTTGTAAGGCGGTTATTCTTGCAGTGGGTACCCTTCTGGGAGATTCGACTGTAATGGTAACAATGGCAGCAGCATGTAGTAGCAAGTAGTAGTAGTTAATAATAATTAAAGAAGATGGAAGGGGAAACCATTCTCTTTTTCTGGCTGTATTGATGTTTTAATAGTACATCGTCCATTTATAACTATAACCACTTCTGGGCGGCCACTCCAAGAAAAAAGAGAAAATAGAAAATAGAGAAAATAGAGGAAAGAGAAAGCACACAAAAACCATCAAAGTGATGTCGATAATAAAAAAAGAAAAAGAAAGAGAAGAAGGAAAAACTCATCTTTCTTTTAAGAGAAAACACTACCCAGTACTATACCCCACTACTTCCCCACCTTCATCTGCCCCCTCCAGACATCCAAAGCCCTCACCAGCACCTCCCCCGCCACCACCTTCTCCCTCTCCCTCTCCTCCACAACCCTCACCTTCTCCCTACCCCTCCTCTCCTCCCTCTCGGCCCCCCACTTCCTCTTCCTCTCTTCCAACTCCCTCCTCATCGCCAACCACCTCACCGAGTGTCCCACCCCCGCTCCCGTGCCCGCCGCCTCCCCGACATCCAACGGCGGCACCGTAAACCATAGCAACTTCCCCTCCCCATCCCTCAAGAACTGTGCCGCCGTCGCCTCATCAATGTTGTGCGTGACGCTATCCGGAAGGGTAAACGTCGTCGGGGGCGCCGGGGGATTATACTGTTTCTGCTGCTGTTGCTGCTGCTGTTGCTGCTGACCCTGCTGCTGACCCGGCTGCTGACCCTGGCCAGGCCCTGCATACCCCTGCGACGAGTGCTGGCGCGTGGGCGTGTAGTGGTGCGCGTATGGGGTCATTGGCGAGCGGTGTGGGGGCGGGTGGTGGTGGTGATGGTGGCTAGGCGTTGCGCCGGCGGCGGCATTGTTGCCAGCGGAGGCGGAGGAGGACGGGGCTGTCGGTGTGTTGGTGACAGAGGCGGCGAGATGTGCTTGCTTGTACATTTGCGTCATGGACATCGTCTCATGGTAGTCGGGATTTATGACGCGGGCGGGGCGCTCAGAGGCGGGGGCGGGAGTGGGCATGGGTGCTTGTGGAGGCGGCGTTGGTTCAGGGGGTGGTGAGTCCTGGTGGTAGGGAAGAAGGGGGGGGATATGTCAGTATATATATAATATTATATGTATATATGTATGTAGGTGGGAGAGATTGATAGAGTTTAAAAATTGGATGTTAGGGATGGGGACGATGGGTGTATGGTGTGTGGTTTGCTTGTTGTGGTGACAGCGAAGGGTTTCGCATGCTCTGCCAATTGCAGGACAGCGCAGGAAAAAAAGGATCATGCAGCAGCAGCAGCAGCAGTAACAGCAGCAGCAGGCAAACGGCTGTTGGGCAACCGTCCAATCCTTCTTCCCTCGTCCTGCAATTGCACGGGGCCAGACGCCCACAACCACAACCACAACCACCCATTGCAGTATATGCATAAGATAGATATATAGAGTATTGCAAACAAAGAAAACCAAGGCCTCAAAGCCTCAAATCAAAAAGGGGGGCGGGGGAAAGTGGAAAAAGAAAAGAAAAAGAAAAAGAAAAAAACTCACATTCTCCCTCCTCGCCCTCCTAAACACTGCACCCACAATCGGCGGTGCATTTTCTACTCCCATCTTCGCCTCGGGCAATGGGTCATCCTCCTTCGCGTCGGCCGGTAACATATGGAGAATCGGACTCGGCATCTTCTTGAGCACTTGCTGCTTCTCAAAGCTATCGAGCTCGTAGTCCTGCCCTCGCACCTCATCCGGGATGCAACTCTTCCATGTCTTGATCTTATTAAAGTGTTTCTCGACCTCATTGTACCTGCTCTCGCACACATATATCGGCGTACGCTTCGGGTCCACGCCCTTTGGGCGACCCCTCGAGTATCTAGTAAAGAACATGACAAAGCACTTCCCAAGCACCTCATCGATATGGTGGTCTCTGTATTGCCCCGTCTTGACCACCTCATCTGGATAGAACTTCTTATTCTCCCAATGGACGGTCTGCTCAGGCCGATAGTACCAGCACGCGTTAATCCACACCTGTCCGTCATGGTCTTTCCAGGTCCTAAAGATCTGGCCAACCGTAGGCTTATTCGGGTCGTTTGGATTGATGATGTGGATCCAGTCGCCGACGCGGTAGGTATCGCCCTTATGGGGGATATGGTCTAGTGGGAGCCTGAGTTGCTTGCTGCCGCCCGCACCCTCGTCGCCGCCGGTGATGTCCTCGTCCTTGCGGGCCTTCTCGATCTCAGCGGCCTTACGCATCTCCTCCTGGAGCATGACAGCGTCCTGATGCAGCTGCGAGTCGTCCTCGTTGAAGGTTTTGGCGTTCTCAAACATCAGCTCCATGTCGGCAATGAACTGGTCAAACGTCTTGTACTCGCGCCGCTTGACGTTCTTCCGGATGAGATCCAGCGCAATGGGGTTCTTGATCTCCTGGAAGTACTCGGGGAACTCCTTCTTCTCGGGGAGCTTCTCAAACGCATTGATCCTTAGATTCCCAGATCTGCATCGCCCCCATACCCGCACATCAGTACACTCTCCACAACACGATGCACACGCAATTAACCCAATTCCCCAAACCCCCAAGAAAACTCACCCCTCATCCTTCAACTTCCTCAGCGCTTTCAGCACATTCTTGACCCTCACCTCCATTGGCGTATCCACCCTCGGCGGCCTCCCCCTCTTCCTCCTCGGATCATTCATATCCTTCCTGACACTCTCGCTCCCACCCTCGCCCTCCTCCTCCTTCACATTCTTCCCCGTGCGCCTCCTGGCCGATGTCCTCCTCTTCTTTCCTTCCTCTTCTTCCTCCTCCTCCTCTTCGTCCTCCTCTTCTTCCTCCGCCGCCGAGTCCTCCTCGGGGTCCGGAGAGCCCTGCGACCCGCTCGGCGACGGCGGAGGCAGCGGGCCAAGGTCAGGCAGCTCGCTGTCTGCTTGCGAGATCACGCCTGCGTCGCGAAGGTTCTCTAGTTCTGCGGCGAGGGTGCCCTAGATTTGGTCAGTCAGTCCGTCTCCCCCCGCCCCGGGGGTGTCTAGGGACGGGGAAAAAAAAGCAAAAAAAAAGGAACGGACCTCGAGTGTCTCTGCATCCTCATAGATGGCACTATCATGTCTATTATATAACTTCGCGTTATGAAAAATCTACTCCCTCGCACCACCAATTAGCCTCCTCTCCCCTCCTCCTCCACCACCCCTCTTCTCCCCCTCCCCCCACCCCCGAGACACCAACATACCTGCGCACAATCTCTCACAAAGTCCTTCCATGCCGTGTACGTCCTCCTCTTGACGCTGGTCTGCACTGGGTTCAGCGCCTGCGGATGCTTGATGAGCTTATAATAGTCCGTGAACTGCCTCTTCGGCAGAAGGTCATGGAATGCCTCCGACAGGTCTCTCTCCGCACTATACACATACAAGTCCCCTTATCAGCATTCGCCCTCCAGGGGGTGTGGGGGGGTTGGGGGGACGTACTCTGCGGGATCGCGCTGCGCAAATAGGGCGTCGAGGACGGTCTGCATGGCGCGGAAGAGCTCATCGCTGAGCTTTGGCGTGGGGTTGCGCACTGTGACCATGGCGGCGGTGGCGGATGGTGGACGCGTAGGTTTTTTGACTGTACTTTGTGAGAGTCTTTGGTCTTTCCCTATTCCTTCGTAGCTAACGCGTGGAAAGAAGGGGAGGAAGAGCGCTGATTCGGTGGGTGGGGGCGTTTGTTTCGTTTTTGGCCCCTTTGCGAAGGTGGTTGGTGCGGTTGGGGTGATGCGCGTGTGGGTTGGGTTGGTGAGGAATATTTTGGCATTCGCGTGGCGGTGCGTGGTTGGCTGCGCCACAGTTAATTGCACGAGTGAGATTGTGTGATTGGGCCGGGGTCACGTTCGATTTAGATATTCACAATAATGGATAGTGTGATCACTATGTGTTTTTTTTAATTGCGCGCTTAACTGCAGCTACATAAATGCTTCCAGAAAAAACAT
This sequence comes from Morchella sp. 2016-57, assembly GCA_024713875.1. Taxonomy (NCBI): domain Eukaryota; kingdom Fungi; phylum Ascomycota; class Pezizomycetes; order Pezizales; family Morchellaceae; genus Morchella; species Morchella sp. 2016-57. The sequence goes on from JAMGZE010000011.1 coordinate 513,561, forward strand.
ATATGTATACCCACAATCTTTAAAAAAAGACGTATGTTATTACCTTTATCTAGCAACGCGAACTATAGACCACACGTCGGGTCTTACCTTCTGAGCCTCCGGCCAACAGAGCTACACAATGGTGCATTACATGTATCTTTAGAAGTTAATCTTCGAGATACTTCTTACCCATTGTTGCACCTTACCAATCATCTAACACCTATGCCAAGACACGAGTGATCCCCTATGCACAAAACCCCAACAGGATGTTGCTGCAACTGCCGCGGATAACGCCCCGAAGAGAGTCTAACCTGATCTGACTGGCACATAGATACATGTACATGTAATCATAGCTTATTAGCTTATGGAAAACATGTTTGGATTACATGGCATGCCGCCCACAAAAATCGTGTGGTATTTAATATTTACCTTGCTAGCAGCTGTGGTGATACCGAGCTCCTTAGATATAAAACTTCCGGGCCTTGATACTAAGCCACTGTCAATATCCTGGTAATAGTCCTCTCAAAAAAGAAAGCACCGGCACGTTCCAACACCTCACGATATGATATCAAACTGAGAAAGGCTTCGAACAGCCCTGTCTCGCTTACACTAGGCTGCCTTTGGGAAAACTTGGTTAGAAAATTTTTTGTCAGCGTCTCAAAGGGATTCATGGCCTTCTTGGCTGATGAGGCTGGTTCGGTTGCCCTGTTCCCAGATTGCTGTCTTGGTTAGCTTGCAGCAATAAGTGGCGGGAAACGCCTACCGAGCCCCAAGACTTCTACCCCGAGCCTTAAATTATTCCTAACCCGCAATACAATTTGACTCGTCCTAAGTTATGGAATGACATGAGCCTGTGATAGTATGATTGATAAGTCGATCTATCTTGGTGCTAGAGCTCGTGCAATCCCAAATATCAAATCTCAAATCGAGGTACTTTGAAGCATCTCTTACTATCTCGTTTAATCTTACTTGCTCAATCAACTACTATACAGATGTCAGCATTAGAGAAAAATTAATGTATAAGAGCTTAAGGGCGCGTTTGGGGGAAGTGTGGTTTAGAAACTACGTTAAGCGGAAGTCGTTAGCACATTGCTAACTGAGAAATATTAAGACAAAGTGAGGGTCTGCCAAACACAAGTCAGTTAGGTGATTTTGTTACAGCTTTTGGTGGGGGATGTGTGTTGCAACGGGAAGAAATAGGTCTGACCCAGTTTTTCAGAATTCTGTTATGTTAGCAAGATTTCTTTAAGAAAGTGACTCGCAAAACAGGCCAACTTATCATTTTTATGAAAGGTCCGTTGTATAACGGCATTTAGGGGTCTTAACCTCCGTTTAGGTGGTTGCCAAACTCGCCCTAAATCAAGTGTATTTCTAGAAAATCCACCATGCCAAAGACCCATCTAGACGCCCAATTTTATCGCCACAGCAAGATACCGCGCTAGAGTATCGCAAGTATCTACCGGCCCAGACAAATTGACACCCAACCCACCCATACACACCCCATCAACCTCACAACCGGGTTGGCAAGCTGCCTTAAGCCTCAGCACTTAGCCCCGGGCGAACTGCCCAGCCTTGCGCGTTGGCCACCGGTTGGGGCGATATAGGAGGTAGGGTAGGGAAAGTACAACTCGGGCCAGCTCATCAATCTCCCTCAGAGGCCCCACTCTAATAGACACTTTAGGTCCAACTCCCCGCAAAGATCTCTCGCTAGTAACAAGGCCTAGACCCCTCACGCCAAAGCATAGCAAAACTTACTTTAGACCCCAGTGTGCACACCAACAAAGAAGCAGAAAACCCATGCCGGAACCCATAGATCCTCGTCTCTACGGTGGGAATGATCCCACTAGCCAAAAGAGCCCACAGCCCACAGCCCACAGCCCACAGCCCACAGCCCACAACTTCAAAAGTAAGCTCACAATCTTGAAGATTTCTTGAAGTTAATCCCACGACCCAAAGTTTAAGCCCCCAGATCTCAAAGAAAAGCCTACACCCAGGTCAGGCCCTCGACATACGCCCAAGGCCTGACCAGAGGCGAAAGAACTTGAAGAAGCCTCGAAGGGCATAAGAAGGGTCGCCCCGCTCAAGATGGAACTAAAAAAAGAGGGGGGGAAACAAAGATGGAAAAACAGCAACTGAGGGGGAGAAACTCAGGAAGCTAAGCAGCCCAGGGAGAATGGCGGGGTATGTGACCTACCTTGTACGGGCGGGGAAGAAGGTAAAAATAGAAGCACCCAAGATATTACGATGATGGGAGCGAGATAGGGCAGGTGGTGGATAACCTTGGTTTGATGGACGAAGGTGTTGAAGTTGAAGATGAGCTTGTATTCTGTGGTGTGTGTGTGGTGTGATGCGCAAACCTTATTTCGTGGGTTAGGGTTGACCCGATAGGTACACCACACCATCAGATGAACTTGCATCGCATGACATACAGGTGGGACTACATGCATATTTCTTTCCACCTACTGCTGTGTACCCCACCATCCCGAGCCCCACCATATTCATCCATTCGTCGGGTATTATTTGCAACCATGGCGGCCCGCAGTAGCGCAGGTTAGTCTCGAGCCGTAAAGAAAAGTCAGCAGAGGATGGAGTCGAGTCGATCTAGGCATAGATCACTGAGGTGTTTATCGTGAGCAGCAAAGCAGGTTCAGAATGGGGTGCACGAATGCAGGTCATGGCACATCACTCGACCGCTGGACTCACACTCCATCTGCTACTTTGGCTTTTATACCCTAGATGGTATTCATCTTATATGCATAATGTACGTTTCTCTACCATGGAGTGGCTGAGTTGGCCTAGTTTGGTTTCTCTCTTCAATCTACATGTAGATATGGCAAATCATCTCTAATCACAACCCCTCACTCACACATCCCTGAAATATTTTTATTTGATATCAATTGACTAGCAAAAAACAAAAAAAAACAACCAACAAAAGCTATTTATACAACCAAAGCACCCCTAAACACACACAAAAAGAAAACTATATCTAACCGACCCATCTCCTGGCGCTCCTGAATAACCTAACCCATGGACCAACCTCCCAGGCCTCCTCTCTACCTTTCTCCGCCAAATAGCTAACGCTCTCTCTAAGCACTGTTCTCTCTGGGTGGGGCATCATGGCTAGCACACGGCCATTTTCGCTCCTCACACCTGCAATACCCGCCGGGGATCCGTTGGGGTTAGCCGGGTAGACCTCAGTCGGCTGGCCGCGGTTATCAACATATCTGATGACAGCGCCGCCCTGCTGTTGAAGCTTCTGAAGGTGCTCTTCGCTAGTGAAAGTAGCGCGTCCCTCACCATGAGCCACAGCGATGGGGAAAGAAGAGCCAGACATGCCATCCAAGAAGACGCTGGGGTTCTTCTCGGCGCCTGAGTCCTTAATCTCAACCATGCAGAGACGAGCCTCGTACTGCTCGCTCCTATTGCGCTCAAACACAGGCCAGTGTTCAGTACCATTGATAAGCTCCTTGAGTCTGCTTAGGAACTGGCACCCGTTGCACACACCCAGGGCGAAGGTGTCGGTCCTGTTGTTGAAGAAGTTCTCAAACTCCTTCCTTGCACCCTGGTGAAGGAGCACAGACTTCGCCCACCCAGCACCGGCGCCGAGAACGTCTCCGTAGGAGAAACCTCCGCAGGCGGCGATACCAACAAAGCCGTCGAGGGTAAGTCCGCGGTCGATGATATCGGTCATGTGCACGTCGACAGGGGTGAAGCCAGCAAGCCTGAAAGCGAAGGCCATCTCAGCATGGCCGTTAACACCCTGTTCACGAAGGATGGCAACACGGGGCTTAACAGTCCGGATAGTGTCGAACAGCGGGATGCTGGGGTTGAAGGTAAGGTTGTAGCTAAGACCAGGGTCCGCATCGTCAAGGATCGCCTCGTACTCCTGGTCGGCGCAGACTGGATTATCACGGATGCGCTGCATGATGTGAGATGTGGCGGCCCACTTCTGCTGCAGGGTCCCACGGGAGCTCTCGTAAACGGTGGCTGAGTTGTACTTGAAGGTAACCTTTTGATCATTGGCTTGTTTGACGGAGCCAAGGACCTTGACGTCCTTGACGCCGTTGGAGGAAAAGATCTGGGTGAAAGAAGCAACGTCCGCGTCCTTAACCTGAAAGACGGCACCGAGCTCTTCGTTGAAGAAAGCTTCGAGAACGCCGCTGGTCTCGCCGTTGCGAGCAATGTCCCTAAGCTCGACGTCAACGCCAACGCGGCCAGCAAAGGCCATCTCGACAATTGTAGTGAAAAGACCACCATCACTACGGTCATGGTAGGCCTGAACCACGTTCTTCGCACGAGCCTCAGCACAGGCCTTGAAGAAGCCCTTGAGCGCCTCTACATCTCTGACATCTGGTGCCTCGTTTCCGACCTGTCCAAAGACTTGGGCAACAGCGCTTCCGCCCATAGCCATCTTACCGCCGGCAAGGTCTACAAGAACAAGCTTGCTCTCGCCAATTTCAGACACACGCCTCAACTGAGGTGTCCAAGTCTTGCTAACATCACCAACAGCAGCAAAAGCGGTGACAACCAAACTGATAGGCGCGGTAACCTCCTTTGAAGCACCAGTCTCACGCTCGGTCCACTTCATCTTCATGCTCATGGAGTCCTTACCAACGGGGATACTAACGCCAAGCTTAGGGCAAAGGTCCATACCGATGGCCTCAACAGCCTCGTACAAAGCCGCTCCCTCACCGGCGTGGCTACCAGCTGCCATCCAGTTGGCTGACAAGCGTACTCTGGCAAGACCACCCTGGATATCAGAGGCAACCAAGTTCATGAGTGACTCTGCAACGGCCATCTTTGCGGATGCCGCAGGTGAGATAAGAGCAAGAGTTGGCTTCTCACCCATAGCCATCGATTCACCAGTCTTGATACCCTCATCAAGAGCAGTAACAGTGACGGCAACATCAGCAACAGGTACTTGCCACGGCCCGACCATCTGATCTCTAGTAATAAGACCAGTGACAGTCCTGTCACCAATTGTAATCAAGAAACTCTTAGATCCAACACTAGGAAGATGTAGAACACGATCCACGGCCTCTTGAATCAAGACCTCCTTCGGGATCTCGGAAAGGTAGCTCTCAAGTGTGGTATCAAAAGCTGGAAGATCAAGTTTTCGGCTCTCGACAACACGGCTCATCTTAGGAGGCTTTCCGAACAGTGTAGACATTGGTAGGTCAATAACCTTAGGGTCCTTTTCGCTATCACGGTCCTTGAGAACCAAACGCTGGTCCTCCTCTTTCCCGCCCTGGGCTCTTCCAACAACTGAGAAACCACATCTCTCACGCTTGGCAATAGCCTCAAATGTCTTGAGACCCTCCTCTGCGACGGCCATGACGTAACGCTCCTGTGCTTCACAGCACCAGATCTGAAGGGGACTCATACCCTTGTCCGCACTCTCTACCTCTCTGAGCTCGAACTCAGCTCCAAGACCAGCGTCGTGGACGAGCTCAGGAAGAGCGTTAGAGAGACCGCCGGCACCAACATCATGAATGGAGCGAATGGGGTTGTTAACACCAAGGGCAACACAGGCATCGATAACCATCTGTGCTCTTCTCTGCTGTTCTGGGTTTCCTCTCTGAACAGACGCAAAGTCCAAGTCTACACTACCCTCACCAGATGCAATTGACGAAGCGGCACCACCACCAAGACCAATCAGCATCGCCGGTCCACCAAGCACAATCAGGTACGCACCAGGTTCGATCAATCCCGGCTCCTTAATTGCATGGATCGGACGGACAGTTCCAAGTCCTCCCGCTAGCATGATGGGCTTGTGGTATCCGCGGACCTCATCCTCACCCTTTCCAGTAGAAACACGAGTAGTAAGGGTGCGGAAGTATCCGAGAATACATGGCCTTCCGAACTCGTTATTGAACGCCGCTGACCCGATAGGCGCCTCAAGCATAATGTCTATTGGAGATGCGATATGGTTTGGCTTCCCCATGTCAATCTCCCACGGCTGACGGTGCCCAGGAATCAACAGGTCAGACACACTGAAACCCGCCAACCCAGCCTTAGGCTTCGATCCTCGCCCAACCGCACCCTCATCTCTGATCTCACCACCCGAGCCGGTGGCGGCGCCAGGGTATGGTGACACGGCGGTAGGATGGTTGTGAGTCTCTACCTTGGCTACAAAGTGGACCATCTCCTTGGTCTGGGTCCAGTTCTTTGTCTCTACATCCGGTGCCCAGTGAACAGCCTCATTTCCTTCCAGTACGGCCGCGTTATCGGAGTATGCAGAGACGGTGTGGCCAGGTGAGAGCTTGTGTGTATTGCGAATCATGCCAAAGAGAGAGTTTGGCTTCACCTCGCCGTCAATGGTCCATGAGGCGTTGAATTGCTTGTGACGACAGTGCTCGGAATTGACCTGTGCGAACATGAACAGCTCGACATCGTAGGGGTCGCGTGGGCATGGGCCGTTGGCGGAGAATGCATCAAGCAGATACGTGATTTCGGATTGATCGAGGGCGAGCCCAAGCTCTTTGTTTGCCTTCTGGAGAGACTCTAGGGGTGTTGAGCTCGCAGAGTGGAGGTCTACACGGCCAACCGGGAGAGGGTCGTGGGTTCCAAAAAGAGCCTCAAATGTAGGAGGTTGTGCAGAGAGAGCCTACATATAATTAGAATCCCAAAAGCCAATAATACGCAATTACAGTACCACAAACCTGGGTCATACGATCATAGATCGCATCCACGAACGGGTATCCCTCACCCTTCCACTCCCTACCATTTTCAAACACCAACTCTACCAATACACCTCTCTCAATTCTCTTTACCTCTTTCAGCCCACACACAGCCGCAATACTTGTCGCCTTCGATGACCACGGACTGATTGTCCCGGCCCTGGGACTAACCCACAAGACCAAACCGCTCGCATTCCCCGCACCACTTACAACCCGCTCTAACCTCTTCGTGTCTCTATCCTCCTCACCATAATGCAGGAGCTGCTCAAGGTACCTCCTCTCGACACCATCCTTCCGACCAAGAACTTTACCCGCTGCCTCATCGGCCGGGCACACGTAGTGCACGTACAAGGAAGCAATACTCTTTACCACCGCGGCGCCGCCCAGGACCGCATTGAGCGAGTCCTTGATCTCGACGAGACGGAAACTCGAGTACGCGGGCGAACCAGGGATTGCCAGAAACTCGGACGTCGCCATTGTGAAATGTGTTTTAGCTCTTTCTTCCCAAAAAAGGTAGATGGGGGGAAAAAAGGGAAGAGGATGAGGTGGAGAGATGAGATGAGGTGTGGTCTATGTAGGTAGGCTAAGTAGCAGGCAACTCGAGTGTGATAGATTTGGCGGGGTATTAATCCATGGCGGGGCAAAAGAGGAAAAAAAAAATTCTACTTATCGATAACGGTGGGGGTTAGAGACAAAATGGCTCGGTAGAGAGCGGGTTAGGGTTTTGTGGGGGGTCATAGGTTGTCATTCGCTTATCCATCCATCCATAGTTCAACTTTATGACCCCCCCACGTTTCGTTTCCGATTAGAGTTGTGTACTACATGTACCAAACCAAACTTACTTGAAAATAATATGCAACGAGCACCCTGTAGGTCAGGTACGGAATAAACTGTCTCTGCTAAGTAAGTGTATGCATGTGTCACGTCCTTGCATAACCCAATGTTTGAGAAGTTTTTTCAAAGAGAAAAGTACTGCAATTTCATCCTTGGTTTTCCGTGTAACCTTTTTATACATACTTACTCCCGGCGGGATGAACCCTCTACACATGCACTTTAATGAGGATGCGTAGGAGGGTGGTGTAGGCCGGTACTTACCTTAATTGTACTGCAAAGGATTTGGAGTAGGTAATAAGTAGCGAGGCCACGGAAACCTATCGCCGATCCATCAATTCCACACGGATTAGCGATCCCCCTAGCCCCGAAAACAGCCTCGAGCAAGAAAGTCTAATCGTACATAGGTCTCACAATCCAAGTTTTTTTCACAGGACAATTAGAAAAAAAAATAGAGCCACATCCTATAAATGTTTCTTATATCTTAGAATTCAAAGTACAAAATTGATGGTATATATATACAGCCGAATCGAAGAGTACTTGTCTGCCGACATATCTATCTATGACCTATGATTTTTTTTCTTCCTTCCGCCCTCCAAAGTCTTTCCAACAAAAGAAACAAAACAAAACAGATAACACCTTGTAAATGACCACCCATAATTCGCCGAGATCGAGAGCGACATTGAGAACCCCATCTAGGTGTTTCAAATCCCCCCCTACCATGTTAATGCCTGACAGAGCGCGGTTTGAATCCGATGTACGCATAGAGGGAAATAAAAAAGGAAAAAAGTGTGAAAATGGGAGTTAAGGAAAGTCATGAATGGGAAAGAAAGAAAAAGAAACACATCAAAAACAGAAAAGGACAAAAAGCAAGGCCGAAATGACCACCGCAGGTTTAATTGAAGATGGAGAAATCTTTGATACCCCAGTACTAATAAATAGTGAGTAAAATGTTTCAGATACGGGATTAAGAATTAACAAACCTTTTCTGCATTGTATGTAGCCGCGTTATTCTGCTTCCAGAGATCATCACGGAATGTAAACAAGATGACATTGCTTCCCATAGCAGACCAGATTGACTTGAGAGCAGTTGTCTGATCGCTGACAGAGGCCGTGGCGAGACCATTAGAATCTCCCTGATGAGGCCAGCCGGTCTCGGTGTATAAAAGATCCTTTCCAGGGCAAGCAGCTTTGATGTTCGCGCTCTGAGTAGTCAAGAAACCCCCGGCACCGCTCGCAGCAACCTTTCCGTCATAGAAAGGGTGGCAGTTAGCTGCAATGTAGTCCGAGTTCTGGCACAAAGTAGGGTTGTTCATGATCGCGACAAAGGTATCAACGGTAACGACGGGACCGGTGTATCCAGCAGCACGGAGCGAAGTACGAGCGCTGTTAACCCTATCGACGACTACTGAGGGGGAAGCTCCACTGTTCACAAGCTCATTTCCGATGGCAACGGTGTGGACTGAGCCCCAGGCACCCCCCGCAGATTTGATAAGAGTATTCATATCAAGTTGGTATTGTGCAAGATCGAGAACATTGAAGATACCGAGGAAGAGTTTAGTAGACGATCCCATAGCTGCCAAGACGTTGGGAATCTGGTTACAGTCGACGCCGTAAAGACGAATCACGGGGTAACCTTGAAGGCTGGAAAAATCGGAGGCTACCTCAGCAGTAGTTTTGCAAGAACCATCGTCGTTGTATGGAGAGTAGACCATACCGGGCTTGGACCCAGAAACTGATGCAACACCCTTGTTTGCTGCGCCTTCTGTGCTCAGGGTGGACACATCAACTGAACGCTGCTCGGGAGCAGATGTTGAGCCACCGTGCGAGTCTTCAACTTTATTGCCATTCTCGTCAACATAAACGTAGACAGTTTCGTATTCGGTTTGGGTCTCCGCTGCAATAGGCCCGGCGACAGCTTTGGGACTCCTCTTGTGATGGCGTTTTCCTGGAGGTTGATTATTAGAATTTGAATTTCAGCTAGGATTCAACTGGAAATCTTACCATGGGGTTGGGCAACGGTAACCTCAAGGGTGAGCAAAAGTGCTACAGCCAAACTACTAAATCTAGAAAAGATCATTTTAAAATTTTCGGGGGCTATTGGTGTTGTTGAAAGTTGGTAGTTGGTAGTTGTATGACTCGCTCTGATCGAGGGGACGGGGGGATTGATATATGTCTGGATTTCTTTTTGGTCGGTGTGCTCTTGAACAATTCAAAGATACCACGGGCCCACGGCAAATCCCAATTGAATGAGACAGTTAAATGTCTTAGTTCGGTATAGGTTTCAATGGAGTTGCTGTAGGGATGTCTCTGTAATATTGCTATCAAAGCAAATGAGTGGATAGATGATGTCTTCGAAGGAATGACAAGGCAAGATCTACAAAAAAGGACAAAGAGTGAATAATAAGGCAAGGTGTGCCGGGGGTGTGAAGAGAGATAGTATTGGATGATAGGATAAGTTGAGAGAGGAAAAGGGAAGGGAATAGATGAAGCAGATGGGCCTGCTTAAGAAGTGGCCAGCGCAGTATACTGCAGAGGCATGAAACGAAGTATTCTGCACATTAGGACACTAAGATGACACTAAACCACTGCATGGTACTCCCACTACATACATGTACCTAAGCTGCAGAGATGTGGGGGGAGAGAGAGGGGGGGGGGGGGTTAGAGGTGTGTAAACGAACCGCTCACTCAAAAAAGCCCAGAACCCGTATCAGGATAAATGAGTTGTGGCCGCGCGGGTACCTGTACCTGAATACTACATGTACTCTATGCATACATGTATCTGCAATGCACTCGCTTGATTGTGGGTGATATGTAACTCTGGGTACATAAGTATCTTTTCACTTGCTGCATTACACCCTTTACTGCCGACCTATCTGACTGCTCAACTTTTACAGATTCCACCAGCCTACAGGTTTGCTTCTTTTGGTACCTGACGCCAAGCTCTCGGCACCCACCCGCTAAAACCACCCAAAGTTAGGCTCCCCACTCAAGCTTTTCGGACGGAGGCACCTCAAATCAGCTTCGGTTGAGCATGTTATTCATGATAATTTGAAATGTCGGTCTAATTTTTCTCCACATGTAAACAAAAACTGTCACAAGCATCCTCTTCCTTGTGTATAATAATTGTCACGATTACTATCTATCATTATCGTGTTTAGGGAGTATGGAAAAAGTCGGTACGAATCTACATCAGACTGCCTGTAGGTGGTACATAAGACAAAGACACAAAGATTCAGCCCTGAATTGACAGCCAGGGTAAGCACAGAGAACAAAGGCCAAGGAAGAAAATGGTGGTAAAGGGGAAGGGAAAAAAAAAAAAAAAAAAAAGAAAGAAAAAACATGTGCCACTTTACGTTCCTGACCAGTCGTCGTTGCGATTGGCTTGTCACCCTCAATTGTTCCTGCATGGGATATTGAACCTTGTACTCCAGCGCCGGGTTTCCTTGCCCACCCATGCCTTCCTCTTCTTCCATTCTTCCATGTACCAGATGAGCCGTCACACTTAGTGGTTTAGTGCCGGCTCTGATCCCATTAGCTTTTGCGACTTTCCCATGAGCCCACCACCACAACACCCATCGTTGTTTGGATCGACGCAAATCCGCGTGGATACCAGACCCGTTACGGTATAATCGGTACCGCCTGTGCGCGTTCCTCCGTCCTGTCGGGCCACGTAAGTCTCGAGTGAAGAAGAAGAAGTGAAGCCTCAAATGGCTTGCGTGCATGGGTAGATTGTGGGAATGTAGTTTCTGGAGTTAACAGCCCTGCCATGGCTGTCCGTGGATAAGATACGCGTATCTTCATGGGGGGGACAGGACCTTCCTCGGGAGGCCCAACTGGATGGGATAGATAATAGTACGGCGACATGCAAAACGAGGGCTTCAGAATCGAGATACTTTGCTGTAAAGTGCAGATGTGCGAGGGAAAATCCAGGTTAGTCTTTCTTTCAAGCGACCAAACTTACATGTACTTATGTCTCTTCCCCACCAGGGGATACATGTTTTCATGATTCGGACCCTGAAACCTCGCCCCAGGAACAAAAGGAACAAACTAACAAATTAGGATGTTTCATGAACCACCAGCCCTCTACAGGAGCAAACTATAAACATTTCTAATCCTTGCACTACTAAGGCATGTGCATAGCATCTGGACCACGCGATACCTGTACGCTGTACCTACACTAAAGTCGGGATGGCCGAAGAAGAAGGTGATTATTGAAAAGGCGCCTAGACATCAAACGATTGACCAGAACGATTGCGAGCTGAAAAACCGCATTGGCAGCTTGGAAACTTGGCAATTAAAGCCTACAGTATTCTACAATCATACATGTACCTCTACAGGTACACCTCTACAGGTACAAAGTTCTAGTATACAGGGGCTAAAATCGCAGAATTGGGTCTCTTACCTGACATTAGCAGAAGTGCACTCGCAAGCGAGCTGTACGCGCCATCATCAAGCGACCCCACTCGTAGCTTACGTTTCCTCTCGTTTACCAATTTTCTCGGATTTCGTTTCCTAGAACAAAATTACTAGATTTTGCGCCGCTATTCCGGTATTTCGGCCTTCGCATCTCTCCTTCTAGTATCTCTGGCCTATTGAAACAAGCTAATTTATTCCCCAGGCCCATATCAATTGCTTGTATTAGGTATTAGGTAGGTTCCGGCAGGTCCCGCTCGAGAGGCCCTAAACCAGATGTAATACAGCAGCATACTGGGTCCCGAAACCAGCTCTTTGCAGAGGAAAAGGAAAAAAAAAAAAAGTTCCGCCGCTCCTGCGGGCAGTGCGCCATTCCGCACCCATCTCCGGTAACCGCACATAGGTACTCGGAGTCGCTCCGAAGACCACCGTATCGTCCGTGGGGCAAGCCCTACTTCCCAAACAAAAGAAGGTGATAGAAACGTGGCATATCATTCTTACTTACTCAATGCCATGCCTGTGTACTCACTCAGGGCTTGCTGAGGTAAATTTGTATCGCGATTTGCCTCTAATGATAGAAAACGCCTGAATTGAATCAAATGCTCTTGGATGCCCAGTCAAGGTATTTGGTACCGACCCGCATGCAGGAACGAACGCCAGGCAAAAAAGTGCAAGGAAGAAGAAAAAAAACATTTGTAAAATACCACCATGAACGATAGAAGCAGAACCACGTCACGCGGGGTGCAGTAAAGAGCTGCTGGCGATTGTTTTCAAAGAGAAAAGTATCGACGCACATGATCCTGCAATAGCACTTTCGCGCAAAACAATTGGATGGAGAGAGGCTTTTCTAGGCTGACAATCGTAATATCAACTACTACTTAATGCGTCACGGTGTCAGGTACTACCGTGTTATATGTATGCGCTGTGAAGCCTAGTGCAGGTACCGCAAACATCTCGATCCACGGCGATTGTCCATTGGTTCGTTTGGGTGGTATTTATGTATTCTTACATTGACGTGGTGCCTGAGCTGCCGGTAACAGGTCTCATTGGAGAAGCAGTTGGTAATTGGTCTGTTTGGCGAATAACTTTATTTGTTCAGTTGGTTGCTGGTAGCAACTTCTGATTTGGTCCAAACAATCAGATCGGCAGTCTGGTCGGTCAGTTCATCCCTAACCCGCTTTCCGACAATTGGCCTGTCAGGCGAATACTCCACTTTTCAAATCTACGCTTAAGTACATGTATGTAGGGTATCCAAAGATACATATAGCATCCAGGCGAAAAGATGTCTCACTGATCATTGCCAGACCTCTAAGAAGCGTGGACATGCTAAGAGTATCAGAAAGATGCAGGAGCAATGAATATCAGCCCATGTCAGGCATAGAAAGCTCGTTTACCTAGAGCAGGATGTAAATTTGCTAATTAATAGACTAAGACTATGTAACTAAAAAAAGACATATTTGGCATATCACTCGCTTTAGCCTTGGCCTTCAAGAGATGCGTGCCAAATATACTTCATAGATTAAGCTCTATCCATTGTCCTATCAAATTCCAAATGCGACCAATGCTGAGTTCCAGAGAATTGCCTTCACGATGTGACCCGTGCAAAAACATGTTTCAGAAGCCACGAGCCTTGCCTGAATAGCCTATTTTCCCGAAGAGGTTGATCAATTGAACCTATACGCACAGGTCGTTATTTCTCCGCGATAATTTTACGCTTCTAGAATTCTTTCGGATGTCTTCCGAGCGGGTGAAGATTAGAGCTCTCGGAGACTGTACTCTATTCTCCAGATACTGTAAAGTAGTTGTCGTTTGTTTTTCCTGAACAACTCATGTGGGTATTCCATTTCTGGCTCCATGACCGGATATGGACAACAAAGCAAACTCAAATGCCGCCTCCACTTTCTTGAGCTCTAAGCCGCATGTCTCGCTTTTCTCTATCGGCGAGTCGACCCTCCACCCAGGACATCCGAATTCTTGAGTTGAGTTGGCAATGCAGGTTAGATATGGACTGACGATGGGGTGAATCTGGGGGACAGTTGCGTCATCTCGTTTGCGATACATATTCCAGATCAGAAAAAAAGCCGTTTTAAATTTTGCGGTATCTGCGCATGCATTTGAGTGCGCCTCTTTTTGACCACGCGAATTGAATAACTAATAACCTTGTATAATCAGCAATGCATGGGTATCGTCGGAGTTTAAATTAAGCCTCCCTGTCTATCAAGTTTAATAACACAGCATGTCACATATGTTAGCCTATCTTAGAAAACTTGCTACATCTATGATTGACACAACATATTGAATCTCCGCGCGCAGCCGGGCACAGGTAGTATCAAGATTGAATACGACACATATACGGTTTCAAAAGTTGCATGGCAATAGTGGGGAATTAAGAACGATAGGTTTGGATAGCTGTGGCGTAGGCGCCTAATTCCTATTTTTAGGTCTTGAGTTCTTGTTTGTTTGGAGTCTGCTATACTAAGCTCTGATGAGTAGTGAAACTTGAAGAGAGATTTCTACCGGTCCATGTCCCAGGAGCGACTACGTGCTGGTTGTTTATCAATGTTTCAGTGTGTGCGCTGTTCAACCTACAATGTCAAGATGTTGAGCGGTGGTATATAATTACGCCATTTATTTAGGAATTCATAATGGTAATTTGACTCAGACTCATAAATTATGCGTTATAATTTAATGGCACGTTTCTATTTGATGAGTACAATATTTATAAGATCTGCGAAGCGGCGCAGGAGATAAACTCATGCCCAGTTAAACCATACCGCCCCAAGACCACACAACCTAAAGGCACTTCCAGTCCAGCTCTACCAGACCCCTGCAGTGTACACGTTAGTCTGTTGCTTCATGCGAATCGATTCAATAGAGTGTGGAATCGACCTTCTGAAAAATCTTGTAACAACGCATGTACCATTGGCTTGATTCTAGGCTTCGACATTCATTTACTCCTGCCCCCTCTGTTTATGGCATTGTATCTTTAACAAATTAACAATAATAGCAACCCACGCTGGGAAAATCCATAATTTACTGACGTGACACTAATTAATTAAGTACTCGCATTCCAAGTTACGAATACTTTGGTGAGTATAAACGATAGATCATATCTCATAGCCTCCCTGAGTGTAATCAGGCTGTAAGATGATCCTTTCCAGGGTTATTGACGAAGTATCTCCTGTACCTTTTCACTGATTCGGAAACTCCAACTCTGGATCGGTATCAGACTGCTGCTATACGAGCCATATATAAAGGGGAACATTTCTGGACAATTAAAGAACATTTAATATTAGGTTAGAAGGTTCCAGATAGCCTAGAGAGGTAGGGCAGGCCCTCCCTCGTCGATTCTATCATTACCTAGATTAGGTGTCAAGTTATCGTTCAGACTACCACTAGTGAATATATACAGCTTGACTGGTTCAATGATTTAAGAAATAGCTGCGGAATGTCATCCAAGCTGCCATAACACAAGGTAAACCTCCCGTTTCTGTCCCCTCGGTTGATATACCCAACCTTCAGCAGGGGAGGGCACAGTAGAGGAACCGATAGGGAAAGAGACGGTTAGGTCCTGTGGCTGGGCCTTTATTCTGTTTCTGCTTTGATTCCTATCTACTTTTGTTTTACCTTTGTTCTTGCTTCAAATTCCTTTTCATAGAGAGGAAAATCTCGGCCCTTACCTCCGGTATGCGAGGTGAGGTTTTTCCATAACCTTCGGGTTGCATGCATGTATAAGTCAACCAATCAATACATACTTCACAATATATCACTCGTTTACAAGAACGGGAACAAATGAACTCGTTCAATAACGAGTGACATGCTATGACTAAATATTAAATAAAGCTCACGGATGAAGTCTGTAACTCGAATACTAGCACAGTGATTATGACCGGACCCGTAATATCTTTAGTTCTGCCAGTATAGATTACAGAGAGGCTTGTCCGGGTATATAATAAGTATTACGATACGAAATTTATATATAAAGTACATGTATTATTATATTATATCGGCCTTGTCCAGAAGTACCAATTGAAAGATATACCGTACAAAAAAAATGCGCGTGTATCCAGTACCCCATCTATCAGAATACTATGATACTGGTAGCCGTGGTAGCGTATTACTACGGTATAATGGTTAAAGGTCAATTCCGAACCTTCTCACGATGCCGTATTTATACGGTACCAATTACATCTCTTTTTGAAACGGAGCGACACCATTATAGTAACCTACGGGATTCAGCGGGGAATACTGGATTAAACCATCATTTTAAGGAGCGGCATTCTTTCATGTCTATCACGGCGCTACAACCTCATCTCCCTATCTGTGATACAATGGGGTATTCACTTCTAGAAATCTGTGCCTTTAGAACGCCATACGTACAAGAGCTAGATATCTCCCAGGCGACATGCCATATTTTGGGACAAAATGTGTTGCCATACTAATTTAAGGTTTGTGCTCAGTGTAATAGTCAGTAACCTTATATGGCACACAAACACGGTGATACTTTTAATTGTTTTCTCATATACTTATATTTCAAAATATGTGATCGCCAATCATCTCACGCAACCATATATGCAGGCGGCTATAAGTGCACGTATTTCTAGAAGTGAATACCCTAATGTAAAGTATTTGGTACTGGGTCAAAGTATACCCTGCCAGATCTTTATCCCAAGTACTCCCTCAACTTATATGTCGTTTATCTTGTAATATTTCGGTATAATTAACATCATTAAATCATCATGAAACTACTACAACAACACAGTCCCTCTGTTGAAAAATTAATAAAGAAATAAAAGAGGTGAGTGGAGTGGCATAGATACTGTTGCAAATAATGAAAGAAAACGGGTATTTAATACTTCACGTAGCGAAATGACGCCGGAACACCTCAGATGTGACTAAGAAAAGCTTCCGCTCTACTTAAAATACTGCGATACGGAAATAAAAAAAAAAAAAAGTAAAAAGGAAAAAGGAAAAAGGAAAAAGGAAAAAGGAAATTCCCTCTAGGACGTCTTCATTTCCCTCTATCGAGTCAGCTTCGCATCAGGATCATCGACAAATGTCCAAGATTCCTCGGAATCTATTTCATGCGGATCACCCTGTTGTTTCTTGATTAGTGTCCGCGCGTACTCCATGTCACGATAGATGGCCTGGATAGCCGTCTCTACCCCGTTTTCCTAGAATAAAAATATTAGCAAGAGTTGGATCTGTGAAATAAAACTTTGCTCACCGAACGGATTTGTTTTCCTAGCATGTTAGCTTTAGTAATCAGCACAGTATTGTTGGTACATTCCCACAAAGCCCTGCCGAATGCCTGAACGTTTAACTTCCTCACACATATACCAACTCCCATATCTTCAACGCGCTGCCCAAAGAAGTACTGGTCTCCAAAAAACGGTTTCACAATCGTTGGAATGCCTGCTCTCAGGCTTGCTCCAGTAGTTCCAGCACCACCATGGTGAACCGCTGCATCAATTTGCTTGAACAGCCAATCATGTGGTGCAGACTGAATCTGGTGGATCTCAGGGGGTAATGAAATTTCAGGCACATGTGCGTCTTTCTTTTGAAGCCTATCGGACCAGCCCTTAGATAAAATACAACGCACGCCGGCATTGAGAATTGATTCGACAACGGTACGAGTCATGGCATCTGGATCGGCCACCGTAATAGAACCAAAACCGACGTAGACAATCTTTTTGTTGTCCATTCGCGCTTTTGCAATGAATTCTGCCAACTCCTTAGGGGGGACATAGTTATTCGGTGAATCCAGAAACCAATAGCCAGTCACACGGATCCAGTCGCTATAGTCGAGCGGTGGGATGACTACCGAAGGGCTGAAATTATACAAAAATGGCACTTTATTGGGCTGTAGCTTATCAAGGTTAGTTCTTGTAAGGCCAAGTGTTTTCTTCCGCCACCTATTAATTTGCCCAGCGGTGGCTTTCCAGAAGACGTTATCAAAAAGGACATAAGTGAAGTAGTTGTAGGCACCGCCCATTTTATGTTCTGGAACGGCAAAAGCATGAGGATAGGCCCTGGTGCGTGTCCAAGGCATAGTAAACGCCCTGAAATATGGTATGCCAAGGGCTTCCGCGATATGAATACCTGCCATTGCGCTAGGGCTTTCAATCAACAGATTAGAGCCTTGACAAGCCTTCCACGAACTTAGGAGCAGGCCATCTAGCCATCCGCGCATCTGCCATATTTTAGCACCAAGCAATTACCACTAAGGAGATGAATGCTCACCGTTGAGGTAGCAGCCTGCAAGAAGTCCACCGTAAACATTCCGTGCGACACACATAACTCCATTAACTCTGCCGGATCACCCTCTACAGGTTCAAAATCGATCCCATAGCTTTTAATCCAGTCACCATATTCCGCATGAGTCGCAATCCTCGTTTTATGCCCATCTTTCATAAGCCCAATACAAAGCGCAATGAAAGGCTGTACGTCACCCCGGGTACCAATAGTAAGACATGTAATCAACATCGATTCTGTCGGTTTGAAATTGATAATCGATCCGTGAGGGTCATCAAATACGATTGGTGGGGCATCGTGAGAATTTTCGTCGCCTGTGGACAATGGCAACTGAATATCATGATCGTTGTGGCCATCTTGACGTGCATCTTGCAGCATCTGATATTCGTTTTTAGCCATCTCTGCTCCTCGCTTTTCTTCCTGAGTTAGAATTCCACTCTCCGCAAGAGCTCGGACGTCGTTTATGCCAGCGTGTAGAGTTTGCCCACAATCGTCCCTAGCATCTTGTTGGCCGAACTCGAAGAACAGTTCCTCATGACCACGAATTGTAATGACAAGCCCTGAATAACCGAATCTAAAGCCCTTTTCCTTACTGATATTCTCGATATCCTTGAGGGGAAGAATCATCTTGTGCAAGAGTTAGCAATCTCTCTTGAACACTCCAAGTTAATAGTCAAATAAACCTTTGTCTTTGTTCCTGGCAAAATACTTCTAAAGCAAAAACTCCTGTTGCTAAGGTAGATTTTTCCGTACAAGGGTAGAACACGATGCAGGTATCCAAAATACACCGCAATCAGTCTTTCCTGTGGCGGGAGTGCAAACCTTGCCCTAAAACTGGCATCGTGGCTCTGAGCATTCCCATCCTCATCTTCAGCATCTTCAACCTCTTCATGCGCCATCATTCCCATGGGCTTATAATGTCTCTTCCCGCCGACCCACATGTCCGATACCTTTCCCAAATATCCCATGGACTCAGTAGCCAAGAGTGCACCAACACCTTGTGTCCGCTTTTTCATCCAGCCCGCCCAACTAGCGGCACGTTGTAGGGGAAAGTTTCCAGTCTTAGCAATTTCCTGGAGCCTCGCTGAGTTACTGCTGGAGCTCCCACTTAGTTCATCTGATTCGTATTGGCTTGGTGTACCAATATATGCTTTCGATAGTGAAGCGTCCTTTTTATGCCTTGATTTACTACTAGAGCTGTGTGATTTATGTGAGCTCTGTGAATCTGAGCGTCTGTGGCCAAGTTTTTTCATTGGTGGCAAGCCAAAAATATCACTTTTATCCAAGATACTGCTTGCTGTGCCTTTTCCGCCGTCATCCATCGATAATCGTACCCCCTCAGAGGATTCCCCCAACGAATGAGTGTACGAAAATGCGGAATCAGAGGGAAGGGGCCCTGGAGAAGAACTAGTGCTAAGGTCGGTACTCTTTCTAGATCTAGAAGGCTCTGCTATCCTTTTCTGTATCTCTTTGGATGCTCTTTGGACATCGAAGCTACCGCGAGTAAACTCTCCACTCGGCCTTGGACTAGTTCTTGGGCTTCTAACAGTTGGTGACTTGGGTGAAAGTGGGGAAAGCGTTGCCCGCACTGTTTCCTTAAGAGTTGGTGTTATTGAACGATCTGGAACTGAGCTCAAGTCAGGTGATGGAGGCTCCGAGTGCGTTCCAAACATATGGTTGGGAATCTTCGATGCCGCAGAGTTTTCTACCGCAGAGCGCAATACATTCAAAGCATCCTTTCCGAAACTGAAGAATGAGAAAAAATACTACAGCCTGATCAGTAACCGGATTTCCTGTCAGAGACTATATTGGGTAAGTACCTCATCAATAGCATATGTATCATCGTTGTCAACAACCTTGAGCTTGAAGGTATCTGCAAACTCTAGGACTGGGCTCTCCTCTACCTCGATGACGTTCTCTACCGGAATTGAAATCTTCACACTGTCCCCCTCATTGTGCGACCTAAATATGACCTTCTGAAGTGACTTCACCCATTCCCTAGCACTTGCTGAAGAGTCCGCACGGAAGTAATACTTTCTCTGGTCCGTAGAAAGAGTGACCATGACCGAATCTTTAGGATCCTTAGCCTCGACCACACTTGCTTGAAGACCGTAACGAAGATCGATATTTCCGTTGGGAAAGTATAGGTCTGATGGGTTTGTATAGTAAGAAAGAACATCACCTTTCAGGATGAACCAGTACCTAGTGAACTTTACAGTGGATTTTCCTCGTTTGGATAGATAACCCGATTTTAGTATAACATGCTGAAGGATATATGTCAGTAATCTCTGCGGTTTGACAGTGATAGGTATTACATACATCTTTCCGGGGAAGGTATGCATAGAAGCAGATATGTCGAGTTGTGATGTACATATAGCCCTGTAGCAGCACGCTTTTCAAAAGCCAACATGGGTATTCTGCAAAATCGCGTTATTAAGAGATGAGTCCATCGAAAAATCGTTGATAAGCACATACCAGAAATAACTTTCTCGGTCGCCGGCAAATTGAAAATCTCCACCAACTTCTTTTCCAGGTCTCCATTTCCACTTGGCTTTACTGCTATGTTTTCCTCGAAGTCGTGAAAGGTTTCGCTCTCTTGGTCCTGTGTATTCACCGTAAAAACTGGCGGACTTAACTGCGCCTGTGCCTCTAAATTGTTTGTAGGAATATCCATTTGTAGAGCAGCTCCGGCTAATTCGGCGGGGACTGGGTCATCTTCTTCATCATCGTCAGTTTCCTCTTGAATTACATCTTTAGTCAACTCTCTTTTGGGACCAAGCGGTAAGCCGGGAATCTTGGGCTTAGGTTTCCTATCGATCCCCTTGGGTGTGGTTGGATCATCATCCGAGTCGTCTGAATCGTCGTCGAAGCGAGAGCTCATCCGAATATTAGAAGTGGCAGCGGTCAGGACTTGGTATAAGCTCTGGTTCATGTTGAAGGGTTTATTTTTTCCGGCTACGCATACATCCTCTTCATCATCATCCGCATCGTCGTTATCTCTAGGGTTAAAGCGGGAAGGGAGTTGCATGGACTGCGAGATGTTTGGGGCATTTTTTCGACGTCCGTTACCGAACCTTTGGGCGATGCTAGAGAGTTCTGGCATTCTGAACAGTGATGTATGTTATCACGTGTGTTGGATTCCTTGGGCTGTTCCCAAGATCAGTTTCCTGATGTTAGTATGAAAAGAGGTTGCTTTTATGTCAAACGAGGGCACACGGGGAGAACAAGGTAGCTTGGGTAGCTATGTTACCTACCTTAGATGACTCCAAATATGTGTGGAGTGGCGAGCGATGAGTGGCTGGGTGTTACCTTATCGGTAGCCGCTATCGCAGATGCAGGACCTCGATGCAGTGCGTTTTGTACTTATTTTTTTTTTTCTTTCGGGGGGTTGGTAGAATTTAGTAGGGAGGGGGATTTCTGCTGACAGGAGCCTCAACCGGGAGAGAACAAGTGATGATAACGATGGTATATACGGTTGGAGAGGGTTAAGGGAGCGGGAGTGCTCGCTCTACTTATGGTAAAGAGATGTCTAAATAGTCTCGTTCCCAGTCCCAACTATTAAATACGCTTGCGTAGACCGACGTACAAAAATTGCAGCCGAAACATTCTGCTATAGCAAATGGGGCTCCGTTACTCACGACCACAGTCGTACATCGTGTTTGGCACTTGGCATACGATATAACAGGATTCGTACTACTGGATCATGATCTCAACCCCTCAATTTACCTGCAGCTGTTGGTGATCCACCAAGAACAGTCATGATTCTTAAGGTCTTTAACGGACTACCTTTGATGTTTACGGTGGCCGGGCCTTTCCTTTAAAATCCTCCTAGGTACGTGACCGACGCCCATCGGTCGATTATTTGTCTTAAAAGAATACATGTAAACCACCTACTAAGCACCAGAGCACAAATTTCACCACATGTAGAGGACCTACATCCACGCCTAAGCTTTATTATTGTACCTGACAAGGTAGTCAGCTGATTATATATTCTTTCTGTTCACTTCACTACATGTAGGTCTTGTGTCTTGGGCTCATGTGATAAAGATCACCCACGCATACTCTACACTGACCGGTATATAAGCACCTTTATAATTTTGCACGTTTATTCTCCGCGAGGATCTTCATGTTGTGCATTTTTCAGCCTCCCTGGACCAGATGGCTACATGTAATCAATGAACCGGGACGGCTACAAGATATCCGGATCTAAAATGAGTGATTGTCAGTGATTCACAGCATGTGACTGTGTAACAAGTATCAAATATCGAGTAGATCCGTCCTATCTCACAGTTCAGCAGATGTCCGATCTCTTTATGACAGATAGACACACATCATAAAATAAGTAAGCAAGGTACGAAAGAAACTTAATCACGCCATAGTACTTGATGAATGTTGATCGGAGGAAGTCTTTTTGGGTTCAAAGCTAAGTATAGTACTATGGGTGCCGGGGTTAGTCTCCAGAGCTGTCGCCATGGTTGCAACAGGCTAAAGTTCTGGATTGAAGCCGCTCAGACAAGAATCGCTCGCCACAGTTTATTGAGCGGCTTCAAACCAGCCGCGTGGGTACTTTATGGTTTATAACTACATACATGTATAGAGTATATGCAATTGTACCGGTACCATGTCTACGCGGTAGTAGAAACTCTAGCCTCAGGTTTTACTATAGGTAAGGTTCTGATGCCATTGGCCCAAGCTACATGTAGCATAGATTTCGCAATAGATGCAGCCGGATATGTCTGTTACATGTAGGTACTATAAATCCGTTACATCGAGGGAATTCATATGCCGCTGCAGCTGAAGCATGCGCCTTGCGTGTTATCAGATTTATTTACAAAATTCAAAACCCAGTTTCCATAGGTATGGCTATGCGTGTATCCAGCCAGAAGTCGTATATCTGAGGGATAAACAATCAATAGCTCCTATCAACGCGGGCAGGTTCGCCTTGTGCCCCCAGGCGTACCATTGAGGTTTGCCATTACTGTTCCGAAGGTTGCATCAAAGGGAATTTTCCAAGACTCTGTAAGTCGTTTGGCCACGTCTGTCACCCAGTCCAAAGATGACTCTTTTTTTTTTTTTTTTCTGGCTTCATGCGACAAGCGGGCCAAATATCACCCCACTTCAAGTTTCATCGGCTCCCCGTGAAAACTCCACCAAACAATCCCTATATAAACGGCATATTATCATCCATTAGCATCTTTCACTAAAGGACATCAGTAATCGTCACCCCTCACCCTGAGAAAGATGAAGATCATTGTTTACAGCTCAAAGAAGGTAGGCTGGCCACCCCATTACCGATTCTCCGGGACCCGCACCCCTTGCTATCGATAACCTTGTTATCTATGTTCGTTCATTTGTTCTGTTCTAACGGCCCGCCTGCAGTACGATATCAGCTCGTTTTCCGAGTGCAACACAACTTCAGACTTGAAGCTTCAATTTTTAGAAATTCACCTTGACAAGACAACCCTTGCTCTCGCGGCAGGCTATGATGCCGTCTGTATCTTTGTTAACGACGTATGCGATGCCGAGGTTCTCGAAGGACTGGCAAAGTTGGGCGTGGTAAGCGAATCGATCCAGCTATGAATACTTCATAAATTTCCCAAATACCAAATAAGTAACAAACCAAACCTATGTTTCACAGAAATATATTGCTCTTCGCTGCGCTGGTTTCAACAATGTTGATCTTGAAGCTGCCTCCCGTTTTGGCCTTCAAGTTGTCCGTGTTCCTGCCTACTCCCCTGATGCAGTTGCCGAGTTCGCTGTTGGCATGATCATGACAATCGTCCGAAAATATCATAAGTCATACACTCGCGTCCGAGAAGGTAACTTCCTTCTCGATGGGCTCCTAGGTTTTAATCTCAGAGGGAAGACAATCGGTATAGTTGGGACCGGCAAAATCGGCCTACTTACTGGGAAGATTCTCTCGAGGGGGTTCGAAAGTAATGTGATCGCATACGACTTGTATCGTAGTGATCAGGCGGCTGAGTACGGCATCACATATGTTGATTCACTTGAAGAACTGTTGGGGAAATCAGATATTGTATCCCTCCATTGCCCGCTGATGGAAAGTACCAAGTATATGATGAATGAGAAGACTCTTGGGCAGATGAAGAAGGGAGCATATTTGGTCAATACCTCTAGAGGGGCGTTGATCAATTCTCATGCGTTGATTGGGTAAAAGTTCCCAGCTGCATAAGTCGGAAGTTGCTAAAACTAACTCTGATAGTGCGCTAAAAACCGGCCACCTAGGTGCAGTAGGGCTCGATGTTTATGAAGGTGAATCAGCCTACTTCTTTGTAGATGGAAGCTCTAAGATCATCTATGATGACAACTTTGCCCGTCTTCTGTCATTCTACAATGTTTTTGTCAGGTATACTCTTCTCACTCCGCACCTCAAGGCCAATACTAACAAATGTTTGATAACAGTGGTCATCAAGCTTTCCTCACAGTTGAAGCCCTCAAAAATATCGCAGACACAACAATCGATAACCTTGAAACTCTAGCCAAGGGGGAGGCCTGCCATAACATTGTCGAACATAATATATAGATTTGTTCATTAATTGGTATTTATTGGGTGGGATAAAAACATCAGGTGTTCTTATACCTACATGTAACTTCCATTTTCCCCTTAAATTTCATAATATGTACTATCCTCCTTTCTTATATGAATAAGTATGCATGATGACTTCAATATGCGTTGGTGTCTTAACCCATCTCATAAGCATGTAGTCGGTGGTGATTTGGGGCCCCGAGTGCGAGTAGTATCAGTATTTCTCGCATGTATATAGATGGCCTGTACTTACATGTAAGCATACCTTAGACGGGTTTTGAGTTATAATGTACCGGGTATGAACATTACAGTATCACTACTAAGCTCAGTATGGAATACCTGATTAAACAATACATGTAGTTTCCCCTCCTTGGCAATAGGAGAAGGAGTCGGTATCCAACATAACCCGCCAACAGCCAGCCAAATCAGGCTGGCTTTCCCCCTGCTGGAGGAGCTCGGTATGGGAACACTGGGATTAGTGGTTGAATTTCTCGTTGTAGTCAATCATGACCTCGTTTTCTGCTAATCAAACAGGAAGTCTTGGTTTACGAGTGATATTATATGACGGTCAACAACAATATCGAGCTTAAAAAGATTCTGCTCGTACCGAGACGGCCCCAATTTAGCCAACAGTTGAGGAACGAGTTGTATATAGTTTGAATAAACGTCAAGCTGAGAAAATCAGCTGAAAGACTCGCCGCATATATATTGAATTATACATCCTTCGGTTAGTATTGTTATTGCATGATCTATTATATCACAGCCTTGAGTTTCTAGCTCCAATATGATGTACATGTTGTAGTTACATGTACCTACATGTAAGATCGAAACTACGGCGTATGTATGTAGGTGTGCTCCACAATTATTAGTTTACATGTACAGTACCAAAAAGGAGGATGCAATAGGTGCTGTGGCCGTGGCTAGAACTTCCGGGTTAGAATCTTAGCCATAATACCGTATATATATATATACGTAGCAATACCGCATCAATACCACAGTCTCATTAATTTATTTTTTTAGGTAAGATGTGTCTGGATATATCCGCTTTTTTTTTATATTACTTTTATTGTAGTCTTATATCATTTTGCAGTTCGCCTGCCAGCTCGAGATGGCGGATGTCGACGATTTTGGCAGACAAAGATAGAGCAGGCTTGAGATTATTGTAGCTCCTTACTCGAGGCAAATCGAATACCCAGGATCAGAATGTCTTTCAATAAATTCACTATGTAATCGACATATATCGTTTCTCTAGGCGATTCGATTTAGCTCAAACAAGTACTTGGATGAGCTGAGGTTCTGACTTAGCACAACGCCGGTTAATATGCGATGCAGGGGAGCCCGCATGCGCAAATACATGAGTACATGTAGGTACTTTGTATATATATCAAAGCTGAGCTGGTGTGAAAGCAATAGTAGTATCATTTCTATCACCATTACAACCGTAACAGATCGGGTCAAGGTGGAATCAAATTAATGGGCCTGAATACTGGCTCCGCGCAAATGCTTCTCATTAAGTGCGTAGGATTATATTAGATCGACTATGAACGTATTTCTATATGTACATACAACATATTTATTAGTGAATCATGCAGTAGTACTGGGTTTCGAGACTACTGTACACACATCTACTTCATATTCTTAGTATACGCGCTGCCATATATGCTTCTGTGATTGATACTTTTGTAGAAAGAGTAATTGTTGGGTCTTGTGTTCCGAAGCAGTGCATGCACTATCCTAGTGATTCGTTCACCAAAGAGGCTTTAAGTATACATGTATCATAATAAGCAGATTATAGGACCATATGAGAACCAATGATAAGTAAAGATAAGGCCAACTCGTGGATGCCAAAATCAGAGAGTGTGTCGTGATGGTTGACTTTGAAAAAGAGACAAACAACTAATCCTAGTAGCCGCTTTCGGCTCCCATTGTACAACCCTCTTACAAGGCAAAGCATATGCCCCCAAGAGTATATAAAGATGGCATGCTGCCCTTCGACATGATGCTGGGGAGAAACACAAACGGAGAAAATCAGAAGAAGAAAAAAATACCAGTGTTTCACATTTACTTCCCCGCATCTTCTAAACCTTCACACCCGTCCACATACCAGCAGAGCCGCGTTACCTAAAGCGAACCAACCTTCTCAGTTTCTTCATCATAATTATCTCACTTTTCATCCATTTCTTTTTTTTTTTTTTTTTGTATTGTTTTCCTTTCCTTTCGTTGTTCGTTGTTCAAGGGACAAGCGGACAAGAGCACAAAAGAAACCGCCAACATTCAAATCTGCCAACCCTGACCCTGGACGGATGGTTCATTCTTTTTTCGCGTCACCACTGTTCCCTGCTACTTGCGGCCAATCAAACAAGCACAGTCGAACTCGATAGCCCGTGACTTTCTGCTTGCTCTCGTTGAATATATCGTGCATGCTCTACTACGTCTTTCTACATACTGCTTATCCTACTAAAACTGCGCGCAACTCCTTTCTACCTTAACTAACTATATTCCACTGTCTTTGGATATCTTGTAACGCCTTCTCTTAACTACCTGTTTTGTCTACTAAGGAAGCCTGATTTGTCGCGTGAAGAAACATCTCCCGTCAACTACTACCGCCAGCCAACTTAACTAGGACGATCCCTCAAAGCTTAAATTCTACGAGCGTTCCCAGCCATCTCACCTCTCCCCTTCCTCTCCCCATCTTTCTCCACACTACAAAACACAACAAGCCAACCTCCCCCCCCCCCCCTCTCCCCCCCATTATCAACACGATTACGAGCAACCTATTAAATCCATCCCCACTCACTCCGCTTTCGTCATCACCGCCCCCCCCCCCTCCTCACCGCAAAGACTGAATAACAACGGTTGGGCATGATTATCCAACTGCCCCGCTCAGCGCGCTACCCCATCACTATCACTGCGCTCCTGAAAAAGCCTGACGATGACGTCCCTCGTCTGTCGCCGCTGCTCATTTACAAGTACAAAACTATAGTTACTGAGTACCCGGAGTTCGGAGAAGAGATTCAGGTCGAGAAGGAGTTCTCTTCACAGTATGACGCGCCTATAGAGGGTAAATTGGAGAAGTGGTTCGTCGAGGTTGGCACAGTCATCCACGATTGCGAGTATGTCCATTTCCTAGTTGGCGGATGTAGTAGAGCTTTAACATTGACAATCTATGTAGTGTCGACATCGTGGAGATAGAAGAGCCGTGTACTCACGCAGTACAATTTGCTGGGCTCTGCTCAATGTGTGGAAAAGACATGACGGAGTAAGATCTTCCTATGATCACAGTGGGGGGAGGGTCGGAGAGCTAATATTTGAGGCGGTTTTTGTTTCGCGCGGAGGGGGTTTGAAGACAGGATTATACCTATTTCTCAAACAAAGACCGTGCGACTATTCAATTGGCTCACGACAATACCGGACTTACAGTTAGCTCGGATGTATTACCCTCTTCCCTTTCCGGGTTGCCGCATGGACTTAGGTAACTTGCTTTCTTCGAGGTTTCTTACTTACCCGCTGTGTTTTGTTAGGAGGCTTCACGATTAGAAGAGGACGCAAAAAGGAGGCTTCTCAAATCGAAAAAACTGTCACTGGTGGTAGATTTAGATCAAACGATCATACATGCATGTGTCGACCCTACGGTTGGAGAATGGAAGAACGATCCGTATTGCATCAACCACCAATCCGTCAAAGATGTCGAGGCTTTCAAGCTTGATGAAGATATAGTTGGTGGTCGGGGGACATGGTACTATGTCAAGATGCGACCTGGGCTGAAGCAGTTTCTAGAGGCCATTTCGAAGCTTTATGAATTGCACATATACACCATGGGAACCCGGGCTTATGCACTTTCAGTTAAGAAAATTGTAGACCCTGATGGAACAATTTTCGGCGAGAGAGTCCTTAGCAGAGACGAGAGTGGTAGCATGACACAGAAAAGTCTTCAGCGGTTATTTCCAGTGGATACAAAAATGGTAGTTATCATTGATGACAGAGGAGATGTATGGAAATGGAGCGACAATTTAGTGAAAGTACGGCCTTACGATTTCTTTGTTGGCATCGGAGATATCAATTCCAGCTTTTTGCCAAAGCGTCAGGAATTTCCTGTCACTCCGGCACTACCTCTTGAGGCTGCCCCTGCTCTTGCCTCCACCGACCC
Source organism: Morchella sp. 2016-57 (assembly GCA_024713875.1). Taxonomy (NCBI): domain Eukaryota; kingdom Fungi; phylum Ascomycota; class Pezizomycetes; order Pezizales; family Morchellaceae; genus Morchella; species Morchella sp. 2016-57. The sequence continues at coordinate 542,416 of JAMGZE010000011.1, forward strand.
GGAGAATCCATCCGTACAGTCGGAGGGAGACTCGGAGGGGCTTGAAAATGAGACTCTCGATAGCATGGCGAATAAGACTTCCACGCTAGAGCACCTTGTGAATATGGGAGCAGGTGATGATCAAAATCTCCTCACGGTCCAAACCGAAGATCTAGACAAGGCCATAAGTGCACAGAAGCACGATAGGCCGTTAACCCGGAAACAGGAGGAACAAGATAAAAAGGATGAGAAGATGGCCGAAAGCATCACTGTGGAAGCTATGCACACAGAAAATGGCGATGAGACCCCGAGTGAGATTGGAAGACAAAAACATAGTGTTTTGCAAGACCATGATAGAGAGCTATATGCACTAGAGAAACATCTAACAGCAGTACACAAGGCATTTTATGATGAATTCGAGAGAAAACGAAATGCCATGGCAGCCGTGACTGGAGGAAGACGTCGACCTGGCCAAAGTGAAGCACGGCTAGATTTGAAGGCCGTCCCGGACATCAAAGACATAATGCCCTTTATGAAACGATCCGCTTTGGGGGATGTGACTTTGCTATTTTCTGGAGTCATACCTTTAGGTGCAAATGTACAAAGGTGAGAAAATCATATTTTGAAACTGTGGTGAAATTTAACTAATCACTAGCTATTAGCTATGATATCACCCTCTGGGCCAAGAGTTTTGGGGCCACAGTTGTTGAGAATATAAACGGGAAAGTAACACATCTAGTAGCTGCGAGAGTAAGTAATATTCTATCGTTGTAGTGGTTGTATATCAACACGAGCCAAGCCTTACATGTTTACTAACCTACCCAAGAGTCGCACTGCAAAGGTAAGACAGGCCGCAGTACGGTATCCCAAAATTAAGATTGTTTCGCCGCAGTGGCTATGGGACTCAATCTCAAACTGGAAAAAAGAAAAGGAGGAACCCTATATGATCACCATACACCCCGAGGATCGCCACATGGGGTCATTAAATGGTTTCGAAGATGATCATCCTGATGCTTCTCTATTGTCCTCAGAAGACGACTCAGATATAGATGAGGATATATCTAGTAACCCTGCAGATGAGCTCAACGCGCCTGATATGGCAAATGTGGGTTGGATGGACGTCGACGAAGAGTTTAAGGAATGGATTGGTTCTGACGACGACGGTGACGATGTGAGCGAAAATGAAAGCATGGCTTCTGCATCAACTGTTAAATCTACACCGAGTCAGAAACGTGCAAAAAGGTCTAGGAGCTCAACGCCGCATGAAAATGATGATAGTATTTTGGATGAAACGATAGACAAGTCAAGGCATAAGAGGCAAAGAATCCTAAGCGACCGCTCATTGGAGGCTGCCGCCTCCTCCGCTGCAGGTGGATTGTTAGAGACATCAGATGCTTCATTGGACGATGCGGACGAGCATGAAGATCCTGCTGAACATCACAATGAAGATGACGACGATGATGATGATAGTTTCGCGGCGGAGTTCGAGCGAGAATTCTGGGCGGCGACAGACGACGATGAAGAGGCAGAGGGCAAGGAAGAAGAGACGGGTCAAGTCACAGCAAAAGAAGAGCCTCTGGCAAAGGGGGACTTCCAAGAAATCATTGTCGCTGAGAATACTGGTGTTGGGGGTGAAAAAGATAGCGACAACCCGAAAATTTAAGTTTATACTTCCCTGTTTTGGTCAGCTCCTATCTTAGCCATCTTTTTATAATGGTGTAACTACTTACATACTTTGAACTTGGGTTCTCTAATATCTTTCATGGTTTCTATGCTTGTGATATCCACCTCAATGCTTTTAAATTACAGGATATCACTTTCAACTATTCCTTTTACAAGCATTTATCACCTCTTTCTTACATAATGCGTTTCTTTTTTTGAAACTGAAGGCGTGTGGGAGAAAGGAGGATTTTTATTCTTTATATATCAGTATCCAGAACTGCCAGTATTCTTTTCCTGTGTATTCTTTTCCTTTTTTTTTGCTCTTTTCCTTTTGACTTTCCCATTGTTGGAGTCATACTTTCTTGGGGGTTGGGGGTTGGGGTTTGGGATTGGGGTTGGATAGAAGGGTTTGGTTATTTCTCCTGCCTTAACGCGGTAAATTCTTTATCTTCAAATGTTTTCATTGTGAACCAGAGATATCTAGTTAAAACCACATATGACCGATACAGAAGCATGTAGTAATCCTATACGCAGTACGTAAAGAGTCGCAAACGTTTAAAAAAAAATATAGTAAATAGCATGCGACACGGAATCTAATATCACTATCACGATTGCAAACCGCACTGTACTGACTGTATTCGAGCGGAAGGAATTTTTTGAGCTTCCGTACAGAGGTATATGCATTTATAGAATATACTCAGAACACTAAAACTAGGGAGGATGCTAACAAGTGACCCACGTTCAAGACACTAGGAAATTATTCATAAAAAAGGAAACAAAGGTGTACTTTTGCAACCTTGCCATTGAGGGAAAGTAGGCAAAAACAGACGAAAGGAGTAAAAAAAAAAAGATATAGTATGAAAACAATAACAGGAAAACAGATAATTGATCACCTCTATTCCACGCCCAAACCACAAAGTTCTGCTTCAACCGTAGGAGCCGAGCATCACAACATTATAATTCCTCCCATCATCCTGCCAACAGGAGCGACAAATTTAGGTTACCCCCCTTTTGAACATAGCTGTCATCCATTTGTATAGAGAACCGAAGAAAAAAAGAAACAAAACCCCCAGCCATCATTTACCTAAAACACAAAAGAAATTCCTAACACTTTCGCCCACCGAGAAGACATTTAGATCAAGAATTTAAACTTTGTGGCAGGTTCTATCACAGTCGCACCGTCTTCAACTTCAGGGGTACCATCCGTAAGCAAGTCAGTGTTCTCCTCCCAATACCAGGTATCAGTGTTATTGTAGTAGCTTTCAGGAGGCTGGCTCAGGTTCATGGGAAGTGATAGTCCTTCAGTCGCCTTGATAAGAATGCTCTCTGTAAAAGAAAAATTTGTTAGAAGAGAGCCTCAGGAAAAAATAGGGAAAGGGTACATACTAGCAACAACTGGGCCAACAATAAGCGCCAAGAATACAACAAACATGGCGAAGTAGAGGACAGAGAATCGGATAACTCTCTTTCTTCGAAGCTTGGATTGCTTGGATGAGTAAATTGGCGGGCGAATTTGGCGGGAGGGTCGCAGCCAGAACAACATGGTTGAGTGGGCAACATCAATGTATGGGATAAGGATCAGGGGTAGCTGAACGAAGAGGATAATATGCCCAAGAATGAAGTCGGCAGAGAACATTCCGAGTTCGGTGATCTTACACAACAACTCACGACCGGGCTGTGTGATGGCGTGGAGTCCTATTATGTGTTAATACATATCCGGTCGTGAAGGGCGCAAAATAGTCACTTACCAAGGCCATACCACTTTCCGCTCCAGAAAGCCAAGTTACTTTGGTCGGACTTGAACTCTCTGGTAAGAGCCAAGCAGATGACGAGCTTGAAAAACCATCTTTGAATTGCGACGACGCAAACCATTCCCAGGCATGCCTTGGCGAAACTGAACCCCTCAAGGAACAACATAACTTCAAAGAAGGCAAAAAGCATAATGACGGCAAGGGCATGAGCAATGGCGGCAAGGACTGCACCGAACTTCTTACAACACATGCCGAAAACAGGGCCCATACAACAAGCCATACCGAAAAGCCCGGCGAGGATACCAGCATTGATGGCGATTGGTGCAAAGGCGACAACACCAAGACGGATGATGGAGCCAGTGGGGGCAGGAGTCTTAAGGCCGTCGTTGCCGGGATTGTCTGATCGAACACCAGTTTGGGAGTTGATAAAGAGGTACGGGATTAATGTAACAACGACAAGAAGGAGAGGCCCGATAAACTCGTTGAAGACAATATTGGTAAACTTAGCACGAGGAATATCTCCCGACAGCTTCTCTGAAGGGTCACCGAGAAGTTTACGCTTGTAACCAGTGATACGGGTTCTGGAAAGACGGCAGAACGCAATCCACGATTGGTGATTGGCACGAGAGTTACCACGAGAGAGCCACCTGAGATAATCGCGATAATCAATGAAGAAATCGTCCCATGCAAGCTGATGCGGGTTGAAGATAAACGGCGAAATGCAAAGAGCAAGTAAGGAGGCCCAGAAGTAGAGCAACTCAGCTCGCCACATTGTTACAGATGCAAAAAGAAGCATGAGCAGAGATCGTGCGCCAAGGTAGATCGAAGGGCCAGCAAAACGAGAGTATAGGACGCCGAAGGGGATACGAGCCGTTGCGAAACCACGACCGGTACCGATATATCTAGCACCACCGAAAGCAAGATCTTGAAGAAGTGAGTTGGCGTAAATTTGGCAGACAAACACCTCGAAAAATGGAGAGAAAGAGCAAAAATGCTTTCCAAGACGAGTCGCAGCGCGCCAGAAACCACGCTCCGTGAGTTCTTGGACAACGAGAGGAACAAAAGCTATGAAGAAGACGATGCAAATAGACAAGATACAGCGGTCGATCCAGTCGAGAATTGGTGCCAAGTTTCTGCAAGCAAGGGGTAACAACTGATCGGTAATCGGCTTCTTGGTAACTTCGCAAATGACAACTTGGTTCGTGAGTGCTCCGAGATTGATCATGACAAGCATGAAAAGCTGCACCGAAAGAATAATGAACAAATTGTTGATGTGGAAACCAGGATGGGCGTAGAAGAACGACAAGAAACGGTCGATAGGAAGCTGGGTACCAAGATAGTAATACTCTCGGGAAAGCATCTGTTCACCCATACCAGTTCCGATCTTTGTTGTGAAATTAAGAATAGAACCGAATCCCAAATCACGACCCTTACCGCACTGATAGTATTCGCAGTGCTTGATGCGCCCTCCTCTGATTAAAGCTGTCATACCAATGTAAATATCCTCGTTGAGATGAAGCCCCTTTTGAGCCTTTGAAACACCACCGCGAGTAGTCATGAATACAGCGTTCAAGAAATCAGGATGTCCATAATGCAACTTTCCACCAATCTGGGCTAGAGTACGAGCGAAGAGAGTACCGAATGTCTGTTCCTTTCCGGCAGCAATGTCTCCAAGAATACCAATGTTTTCCGAAAAAATGTACTCACGAGCTCCGAGAATAGCAACTGGATCAAATTTAACAGGGGGCAGGCCAGGTGTGTATGGTGAAACGTTGTCCACAGTCATTTCCTCGAACTCAGCAAGAACGCTGCGAATCTTGAGACACTCTTCCAAATAGTTGTCCTGGTTAGCGTCGACAAGTTGGATGTACTCTCCACGGAAAAAGATAACAGCATGGTTTTGGTTGTCAGACTTTCCGTCACCGAGAATTGGGTTACCAGAAAGGAGAACACGGAATTTGGGTTTTCGCAAGCCATTCTCCATCACCTCGCAGTGACCATCAATGACAGCAGAGTAGAGGCGAGGTTCGGCACCTTCTTCAACGGGAGGTTCCTCGTCAAGATATGCGATCTGCAGGTCCGGGTAAGCGCGAAGCAAGAATTCGGTGTTTTCCATCTCTTCCTTCTTAAACTTGGCGTAGCGTTGCATAGAGACACAAATCTTGAATTTACGGCGAGCCATACGTTCCAGTTCTCTCTCAAGCTTATCAGTGTTTCCACCAAACATTTGCACAACTTCAGGGTTCTCGACACGGTAAAGAAGCTTGATAGCACGGCTGTAGTTCATGAAACCAGAAATGGTGCGATATAGAGTCTGATGACGAAGGGAAGCCCAGATACGGGTTCGGAGGGTATACTCTGGCGCGGCAGATTTAAAACCAATGCAGTAGAACGGAAGGTCATCGATCTTGCTCTTGTTGCTGTCTTTCTCGTTCTCTTTTGCTCCTTCCTCGGTAAAGTTGGTGGTCTCATCAGCAAGAATCTTGGTGTCTTTGACGAAACAATCCCATTCGTGGGGGTGAAGCTGCTTGAGATACTCCAAAAGGGTAACACGCGAGAAAGGATCATCTTCACGGATAATCTCACGGAGAGAGAACAAAATCTTCTCGCTGTAATGTGGGATCAAGACAGTGAATGTCGGCATGTTGTCAACAGGGAGGGGCTCTGGAATAGGTGTGGACAAAGACTGGGCGAAGAAAGAGATACGGCGTTCGGCCTCACTTCCACTTGGGAAGAATTCGGTCTCAAAAGAATGATCTTCCTGGGAGACGAAGAAAGTTGGTGCACGAAGCGTGCGTTTGCCTTCTTGTTCCGATGGGACCTAAAGAAATCAGTTAAAGCTGCGGGGGGGTGAAAGTTTCAGGAGACCTACCTGATGATATAAAAGCTTTTGGACGTGATCGATAGCCAATAGATGCTCGCGGTACATAGAGATGACAATGGCGTTCCAGATTTGGGAGATAAGAACTTTAGGCTTGTACTTGATTTCCATGTCGGTAGTCGCCAAAACCTTCGAGTAGATACGCTTGGGGAGACGTGAGAATATGTTTCTCCAGGGCGTCCAGATAGAGACACCGAGATAGAAAGAACGAGCGACTGAGAAGACGGCGTTCCAGATGATGTACCACAGATATGTATCCAAAAAGAACAAGACCAGATCAGTGCAATACATCAATATGAGCAAAACCTGAGGCTGTCTTGTGCACAGTATCTTTGCCGCTTCTCCGCTCCCAAACATGCTATCACCGAGACAGTTGTCAATTTTCATCACGGACAAGATACGAATAGGGTCACGGAAAGACAAAGTCAAGAAAAAGTATGACTCCACAAGTTTGCATGCAAAAATCAAAACCCAAAGCCCATATGACATCCACATATCGTTTCCATAAAGACGGGGAAATGAAGCGGTGAATGTTTGACTTGCAACGTATTGACGGTTGTTCTTGGTGAGATAACTTCCAAACAACGCCCCTAGAGGCATGAATGAGAAGAAAAAGTACGTGAACATAGCGACGAAGAACTGGACAATCCCAAGAATATGCGCAATTTTGCCACCATTATTTCCATCGATCATGAAAACGTAGATGCCGGGAGCAAGGTTGATAACAAAGACAACAATCAAGAACAGAAGACGTTTTGTCAAGTGCTGTGCACCTGCCCATTGTCTAGGAACAAAAGCCCACTCTGCCAATGTAGCCATAATCATGAGCAACGCTGCGATAGTGCCACCAAAACCGACAGCAGACCAACGCGCGGCAGCGTGGGGCTGCTGGTTGAGACGTTGTTTATAACCTTTAGTGTAGATGGACGGAGAGTTGAAAGCAGTGTAAAACCAGAAAGAAGAGATATGAATAACCCAGATACGGTTGAAATTGGTGACCATGTGCCACCAGGAACGCGTTTCGAGATAAGTCTTGAAGAAGACCTTCTTCCAATCAACCTCCTTGAGTTTCGTGTACCTCATGTTTGCCGGAACATCCACAAGTCGTGATTTGTCTGTCATAATGATCCTTTCAATACCCTCGGGATACCAGAACAATTGATTGCAGTCGTCATATCCAATGATGCGGTTGTGGTCGATCTCGCGGCGGACATATTTACCGTCAACGATTTCATATCCTTGGTCCCGGCAGTACTGGTAAAGAGGTGTGATGACTTCATCAAGGTAGGTGCCCTCTCTAACCTCCTCTACTCTCGCTTGACACTCGGGGGATTGCAGGTAGTCGTCGGCACACTTGAAAATGAAGCAAAGCATTTCAGGCATGAACCGAACCTGGTTAGCTTCACCCCAACACAACAGGTACAAAGCAATTTGGCGAATACGGTCGTGCTGAGACATGCGGTTCATCTTGGTTTTCCACCTGTATTCAGCAGCTTCTAAACTGTTGTCTCCCTCCATTTGAGCCAGAGTTTGTTCCTCGCTCGCCTCGCCGCCCTTCGACTTTTTTGCTGCAGCTCTTGCTTTCCGAGTCCTGCGGTTGGTCTTGCCAAGTTTCATATTGGCAAAACCGACAGCTTCGTCAAGATCAAGCTGAGCAGCGAAGTACCACTTTCGGTAATTGGCATTATCGCCACCGATATAATCGGCATGCAGAGATAGCAGAGCCTGGTTGGGGGTCATACGGGAGGCTCTTGAGTCGAGGAGCACCATTAAATGGTCGTACATGTTTCGCATGCTGTCCCGTTGAAATCCAAACTTTTTGGTAAGATCTAGGAAGATCTCTTCGATCTCTTCTTTTGATAAAGGGATCTGGTTCTCTGATGTCCATGCTGGGTACGGTTCTTTAGAGCGCGCAGCAGCGGGTGCGTTGCTGTAGTCCATCCCATAAACAGGTGTTGATGCTCCTGATGACCGGTTTCCTCCGTACGACACCTGAGACGATGGTGGACGGTATCCTCGTCCCCCCTGTTGACCGCCCTCGTATCGTTCATCCCCGCGACCGTAGTAGTCCATTTCTGCAGCTCTCGCCATATCAGACCGCATAGTAAAATCGCTGAAGGTTTCTGAATCGTCTTCTGAGTCATTGCCCCTGCGCTGTTTTCCTTTGCCTTGAGGCTGCTGGCCGGCAGCAGGAGCATTTTGATCTACGAGTATTTGTTAGTAAAAAGGTCTATAGGATTCTTTCGAATCTCAAGGATACCGTAGTATTGGTCACCATAGTATTCATCATCATATCCTATAACTAATTAGCACCATGACGTCTTAAACTTTCGTGTGTGTGGTATCTCACCTCCTCGGCCATCATTGTAATAACCGTTGTCCCCTGCTGCGTACGCGCCGTGCTGACCGGCATTATAATATTCCCTGGTGTTTCGTCAGAATAGAGTCGATAAACAGCTTATCCCGATCCACCTACCCCTCATCATAATAACCATCGCCTCCTGGTTGCTGCTGTTGTCCATGTGGATGATCGTAGTGCTGACCGTCTTGTTGGGGATGTCCGTAGTCGTCCTGGTAGTATGAGTCGGTTTGTTGACCATACTGCTGGTCGTCGTACGGCTGCTGAGGCCGCGCCATGATGAAAGTTTTCCTCTATAAAATTCCTTGCAGCTCGTTAGATTAAGGTTTTAAGCGTGGTTAATGGAGTTGACTTCTCCTGACGTAGCTTGCTGACTTACTTTATCCTATGACAATTGAGTTGGGTAAGGCTAATGTTGCAACCTCAATCAGTACTCTAGACGAACTGGGAAATATATTTATTTGTTGTTCCTGTGTTGTTTACCTATGGGTCGCAACCAACAGTTCTCAAAAAAGGGGCTCCAAAAAAATCCACTACCACAAACGATCGACAGTTGAGACTGAAGGCAATTGAAGGATCAGCAACTGACGCTTGATGCGAGGAAGGGCTCTAGGAGGGGGAGGCTGGGCTGATAAAGTGATGGAGGGGCAAAGGCGGGTGCTCTGTTTCTTCGGGGAGGGGCACCGGGGGTTGCTTACAGTTGGAGGCTCCGGTCAAAGGAGGACTGGCAATTTCGTGAGATTGAAGTACCACACTATTATTATTATATAGATTCCCCTTCTGAGCTGATAACACGAAACAACAAGTCTTGAAGCGAGCGGAATGGATGTAATAGGTATGTAGGGAGACCTATCCTTCGCCGGCGGAAGAATAGGGGAGAGCGAGTGTCGTAAGTAGGGAGCAGATGAGGGAGTGTAAGAGAAAGAGGGAGAGGGTAGAGGAGAGAGTAGAAGAAAAGAGGAAGGGATGGATGGATGCAAAGGCCGATGAATAAAGAGCTTGGGAATTGGCAGGAAAGGGGAAGGCAAAAGAAAAAAAAAAAAAAAAACTAAAGGAGACGCAGCATGAGGAACAGTAGGCAATCAATCAATCAACAGGCACGACACGGACAGGGAAGATGTGGGTGGGTGTGGCCAATACAGATTCCGCTGCCGAATGCGATAAAAAAGCCTCCCGAAGAGTCTCGTCACGGACGGCACCCTCCCCCCCCCCCCATGCCCACTCAATTATTTGCGTACATGAACTCTACCTACAAGTCTACCTCTTAGTGTTCTAATCTACATACAGCCCTTGTCCACACGATAACCAACTTTCCCCTTCCAGTATCAGCGGCAGCTCCAGAAAACTCATACACGGGCTCTGGGCTCCTGTTTTCCAGAACCAGGATACGGTTCAAGTTTCGAAATACCTCTTCTTGGGCTTCCCGATCTGTCGAGGCCCCGGCGCTTCCATTTCCCGAAAGATAGGCTTCCAGGGGAAACCCTCTGTATGATTGGAAGCATCCTGCAGCAGCAGGGGGTATTTCTTGTTTCAAGAATAGACTTGGATTTGTGGTACTGTACCTTCAATTCATTTGGTGTGGCAAGAGTCGCCAGGCCTGAGCTCCCTCACTTCATAGCCCGCGCCCGACCATCACTCTCGGTGGCAAGAGCAATCAATGTCAATAAAGATTTTCAACGATTACTTATGATTGGACCTGACTGTGAACCTAGTGTGAAGGCTGAAAAGTACAGGTACCCACTCTACATAGGTAGAGGGCTGCTCGAATCTTTAAATATTGGGAGTGCATATGTGTTATTTCCTTGCCACTTAGAATATTAATTACTCTGGAGTACTATGTAGATATCTACTGGAATACCTACATGTAGAGACTGTTCAGTTCTACAAAAAATCTGACCAGACATCTAGCAAGGAAAGCCCACGGTTTCTATAAATATATACACACCCATCAGCAAGAGAGGTGTCCCACGTCATCTTGGCACGGGAAGTCTGTGGATGGACCTGCAGTCTAGCGAGAGGAATGATTGGTCCGAGAAACAGCTTCGCCAAAAGCGATTATGGTCTCCGTACATACATAGAAGCGAATAAGCGACTTTAGTACTCCTTGACCTTAAAAGAGTAGATGGTGTTTTAAGCGCAACACGGAGGATATTAAACCGCAGCAAACGCTCCGGTTATCGATCCAAATTTTATCTGATTCATTGTTTTCGATTTGGGTCCACATTGGAGATAAGAGATCGGGTAGTACGTAGGTAGAGTTCTTGGGCCTGGGACACGCGAGAGCGCCGGGTCCATGTCTCGGTCACAAACGGTTTTGGCCCCACCAGCATCTGCTAGCTATCGAATAACCCTGATATTGGAGCAGCCTGTTGTTTCAACGAAGGGCGGAAACGACAGCGATCCTCCTGGAAAAGCCGGCATGTCATGCGAGAGGTGCAATTACATGTTAACCTACTCCTGAATATCCCCTAAACTCTCCCAACTCTCAATGGCTCTAAATCTCTCTGTAGCTAGTGTAATTTGGCATTTGAAGTTTGGGATCTGTTAGACTTACGCGTACACAATTCGGCATCTTTATCCAGAGCCATTCAAAGAGTGCTGCCTCCCGCCAAGTAGTAACGTTCTTCTCTCATCTTTCTCTGCATTCCTTTCCAGTGTGTGAGTGTTTTTTTTTTTCTTTCCTAAATCTTATCGACATTCTTTCTCTTCAATTTCGTATTACAACTATCTTTTCACACGCTCGCTATTACCCGCTCAGTTTCTTGTGCCGTGTGCTTGCGTTCGGGCTTTTTGTCTTGGTCTTTTGCCTTTTTGTAGCACAGCTCTGCCGTTTTTCTCACTCCGAGATCTTGGCTGCCTGTCATCCCCTATTTTGGCCAGCAATTCCTTAAGCCTCGAGCATTATTGCATCAATCAGCCCTCGGATAATCTTGGCTCCCGATAAACATTGGCAGCTGTTATCTTGAGTTAAAGATGAAAACTCCATCATTTTCTTCATTGGCTGTTATAGCCAGTGCATTTGTTTCAGCCGTTTCCGCTGCTGATTTGGACCCTATTGTTATCAAAGGGAGCAGTAAGTTTTCTATTTATTAACTCAGCCAAGAATATTAGCTGATAGTGGTTGTACTTGGCAGAATTCTTTTTCAAAAGTAATGGAACGCAATTGTAAGTTACCCCTTATATGAATTTTAGAGTGCATTTATGTTGTACATACAATGCATATAGGACTGTAAGCAACGGTTTATTAACAGACTTTGCTTTAAGCTTTATGAGGGGTGTTGCCTACCAAGGCTCTGTCACAAATTCTAGTTCAACAGACACTTTTGTGGACCCGTTGGCGGATGCCGATGGTTGTAAAAGAGATGTCCCATTGCTTTCAGAGCTTGGTACCAACGTCATTCGTGTCTACGCCATCGACACTGCTGCCGATCACACAGAATGCATGCAATTGCTTAATGATGCTGGCATCTATGTTGTGAGCGATTTGAGTGAGCCGAGTCAATCTATCAATCGTGACTCTCCAGTCTGGGACGACACACTTTACACACGCTACACCTCGGTTGTTGATGCTCTGGCCAATCATACAAATGTTCTTGGCTTCTTTGCCGGTAACGAGGTCTCCAATAATGCTTCCAACACTAATGCTTCTCCTTTCGTCAAGGCAGCCGTGCGCGACATGAAGAAGTACATCAGTGCTTCTGGCTACCGCGATATTCCTGTTGGATATGCAACAAACGACGACGCTGGTATTCGCACACAGTTGGCAGATTATTTCAACTGTGGAGATGCCACTGATAGTGTGGATTTCTGGGGTTACAACATCTACTCCTGGTGCGGTGATAGCTCATACACCGAGTCTGGTTATGATGTTCGCACTACTGAGTTTGAAACTTACAATGTTCCTTCTTTCTTTGCCGAATACGGTTGTAATGTATATTTTTCATTTCATCTTTACACATAACAGAAGCTAATATGCCTCTAGGAGGTTCAACCGCGTCCTTTTACTGAGGTTGAAGCTATCTACGGCGAGAATATGACATCGGTATGGTCTGGTGGTATCGTTTACATGTACTTCGAGGAGACAAACAACTATGGTAAAAATTGCCCAACCAACCAACCAACCTTATATCGTCGCTAATACATTTAAAGGTCTTGTTACCATCGAATCTAATGGCGACGCTAAGACTTTGACCGACTTTAATAATCTTAAGACTGAGCTTGCAAAAGTCACCCCTACTGGCGTTGAGATGGCATCTTACACCCCTACCAACACCGCCGCTCGCTCGTGTCCCACCAGCGATTCTAGTTGGTCTGCTGCCACCGATCTCCCACCTACACCCAACAAAGAGCTCTGCAGTTGCATGTTGAGTTCTTTAAGCTGTGTCGCTGCTTCTTCGGTTAAGACTTCAGAAATCGCTTCTCTCTTCAGCTACATCTGTGGAGATGCAAGTATTGATTGCACTGGTATCACTGCCAACGGAACTAGTGGCGCGTATGGTGCATACTCTATGTGCAGTCCTCTTGAGCGATTGGCATGGGCCATGAATGCATACTATGAGGCCAACTCGGCTTCAGCCGACTCCTGCAGTTTTAGTGGAAGCGGAACTACCCAATCCCCTGCTACTGCTACGGGAAGCTGCTCAACTCTTCTCGCTGAGGCTGGTGGGACTGCTGGTACCGGAACTGTTACATCGTTCCCTTCAGTCACTGCTAAGAGTTCATCATCTTCATATTCATCAGTCGGTTCTAGTGCTGCAGGCTCTGTTTCTGCTCCCGCTGTTTCTGTCGGTGCTTTCAAGATTGGTGCCTCTATGCTTGCTGCCATGCTTGGCGGTGTCGCATTGGTTCTTGTTTAGTGATACTGTGCTTAATATGGACGGGTGTATATAAATTTCTGACGGAATATCCGTCAGGAAAGACCTGGAGGTCTCGGGACATTGTATTTGTGCATCTTATTGTTAATTGATTTTGTTATGCATTTTACTCCTATAGCTGAAGACAGCCACTTTAGGAACATTTGCTGCAGTCTTATGGCCGCTGTTAAGATTTCTGAAACAAATGATATAGCATGTCTTTGAGGATGGTATGCGTTAACATCGGTGCCGAGTCTGTCTTGAGACCTATAGATTATGCACTTCTAGAGCCTCAAGAATCAAGTGCACTTACGAAGTGCATTTCGTAAAAAGTGCACTAATCGCCGAGTGATATCCTATGATGACTACTATAGCTACTAGCTAACACCATCGGACACAGCCTTGATAAGGGGGCATCACAGGGTAGATAAGTAGAGCACTCTATCACCTACTCTAAAGAAATACCCACCATACTAAGACTTCTCGAACTCGTTGACCATCAGCCTTACGCAGCACGTACCCAGGGGTATCTTAGCACATTCTACACACCCGAGGGAACGAACCCCCCCCCCCCCCCAGGTGCCCCCCCTCGGGAAGGAAGAGATACCGCCCCCGTCAAGGTAGCACACATAAACAGCGTTTTGACCTACCCAACCCTACCTTGTAGCCACCCATCCATCTCGGTCGGCTGGGAGGTATGTCCAGGACCAGGTCGCGTCAGAGCGTTTGATTTGCTTATTATCCGGCGGTGGCTTGTATGTGGGGGCCGCGCGTTGTTTAGGTCGCCTACTTACTATTTGAGCTGGGAAACATCCATATCCATTCCCAGGTACTGTTCATTCCTAGGATCGGTACCTTGCAGTGAGTGGTGTTGGCAGGGGCACGGCGGGGGATCCCCCCGGGGGGTTAAGCGTGGTAATGTTGTTTGTTTATAAAGAAATAAGCCATGCTTAGAGATTTTATTACTTTAATACGAGCTTCTTCTTCTGCCCTGGAAAAGCTGTGATAATACTGGCGATGGGGGGATGTAGAGCTAGTCCCTAGTACGAACGGCGCAGCAATTTGGGGTGGGGGGGTAGTAGTATCTACATGTAGGGAACCGCAGAACACAGCGAGAAGCAAAGTACAAGAATTGGCCCCAGTTGCATGTGGTTGTGGATTCACAAAGCAGTTGTCCGTCGTTGTAAATAGATATCGTGGGAGTATATATCCCGCTTTAGAAACCTTAGACAGAACGAGTGTTTCGTCGCTACGCTGCCCTATCCGCCCGCAACAACCTCACGCCGTGTCACAGACCCACTTTTCTGTGACCTCAAGTCACGGAACAAATGCAAGCCTTTTTTGTGTTCCTGATCCGCAATCAACAGGGAAAAACCCCTGCCCTTTGGTGAGACCTTAGCGCGCGACTTCTCCCCCTTCTGGAATATTGGCTGGCAGATCGGAGCGGCTCCTTTGTCCGAAATGAACCCTACGTAGCACACCTCCACTCTCCATCCACTCCCTTCTTTCCCATGGGATACAGAGAGAGAGAGAGGAAGAGAGAGAGAGAGAGACAAAAGGGAAGTGCTCCAAAGTGCATGCATGTGTAACTTTTTTTCTTTCCTTTTTTTTCTTTTTTTTTCTCTCAGCGACCATAGGAGAACGGGATGATGCATCTCGTCTGGGCTCCGTTTGGTGGATATTCGTGATGCACGGATGATACGTATGCTAGTAGGTACATAACGCTCAGACTGTAGGTGAAGCAATTCAAGAGAGGAAGAAAGAGAGGAACCTACATGGTACATACATGTACATACTATCTCTCTAGCTTTGCAGGTTTTTTTTTTTTTCTTTCCTCGTGTGTGTTTGGAACATACTTTGCCTAGTGTTTTCTCAACACCTACAAGCTTTGCTGTACGTCGCATCTACATACAGTAGCAACAGGTTTCACACGCTGTTCGGACGTGGCATGTCTTTCCAGTCAGGCTGCTCGCTGATTCACCGTGGAAATTTTTAGCTTTTACTATCTGGTTATCGCGATCTCCGTAGCAGAATCGGAGAGGGAAAAAGTTAGGCAACCAGCAAATCAATTTCCCCTGTTATTTTGGATTTGGGTAGAGTAGGTACAAGTGGTACATACATAAGATAGCGAACCGCAGAGTGTGGTACAGTCAACCGTTCCAATCACGTTCGAGGAACGGCTAGGCTCCGGCAGAAGGGAAAGAAGGTGCTCCAGAAGCCTAACACGGGAAGTTACTGAGGTTAGCTTCAGGAACGCTCATCACTGGGCTACTGGGACGGTGAACCCCTGAAGGGCCGCTTGTTGCTACAGTAACCCCTTCCCCCCCCCCCCCCCCAATCCCCAAAATCACGTGCAACCGACCCACTTCAACTTTGCTGGCATCGTGTAGCTACAACGCGTTCACATCTAGAATGAAGAAAAAATCTCCTTCTCTGTCTAAGCTCGGAACCCCGGTCCCACCATATCATATTCATTACATTACTGGCTACCAGCAAGCAAGCAATAATGTCCGATCCTGACACCAATTATTCCAGCGATGAGCTCCCGGTCCTACAGCTGCTCCTTGAGCAGAGCTTAGTAATGAAGGGGAAGGAAATTACGCCGAACCAGAGCCCTTCCCTGCTTGATAATAATGATGGTGATGGTCCAGCGACTCCACCCCGGGAGACGAAGAGGTCTCAGACTTCGAAGGTTCCAAAGATTGCGGCGGCAGGGACTACAGATATTACATCCCGAAGACCTCCCAAAGAAGTCACCGCTACCACGGCTAAAAAGCAAATTAGAGAAGCTAATACCGCGACAGCGGTGGCTGGGAGACAGAAGAAGTGGGATGGCGGGCATGTAGAAGCGGTGTCCCCCACCACGCCGGCGGTAGAGGACGATTCGGGTTTGTAATAACATGCCTATATTTTTATTTTGTTTTTAATTTGTCATCCTTTGTATATAGGGCAAAACCATTCTAATTTTCATATTTCTTGACATATTATCAAGACTATGCATCTGCAGTTGAAGTAATAGCAGAGCCTACACCAGCGCCTAGACGACGAAGACGCCTAATACAGAAAAAATACCTACCCAGCAGCGACGACGATAGCGATAAAAAACAAAAAGAAGCAGAGAGGCCACGACGGGGCTTTGTAGACCTCACAGGCTCCGATTCAGAAGATGCGCCCTCCCAGCCTCCACGTACTCAATCTCAAGCACCTCAAGCAGAAGCCGCAGTACCTCAAGCGGTCTCCTCCGGAGATGATATTGAAAGCTTCACACTGCGGTAGTATGTTCTCGAAGTTTAGAAATAGTTCTTTATTGTATCTAACAGGTAAAATACAGCTCACCGCCGCGCTCTGCAAAGCCGCGAAAGATAATACCACCAGCGGCTCTAAAAGTAAAAGAGGCACCGACATTAGTTCGCAAGCTCAAATCCCCAACCAAGCTCCTACCAAAGATGCCTTCTTCGCAGCACCGCAAGAGTAGTGATGCATTCTGGGACCAGGAAATCACCGACAGCTGGGTTGATACCCATACACCTTATAAAACCCGCGGCGAACCTGTGAGTAGTCAGGGCCATGATGATATAGAAACAATTACGGAGAAAGGTGGAGACAGTGACGGCGATGATGATGATATTGTAGAGGTTGATGATGATTCCTACGGAGAAGATAGCGAAGAAGAGCGAACTCCGTCGCCCACAAAACGCGCACCCGCGGTGAAATCAAAGTCCAAAGAGAAGAGTGCTATAGAGACCAAACGAGCCTTCAATGCGCGCAAGAAGCAGCTCGCGGAGGATTTCTTCAAGACTATTGATGAGAAGATAGGCAAGGGAGAGATATCGCAAAAGACTGCCACTACTGGCGGTGTCAAGATAATATGGAGCAAAACCCTCCGCACCACCGCCGGGACTGCGAAATGGCGGGCCGAGAAGCTCATCCCTGATGATGCGGCAACAGAATATCCAACGTCTACTGCGCGGGTGCGGCATCATGCTACTATCGAGCTGGCAGAGAAGGTCGTTGATAGCCAAGGTTCGCCACAAATAACCCTACTAATTTCTTGGCCTGACCAGAAGCTGACTACCCACATAGAAAAACTGTATAACACAATGTGCCACGAGTACTGCCATATGGCAAACTACATGATTAGCAATGTCACCAAACCCGCCCACGGACCAGACTTCAAGCGTTGGGCTGCAAAGTGCACACGCGAGTTTTCGCACCTCGGTGTTCACGTCACAACCAAGCACAGCTATGAGATTGACGCAAAGTTCAAGTGGACCTGTCAGACGCCCAGCTGTGGACAGGTCTACAAACGGCACTCAAAGTCCATCGACATCACACGATCCAGATGTGGAGCCTGTAAGACAGGAATGTTGCTGCAGACGCACCCGCCGCTGCGAGAGAAGAGACCTATTACCGGGTATCAAGCGTTTATGAAGGCGAATTTTGCGCGGATCAAGGCGCAGAATCCGGGAGTGCCGCAGAGGGACATCATGAAGATTGTGGCACAAGCCTACAGAGACTCCAAAGAGACTGGTGCAGTAGAAGCGTCTGGGGAGAATGAGGGCGACTTGGAGGTCATGCTGGGTGAGCTCAAGGTTTGAGGGTGTAGAAGTATTACAATGTGGCGTATGGTTTGCTTTGCTTTGTTTTTTCTTTGGATGGATTGTGTCTAAATTCTGACTGGTTTGATTACCGGATTGCACATATGCAGCCTGTAGAAGTGCATAAATTATTATTTCTAGCACCAGAAGCTAAAATCTGATCCATAGATACATATTATCGCGATTGAAAACTTTCACCATTTCTAGAACCATAATCGAATGTGCGACTGAAGGGTCTTCAGCTCTGATCTACATATGTACTACATACCTTTGCATATAGTCAGACAGACTAAGAATCTCCCATGCGCATGTCGATATCACTGTTGTAGGTACTGAACAACAAGCCTCCACCATCACAGCCGGTTCGCCGAAGATAAAAGAGAAAAAATCACAAAGGCACTACCGGCTAGACTCACCCTGCAGTTACAAAGATCACTAGGATGATGTGTACTTACTTCAGATAGAAAATAACCTTCTTTCCCAGCCTCGATCTGATTAAACTCTGAGATAAGCTATAACATAGTTCTGATAGGGTTTGATAAGTCTCGCCGCGCTCTTAGAGTGCTTACTAACCGAGGGTGGGGCCATTTACACCGCAATAAGCGATCTTGCATTCCTCAATCTCCGGGAACATGCACACACCAAAAGGGCGAAAATAGGCTGTGCACGTGCTATACCTATTATGTTTTATGTGTTGTGTGTTTGAGATGCCAAATCCACTTGCATAAACATACGTCTCGCAGCGCACACAACCAACCCAACCAATCAACTACCCACCCACCAGCACAACAACAACCACCACTTGCAGGATCTGTTACGTTCAGCCCTAGTTAAGTTATGTAGCATCATCATCATGACTTAAATCCGCAGCACAGGTATTTAAACCCCCCACGGTGCGTGGGGTCGAGTTTATCGGGGCTGAACTTTTTTTTTGACGCCGCGGTTGATGCTGTGTACCTGTACTTACGTGGTTGCTCCGCCGCTCTGCCGCTCCGCTAGGTCGAGTGATAAGTTATGACCAACCCACCAAACTGAATTGAGAAATAACGAGCTCACTCAATAGAGTGATTTGGCCAAGCCCTGTTTTTCAAATTTTGAGCTCAAATTTTGAGTTCTTGGCGGGATTTTCACACCAAAATCTCTCGCCAAGAACTAAATATTTAGATTCAGAGGGTGTTGGCCAAATCACTCTAATATGTAGGAAAACCAATGTTACGAATACTGCCAGTTGACGAACCAGGAGACCCTGTGCCAATAGAAGCTAGAGTGACTAGAGATCCCGCAGCTTGGCTACATGTAGTTTCTTAGAATCCCTGTTCGTCAAGTGCCAGTATCCGTGAAACTCCTTTAGCAATGAAATCTAACCCCCGACTTTGATGGCCTCTGACAGAAGACCAACTACAAAAAA
Source organism: Morchella sp. 2016-57 (assembly GCA_024713875.1). NCBI lineage: Eukaryota > Fungi > Ascomycota > Pezizomycetes > Pezizales > Morchellaceae > Morchella > Morchella sp. 2016-57. Next base: position 561,907 of record JAMGZE010000011.1, read on the forward strand.
AAAAAAAAACGCCATTAAATTTAATATAACAACGCGTGTACTTTAATGCATTTCACTTTATGCATCCACCAATGTGCTGCAAGGAAGATGTACCACGTGAAATGGCACGCATGATCCAATGACGTAAACCCGTCGTGTCAGAAAAAAACAAACAAGAAAAAAAGGGTAAACCCCGCCGTAACAGGATTTTGATAGGCTCGACCCCGGGTTTGAACCGGGGACCTCTCGCATATTAACTTAGGGTGTTACCCTAAGCGAGAATCATACCACTAGACCAGCCGAGCTTATATTAAGCTGTCCAAATAGCTTATATATTCACAGTAACTGCTAGTATTACTTTGCGGGCTTGCAAACACAACACAAGGAGGTAGTTAGTTAGGGTTAGTTAGGGTCAGTTAGGGTTAGTCAAGATGCGCTGCGCTGAGTCATCTCACGACACGCTTGAATGCTTAACCACTGACTGACATGTCAATGATTGATCCTCAACTTAATTTCTACTTGGCAGCGCAGATGGGTATTCAAGGCGCCATATGCAACGAGGGCTGGAGATAAAGAGCCATAGAACACCACGCCTAAGCAAGCCAACCCATAGGATATATATCGTGATAACATGTCTAATCAATTTGGAATAATTATAGCTAGGATATGAGATATAAAAGAAAAGGGGGAGAAAAAAGGAAGGAAGAAGAAAGAGGAAGAATCATACAAAAAAAAAAAACGCCGTCCCAAGATGCTACCACCATCCATCCGTCCGTTCCCCAAATTAAACCATACACCTTTTACATCCGCACAATGCCCATATTTCATATACCCGCGATAATCTCATCAACCACGTCCAGCAACATTCTAAAAGAATAGAAATCCGCCACGCTCTTATACACATTCAACCTCCTAACGAGGGGCTCCTTCTCCATCGTCAGCACCCACGCCCCCGAGCACGCACAATGCTCCTGGAAGTCATTCGCCTTCAACTGTTTACACTTCCCGCACTTCAGGTCCTGCGCATTGTACGCCGTGATCATCTGCTGCAGCTGGCCAATCATCTTCTCCTCGAACGCCAGTCGATCAAACTCCGTCCCGCAGAACAGGCACTTCCACGCCTTGTCCCGGGCCTGCACTCCTTCGCCTGCCGCCTCCGGGATCAGGTCCTCGTCCTTGCAGAGGTCCATGTCCCGCGTCATTGTGCAGCTTGAGCAGACGACCTGGGAGAATTTGAGTGACTCGCTCGGATTCTCGAAGATGCCATCCTTGCTGAACTCCTTGACGTCGAACATGCCGAGAAGCTCTTTGCGCAGCATGCGCGCCTCGAGATTGATCTCCTTCACTAGGCCAAACACAGCCGTCAGGGACCGGACCAGCTGTAGGACCGGGTTTTTCAATGGCTTATACGCGCCCGGCAGGGAGGGAAACATAAAGTCATCATCGGGCTCCGAGTGCAGCATCGATTCTTGGAGCCGGCGGATCAGCTGCCCGATCTGCTTCCGCAGCGGCTTCGAGAACTCCTTGCCCAGAACAACCTTATCGCTATTCTCGTCCTCCGAGACCTTGAAAAAGATCTGCGTCGGTCTAGGGGTTGAGGGATTGGACCCTGAGGCCTCGGGGTGCTTTTGCTTGTGCATGATCTCCACAAACTCGACTACCCACTCGTGGAAAACACTCTGAAGACCCTCGGGCAAGAACTTTGCAAACTGCCAATGCATGATCGTACTGAGCGACTGTTCAACCTTATCCTCCGCAATAGCCTGGCACGCCTTGCCGCCATGGTTCACCTCGTCATACCACACGAGGTAGTCCCAGTACTCCTTAATTTCCAGATCCAAGAAATGAAACAGCGGCTTCGCCCGGATAGACTTGATGATGTACTCGCTATAAGCATATGCATTACCCACATCCAGCTTTGTCGTCTGCACCAGCAGTTTATTCGCATTTGCAAAAACCACATTCGATCCCACCCGACGGAAATCCGTCATTAACTGTAAGAGCGCCTTCTTCGACATTGTCTGCACATAGTAATGTAGCGCCCGATCATATAGGAAAGAGCCTGGATTCTCGACCCATCTCACCAAATGCTGAACCATGACATCAGCCGTATGATTCCCTCTACAAGCCTCCGCCCACCACGCCTTCACCATCTCACGCAATACCGTGACACCGGCAGTCGCAAACGCGTTATCAGCAAATATCACATTAGTCCCATCACCCGGATTATCATCTGTGGGGACTGCCGGGTTCAACGATACTGAATCGCTTCCCTCCAACTCATTAATTAGCGAGGACGTAAGGATAGTATTGATAGCAAGATTCCTGACATCGATCTCAATGCAGACCGATGAATAAGAGCCCGGATTATTGATAGCCGGCATCTCCACCGTTTCGAAGGCCCCCACAATATCATCCTTCTCATACCCGCCATGGTCCGGTTTCGGCGAAGGTGACCACCAAAGCACCACATTATTCTTCTGCAGCCGCCGGGCATAGGCAACATCAATGAGATAGCTCGGGTCATCCTTCTCCAGATTGCATATCGGAACATCACCATACCGCGCCAACTCCGTATAATCCGCAATCCAAGACCCCAATGCCAGATAGCGCGTAACAATCCGTTTCGCCACAAACGTCTGCCACCCCAGCGGCGGGAGACTACTGTCCGAAGGGTCCGCGCGCAGCGACAGGATCGGGAAATCATTCAACGCAGGCACAGTATCCACCAGCGTCCGCTTCTGAGGGGACTGAATGACCAGGACCGCCGCCTTCGACTCCTCCGAGCGGACCTTCTTGACGAGATCGACCAGCCCCTTATGCATCCTCTTCCTCGTGTTAACGTACGATATATCGAATTTGACCGCCTCTGGGTAATCAAACGAGGCCTGCCATGGGCCGTTCTGCTCCTTTAGTCGCCGGGCGAGTTGATCAGTGTATATCTTATCCATGTTCGGCAGATTCTGTGCGTCCTTTGTGGTATTGTAGACGAGCACGTAGGCTTCATCCTTCACGGTTGAGAAAAGCCCAAAGACCTGTCTTTCACCAGCAATTACGTGATACAAGAACACAAACTCCAACCGACTCTCATGGAGGTAAGGCCTCGTACCCACATTCGCCTTGAGTGTCGACAGCTCAAACCCATGTTCCAAGCCCTTCCCCAGGACACCAACCTGGCTGGCGTCAAAGGTACAATTATTGCCCAGCTCCAGCAGAACCCGGGTCTCCAGCGGTATCTGTGTCTCATACACGCCCTCCACACTCGGGTGGTTGAAGATGACCGAGAACGCCTTCGCTTCCTGGATGAACATATCCTCCGGAACCGTGAGCTTTTGGAGATTGACCGACGGGCGCCCATTAGGGAGAATGTGATTCGCCTTCTCCACCTTACACCCTTCCACAACCACCTTCGGCATATCATCGTTCCTGAAATTGACAAAAACCTGTCTCGGGACCTTGATCTTCAAGACGGTAATCTTCCTATCCACCAAGACAAACGCCCTCACCTCACCCGGCATATCCGTAGTCCTGAGCTGCAGAATCTCCCACGTACCAGACAGCATCGACTCCGTCTGGTTCCTGAAGAATGTCCCTAACTTGTCGTTCTGCGGGCCGCTCCTGTCACCAAATAGCTGCTTCCGCCTTATCCTGGCATGCTTCTGCAGCTTCCACTTCTTCTTCTGGTACTGCAGCCAGCCCTTGTAGTCCTCCGTCATCGAGGGCATGTTTTCCGGCAGGCTCGCAAACGGATCATTCGGCACGACGTTCTCCGGCGCCTTCCTCTTCTGCAGCCTTATGGCCGTCCCGACCAGCATCGGCCTCGTCCCCGCCGCGATGTTTCCAAAGTCCTCCATATCCCCTATGCTGGTAGCCTCCAAGCTGCTTGTAACTTCGTTCACCACCCCTGGTTTCTTACCAAACATATCCGTCATCTTCTTCTGCTTGAACTTGTCGTCTTTGATATTGATCCTCCTCTGCAGCCAGTCGGGGTGCGCAACCCTTGGTACGGGGTTACGCACCTTCTGGAGCGCGGCCGGAATGGTGATGAGTTTCTGGATGACGGACCCAAGACGCTCGAGATAGTAATTCCAGTCCAGGAGTGCCCGCGGGTCCATATCGCTCGGCTCCTCCTTCAGCCACTTGCGCAGGAAATGGCGCTTGACCGACAGCTCTGCGGAGAAGATGGCAACCGGGATAGCCCTCTCTGTGACCGGAGCATCCCTGGGTTTCGAACAGATAATGTACTTGCAGTTCAGCCCCTTGTCTTTCACCATCTGCTCTCCCAAAAACTCCGCTAGCCTCTTTGCCGTGGTGATGGACGTTGATTTTTGAGCCCCGTACTCCGCCAGTGTCTTTGACATGCTTCTATTCTCGCAAATCAGGTCGATGAGCTCCTCATCGGCCAGGGTAGAACCATGCTGGTGAAGCACGTCCAACCACCTATTCGCGGTCTTTGCAACGGCCTCATAACACTCTGTTAGGGTGGTACCCTCCAGGAAGAACTTGAAAATTTGCGACTGGAAGATCTTGATTAGCTTCAATTCACCACGCCGCTTGACTTCAAACCCCTTTAGCTCCGCCAAGCTCCCGTCATGGTTGAAGACTGCATAACGTTTCTTCAAATTCTTATCCTCCTCCTTCGACGTGGGCAAGATCATGGCTCTATATGGCCCGTCTACCTCAAAGAAAATACTGTTCTCGCTATGCGTCTCGTACCTAAAGGTCTTCGAGTCCTTCAGCTCCTGATACTGATGGTTCGTAAACTTTGCATGCACCAGGTGGTTCAACATGACACACGGGTACGAAATCGGGAGCTTCTTCCCCCCCTTCAACGTGAATGCAAAGTTCTCCGGGAACGTGGCGGGCAGGATACACCAAATACCGTCCGTGTCCAACTCCAACGGCCTCCCTATCCGCTCGACCAGGTCCTTCGCCATCTGGATGATATGTGCACCCGTAAGACACGTAACACCAGCCATCTCCATCGAGTACCATCGGGACCCCTTCCTCATGACATATCCGTAAAACGAATTGAGAATAACCTTATGCGCAAGCTGGAGCGAGTCAAAAAGGATCACCATTTTCTTCGCCTCATCAATCTCACTTGCCGTCGCGCCTGAAGCTGCCAGGTCATCCGTCTTCCGCTTCCAGACCTTCTGCTGCCCTTTAAAATCGTACCGGCGATCACGGAAGTCCTTCACAGTGTCCACATAGAACGGGTTCTCGCGCTGGCAGATGATGGCCTCCTTCTCAATCGTCTTACTCTCGTGAATCTTGTGGTAGATTTTCTTCGAGTACTCTTGCAGGCGTTTCTTGATGGCGCTCGCCTGCTCCTCGCTCGAGAGATCATCCCAGGTCCGTAGCGGCTGCTTCGGGTATCGCGGCGGGAACGTTTGGTTCGAGAGCGTGTTCTTGATCATGTTGTACTCGTCGCGCTTTGCGGGGAGGTACTCACCACGCCAGGCCCACGGTAGGCGCCGGTCACAGGTTTTGCCGGGACGGTTGAAGTCGCAGGCGGCGCAATCGGACTCTTTGATCATGGAGTCGGGCTGGAGACGGTTGGTGGTCATGATGTTGGGGTACATGGAGGCGACGTCAAGATGGTAGATTGAGGGCCGCTCGTTTCTGATTGGGACCTCTTTGAGCTGCAGGAGCTTTGATTTAATCTGCTCTCTGATCTGTAGGTGATTTGTAGTTAGAATATGTATTTTTAGGTGGGAATAAAAAGATGTTGACCTCATCATAATTCGTGATATCCTCCACTTTCTTCTTCTCCTCCACCACGATACTGAAGGTCATCGCAGCATCCAAATCTCGTATTAACTACACCCCATATTAGATCCTTAAAGCCACTGAAAAAAAGTCACTATCGAACAGCAAACTCACATCATCAATAGCCTTTGTATCAATTACGAAATTTACCGGCAGATCAGAGCGGAATATGCCGCACTCAATAGACTCGACGTGACCGCCCACATACGTCTCTGACTCCAGCAGATGCCCCTCATAGAACGCCTCCTCTGTCTGTTTATGTTTATTAGGCAGCACAATATCCTTGAGGTATGCTTGCACCTGGATAACCCGGAAAACATAAGCGAGTGACATGTCATGATCTAGAGCATCCCTGACTTACCATCAACAACATCTCACACAACGTCCCCGTACCTTTCCTCAGCACGTCATCCGGGCCTAATGGAATAATTGTGCACAGCGAGAAGACGAACGGGTGCACGTATTTCATGTAGAGGTAGTACGTTGCCACCGCATCAGAAACCGAATACTCCGCCAATGTCTGCGGTTTCTCCATCGCGTATCTTCCCACACCTCCAGTCAGTTCAACCAACCCAAAACGACACAGCAGCAGATCTAGGTAAAAAAACAAACCTCGTCATAAGCTCTGGATCCAACTCATCCGGATCATATCCCAACTTTGCCGTTGTAACAGCCTTGAGACCCTGACTTCCCTGCGGGAGATACGAATCTCTCTTCACCCACGAGAACGCATCCATGTGGGCGCAGTAATTGCTCTGGTACACGTCCTCGCTGTTCTTCCGGAAGCCAATCTCCGTGTACATATCAATCCCTAAAATACTAGCTCTCGCCTCCACAAACGGCCAATCGAAGAAGTCTCCGTTGTACGTCACCATCACCGTCGGTTTCGCCTCCTTGATGTGCTCAAAGAAGCGCTCAATCACCGCCTTCTCGTCGGGCTCGTTGAAGATGATGAACGGGCCCTCGTATTCCGGGCGTGGCGTGTACTCAAAGTCCTCGATGTCCTGCGAGACGATTTCCCGGTTTGTGATGAGGAAGCCCTGGCCCTCAATCATGTACGATATCATCATGATCTGGTCAATCAGCGCATCGGGGAATTTCAGGGGGAGCTTTGTGGTTTCGATATCGTAGGCCATGACCACGGGCTCCGCACGTTTTAGACGGTCCTCTATGAGGGAGAGTGTGATTGTCCCGTGCTTTGCTTCGACGTTGTACCAGCGCCCCACACGGATATCTGCAGCCCGTTCGTGTTAAGATGTTTCTCGGCATGAGGGTTAAGTATCTTACTGAGGTCGATAGCTACACGGACATGGTACGGAACGTCATACTCTCGGATGTCGATAATGTAGTCACAAGCCTCTACCATCGCGGTCGATTTCCGGTCTGCGCCGTCGTCGATGAAATCAAAGCCGGCGCCCGCACTTCATGAAAGATGATTAGCACACACATAATGGGCCTGGTGGGAGAGGGGGAGCAAACCTGACAACCTCCCTATAAGCATCCATGGCATCAACATTTTTCTTGTTCTTCTCCGCTATGGGCAAAAGAATCTTCCGCACAGAGAGCAATTCCGACACATTGTTAAATTCTAGCTTTATGAACGTCCGCCGGTATCCCACGAGATGGTTTGGCATTTGCAGGTCTTCCTTAAATATTCGCGACATCTTTTTGATGACACCCTCGCACTTCCGACGTAGCCATTCCTCGACCTCTCCCTCAAAACCAAGCTATTGACACCACCGGCACACAGTATCAGCATTTATCCCACAACCCAAACAGGGACCTTTTTTTTTTCAGCCACCATACCTTTGTAGCGATCAAGAAATACGGATCATACACAACCGTCGCCTTAAACGACCCCCCAAAATCGTCCAAAAAGTAATAATCCATCGCCGCCCTCCCGCCGGCCACCTGTTCGTCTTCCAACGCCGTCTAGCACACAACACACCAAATTAGCCCTCTCCCCAGCACCTCCGGCCACAATTGGCAAAAGAAGAAAGAATGAAAGAATGAAAGAATGAAAGAAACTCACTGCATGCATATTGATCAACCATCCAATCTTCCTCGACCCAGACTCGAAGCGCTCAAAGCCCATCCGGTCATCAATCTCGTTGGCCAGCCTCGTATTCTCAAACTTCTCCTCCACCGACGTCCCGTCCGTAGCTAGCAGCGACTTTGCCTCGATCGTCCTGTTCCTCTTGTACCGCCCACCCGCTCTTGCACCGGAGCCGGAGCCGGAACCGAATTCGCCGCCCTGCGAGCCACCGCGGCCCCGGAAGCCCGTTCCCCGAGGTCGTGAAGCCATCGATTATAGCGGACTGAATGAAGGGGGGGAGAGAGGGGGGAGGAGGAGGAGTGTGTGGATGCGCAGACGGCGGCAGCAGCAATAGTGTATAAATATATAATAAATTGTATATGTGTGTGTGTATTAACTATAGGTCAAACCTGTAGTAAAAAAAAAAAAAGGGAGAATCGTAGAGCAATAGTCGTGAAGATTGTGCGTAATTGACGGGTTTAGTTCCAAAACCCACCGGGGTTGCTAATGTGAAGCTTGCTGGCCCTTCAGGTTGTCGCGTCTGTAAAATGTTGTGGGTTAGGGTTTTATTGACACGGCGGAAAATTAAAGATCGCGCGAGCCCCTTGCCAAGAGTTTGACGCGCCCCCCTGAAGTGCCAAGACGATTTTCACTTTAGACCCGTGATCAGCCCGGCGTGGAAAAATCAACATGTAGCACGTCCGAATAGGGGAATAATGCCTTAAGCTGCTCAACATGACCTCCCCCACCCACATAATAGAGGTCAGGAATATTTGTATGGGAGATCAACCATCTGATGAGATGACAAGATCTGTTAGCAAAAGCCACCAATGCTTTGCTTTTTTTTACTGGGGTCAGCACATTTACTAACAGCTCAAGGGATAGGGCTAGCAAGATATAGAAACTGGCAAAGGGAACAAGCACGGTCTATGATAACCGTAATCCTGTCCCTTTCTGCATACATGCCACGGCATGGCGTATATACCTGCGGGGGGCACAAATCCATAAGATTAACAGAGGGGATACATGTAGTTGAAAGAAACACGGGGACTAATCGTGATTCCTACCTCCCGGGCTATAGAATACAGGCTGACTCAGTCTGTACCTTATAGTATAATACAACATCACTTCCCGTTCGATCTATCTGACTGCAGACAGAGTAACCAGACTGTAAATCACACATTATCACTCGACTACCTCTTACCACCACAGTTTGGTTCGACTACCAATTTAACAATCTTTCCATACAAACTGCAGATTGGTCACTGATAGTGGTGAGCCTGTGCAAATGTCTTCCTTCTACGCATTAGACATTGTTCGAGTCACAAGAAATCACTCGCACCACCACACCGAAACATAAAAACGGTAAACCACATTGGTTGGAAAGCACCAACAGCGCAAAAGAGATATGGGGACTGAGTGAGTGGAGAATATCGGGTTATCTCTAAACCAGCACCTCCCTCCCCGAAGGGAAAGAGGAAAAAAAGGAAATGATATGGGTAAATCTTCCGGCCCTCACTACGCTTCCCACAATCACCCGGCACAATCAATCACTCGACCCAGAGAACCACAACCTAGTTATAACTACATATACAAACCACATCCTATAAAACCCCAAATTCCTCACAACCAAATCCTCTCACCCCGCCAAGCCAATTCACCCCATTTATCACTCGCCCTTTCCGGCTTACATAACCCGCCTCTACCGGCCCCAAGCCCATGACGCCATTACCTCACTCCCCACCAAAGGCAGAGCAAATACTCCGGGCCCGTCCATCCACGCAAACCACCTACGCATCCCGCATCCCGCCTCCCCCGCCTTCCCCCCACGACACAAGCATGGCCGAAGACGCGCGCGAAGTCGCCGAAACCTCCCGCGAAGCCGAGAGCACACTCCCGCCCCGGCCCCAAACCAAAAAACCGTACACCCCCCGGCCCCAGCTCCCCACCGACGGCGGCAGCCCAAACGCAAACGAATATGCCTCCGCCGCCGCCTCCGCCGCCACCACCACCGCCACGGCGCAGCATCACGCCACCCTCACCGACGCCGTAAAGTCAATCTCCTTCGACGACTTCCGCAACGTCCACATGCAGCCCTGCGTGCGTAACTCGCTGCTCTACGGCATTGCCACGGGCTTTGCGTTCGGTGGGCTGCGACTTGTCCTCGGAGGTACTCCCACTCCCCCCACTCCCTCCCCACCACCACCGGACAAACCGGCCCGGGGGGGGGGGGGGGGGTATCACCCAACAAAAAAAAAACATAGTAGCTAACCCAAAGAAAAAAAAACGTACGGCAACACAGCCTCTGTTCCCCGCGCTGCCAATTGGGCCGCCGGCACCTTCGCCGGCTCCTCGGCGCTCACCTACGAGTTCTGCCAGTACCGGCGGCACCGGGAGAAGGCGGGCATGCAGCGCGCCATAGAGATCATCGACCGCCGCAAAGCCGAGCGCGAGAAGCAGATGGCCGAGAAGAAGGTGAGGCTGCGTCTGGAGCGCGAGGAGAAGGCGCGGGCTGAGGAGGCGGCTAGGATCGCCGCGATGAGGCCATGGTATAAGTTCTGGTGAGCCCAGCCCCCCCATGTAAGGGGTTTTGGGAGGTGTAAATACTTTTTTTTTTCCTTTTCTTTGTTATATATTAATACTGGCCGAGGTCGTCGTCCTTGCCGTACTGTACCTGCTTGCCTATTGTATCGAGACTTGCATTTTATCTTATCCTGCGTAGTAAAGGGTGCCGTGCCGTGGCTGGCTGACCGGCTGTAATCTGTAATCTGTAATGGTGATGAGGGTATATAAAGTACATGTAATCATTGGCCTTTTTTTTCCCTTAATGAATATCCGAGTCCAATAAATACATCTTGTAGTGTAAGTTTATACGTATAAAGGCCGAAAAGAGGGGAATAAAGCAAAAACAAAAACAAAAAAAACAATAAATAAATAAATAAAAAGTAGCAGATGAGCCCCCCATCCATACCGGTATACTAACTGCCCAAAGGAAAAACAAACCAGCCCGCATGATATTGACCGCAGCAGAGGTAATGCATATAAAATAAAGAAACTCAGATCTCAAACAACGCCAGCCAGTCCTGACAGCCAAAACCTCAAACTGAAAAACTGAAAAACTGAAAAAAGAAAAAAGAAAATGAAACGAAAAGAAATACACATCGGTCACCTACTAATCATTGAACTCTGTGTGATGGTGGTGGTGGTATATAAACACATATATAACTTACTCCCGTCCACACCACCGAAGCTCAACTCCAGCGCCGGGTCCTACCTACTCCATATCAATCTTAAATTGCACCGTCTTCCTCGCACTCCTCCCGCGCTCTTCCACACCCCCTCCGCCCCCTCCGCCCCTCTCTCCCACCCCGCCATCATTCCCGCCCTCCTCCTCCTCCTCCTCCCCTTCCCCTTCCTCCCCTTCCCCCCTTCCCCCACCAGTCTCCGGAAAGCTCCTCTTCCACCGCCTCGACTCCCGTGCCTCCTTGGATATCCTGGCCTTATACTCCTTGATCTGCCCACCACCCTTATCAGCCTCCCCGCACTCAGAGTACCACCACCACCACTACCGGGACCGTGACCACCATTACTGTCACGACCACCACAGTCCGTACAGAACGCACATACCTGCTGCATCCGCTTCTGCGACCTGACATATCGCTGCGTAGGCGTCGGGCGGTACCCAATGCCGCGTTGCTGCTGCTGCTCCATGTCTGAATCCACGTCCTCGCTCTCGCTCTCGGCCGAGTCTGTATCCATTCTCGAGAGCGGCGGCGAGCGTAGACGTGCCCGTTTTGTACTGCTGCTACTGCTGCTGTTATTACTGCTATGGCCACTGCTACGATTATGGCCACGGTTACGGGTGTCCTCCATCTCGTCGTCGTCGCCTACAGACATGGCCTCTGTGTTTAAAGGTGGTTCGTCCACCCGCACCCACTCCGCCGCGCCCCCATCCCCGCCTTCCGGCTCTCCCGGCGGCCGCTCACCGTCGTAATTGCCGTCTCCGTCTCCACCACCGTTCCCGCCGCCGCTCATCACCGCCTTGGTACCCAATTCCCCCACCTCCCCCACCTCCCCCACCTCCGCCGTCGCCGCCATCATAGCGCTAGTGCTAGCTGTAGCTGTAGCTACAATCCTCATCTTCCTTATCGGCCTCCTTGCGACCTGCACCGCTCTGCCCTCCCTACCCGCCCCTTTAAACACGGCCAGACTCAATTCCTCCAGCTGCCTCGCCAGCCCCGCGCCCGCCACCACGCCATCCATATCATCGTCATCGTACCGCCAAGGTGCGTCTGGGGCCTCGTCGCGCTTGCGCTTCAGTGGTGAGAGGTAGCTTGTGGTGGCGGTGGCGGTGCTTATTTTTGACACCCTCGGCGATGAAGGAGTGGGATGGGCGGCGGTGGGGGTGGTGGTAGATGGGGTGGGGGAGGGGGAGGTGTGAATATTGGGGGCATATTGAGCCGCTGTAACGTACGGCGGCGGCGGTCGGGCCTCGGCGTCAGTACGATTACTGCTCATGGTCGAGCTACTTGGCGGGCTGTCGGGTGGTCTGGCGGGCTGTTTAACCTGCTTGACAGGCTGATAGCAGGCGGACGGGGCACAAACAAGCTATCTATAGCTATAAGCAAATGAGTCAGAAAAAAAGAAAGAAAAAAGGGGAGGAAGGAAGGGAAAACTACCACTCCGTCAGATCATGTCATATCGCGGACACCAAACAGCAGCAACAGCAAGGGGACACTCAGGACAACCAGAGGAAGAAATTGGTGCTCCTCTTGCTGTTATTGTTGTTGAAGTTGTTGTTGAGGTAAGTAAGTAAGTAGATAGATCAGGTAGAGAGAGAGCGAGAGGGAGAGGGGAGAGAGATAGGATGTAGATAGATAAAGAGGTAATGATGTTGGGATTGACCATCGAAACAGGGCATGATCTTCGCTTCACGGCTATTTGCTTATGTGTTGTTCGAGAGAGAGAGAGAGAGAGAGAGTAGAAGAGAGCAAACAACACACGCTGCCTGAAACTTCCATAGAGAAGAGTAACAATCCACAGCCACAGCATAGAAGAAGTATGTAGTAGGTAGCTGCATTGTATTTAACTACCACAGACAGACAGACAGACAGACAGAGACAGAGAGACAGACAGAGAGACAGACAGAGAGACAGGCAGAGAGACAGACAGGCAACGATCCACAAAGCAGCCAATCTTCCATAAGTAGGTATGATTATACTCTAAACAGAGTTACCTACATTCATCTACTTCTCCATACGTGCGGAAGTGCAAGCATCCACCCGCTTCCGAACCCTTGTGGAGATCGTTTGAGAATCTGCCGTCTGTCGCTTGGCGGTTCTGTTGGCATCGAGTGGTATGTTGTAGAGGTACCGTTAAGTCTCGAAATAAAAGCGAACAGTGCAAGCAACCAATCACCCGGCTTAGATTTGACCCTTTGAACCCTCCCGGGCTGTTGTACTTACCTACTCCACTCCAACTTTAACTAATTATATTGGCCCTTAATCCTTTGCTCCTTTAAACCTGATTTGCATGCCCTTATAAATACGGTTTCTTCCTTCAAGGGCCAACAGGCTCTGTACTATACATGTAGGTACTTGGGTAGGGGTAGGGGTAGGGTGCGGGAGTCACCACTCAGTTACATGTGAGACGTTCTAAAGGGCTACAACTCGTACATGTAGGGTATGCTCACATTTACTCGGAATTGGGGCGGACGAGTGCAATTTCAATCAGTAATGGACAAAGAAGGTTGAATGTTTTCATATTATACATTCACCCAAATCTCAACTACCACTTAGCTATTCCAAAATATATCACCCAAGGCCCATTCTGTCTTTACCGTCACAATACTCGCTAATTAAAGGAAGAAAGAGAAAGAGAAAAAGAAGAAAAAAGTGATACGATTACCCGTGGTCCATCCTATCAGATACCATCCCTTTCAGTAAACACCAAAGAAAAGCAAGGAAAGGAAAGATAATATGAATCTTGTTTAAATACCCCTCATGTCAATCTAGAGATCGATCTAGAGATAAAAACCCGTGCAGAGTGATCATATCTCCTCTCCCCACAAACCCACATACATACGAAAAATGATAACATAAGAAAGCCTGGACCACCGTAACTCAACCACCCCGCCCTTCAAACCTGGAGCAAACACCTTTACCTTTCAAGAATTACACAAAAAGGAGCCACTCTAAACCAGAAAAACTCATAGAAAAATGGATTCGAGAATCGGGAGAGATGAAGGAAGACTAACTGCTATAGGTCAAGAACGGAGAAAGAAAAAAATACATGCTAAACTTTTGACCACGCATCCCACAGACCCCATAGAAAATCTAGTAACCCGCCCAAAATTATGCGAAAAAACGGTGAGCCGTGTTATGTCGCTCAACGGGCATTGTGCCTAGAACCTGAGAGATTGAGACCCCAGTAGTACTGAACAAGTTCTTTGTGACTGCAACGACTCTCTCCGCCGTTTGTCCTTGGATAGTCTCGGCATCCAGCGCCTGAAGAACAGAATCGAAGATTTGTGGGACCTGATTCATCACAGCCGGATTTTTTCTGTAGCACGTTTAATCAGTATACCAAAATGAAAGAGCCATTGGGGATAGAGTCATACTGATCAATTAAATCGGCCAAGAATGAGTACGCAAATGGCGCTGCCTCATCATCGTTTACGATTGGTAAGGTGGATACCCAGGCCTGGACTACCGCTTGAGCGTCCACAACCTTGCTGCTATTGTAGCGCAAAATCTTCGCAATTGAAGCGCATGCGTTCTCAGTAGCAAATACATGATCATCCGACCTAGCCTGAGGGTGTTGGGTAACCTCAAACAGCTTCGGAATAGTAGCAGCCACAAAGTCAGAAAAGACCACACCACCGTTCTTCGCGGCGATACCGACACCATAGGCTGCTGCCTGTCTGTTTGCAGGGATATTGTCCGACAACCCATCGATAAGAGGCTGGACGAAGTGAGCTTGGTACTTCCACGCCTCTGGGCCACAGAACTCAAGAACATCATCCATTATGCAAAGTGCCCACTGTCTTTGAGTAGGATCGGCATTGGTGATAAAGGCATCATAGTAGTGGAGCAACCGTTCCCACTGCGGCAAGAAAGACACGCCCTGGTTCTTGAAGACTGTGTGGAAAGCCTTGTTCATGTCTGAAATAAGAGTCTGATCATCCTCAATAGCATAGAGCATTTCCTCCGTATTCTCCCTCTCCTCCTCTGGTTTGGCTTGTTCTTCCAGTCGTCCAGCCACCCGCTCTTGGTATTCTATCAAAGCGTTTTCCGCGCGCTCGATAAAGGTAGCCATCAACTCCTGGGTTAAGCAACCCTGTCCAACAACTTCGACTGATTCATAGAAACATTGGTACAATTCAGCCAACGTATCAACCGCAGGTTCTGAGTTGAGAACTTCTAGAATCTTGTGAACTGCAGGTTGCCAAATTTCGGCCAGCTGCCGGGAACCTGGCCCATGGGCCTTCTTTATTGAGTTGAGTAGTTGGGGCACGCATCTCGCGGAGGCCACACGAACTGCATCGGTAAAGAAAAACCCGAGTCCAGGAAGGGCAATATTTGTCATTACGGTATTGACGTAAGGCTCAAATGCAGCCTCCAACTGCTGGGCATAAATGACCAAGAGCTCGATAGCCATATACTTATCATCCAGCGCAGATGTTTTGATACCAATGTATTTACCTCTGACAGGGACAAGCTCCCAACCCTCCTCTTGTTCTACTTGTGCGATGTGCTCCTCGTCTAAATAAGAATTACAAATATTAGCGATATCAAGACCATATGCTGGGTAGGGACTGACCGTCAAGTAACTGAACATTTGCCTTTGCGCTAGCAAGCTCCAGAAGAGGAGGCATAACAGCAGTAAGATATGGCAGGAAATCGTTGCCCATAACACGGCACATACGACCCCAGCAGTGAAGCAGGTAGGACCCTTGCGGATCATCAGGATCGGTTACATTTTCTGTATTCAAGTTAGCATTAATAAATATAAACAAGGCCAATGGTTCACAAACGTTGGATACGACCAAGAACCTGAACCAACCGAACCGCATCATCCCCCAATCGCTCCCTTCCAACAGCCAAGGCGATCAAAGTAGCGCACTCCATAGCCTTAGCATTCAGTAGTCGAAGGTCCTTCGATTCAGGGTCCTGCGGTCTATTTAAGACATTGAAGAGGAGAGGCATCAATGTATCATAATATCTGGAGAACGCAGCTTCCGCCGAGTCTGCAATTGTGGCAATTGTGGACAACGCCTGCTCTTGAACATAGCGTTTCTGGTCATTAGTCAAAAGAGCCAACAAGCATCGCAAGAGCTCGTCAAGATAGGGCTCCAAAATCTCTTTTTCGGCCTCTTCGCAGAAATTGACTAAGGCAGCTGCAGCATGAGACTGAACTCTATAAATTAGGTATCACATTAGTAATGAAATTAGTCAGCTTCTCGGGATCATCCATATATACCTTGGTTCTGGAGATTCCAAAACAGGGATAATGTTGCTTAGGACAATCTGATGGTGTTTTTCCTGCATCGGGCCAGCAAAATCTGTGCTCATTTGGCCCAAAGCGTTACATCCTGCCCATCTTACACGGGGATGGGGGTCTTTCAACGCTGGGACAACCAAATCCAAGATTTTATCTAACTCTTGTTCCATCATGTCCCTACAGCCCTCTGAAATGGCCGAGATGGCCATCAAAGCAGCATGGCGATCACGCCATGCGGATGAGGTCATCATCCTAGGTAGCCATTGGAAAGTTGGCGCAAGTAACACCGAGCCTCCGAGTTTGTTCGCTAGGCGATCCATACATTGCTCACCGGCAACGTGATTAAGGTCACTTTCATCCATATCGAGCTAATGAATGGACCCACAAGTTAGTCTAGCTAATGAATGTTGGGGGTTAAAAGTAAATCTTACATCGTCAGAGTCGTTCCATTCACTTGCATCATCATCGTCATTACCAATATCAGTCATTAAGCTCAAGCATTGTGTCACCATTTCCGAAGTATAGATAGGATCCTTCTTGCACATTATGGGGGCGTTATCAGCGAACGTAGCAAGCAACTCTAATGCGTTTTGTCGTGCTTGATCCCCCAAGTCCTTGTCCTGAACCACTGAAATCCCGAATTTAACCACATTATTGAATAATGGTTTGAACATTAGTGGGGCAAGCTCTGCCAAATCTATTAGTGCCATGAGTGCCCTGGAAAGATTTTCGGTATCCTGGGCATCTTTAATAGGCGGTAAAATGTTGAGGATATGAGTAAGTAATGGGTAAAAACCCTTCTGCGCAGCCTTTCTGATTGATCGAAAAAATGCAGAGAATGCCTCCATAGCTGCTATCCTCACATTTAAATTCTCATCTTCAAAACCAGCCACAAAAACACCGCGTACAAGCTCTGCATGTTGTTTCTCGATGATACCGGGGGTTGTAGCGAAAATTCTGAAGGCACCCTCTCGATGGCTTGGGTCGGGTAGCTTGCTAGCCTGAAACAGAACATGCAAAAGCTCAGGCCATGCCATATCTATGCGAACTCGGTTAGTAAAAAAAAAAAAAAAAAAAAAAAAAAAGTCGCTAAAAGGATAGTAGAATAGGATATATAAAACAAAGTGATAAAAAGTCAAGAATTGGACAACGTACTAGTATCGGTCAACTGCCTAGCCACTTCTGCCACTGCATCACCAATCTTATTTCTCGAAGACTTTTCTGTTTCATCGGCAAAGCATTGTAATAAAAGCTCCCGTATATATACCATCACATTTGGGGGCAATGTCAAATAAAGTTCCTGTGGTTGGGACCCTTCTGTTCGGGTCTTGGCCGCTATTCTTCGAAATAGTACTGCAGCGAAAGCTCGAGCCTATCCAAATCCATAAGTACGTCAAGTGACAAAATTCAATTTCCACATTCGGTGTCTCGGTAGGGTAATAAATAATTAGATAATAGGTGGGGGTGCTGCCCTGATAACAATAATAATAAAAAAAAATGAAATGAGGGCCATTTTAGGGACAACGATGACATAGTGTGCACGCAGGGGGGGTCTAGGATACGAATAGACAAAGAAAGGGCGGGGGAGGGGGAATGTGGAAACTCACAACAGGATCCTCTGCTCCTCTAACTTGCTCAGCAAGCCCAGACAGAAGCATTTCCGGGCTTTTGGCTATCCACTCTTTTGACAAGCTCTCCTCTGCCCGTGTCCTGGTGGCATTATCGCTAGACGCGAGGCCTTGGAGAAGCTGCTGGAGCGCCAGCATGATTTGTGGGGGCAGCTGGGATGACATTGCTGCAGTTGTAAGAGTACGTGGCTGAAGATCAAAATGTTTAAAAGGAAAGGAATAAAGAGTAAAGAAATGGAGGGGACACTGTTCGTTGTTTAGGGCCAGAGAGAAGGAAATAACCGGCAGAAATAATGGGGACGAATGAGGGATCTGATGGAGGAAGGGGAGATGGAGGAGACGGTGAGAGGTGGGAGGAAGGGGAATGAAGTGGGATAGGTGTTGTGTGCTGTAGATGGTAATTTCTTACGTGCGTATCGGAGGTAGTAGTGCGGTGTGTTTTAGACTGCGTGGGCGAGAATGAACACAGACAACACGAAAGGAGGGGGATCTGCAACAGCATGAAAGGGCAAGCAAAACTTTGATAGTTAAAGAAGGGGCCTCTACTCTTTTGTTTTCTTCCTATTTGTCTTACTTTGAGGGTTTCCACCTTTTTTTATTTTTTTTTTTTTTTTGCAAAACGGACTGTTGTGGCTTGGCATTGCTTGCGGCAGCCGCACTGGCAACCCCGCCAAAACTCATGCACTGCTGAATACATTTTCTACACGTAGATACCTACATTGTTGCAAGCGCGGACAGAAGAGCGCAAACGGAGATAATATGTAGATCGCATTAGAAGGACATAAAGAAAATCAGGATAAACTTGTACGGCCTTGTTGAAAAACGCAAAAGAAATGGTCTTAAACAACGCTAATATAACGCAGAAGCCGTATGAAACCAGGAATAAAGTCGATTACAGAAAATGCCCTGCTTATATGAGATACAGCGAAAATTTGGATGAGAAGAATTGGGAAGCTCTTGAAGACCATCATAGAAGCTTAGAGCGGGCCTCACGTGGTTTCGAAGGAGAAAAGAAAACCTCTACATGTTACTATGGGCATACTATCCTAGATAACCCAAAAACACCACTCCAGGGCTGGTACTCCTGCTCCGGACAAAATCTTTAGCAGTTGTATCAGTATACCCTCCTGTACAAAAGTGTATTGGAAACATGGCTATTTTCGTGACATTGCGAAAACAGCAACAATAGCCACAGCTAGGGTGACGATAGCTCCGGGCAGGATCAGATCATTTGGAACCCCAGGGATAAGTTCTGGCTTCAATGGTTGCGGTGCTGGCTGATGAGACCTCCTGGCTATTGGGACACGATCCTCATCATCGGAGTCCTCTTCACTATCATCGTGGCGCCTGCGTCCACCCTTTCTCCTCCTAGGGGGGGTGACTTGCGTCACAGACTCAGGCCTTGGCTCAACTGCTACCGGGATTGCCGGTTTGTCTGGATCGTGAACATATAGATCAACCTTATCCTTCCCTCCCTGCCTTGCCATATCCACCGCATCTACCAGGTCCCTGTCGGAAGTGATCGAAACAACATCCCCCTCATTATCAACATAACTCATCGCGAAACCCTGTTCCTCAAGCTTTCCATCTGGACCAAAGGTTGGCTCTCCACCAACCTGAGCAACTTCATGTCCGAGTTTCTCTACCACGGCTCCCAGAAGTTCACCAAGACCGCCACTGGGTGCAACCTGGACACGATGGATACGTCCACTCGGCGCCTTGAAC
Organism: Morchella sp. 2016-57; assembly: GCA_024713875.1. NCBI lineage: Eukaryota > Fungi > Ascomycota > Pezizomycetes > Pezizales > Morchellaceae > Morchella > Morchella sp. 2016-57. The sequence continues at coordinate 581,548 of JAMGZE010000011.1, forward strand.
TTGAAGGGAAACGGAGTATCGAGGGGATTTGAACCCAAGGGCATCATTTGAGACCCCCCTGGCGAATCACCACCATGATGAGATGCTGAGTCAGTTGGGAAAAGAACACTGCTTTCAGCACGTTCCATAGATAAACCGCGCTCCATAGTGCTGGCACCATGTCTATGTCCAGTGACGGGTGATGATGGCCCCCCAACATTATTACGGGATGCGGCGCGCCCAGCGCCGTCGGAAACAACCGATTCAGAATCATTATCAAGAGAAAGCCAAAATTTGTTCCAAGCAGGCCCTTCGCTATCGCCAGTGCCCATAGAGTTTATCTACTCGGTAGTCAGCCCCGATCACTCCGATATCTCTTTGCAAATATTTCTTTACCTGCTCAAGCGTGGCATATGTCAATTTCAAGACATCAACCATGCCCACGATTTCACCGCCATCGTTCATTACCGGAAGATTCAAGTAATGCCCATCTGCCAGTTGCCATCAGCGCTTAATCCAGAACAGCCACGCTTTGTTAGTTGAATTCACTCACCATGCATTTTTCTGAGGGCAGCTTGAATGCTCATATCCAACGGTGCAAAATCGGGGTGTGGTGTCATAACCCTAACAACACTACAGTTTCCTGGGTCGAGGCCTGCGGCGATAACCCTGAGGACCACATCTTTGCTAGTAAAAATACCCGTGATGTTTCCGTTATCCTGTACCAAGACCGCAGTTGTGTGATGTTCTCTCATTAAAGCAGCAGCTTCTCTGACTGTGGTCCTGACGTTGACAACTGTCGGTGGGTTTCCATCCAATACAGACTCCAGATTTGGGCCGGACATTTTCTGTCTCAAAGCCTCCACATAATGGATAATTTGCTGTGGTTGAGATGATCCCAACTCGGACTGAACACCTTCAAGAGCATCGTAGAGCTTCCTTGAAGAAGCATAAGCGCGTTCAAGTTTTTCCATTGCTTCGTAAAAGCACTTTGTGATATCAAGGATACCCGAAATATCGGCATTTTCATCCATAACTGGCAGATGACGGAACCCTTTCCTAACCATAAGGTCTAGAGCATCAGTCGCAGATGTATCCGTTCGCGCGCAAAGCGGATTCTTGGTCATAATTGAAGCGATAGTAACGTCTCGAGCGTCGATTCCTTGCCCAACAACACGGAACGCAAGGTCCTTTGCTGTAAATATACCAGCAATGCGGTCCTCTTCATCAGTAACAAGCACACAGTCTTCACGTTTTGCGGCCATAATCTGGGCAGCCTCTGCTACACTAGTGTTCGGCTTGATCTGTAGCGCCTGGGAAGGGCGTAGGGCCATAACTGTGCCTGGAGCAATCTTCCGAGTTTGGCGGGACCTAGGGGCGCCGGTGTGTTTCTTTTTATTGAGGTCATTTTCGATTTTACGGCGTATTGCCTATTCGATAGAGAGATAGAACATGTTAATACATTGGCGGCCGGATAAGCTAACGATATGCCTCTTCTCTCGGCTCTGAATGAGAGGGAAGGGTAATAAATGGTTGAAGGACAAACCTCGTCTCTTTTACTCTGCCTTTTTCTGCTATCAGTCATTCCTGAAAGTTCAGATTGGGGAGCAGCGGCAGCAGGACTGGCGGGTACAGGGGTAGTGGAGGGGTTGGAGGGGAAGCTGGGGGTTCCGGAACGCCCTTGATTACCGGGCCGTTGGCTACCTCTAAAGGAACCTCCCCCTCCTCCTCCTCCTCCAATAGTCGACATGATGAATAGCGAGGGTGGGTTGGATAAAACAATCAAAGAAGAATATCAGGAGATAGAGAGCGGGGAAGGATGGGGGAAAGGAAGGGAGAGAAGTAAGACGACAGACAAGAAGGAGATGAGTTGGTTGCCGACGAACGAACGAGGGCGTGTGTGGTCTGTTTAGCATGCTCGTCGCCCACGGCCAAAGCGCCTCAATAGGAGTGATCCCTGGCTCTTGGCACGAAAAGCCCCTCTCCAGACGGACTCATCCCTTTTTAAAGATCCCACAGAGTCGGGTGAATCAGTATTCAGTACATGCCCTAACCCTAACTTGGGGGGGTATGCAACGTATCTCTCGATCTTTGGATCAGATACAGACGACATATATGTGCTAACTACCGAGTTCTAGTACCTGCAGCAGGTGCAGGGGAACTGCGATTCTAAGTGGGGGCACGATGAGGGGTGTCATAAGAAATCACTCGGGATGTCTTTTTGAAACTCTTGAGGAATCCAAAACTTTTGTTAAACCGTGAAAACTTTCAAAATAATGAGCATGTAATTATCGCGGCTAGCCTAGGTTTTGAAATAAAATCATCATATTATAATAGTAGCACGCATATATAGATGTTATGCAGTTATCCAGGAAATGGCCGTCATGTGAAGCTAGGCGGCGCCTTTGGGGGCTTAGGCTGGAACCTGCTGGCTCATGTCACGTGAAATATTAGTCTCCTTGTAGTAGTACATAGTTCAAACTGCAGGTGCCAATTGTACTCGTTTGATTCAGTATTGCCTAAGTAATTATAAAGGTTAACAGCTGTTTTAGTCAGGTCACGGGAAGAGAGAGGATATCGCCGTACATGTAGTGCCGTAATCTCACGCCCGCATACGATTCATGAAGTAGCAAACAAACAAAAATATACACGTGGATCATTGGCAATCACTCGATATTTTGGTAGGAAACCAACCAAGGCATGGGGCCGATTGATCCCTTTAACAAACCATTTTCCGGTGTAGTCCTTGACTCTCAAAAATAAAAGGTACTCGCGACTTTCCGACCGGTGGTACGTACGCGTGCGACTAAAGAATCCAAGTTCCCGGCCTTGGTCCCAGGCTATATCACTAGCTGCAGGGCTGGGTCCAAGATAATTGAAAACATATATGTATACACATGCAGCCCACAGGGGTGTCCATCAGTCAGAGGGGACAGAGGTAGGTGTCTCGCCCCGCTAGATTAAGGCAAGGAATCTTACGGTAGGCTCTTTTTTTTTTTTTTTGGCCGAGTGTTAGTTATTTTAAGCTACCCTGGGCAGTGCTTTGGAAGTCAATGGGTCTCGGTCTCAAGCCGTGAAAATCGATTGCGAGATACATATTCTACACTGAAATTCTGCCTACTGGGTACACACTCTACACCTCTTTGGGGGGATGAACGATACTCTGCAAATATGTGCGCATGTGTGTGCATGCCTATAGAGTGGCATTGCGATGTTCTTTTACAGAAGCCCCGCAAAACATAATATCAAACTCCCAGCTATGTTTCATTATACCATTTCACGATCAATATATACATTACATAATCCCCATTAAAACATCCTAATTCCCTAATAACTCTAAAATCCAGTCCTGAAGCAAGACACTTTCCACTCATGAGACGCCCAAGTCATACTCCTAGAAGTACAGGGATAATATGCTCTGGCAAGTTGAAACCAAATAAACTAACGAACCATAATACCACAAAGATAAAGATAGGGCCCAACATTATCTCTGTATGATGGAGAAATGGAAGAGCTAGGAAAAATTAAGCCGTCAGCTGCTGGAGAAAACGTATGTGAGGTTGTGAGAGGTACCATTATAACCCATGAATGTGATAACACAATAATATGAGAATGCTATTAGGTATAGAGAATTCCCAAGGAATGTTGAAATCCTGCGGTAATATGTTAATATCATAGAACCAGTCCCGTAGATATAATGAAGTACAACATACCAATAGTCACTGGTCAGTATCGGCATCATCAAGAATTGAATAACATATCTGTACCGCAGCCGGTTAGCGCTTCTACCTAAAAACCCAGCGAGCCTGTACCCCACCTCATCCCTCAAATCTCAGGTTACTTACAAAAACACCCAGACCGGGAAGAATGCCCTCACGCCTATCTCAAAACAATACATGAATTCAATTTCGCCCTCTCCCCCAACAATGCCTCCCCTGCCAAGCCCTCCAGCACCCTGAACCTTCAAAAACTTTCCGGTGAGAAAGTATCCCGCTGTGGCAAAGAACAGAGATGTTATGAGGAACTGCATAAAGACCATCGAGAATGATAGTCGTAGTATCGATGTAAATGCTGGTGTATATGCGAGACCCCAGGCAAAGGAGGAGAGTGTGAGGAAGAAGGTCAGGAGGACGATGAAGGAAGGGTCATCGCGAGACCAGGAGTTTTTGGTTTCTATGAATATGGATCGTTAGTTCGTTGTCTGGGGACTCGGGTGTGGTTAGGTGTACGTTTCTACAGCTAGTTAGCCTGCTTCTTTCAATACACAGTGGCAAAATGGATCATACATGATGATATATAGATTTGAAGACCTTCTTTGGCGCAATTATGAGGTTTGTCATTTCCCATGTGGCCATCTAATACATTTTCAGGTCAGTAAACCTCAGAGCTGTAGCTCAACCGGTCACTCGGGAGCCTAACCTCAAAGTCCATTTGTGGGAACTTGAAAAGCCGCTTAAAGAACGGGGGTAACCGCAGCGTCGATCGGGAGTCTTGACGTCCATGTCTAGGCATTCCAATATGAGGAGTGAATGAGCGTGAAGGCGGAGGTGAGGCGCGGAGATGGTTCATGAAGTCTGATGGTGGTTCGTAGAGAAGGCTTTGCGAAGTCGTCAGACTATAGACTTCCAGGGGATAGGTATTACTATAAAGATTTTGTAGCACGTGGCCTTAAACAGGTAGTAGCAGTGAGGTTGGAGATTTCAAAGATTGGAATCGATGGCTACTAGTTCTTTGTGTGGTGTTGACATCGCCTTGCTACCGGTTGAGGTTAGCGCCGGGGTGTCGGTTGTCCTAAGGCGCGCAACACCGGATTCCAGAATGCACAGGATACCGAGAATAAGCACACGTCTATTCCAAAGGCCTACATGTAGCTAGCATCACAGCCACTCCCGCCGCGGCAACTGTCTTTCCGATGGGGTAGCTATTATGGATATTTGCGACTATCGATCAACTCTTCGATACTATTTGGCGCTGAATATATGGGCTATGACGCAGGTAGTATGCTTCCTTTTTTTTTTTTTTTTTTTTTTAAAAAAAAAAAAAAGGGGGGGGGGGGGGGGGGATTATATGAGCTAGAGGCTAGGCGCTGCGGTGCATACAGGTTAAAACGGTGTCTTCTAGAAGGGCGTTTTGCCTCCGATTGTTTCGTCAGGTTGCCACTGAGATGAACACAGCTATGGCCGGTTGAGCTGATCTCACCGAGTGTTTACGGGGGGTTTAAACATCATGCAGTATTTCAGGTGGCCTATGATACTCAGTATAAGCTTAAAACATCTGTGCAACTTATGGTTACCACTTGATTCAGTGATTCCCCGAATGTTTGAACTGCTCGTGTATTTAGGTAGGCGTCCCAGGCAGATGCCTCTGAATAGACGCACATACAGTAAGGATTGAAATTAGTGGCGATATCGATAAAGCTGCATAATCGAACATACGAAACGGATTTGGTTTCGCTGAAAGCACCTGTAGGTGCCTGGAGTACAAGTAAAGGTAAAAGCAGCCAGCTAGGGTTAGGTTTGCCAAGGTGTCAAGACCGTCGAGTGATACCTTATGCCACGGCCTGTAGTCTCAGATATATCCCGCATCTGATTTTACCCCTGACTACAAGCGGACAGATCCCCCCACACATACTCACCCTCTATCTTGGTTCCTTTTCCTAGCACGGCGCATGAAACCCAAAACAAGTTTCTTGCCGCGATCTCTCCCTTGCATCATGTTTAATATGGGGAACATTTTCTTCGCGTCCCGCGGAGCCAATCGACGCGATTGCTTGGTTAGAGCGTTAGAGTCTTGGGGAATAGCTGAAAGTGGTTAAAGCGGTGGCTTTAGCACGTGGGTTTAGGTACCGTCGTCCATGGGTGATGACTGGACTGTGTTGACGGATCACGCCAAAGAGAAACAACCAAGCCCATTTTTACTTCTTATTAATTATTGGACGGAGAGCCCCTGTTCATCAACTGTACAAGTGTCCAGTGAATGATGTAGGCGGGATTGAGACTTTTGGAATTGGGTAACTCATGACGGGTTGGTATAATAAATACATGTAGTTCTTGATATGATTTATCGAGAAAATTAAAAACGGCAACTGCAGCAAAGCTCATTGTGACAGTGTGAAAAGCAGTGGTAGTTACATGTACATATGTAGTTAGATCTAGAGTACCCAGTAACCAGGGTTTTTGCACACTCGGTTAAGAGGAAGATAGACAAAACATGCAATATTGGTGTCCTACATACATACATAGTGCACATATGTATGTGTCTGATGTATCGTGAAATTTGGGAAAACTTCCGCAAGGAGATCAGAGAGCCCTCATAAAACATCAGGTTACACCCCCTCAATTTTGTGGAAGAGGCCGGTTCATAATCTTGTCTGAGATTTCTTCTGCCTGTCCCCTCATCCTGCCGATCTTCCCTACACACTCTATCAGCCTTCGCCTGCCTCTGTTTCTGTTTCTCTAGCTATCCCTATCATCATACACATCTTCTCACTCACACCACTATTGAACTTAATCAATCTTATTTTGGTTCGTGGGACTACGAAATAGGTGCCTCGTGGCTTTACCCCCGCTGGTTTGACCCACCCCTTATCCCGTGATCCTAGGTATATCCCATACGGAGCTGGGTATCCGACGAACTGCTATAGGGGAGTGGCATCAATAATTTGCAGAGAGAGAGTTGCACAAAAGAAAACCCGCCATGTGTTGATATTTTTTCTCATCGAAACCAAAGAGAAAGAGGAAGAAAAAGAAGAAGACTACTAAAGGGCAGATCTGAAATCACAGCCTCATATCCCTGATAGAAGATCTCTCTCCATACAAGCAACTTACACTGTCCGAAACACAAGACGAGCGCCGAAAACTTCCTGAGTTGGAAGAAAGAAAAAGAAATTACTCGGTATCTCGTTCCTAATTCGTTACCCCCAAAAAGCATTCTCTGGAAGCCTTTGTGAAGGACTCGACGACTTTTTAAGCTGTATGTAGAGACATATCCTTTAAAAAAAAAAAAGATCCCCACTACCCCTGGCTGGCTCACTTCCACCCAGCGCGTGTTCTTCCCCCACTACTTACACCCCCTTTGGTCTCGGTGAGGTCAATTGGGCAGTAATCGTTCATTACAATTCGTTTATGGCACACAACTTACACGCTAAACAGCCCAGAGACATCTGGTCCAAACAGTTTTAGTATAGCAGAAACAGACACTGCAGAGCTACTAGCTGCCCCAAGTCCCGCCTTGTTGCAGAAACAATAATGATCCCCCCCGAGCCAAGTTCTGCCGCCCATAAGCTCTACGCGGAGAGTAGCCAGAAGTTCAGACCTGCTACCAGAACGCCCCCCTCGACTCACTCCACGTCTTACTCGGGCGATTCTACTTCAATGGGGGTCTATGGCTTCAGGAAGTCCAGCAAGGGAACCGTGTCCACTGCTATAGGTGGCTCGTCCCCCGAACCTAGGAGAGACTCCCACGACCTCCAACTAAACTTGGGAAACGGAAGAGAGTCATTGGTGGATAACCTCCTACTGTCCTTTGATAAGATCGGTGACGGGTCTCTAGGAGCCTTTGATACTTCGCCGTATTTCACCTCCGTGGACGAAATGGATGACGATGATACCGCTTCCAACTACTCGCAGAATACCAGTCCAATACCGCGCGGCAGGCGATCTAACAGTACCAGCAACTATCATTCACATATTGGGGGTTTTGCAGGTGTTCCCGTGGGCGGTTCGACAAATTACGGGAATAGACGTGTTGGCTCCTTTGACAACGGAACCGAAAGTTTTGGCAGCGCCAACAATTTCGATGCTGGGAGGGAAACGCGCTCTCGCGGTCGCGGTCTTGGTTCTTCACATGGGTTTGCGAATGTGTATGACCCCTTTGACGCAGCGCCGCCTCCATCCATAAGGAGCGGACCAAGAAACCGAACTCCCTCTCCACCACGGTCTCCGCGTCTTGTACGACGACTGTCAAACAAGTCTAACAGGAGCTTAAGGAGAGACCAGCAATTCAACCCACACTTTGAAGACCCTATATCACTACCACCGTTGCCGGCATTTGTGAACCCCGCAACGATGAACACTAAAGATAAGACCCCACAAAGGCCTGGTTTCTTTAGGCGGGTGTTTGGTGTGGGTGGTGGAAGCAGTACGAATGCAAGTGGTGGAAGTAGCATTGCGAGTAGCAAACAACCCCAAGAAGTCGCACTGCCACCTCAGAACTCCGATCCCCCGCAATCGACAATCAATAAAAAACCGTCATTTTTCAGGCGCCGGAAGAAATCTGTGAGCGATGCGATGTCGCAACCTACAGCTGTCTTACCACCCCCCTTACATGCTACAGAGCCCATATCTCCGATTGAGTGCCCTCCCCCCCAAAGCCCCTCGACTTCACTTAGCGCCGCAATGAATTCTTATCTAAAATCCTCCACTTATGACTTAACTGATGAAGAAGATCATGAGCATGCTTATCTTTCAAGGGGTGCGACGATCCGTACTGTAGCCTCTTCGGATCCAATATCACCAAAACGACCGACATTCTTCGGAGAGAGTCTGAGGGGTCGGGATAGCGGTAGCCACTTTAACGATGACTTTACCGATTACAAAATATATAGAAAAGACACCAGGTACGCAAGGGGTGGGAGGAATGTAGACCTCCGGCTCCAGCCATCGAAACCTAAAGATCGAGACGATTGGGATAGACCACAGACAAGCCCATATACAAGCACCTTCTCACACAAACATCATCACTCAAGGGACGAAGAGGAACCGGATAACGAAATGCGCTGGCCACCTATTCAAACGAGATCAATCTTATCGACCCGGAGAAGCGTCGATAATGTTGCGTTAGAAAGAGAGCGGCAGAACTCTACTACGTCGTCTGTATACGACAAGCCGCGGCAAGGATCAGTTGTTTCTAAGAAGGAAACACCAATTGCTACCGTACAGGAACTTGATGCAATACACGCCAAAGAAGGGAAGATACGAAAGGGTAGTGGCCGTGGGAAGCCCCTTGAATTGGATACTAGATTGGGAGCTAGTCTTTTGGGGGTAGCGAATCGAGGTCCGGGGGACTCGTGGCTCATGACACCTACACCGGCCACTGCAGCAGGGACCCCAACTGTAATGTTGCAAAGAGATGGACCGGGCGAAAAGGCGAAGCTGTTAGAAGAGCACGAGGAAGCAATTATCAGCGAAGACGAGGAAGAGGATGATGAGCCCTCAGAGGAAACTCGCGAGTTGGCGAGGAAGATCTTTGAAGGTGATGAAGAGGCTATGCCAAAGGCTGGAGTAACTCTCTGGCTTGGCGACCCGTATGTTTATCAGCCTCTTCCAAGAAATTTTAAACTAACTATTTGTTTTTAGGAGCATTACGGGTGCAAGAAACCGAAGGGCGTATATGGAGATGTTTGACTACTCAGGCATCAACATATTATCTGCATTGAGGATCTTTTGCGGAAGACTTGTATTCAAAGGCGAAACACAGCAGGTGGACAGGATCATTACATCCATCTCGAAACGGTGGTGCGAATGTAATCGAACGCACGGGTTCAAGAGTGTTGGTATGTTCTTCAAACTATCTCAAATGACGTTGGTGATACTTACTTTATAGACATTGTTTTTACAATTCTCTATTCGCTTTTACTTCTTAACACAGATCTTCATATTGCAGATCTTCCACAATCGCAGAAGATGACCCGTGGCCAATTCATCAAGAACACTATGCTGAGTATTCGTAGGATTGTTGCCGAGTCTGCTGCGAATAGAGATACAAAGCTTATTCACTATAACACTATGCCATCGCGCTCACAAACTCCTTATCGCCAATCTTTCTCGGCACAACAAGATGATCCCGGGCTTCCCAGTGCAGCCACATTCCCATCGACGAGGGAGAGAGCGTACAGTGGCCCGAGTGGCACTGGGAGAGGGTCGGTTGACTTTGGAAGAGCCAATAGGAACTCAAGCAAACCCACTGGTATCGGAAATCTCAGTCCGAAAGGAGATGAGACATCAACAGAAAAGATGGACTATGATATGGATGGGGGCTTGGCTCTTGTCAAGAATTCGCTCGGAGGAGGAATTAAGGTCTGGGAAACTCAAGTGGAGATTGTGTTGAAGGATTTTTACCAATCAGTGAAAGCAACTGCACTACCACTCCATGGTGCGCAAGAAAAGGTGGAAGTTACACACTCTACTACTCTTTCTGTGTTCGGATCAGGAATGTTGCGGAGATCACCAAGTACCGTCAGCAGGGCGCCGTCTGAGCTCAGCGTTTCAAATCGTAACCGAGACAGTAAGTTGGGCACTAAATGGACTGCAAAAAATAGATCACGACCAAGGCTCTACAATGGATCATATGCTGCGTCTAGTAGAACATCACTTGAGGATCGATCAATGTGGAGCCCTTCTGCATCTAGTACTTGGAGTAAATACTCACTTGATAAGACGCAAACCTCGATGTCTGTAGATTCTCTGGGATCTGCCTTTACACATGGTGATTATCAGCAATCGATCGGTTTCGCGAATGCTCTTAGCCATGCCATCATCCGGGAGGAGGCAGCTAGTGGGCACTCAGCCGATGATGGAGGATCAACACTACTCGAATATGACGAATTGGAACTCTCTGGGGCCCCATGGGCGAAGGAAGGAATGCTTAAACATAAGCACCACCTTGAAGGTGTCGACAAAAAGGCCAAAAATCGTGCATGGACCGAGTGTTTTGCAGTCATTGAGAAGGGCTGGATGAAACTATTTCTGTTCGGCAACAACCAACATAGGGGCGGGAAAAACAACCCTGTTTTAGGCGTAGTCGGAGGAGGAAATTGGACAGAAAATGCAGAGTCCATTGGCACTTTTATGTTGAGACAGACAATTGCATCAGCACTTCCATCCCCGGGGTATTCCAAGAGTAAGCCAAATGTATGGGCATTATCGTTGCCATCTGGTGCTGTGCACTTCTTTGAAGTTGGGACTGCGGAGATTGTGAGGGAGTTTGTGACAACCGCAAACTACTGGGCCGCAAGACTGTCCAAAGAACCCTTAGTTGGTGGTGTTAGTAACGTCGAATATGGCTGGAGTGAAAATGCCCTTGGTGATTACATGGATAGTGGAAGCCCCCCATCGAGTAATCACGGCGAGCCCAGACCAAGTTTACAGGTTTCAATAAGGTCAAGCATTGATCATACTTCGATGGTAAAAGCCAAACTACCCGGAGATAAAATCAATATCACAGATTGGGCACCACCAACACAAAGCATGGTTGCGAGTTCCTTGAAAGAAGCCGATCAGTTAAGGGCCTTGGAAGCGTATGTGAAGAATATCGAGTCGGAATTGACAAAGCATAACGAACTAAGGCCTCCTATGCGAATTGCTGTATGTCTATATCATATCCGCTGCAGAGTGATGTTTTTTTTTTTTTACTGATTATTTAATTCTAGTTTTCACCCCGTCATCCAAACTCGGCAAAGGCGATGGCCAATTGGGAGAGGAAATCATCTTACCTCCTTCACGAAATTATCAAGTTTAGAACTTATATCGAATGCTTGAACTCAGCTAGTATTCTAAGAGAAAGAATTAGAGCTGGCGAGACCGAGATTGGTGAAACCATGGGTGATATGTCTGATACTGAGGCTCCCCATGGAGCAAATATTCCAATTTATTCCGCTTAAGCAGGGCGTTCTGGGAAGATATCATTGCCTCTTTTCGTATTTATATTCGCAGCAATCCCCTATTTTTTTTATTTTGCGGAGATATTTATTTTTAACACTTCTTTCACCTAATCATCTTGTTTCATCCTGTGCATTTCTTGTTTTCTGTTTAGTTTTTTCCCCTGGGTTTATCAGCACCCAGTGGGGCCTTCATCACGACTTTTACGATGACGTTTTTAAACTTCGTATATTATTAAACTGGGAGGGTATTTCTTTTGTTGCAAAAATGGAGCTGGCAGGATCCGGGAGCGCTTTCTTTGGGGGGTTAGCAGATTTTCCTTATATTTCTCGGTGGGGTGTGTTGGATTCTATTTTCATGGTGTATTTTCTTTTATTTCGTTACATAGTCTTGGGAAGGGAGTAAGGTATCTATACTCAGATATCTTCTAATATGTTAATCTATCTATCAGATATCCTTTTCATTGCCATAGTTGGATGGGTTTGGGGGCGTTTTATAGATTTTGAGCTTGGAGGGCACACTCGTCCGCGGAGGTCTCGTGGTATGACATCCTGAAACGCTAATAATAAAAAGTAACTTCTTTGCATACTTAATCAGAAGATACTCCATTAGAATACTCATGTTATATAGTAACACTTCATACATACATGTAGTAGCGAATGGGCCTCAGATATCCTGGTGCCTGGTCCCGGGAAAGGGCCTGGGCTGTCAGACCGGCTTAAGAACCGTTTGGATCCTTGTGTACGCGGGCCTTCATATCAGTCACTCTTAAAAGCTGTGGCGAGAATACAGAATGTTTTTGTTGAGTTTTTCGTTATAGTTTGTGGTTCCTTATCACTTATTGAATCATTGGATCGTGTAGAAGTACTCTGGGTACGAGCCAACCACCGGATGCAGTTATGAGACATCTAAATGCATAAAGATCACGTGACCACGATTCGGCAATCTCATTCCTCATCAAAGATCCGGCCGCCAAAGTTAGTAAGTAAAGGTTGGCTGTATTCTTACCGCAATGCTAGAGTACCAACGAGAATACCCGGGTAGTGATCCCACCCCTCTTTTTGGTATGTACTATATCTTCAACTCCTGACCCTCTATGATAATGTAATCAGGCGCCTTGGCACATTGAGTTGAACGACGCAAGCCCCTTCCGAAAACAGCTAGACTCTCTACCCACGAAAGTCTGCCATCCAGTATAAAACGATTTTCTTTCGGTGTGCTTAAAAACATTCCCATCAATAACCCTTCCTGTGAAACTATTCTAGAATACAATATATAAAAATCTGCCGCGATCATGGCCCCACAAGAACCACGTTTGCACACCTCATGTCATCTCCTGAGATTTACCAGTCAAAGCTAGATCTCAGCCAAGAGATGTACGAAACAACCAATCCCGTCCAAAAGCAACACTAAAAAGAGTATAAAAAGGAAACTATAAAACATGAAAAAATACCAGTCCAAGAAAAGTAAGGGGGAAAAAATGAGTAGGAGAGATATCAGAGGAAAGAAAAAGACTTGACCGAACCTATAAAACCGTCTCCCCGGAAGCCTATTTAAATTACACACATCCCGCAGAAACAGAAATTGGCAGAGCACAAAAACTAGAGGACAAGTAACAAAAAAAGCTCTGTGATACAATACTTATCAAAAACGAGGGCATGAATGTTAAATAAAATGAGAGTTAACAAAATATAGAATCACAAAACCCAGCTTTTTTTTTTGTGCAGTTTCCAGACACCCGCCCATACCAAAAAAAAAGGAAGAAAAAAGAAAGAAAAAAGAAAGAAAGAGAAGAGAAAGAAAAAAAGAGAAAAAAACCTCCCAGATTCACATAGTCCATAAAAAAGGAAAGGAAATATAATAAAATAAACATTCCCCAGATAACCAAAACGCCGTGGAGATTTTATGCATCTCTATGACGGTATGTAGGTCGGGGTCGTAGACACTTTTATGAATATACATTGCAAAGGAGAAAAAATTGGAGAAAGTACTACCCCACTTATCCAATAAGAGCACCTAGGCTCCGAATTTAGTTGTAGGGGCAGTATGGGATAAAGAAGATAGGCAAAAAGGGACAGAGAAGGGGAAATAGGGGGAAACGAAATGAAGAGGAGGAATAAACATGTAGGGAATAAAACCTAACCTCCAATCAGATTAAGGTCCAACCAAAACAAATTCGACACAAGTTATGGTAGAATATTAGGCGCCACCACCGACCAATGATTCTGGAGACATCATCCCGCCGTTGCCCTCGTCCCCACCCTCTGATATCTTGGAAAGTGTACGCTCTAAAGTTGGTGGAGCATCCTTGACCAGGGTAGCCTTCGTAGAAACAGGAGCTGGATTTGGCTTTTTCTTTTTCTTAGAATTACCACCATGACTATTGGATGGCCGCTTCCGAGGCATTGAAATCTTTCCTGTAGGAGGCAGTCTCGGTTTTGGCGGCTTTTGTTTCCCTTGGAGGTGCTCGTCTTCAATAAGGGCCTCCTCATTGTTTGCATGAAGCTTCGCAAGAAAGAAATTTTGAACAAGGCCAATCTGTTTTGTGATTATTTCGTGTGTAACAGGCTCGAAAGGTGGCGGTTGTTTGTAGCCGTCAGCCGACACGGCAGCACTGTTACAATGGCAAGTAGGTTAGCGTATGTATAAAGAGGAGGGATAAGATCGTGTCAATGTACCTTGCACTGGGGTTTTGGTAAGTACTGCGCATCCTTCCTTGAAGTAGATGTAGTGGAACGGAAAGAGAGGAAAGTCCAAATTCCTTGTCCAAGCCCAGCTCCTTGAACCCAAAGAAATCATCACCAATATCCTCCGCAAAATCACCACCAACAAACATCTCACTTCCGTCGTTAAACATTCTAGAACCATCCCCGCCTGTGTCTGTAAGAGCTGGGCGCTGTTGAAGTGTTAGCAGAGACCCTGCCAAGAGTCTTTAGAGCAAACTCAAGACATACTAGAAGTTCTGTAAGATGGAATTTCATCCGCTCATGGATACCATTGAGTCTAGACCCTAGGCGTTCAACATCATCTCTGATATACGCTTCTAAGCTTTCAACGTCTGCGCCGTTTTCGTACAAAGCATGTAGGAGCATCTCCTACGGCAATTGTCAGTATCCATAACTAAAAACTTTAGTGTTAACATTTACCTCCGGCGAAAATTGCCTTTCATGAGATGGTGCTTCTGCATAAACCATTAAAGTCTTTGAAAGCTTTTGAATGTAATCGACTGCAATATCTGTCACTGCGTCGATCGCTGTTGGTTGATATTCTTCAAAACCAGCATGAAAAAATATCTTTCCCACAGATCTTTGTAGTGCCGCCCTTGCTACGTTGTGACACATTATAGGGCCCTCTTCGGTGATAACGAACCTCTCTACATCTGCCTCGACAAATTCTTTAGGGTCATATCTCTGAAACTGATTAGAGTACATCTGCAGAGACTATTAGAGTATTTCTTTACCATAGAACTAGAGCCTTGGACTTGCCTGAGTTTGCACCTGCATTTGCTTGATGACAGAGATTTTTGAGCAAAGTTTTCGTGTATCCTGCATCTGCCTAATATTTGCATCCATTCTTTTACTTAATTCAGATTTTGGCTGGGTGAATATCCCTTCTGGAGCAATTCTTATATCTTGGCCTTGGAGATCGACGTCGTCACCATCTCCGTTCCAAACAAGCCTCCAGGGAAGTTCCGGGACACTTGAAAGAGGGGTGTAGTAATCGGGCAATAGATCTCCTTCATCCTCCCCTTCTTCGGTTGGATCAACTAGCTTTTCACTGCCATTGCCTCGAGGTAGACCTTCGTCTCCGTCTTCCTGAGGCGACTTAAGATGTTTTTCTTCCTTTCTCAAGTATCGCCCCATGCCAGTTCTTGACCGCAAGAGAGCAGGCTCTTCTGGGTTGAGACGGTTTCCACGCAAAAGTTTATGCCGTTCACTCTAACGCATCAATTAGAAAAAAAAGATCGAGTTTACTCCAATCATCAGGTACTTACTGCAACTTTTGCCCTAGCCTTTTTAGTCATTGTTTTCCAAGCCTGGTATTCAACGTCGTTTGAATCGTCATCAACCTTATCATGGTCAATCTCCATCTGAGACATCGATGTTCCCGAGATACCGTTTGGAATTGGGGTTCCTCCAAGGGGCGTCAAAAATCCGTTCTGCATTATATTTGCCTGGCTACTTTCCCCTGGCGGCAGTGAGTCGGCCCGTAGGAGATGTACTGTAGGTGGCTTAACTTCAGGTGTTCCTTCTGTTCGAGCCCCCTTCCTAGCTTTCTTAGTCCCTGGAGCTTTTCTACCACGGGATGACATAAGGGGTTCTATCACCAATGCATTAATAAATGTTCTTATCCGCGTATACTAGTCTCAGGGCTGAGTAAACAAAGAAAGAAAAGGAAATTACCATCATCACTTTCACCTTCGGCGTCAACCTCCATAGTACCCGCCTCTTCCGCCTCAACCTCCGCCCTATCCCTGATGACAATATCGGGAATTAAAGGTATTAGGTTTTGCGTGGCTTTCTGCATACACTTGGCATGCTTCCTGAGGTAATGCATTGGGTCTGCATTATAGGCAAGGCAATTCGCCCATATTAAGTTGAGGTCATCAACAAACTCTTTCTTGCTTTTGTATTGATGTGCCTTTAGCTTTTTCATGACTGTTCCCAAGTCCATGGGATGTTTGATAACTAAGAAACACGTTGAACAATGGTAAGCTAGGGGTATTCTCATTCAAACATAGGCTGCCAACTTACTGCTAAAATAATCTGGTGCTTCTCGTTTATTCACTCTGTTCAAAAATGCGGTTGAGTGTTCAGTTAATGCTCTCAATTCAAGCACAACCTTCTCTGCCGCTTCATATAACTCCTCTTGGCCCACTTTGTCTTCATTAGCCCACTTTGACCGATTTTTCCTAACTTCTGACATCAAATTTCGTAACTCCATATCCGACACCTTAACTTTCTCGCGCTTTGCATCGATTCTAGCGATTAGGTGTTTCAATGTTAGGCTTGATGCACCTAAGTTCGCACTACTTAGTTTTCCAGGGGCATTTGCTTGCGCCGCATTTGCCTCTGCGTTAACCTGTCTATCGGACTCTTCGAGCTTTTGCTGTTCCAACATTGCGTCTCTATCGTTTTCCAGTGTGAAGAACATAGTAGATAACGCGCTTCTTGCTGCCTCCTCTGCAGCTTTTCTATCTGCTTCTAGCTTTTCCCTAGTCGCGGTAGCGCTTTTCTTTGCCTCAGCTATGTTCCTTGAGGGCTCACTAGACTGGGAGTGCGACGATAAAGCTTTTGTAAGTAGAGGCGAGGGCGCGCTTTTCTTTGGCTCCTCATCTTCGTCGTCGTCGTCGAAATCGTAATCGTCGTCGTCAAGCTGTCGCGCTGGAGGCTGAACATTGTCCAAAGCGGAAGATGCCGCAGGATTGGCTAGATCAGAGGGATAATTATTATCGTTGAGCTCCAGTGTTGAAAGGTCTAGTTCTGGAGCAGCGCAGCAAGGACGATCAGTCCTGAATAAGCTCGGTATTGTTTTCTCATATTGGGTGTATCGTTGCCGAAAGATCGCGGTGATGGAATCCGGGGCTTCCTCCTTTTCTCCCATGTCGATTCCTATGTCGATAGAGGCTGTCCTAGTGCGTTCAGAGCGCTGGGAGGTATCCTCGCGAGTAATTTGCGGACGCTGCCATTGTGAGGGGAGGGAGGACATGATGTGGGGAGGTTGGGGGGAGGGGGGGGGGGTGCGTGTATTTTGACGCGAGTAGGAACGTCAAAGGAGCGGGCTAAGTTGCTCGGGTCATAGCCCGAGCTGTGAGCAAGCGACACCCAGGGATGAGAGGGTGGAAATGGGATGAAAATCGATGAAGTTCGCGATGGAAACAGGCGTCGATTTCGCGGGGAACAGGTGAGGCGCACCAGGTGAGGTTGTGGACGCTTCGGTTATGGGTGACTAAGGCGTTGCGTCGGGATGCGCTTCAACTATCGAATACTAAAGACACAAGGCGACGCCCTTACAGCAGGCTCAGACACAAAAAATTGTTAGAGAAGCTCCATATACTTCCTAACCATTCCTTTTTTTTTTGTGGGAGGGGCGGGGGGTACAACACTACATGTACTCCCTCGTTTTGCTTGTCAGTGGGTGTTGATGCCAGCCCGTGGCACCACTGAGTCTTCACGCGCGAAAATTCAACGATATGCATAGTATGTATATTGTGGTTATATACCTACATACATGTACATTTATCTAAAGACTGCGTATATTCAATAGCGGAATGAATGAATGACATACCCGATCCAACGAGATTTTCAATATTAAGCACTATATATATGAGGACTCGAAAAAGTTATCCTCGAGTGATATCTAATGATACACGTCACTAGACAACGCGCAGAAGACACCATAGGATTTTAAAATAGTTTTATTCTTGTTGGGATTTCATTAAAAGTCCCAATTCCTTGAGTCGAGTTAAATCTGTGATATCAAGTTCATAATTGTAAATTCTTACAATCTACACCCACGGTAGTACCTACATGTACATGGTTTATATACCCCTAAAGTGGGTACATGTATACAATACATACATCCATAGCTTGTGTCACCTTGTTTACATGCAATTACATGTACATGTATCGTGGGTGTGGTATCAAAGTGCAATATTTTAGACTACAAGGCACCGGCGAACTCCGGCGCACTGATGTGCTCAGCTTATATCCCTATGATGTCTAATTCTACAAAATTGATTTTAGCCATAGAATTTCTAGTGCCTAGCTATTTCGACTCTTTACATGAGAATACATGTAGTATCCCTTGCACGGATGAAAGTTGTCAAATTCGTGACCTCCCTCTTTCAGCGAATATTAACCTAATGTGGTAAATATTTCGAAAGTTTTCTGTTGCTGTTTACCGTAACAAGCAATATAATTCCTCTAGACAACTTCATCCGTGCAAGGGATAGTGGGCGCACGAGTGATTTTTCATGAACAGAGCGGGTTTTTGTCTCTAGTTAGCGTACAAACATACTACGTACATGTGCATACAGCACAAAAAGAGAGATGAGATCACTACATGTACAAGTACATGTAGGTATTCCAGTCAGCACGCTAGTAATGCAATATGGATACGATACTGGTACAGTACTCTTCCTCCGATGCCGGTTTAATTTGGTATTCGTCACTAAATTCCGTAGTCATATGCATGTTATACATGTCACTACATGTATTTCACCCCATTTTTTCATACATGTACATGTACATGTAGTGCGTGCCTACATTTATAATGTAGCATTTGCCATGTCCAAGCCACTACATGTAAGTACATGTAATTCACGATAACTGATCATGAGGAAAGTGAAAGACATTGTAGGTTATTATCGGTTAGGCACATACATGTACACCCATGCAAATTTACATGTAGGCATACATGTAAGTTCTAACCCTACATGTAATTTGCGTTTACATGCGCCGTACAAGGTTACTCACTTTTCCCTACGCGCGGAAAGTTACTCTACACCTTTTAATCTTTCCGGCCTGTATATCATCTCAATCACATCTGCCTCCTATCAACACCAAAATCATTTACTCTACATCTTGATTGTAGAAAGCCATCATGAGTGAGCACGAAGCATCCAGCCCCAATCCTTGCTTGGCATTTCATTGGTAGGATACCTTTTAAACTCCAGACCCCGCTATAATAGCAGTATAGACTAAGAAACCTCTATACAGGCCAGATGAACAGGCAAAAACTGTAGAAGTGGTCTCATCCTTGAACGAATGGAAGCTTCCGGGATTCAAGCTTGAGCGGTGTCCTTATGGGGGGTTTGCCTGCTTCTTAGGGCAGCAAGAGCCTTTCGATGAGATACACTTCAAAGTAAGTCACTGTGCAGAACATCGGCATCAATATTCATACTGATGATAACTGTAGTTTGTCATCGATGGCTCCAGGTGGGAAGTCGACCGAAATCTCCCAGTTTTTGTCGATGAATTGGGAAACGAAAACAATATGTGGACCCCAGAGCAGGCTACTGATCATCATGATGCTTGCATATTAAATGTCCAGAGACAGCAGACTTTATCAAGGGTCGACATGGGGGAGCTCTGCAGACTAGCTCTTGCTGCTCATGGCCTATATGATCAACATTGCAATGAGTTAGAGTGCATCGTCGACAGGATAGTATCAGACACTGGCCGATTTACTCTTCCCATATCGGGAACATTAGAAGTGTTTGTTCTATTACGGTTTCAGCCAAGGCAACATATAGTCTTTTCAAATCAATTCGAAAGAAACGGAAAGAGCAATTTAGAAGATGTTTGGGTAGCCGCATTTCCTGCTGATACTAGCTCAAACCCATATTTACCTCTCTATGTGAGCCTCAGTAACTCAGAAAAAGAGAGAAGGATGGAGAGCGAGTGTGCTACTCTACGGTTTCTGAAAGAGCATACATCTCTCCCTGTTCCTGAAGTATTTTCGTATGATGTCCGGTACCCTCCAGTTAAAGATTTAACTTGGGAGCAAAAAGTACACGACAAGCGTGCTGGTATAATCAACAAAGTTGAGTGGCCATTTATCTTGATGGAAAAGCTTGGAGGCTTGTCATTTCAACACTATTGGTCAATCATTGGAAATCCAAGTGAACAGGATCCAGACCTCCGAGACATTAACATGAGGCGACAAAAGGTGTGTGATCTTATAAAAAACAGAGAATGTTCAATTCTAATGTTTAAGGCAGATCTTTGAGCAACTAGCGATGTATCAGTTGGAATTGGCAAGGCATCCAATTGCGGCATGCGGCTATCTAACTCTCAATATTAGTTACTGGCATAGACCGGACAAAAACTTTCGCACACCGAAGGCATCGTTTGGAGTCCGTCCATGTATCTTTGATACCTGCCAACCATTTACAGACTCTGTTGTTACTGCTTTCCCTGATCGTCGGGCCAGATTATGCTTCCCATTGGCAAACTCAATCAACTGTCTAAGCTCCATCACAGCCCGTTTTAATCACCTTTTCTCTCACAACTCGAAACGCCCACGAGTAGTCAGTGATCCGATGGCTGAAACCGAAAAGGATCATTTTATTGCTCTCGAACAAATGAGGTCTCTCGTATTTGAAGCACTTGGCCCAAATTATGAGACGGGTCCATTTGTTCTTCAACATGCCAACTTATTCCCGCAAAATATCTTTCTCGCTGCCAACTCTGAGAAAGACTTCACGATAAGTGGCATCATCGACTGGGATTTCGCATCCTCGGTTCCGATTCAGATCAGTGCATGTCCTCCGCGAATGTGCTTAGGTCGACTACAAATTAATAACGACAAAGATGTCCAGGAAATCCAAGCTTCTGGCATATTTCGTTCACCAATCTTTCCGCAGGGTGTGCTTGAGATGCAAAGAACTGAGTATTTTGCATGCTTGGAACGAATTGAAGACATTGTAGAGGCAAAAGAGGGGCAAGGGCTCGCTGTATGCTGGGATTTGACAGGGACTAAAAGGCGCTTGTCCGAGGTGCTGAGACAAGAGATGGTACTGGCTGTGTATATTTTGGACGAAATTTGCAGCACGTCCCTTCAAGCCCTTACTGGGAGGGTTGCTCATATGCATCTGCCACTGGTTTTTGAAATGATAAGAGGTCATAAGTGGTGCGATGTGAAGGAAGATATTTTGAAGTACGGAACAATGCGCTATGCAGTTGAAAGATGGGGGAAGAGGCAAAAAGACTTGGATCATCAGCAGCCGTTTGTTTTACAGACAGCACGTTCGAATCAGTCGGCTAATTCAGGGGAAAGTTTCTTGGGTCAAAGAGCCGTTTAACTGCTAGGATGTCTAGATTCAAGTATTTGAGCTTGTAAGAGCCATTAACCTGAAGCTATTGATGTATATCATTTGATATATCTATTACATATATCTACTTAGAGGACAAGAGGTGGAGTGGGTTTGAAGAAGAGGTTGGATCAATCTTGTACTAATCAATAACTGTAGCAATTTAGCCATAAACAAGATTATTGGAAAAAGTAATAAGAACTAGAGTAGATTTCCACTATGTGCATAGCGGGTAACTCCATGTCGTTCTAAATTATTGCTCTGAGGCTTAGGTACTGTGGCTATAGACTACGAGTGATTTCATATGACTATAAATTCCTCTTCATAGAGATACTTACTGTACTGTACTCAGCTAAAACTCGTTCCCTATAGAAAATCTGTGCTAGGTCTTAAAAATGAAATCTACACAGCGTTACGCAGTTAGATATCTGTACGTTAATTCTGCTGTAACGTGTTCGGTTCTTTATGATTACATAAGCAATCGTCCACGACTTGACAGGGCCATGCTAGCTAGCATTCATCGCATCCCATAAAGAAACCCACTATGCGCTAGCGATGAGGTTTGCGAGTCCCTCCTGAGTCTATATTTCTTTATTTCTAGCTACTATAGGTCTAATGATCTATCAGGATCCGAGCTCCATTCGCCGGCGCCTTCTGCGCTTTTACGCTTCTTGCTGCATACCTGGGTTTATCCGAAATTCAGGTTCCGGTCAACGATAAACTCCTCCACTTCATCACCTTCTTTATATTGACGGTACTACCAACCAAAATACATTTTGCTGGTGCACTGCACTGATTAAAGCTAGCTATGTTTTTACTGGATCCTGGAAACGAGTAGGAGGAGAATTGTCAACTTTACTCTAATTGTAGGTGGATATAGCTCTATCACATGGTTAATGATACAAAATATTTACTATTTAAACAGATATGTACACTTGTAGGAGGAGTCGGGAGTGAGTTTTTGCAATCGGCCGTCACTGTGAGTCTTACCACTAGATATTCTGTGTGTATACTGATAGGGCCTAATCTACAAGGCACGCCAATTTGACCCCTTCGATATACTAGCAAACCTTGTCGGTTCTGTAGGGGCGCTTTTGCTGTCAACTTGGTATCACAAAAGAATGCTAGAGCGAAAGCGACAGGCAAAGAAGTACCAGCTGGTACCTGGTGAGGATGTAGGTGAAGGTGAAGAAATGGAGGACCTAGAAGCTGGAAGAGTAGATGCCAATGATGAGGGTGGGGGTGAGGAGCAGGGTAATGGGGACGCGAGATGATTGGGAGCGGCGAATTCTGAAGCTTGTGGTTTTTCCCCATCTTGTTTTATCTGCCGGTATTTACCTTTTTTCCCCATCTAAACAATGGATGGAGCGCGGAGGTTCATAACAAAGGCAGATTTTCTATCCTATCACTTCGACCTTGATCATCCCCGCACCCGCCTCGCCCCCGCACCCGTCAACCACCATTTGAGATGGCGATGCGATGAGTTGCAGCTGCGCCGCCCAACCAGAATCCATTACGATCCCGACCAGCCTAGCAAAAGAAAGGGAAAGATCTGCAGTGTTCCTGGAACGCCACCTTAAAGGTTGCTTACTGACAACTCTCTGTGTCCTGGAACTTCTTTCACTTCATGCATGAATTTAGCTATTTTCCGATTTGGTTTTTGCAATGAGATGTTTCCATGTGGCATGTGAAGATGAGATGTCTGGTCAGCACGTGACCAAACCATATGTGTGTTGGGTGAGAATAATCTCGAGAAATATCGATGCCTCTTTGCACATAAAATGACCACTTTATCTGATGACAGTAAGTTTTTATTCGATCTACCGTTGTTTGGGGGCCGAGGAAATGACTAAAACTTGACACCCGCGTGACCCCTTGCTTGACGCAGCCTTATTCAGGCACAATACATGGTATTTTGAAAAGATCAATAATACAGTCCCTATCCACTAGGAGACGTACGTGACAGTTGATATTTCCCCTTGAAACTTCATCGGTCGATGAGCACTCAGGCAACTAGCTGAAACAAATGTCTAGGAGCACAAAGGTGGCCCGATAAGAGCAGGGAGAGCACCGGCTACGCAGCGGTCTCAGTCCCCTGAGCATCCGAAACTCAATTAACTAAACCCTATAATATGGGATATCTAATTCTTAAAGATCTTGATTTGAATATATCTGAGGGAGAGTACATGTAGCTTTGCTCTTGGGCGCTCCAGCAGCATCCGGGACGGAGTCGACAAGGCGAACTTTTATAGAAAGCTCCGTCTCCACGAACATAGTACATTGTAACCATCTTGTGCGCTGCAATCATTGACTGCATGTTTATCACTCCAACTATAGTTGTAGTTCTTGGGGCATCGCCCAGATATTGATCTTGGGTTAACTTTCTTCCTACTACTAAATGTCCCGGAGCGGTGACCGGGGCTTACCTACGTCATGGCCCACGCGCTTCCAAAAACGGAATGGCCTAAAGTTTAAAATGCGCCTTGTGATGCGGAAATTCGGAGCGAGTGATCACCCGTGACACAGGCCGACATGACAACTGTGACAACTCATCCCCTTGGCTGCTAGAGTAGTATGTCGCCCCCACAAACCAGGCCTGATAGCTAGGATGTCACCAGATCTAGATCTAGATTTGACGAACCATTTGTCTAATTTTACATGACCTCGGTCAAAGTAGAAGAGCTCTGTCAATAAAAATGTTTCGCCAACTCTAAGTGGCAGAACAATAGGTAGTAAGTAATATGAATACAGATACATGATAATACCGAGTTATGATTCAAAATCAGAACAAGTGTAGCTTAAAAAAAAAAAGAATTTCAAACTCCATGCCTTTGCCTTGCCTTACCCTGCCTTTCCCGTCCCCCCACCTCCCACGAGCGCCCACTTGCTTGTTATGATGATGAAGATGACGATGATGATGACATGAAATGGAACGGAAAAAATAAAGAAACTGATACACATAAAAAAATAAAACAAAATAATAACAACTCCAGTTCCTTTATTCCATGCCTACTCTCCCTCAAAACTTTAATGGAAAGATAATGAAATAGAAAATGAAATATGCAAATCCCTTGACAACTAAGAAGGAAAAAAAAGAGAAAAAAAAGAAATGCATAAAAACACAGCAACGAGAAGTATATAGGTCGGTCATGAATCAAACGCCTTACTACCGTAGAGTAAAAATGAAAGGGGAAAAAATGAGAAAGGAAAAAGGATGAGAAAGCAAAAAAGCACCCCCCCCCCCCCAAACTAAGACCTAAAGCTAAACGAATGTTTGTCGTCTTTCGGGTCGGATGCGCAATAAATGTGTATGCTATTCGACGATGTGGGCTACTATGAGTGCAGGTGCACTCCTCCATCAGCTTTGCACTCTTTATCTGGTTTGACTATGCCTTCATAGTCATTATCACTATCACCATCTGTGGACGTACCCGGAGGCGAAGCCGACTTTCCCCGCCGCTGGAATTTCTCCTTAAGCACTTGATATAAAAATTCGTACTGCACCTGACTCTGCACCATGTACATTCGCTGTTCACGGAGTTGATTGACAGTCTCAAAGATGAGATCCTCGCGCTCGTCGGCAGCGATAGCGCCTGCGTCAATCTCGCGGATGAAGTGGTCGAGTGTTACAAAAGTGCCTGACCTACCAACACCAGCACTACCTATATAATGCACAATTGATTAGCAGATATTAGCTATTGATGGGACTTAGGAAGGGGGCTGACAATGGACAATGAGCGGGTTGTGGGGGCCGCTGTTCTTCTCATTTGCTAGCTTCACGGTCTCGAGTAGTGCATTGCGGTCTTCACCCTCTGGCACATGGAAGTCCGGCCATCCCTTAAATAATAGGTGCCATACTGTTTTCTCCTTATCGCCGACCTTCAGAACTAGTTTCCGCACTGTACACGAGCTGCGCTTATCTTTGGTCTTCTCAACACACTTGATAGTCGCATTAAACCCGTCCCCAAACTCGTCATCACCGTTAACTGCCCACGCTTCGTCCTCAACCTTCTCCGGGAAGTACTGGAAGCACTTGTCTCGCCCCAACTCGAACGTCTTCGTGAGCATCACAATCACCGCAACGTCGTCGGTTTCGTGCCAAATCATTCGCCATATGTGGTTGAACTGTCCTTCTTTCGGGCCCTAGCACGCTAGTTAGCTCTCAATCCGTACAACTGCTTCAATGCGGGGTCCACACACCTGGGTGCAGATATACCGCTTGACGGAGTTATCTTTACGGCTGGCCAATGTGATTGGAGAAGCATTGATATAGTCACAGTGCTCCTCGGGAACCTTTAGCTTAATGCGGTTGTGCTCCCACGCTGCAATGTTGGAATATCTGTTCCGGGAGCTGACTTCAGGAGAGTCGTCGAGTCGCCATTTAGAGTCTTCCTCAGTGTTTACGAGACTCTGAGTTAGGCGTTCACCCTGTAGATACTCAAGTTCCAAGAACTTTCGTCGAATCTCTGAAGAAGGTGTTAAAACAAACATTAGCACACTAAACTTCTAGTCGCGGACAATAGTAGAAGCTGTATATAGAAAAAGGCAGTTATGTTTTCTTATTAGAGTTGCCCCACAACCCTGAATGGGTCGTTTCAACCTCATCTCATCGCTCATACCGCAATGACGGCGGGGTGGGCAAAAAAAAAAAGCAAACAAAACAAGAAAACAAAAATAAAAATATAAAAAAAAATAAGAGAATAAAGAATAAAGAATAAAAGAACTCGCCGACATCTAACACATACCAATATGGGATTGTAGCAAAAACCTCGGAATGCCTCTATCAGCCGATCGGCCCCGTCGCCGAGACCTTGACATTCTTGGAGACGAGCGTGAAGAGATGGCATGATGGGGAGTCCCAGGCCTCCATGCAATGTGGTGGGACATTGGGAGGATTTGACTAACTTGAGGAATACGTATAGTGAAAGATCTATGGGTAATGGCGAAGGTGATTGTTATGGAAATCGTTTTGAACGACTGACCCTTTACGGGATTGGCACCTGCAGGAGATTTTTGTTTGGGCGAGTAAGAAGCTTATGTGGTGGTGTTTGGGTGGTTGCGATCGATGGAGGGGTGTTGGTAGTTGTGCGGTAGTGGGGTGGGAGAGGAGACCTTATGAGGAGTGAGGACTTGGGATAGGCGGCTGGTTTGCAGATCGCGTGGTGGGGAGAGGAGCTATGAATACATATGTGTGATTTTCGGAGGGAGGGATGGGATGGGATGGGGGGTATTTAGGGAGAAAAGAAAGAGTGTGGAGCAGAGATGGCAAATGCGTGAATGTGGCAGAGTGAAATCAGTTCAGGGAAGGGCACGAGAACTGATTGCTTGAAGAGAGTTGCGGAATTATTGATCGATTGAGGTGTGAGAGAGAGCGAGTGAGCGAGCATGTGGGAGTTTCGTATGTGTGTGTGGCCCCTAACTACATGTAACTGAGCAACTACATCATGTACCTAACTATGTCGGAGTAAGTGCTAGTCTGTCAGGCAGACTGCGGATAATGGTTTGTTTTGTGCTTCAGTAGCAGTCCTCACTCGCTGGACGAAGAACATGCAATTATTTATTCATCTTGTCTTCCTATCCTATCCTTTCCTTTCAAGAAAGGGATGAGCCCCCCCTCGTTCTCTGCAACAAGCAACAGCGGCTGGCGGAACTTCACTTTTGACCGGGGTTATTGGTTCTTGGAGTTGGTATCATGGATGTAATAAAGGTACGGACATACATGTATTTGCATGCAGTATTTAGATCTAGAGTCTCTACAAGTGTTATTGGTAATTAATGTATCATACGAAATGTGGTTTAGCTAGCCTTTCTAATGTCAAGAAAGACCAGGGACGCAACGGAGGGAGACCCTGGATTGGACCCTGACCATCAGGATGCGAACGAGAGTCAACTCCAAGTTTTCCCTGTCCCACATATCGGCCGTAGGGCGTAACTACACATGTATGTCTAGAATCTGGATACAGCTTCAACACAACTAGAAGCATAGAAAGATGATCGAGTCGACAATGTTCATTTCTGTATGTTTTTTTCGACTTCTGCCTACTGCCATTCCCACATGTCATGTACTTACCACTAATGTCATGTCGCTGCTGCTTGACATATCTGCGGACTCTACCCGCACACCGGCTCGCTCTTCCCATCTTCATGTGTCTTGTGGATCGTGCCCTGCCCTCAGAGAGCAGAGCCGCATACACCGCCGCTTTGGTCCAGAGAGATGGAGGGATGAGGAGGTAGGGCTATCTGCATGGGTTTGCATGTGGGGAGCAATGATTGGAGGGAAGCCCGTTAAACAACGATCTGGTTCTTGGTCTATCGCATCCATCCACACAGCCTATTTTCTCATTTCGGTTTCTTTCTTCCTCTTCCTTCACTTGCTTCACCTCACCTCGCAGCTTGCCACTGTGGGGAAGCTACTGAGACTAGATACCGGCTGAGTTGCCTTCCTTTGTTGATCTCTCATACGTGTAAAGTGTGTAGATACGAAGGGAAGGGGGATGACGATGGTGTCGTAGTAGTTGGAGGCGCCGTTGAGCTGAGAACCTTCCCCCAAGCTTCCAGAGGGACGGCGGCTCAAGTCCTGTGACGTCGGCGCACGGGCTAAGCACCTTTCCTCATGTTTCTGATAGAGAGGGGAGGAGAGGCAGTTCAAGCAAGGCGCGCTGCCTGCATGTACTCTACCAAGAAACAGCAGCTCCTCTAGAAGCCGACCAGCACTTTGGTCACCAATTGAAAGGCACACTCTCAATAGCGGCTACATGAACGTTATTTGCGTGCGTAGCAAATAACATCGTAGATAGCAGTTGTATCTTTGACAGACGTCTCTTTTGGACTGTCTGTAACCTGCCACGAGAGCTTACTGATACAGGTCTTTCGAAGTCTAAATAAATAGTAAAAACAACATCGAGGCACCCATAATGAAAATATTGATCACATGTCCAGCTTCATCGCCGGCCCGCCTAACCTTCTGTTACAGAGAAGCGTGCTACCCAATTGGTTGCCGCTGCTTTTACTGGGTACTGGCAACGCCCGTTTTAGTCATCCTACCAAGGATCTCTCTCTCCCTTTTTTTTTTTTTCCCCTAGTTCCCCGGTTCACACAGAACGTGCATCCCGCCCGCATTTTTGCCCCTCCACCAAAACCACATAAGACCACCATCGTCAGTGACAGAAAGGAAAAAAAAAAAATACATTCAAAGAGATTGATAGTGGGGGAAAGCGATTTCTCAAAAAACCAACAGTAGCAGCAAGGACACCCCTTGTACATAACACTAAATTATATTTTCAATGATTTGGATACGTGTCTTTGAGGTATGTTAACTCACACGCCCCACTTTCTATTCATCTTCTTCGTCCCCTTCTTCGGCCTCGCAGATACAGGATCTGTGGTTACAGAGTTATGTGCTGATATGAAAGGCAGGCCTGGCTCGTTGCAAGAGTTGAGTTCAACCCCCCCGCACTGGCTTCGTGGCATGGGGATCACCGCCGCCCACCAGCCTAGAAAGAAGGAAAGAAAAGAAAAAAATTACAATCTCAGAGGGCGCACACACATCATTCCACCCTACACGCTCCCCTCTCACTACCTGCGCACACGCACCCACGTATCAGGGCGCGCAGTCCGCAGCGGAGTACGCAGAGTAGGAATAAACCACACAATAAAGATGGCGGCTCCGGGGAAGTGGCGTGGCAAACAAAGATTGAACTGCTTACTGACCAGAAAAGTTACTGAGGAGCCCGGCGTTTCATCGTGCGGTAACAAATATTCACAGACGTTTGACGGGTGTGAGAGTCGATTACAGCGAGATGGGCGGGACTAAGATTGACGGTTATTCTCCTTCCTCTACTTCCCCCCCCCCCCCCCCCCTTTCCCCGCACCTTTTTCCTTCCTTTCCAGGGAATGAGGGACGTGGTGCGACTCCATGCTGACACGCGTTTCAGGTGCTGCTGAAGAAAGTGGCTTTAAGAAGTTTGTCAAGATATATGCCGAGGAGTTTAAAGAAACATTCCGGCGTCGGTAGTTGAGGCGCGGTAGCAACTCCTTTCGTGTTTATGAAAGATGCGCTGTGGCTCAAATTTAAACCGGAGGTGACGATTACCACCAATCACAAGCAGCACTAGGTACCACAATACATTTCTCAACTTTGCTACAATCAATCATTACCCCAAGCGAACAGCATCGTCGTAAGACTCAAATTATTTCGCTTTTTATTTCAGCCGCTACCTCTCGTTTTCTTTATCTATTTCTTCCACACTTGCGCCGGACATCAATTGGGCTTTTTGACTATCACCTACGTTATTTGGCTCTCATTCCGTCCGTAGATCAAAGGGCACAAGCCCACCAGCATACTAGTGGCTGAATTCTCCCTTCATCAAAGGTTTTCTCCACGATGAATGGGTTTGGTCAATTGATGCACACATTACAGCTCCTATGTACTAATTATTTGTTCCAACCAGTCATTGTCCTTTTATATGGCGTGAATATATTCGTTTTCAAAATCTTAACCTCGGTCTCTGAACCTCCCAAGTTAATGCAAGTTCACATGCTACATCATTGCCAAGCCATGTTTCCAGCCAAGGAATCTGCTGGAAAATCTCTGTTTGCAATCAAAGTTGCGTAGATTATCATTGGCCGGTAATCTAGTTTTTGAGGAGTGATGTGGGTCGTGGCAAGGTCACACAACGTCATTCTTGCGCTCATACTGTAGTGGTCGTATCGAGCCCTCTTCTTGAATCTGGGGATTGGGGGCGATGAGCATATGTATATAAGAATTGCGTGTCGTCGCTATGTACTTAGTAGGTAGAGTAGAAGGGAATAATCCAATATCGCATCTTATCGTGTGGCCCCTCCTATCTTGCCTATCAATTGACAGCAAGTAGACTAGCCAATTCCCATCTCCTAAGCTATCAAAGCACATCTAGTATATCATATCAGTATGCCCACCGCAATTGTCACCGGCGCAACAGGTCTGTCCCACCTCCCTCTTCCACCACCACCAGAAATAAACCTCTCTTTCTCACACACACCTCACGCACATCACAGGCATCAGTGGGCTCGCGCTCCTCCGCACCCTCTCCGCGGACCCCACGACCTGGACTCAGATTCATGCTGTATCCCGGTCCGCCCCGTCAGTCAGCACACTTTTTCCGACGAGCGTGCAGCACGTGCAGCTAGATCTCCTTAGCGGTGTAGCAGTCATCGCGGAGGCTCTCAAGAGAAAGATTAATGAGCTGAGTAATGATGCAATTTATGTTTTCTTTGCAGCATATCTTGAAAAGGAGACGGAAGAGGAGCTGTCGGAGGTGAACGGAGCATTAGTGAGGAATTTCATGCAAGGATTGAGAGTGGCCGGGCTTGAGAAGAGGTTGAAGAGAGTGGTATTGACGACAGGGGCAAAGTATTATGGCGGTAGGTTTTTTTTTATATAGATATATACCCGTTGCGCTGTTTTGTTTATTTGGGGGATAGTTATCGGGTTAGTTAGGGTTAGTGGTGAGTTTAGGACGTGATGAACTGAGCTAACGAAGGGTAATGATCGATAGTCCAGCATGGTGCCGTGAAGGCTCCATGCGAAGAGGGGGATCCGAAGATTATGGGCCCGACGATACCGAAAAACTTCTATTACGTGCAGGAGGACATCTTGATTGAGATGTCGCGCAACAAGAGTTGGGACTGGTGTACTGCTATGCCTGGTGCGGTCATTGGATTTGCGCATGGTGATATCTAACCCTTACCCTAAATTATAGGTTGAAGGATACTATATTAACCCACAAATATTAAATACATAGGCAATTTCATGAATTTGGCATCTGCAATTGCGATATATGCAAGTGTGTGCAAAGAGCTTGGGGAGTCACTATTCTTTCCCGGGAATCTCTTTGCGTACACAACATTTGATACGCATAGTTCCGCGAAGCTTATTGCCGGTATGGTATCTATTGAAATAATCCCTGACAACTGAGAGGGGGGAGAGAGAGAGAGAGGGTACTAATATGTAAACAAGATTTCGAGATCTGGGCCGCACTGAACGAGAGATGTCACAATGAGCGCTTCAATATCGTCAACGGGGACCAGGCAAGCTGGCAGTCAATGTGGCCCAAACTGGCGCGCCACTTCGGCGTCCGCATTCCGCCGAACCAGTTCACGATATCCGCACCACTCCCGGGAAAGTACAAGACCCCACAAGACCCACCACTTGCTGCACATGCGGATAGGATGGGCCTCGTAGGTGTACTAGAAGAGAATGAAATAGACTGCAGGGTTGACTTAGTGCAATGGGCAGAGAAGGAAGATGTGAGGAAGGCGTGGGCGGAAATTGCAAAGAGGGAGAGTTTGAAGGATGATGCGCTGGAGAAGGCGACGTGGGTTTTTGCAAACTGGATGCTCGCGAAGAGGTTTCCCGTGGTGCTAAGGTAGTGATATTCTTTTGCTTGTATTGGTAAATGGGTTTTGTTCTTATATTAACGTTTGGGTAGTATGACCAAGGCGAGGAAATTGGGGTGGACGGGATATGTGGACACTTGGGAAGTATGTCTACCGTGATTTTAGTCCTTGTTAGCAGGCATAGGCTGATCGCGTTTCTTTTTAGTGCCTTGAGGATACGTTCAATGAGCTGGAGCAGGAGAATGTCATCCCGAAGCCGCAGAGCTTGATTCATTAGCCAATGGGATCAAAATACATAACCCGTTACACGCGATTATAATCTATTATTCGTAAATTAGCGCAACGAAATGAAATATCTTATTTATTGAGAACGCGCAATTTCTGGTGATAATACGGGGAGAGATAGCCTGTCAATGTGGACAAACACCACGAGCGCAGGGGCCCGAGCTTTAGCCAATTGGGCTTATGGTTCCCCCTTGAGCCCGTATCCGGAGCTGGATTCTGATTCGAAGGTTGCGCCTTTTAGATATGTATATAACAGTGAGTCACGGTAGTGGGTACAAAGTCTGATAAGTGGGTACGGCCCTGTCAGACTAATGTTTCTCACTTAGTAACCAGAATTTCGGGTTCCAGCCAAAGACTTGTTGCTTCTTAGCATTCGAGATACTCTATTCCCTATCATAGAAGAGTTGCGTCTCGTAGATAGGATACAATACCCCCACTGGGCAACACATAGCTTGGGAAGTGATGGGTGATGGATGGTTCATAAAAGTCTTACGCCCAAAGATAAATATTACAATAGAAGAAGATTATAAGCTATGTATTTATGTATGTACATGTGGTTAAAACCATATGGAGTGTATCCATGCCGGCGGAATCTAGCAATAGAGGCTACATGTAGTTCCACGAGTGATATCCTGTGACCGGACTTGGACGAACCCGCATCCGCAAACCACACAAGCTAAGGAACCCGACCAACCAGGGTGACTGAGTCTTACCTACTACTCCTCACTCCACAGTGCCCCCCGACCGGACTGGGCCCATACACAAGCAAAAGTCTTGCGTTTTTCTGGCAAGCAGACCAGTCCAGCCCTGAAACGCTACGAAACGAAGAGTACTCACCTGATTCTGAGGACACGGATGAAAATCCGCCTAGATAAACCACTCTCCTAGCGCCCCGCCGGCAATAAAGCATAACAGAGTGCTTACCAGTTATTGATGTACCGCCATAGCTCGGAACATTGGTCAGACTTACTATCAGCAGACATTATCTACTACCCCTTCAAGCAGATAATCCCTGGCAGGGGATAGCCAATTTCGAGTTTTTCGGTATGTCAGTCTTTCAAGATTCATCACGAGGCCCAGTCAATATAGAGCAACACACAAGAATAACAATGTATGTGGAAACAAAAAAGAGAGGCCCTGCATAACTATCTTGAGGGTACTCTGCAAACTCCATGGCACAGGAAATAAGAACTAAGGGCAAGGCTAGATCGATTAAATCCTCTGAAGACAGAACCAAACCTTATCAACACACACACACACACACACACATATACACACAGGAAATTTAACCCCAGTCACCATCCTATTCAATAAACCTTTTTTAATAAACCTCAATATCGGGACGGAGGTACTAAAGAAAGGGAAGGGTAATGACTCTTTGCACCGCGTATAAGTCCATCTTAGCAACAACAACTTTAGAATATAACAAACTATTAATTATTGCTTTAGGAGGCTCGGCTGGTCTAGTGGTATGATTCTCGCTTAGGGTCACACCCTAAGTTAATATGCGAGAGGTCCCCGGTTCAAACCCGGGGTCGAGCCTTTTTAATCATGACTCTTTTTGGTTGAAGGATTGGTGATCCGCTCGCTCATCAGTATTTTCGCCCAGTTTGTTTCAAAGATTTCTAGTCGCCCACTCGCATTGAGCCTTTGAGTTTCGCATGTAAGTATTACGCATACCGGGGTAAGTAAGTCTATACAACCGTAGACCCATGACTGGTAAAATCACAGATTCTCACTCATGCGTCGGGGAGCAAGCTGTTAATAATAATTGCCTACAAAGAAGCAGTAACGATATACGATATATGTGGTCCAGAACTTGCCCCTTTTATTACAGACAGTATATATTTTCCCAGGCCCGCAGTAATAATTCCAACAAGCTGGATTGTTAGGTATTTGGACCTAAACAACCACTTAAGACCACTACGACTTTTATCCTCAATTATTTTCCGCAATCTCTCATTCCATTCGTAAGATAGGTAGGTATACTGATATCATGACGGACAGTGAAACAAAAAACCCAAAAAAGACCAACAAAAACCAAAACCATTATGATCAACTAGACATTTAAACCCATACACCATTCGCACATAAAGAAGAGCGGAATAGAAAAGGAAAGGGAGAAATCTGGTCAAGGTCAAAAAAACCCCAAAAGGAAAGAAAAGAAAATAAAGAAAAAGAAAAAGAAAACCCAATATCAATCACCAATTGGACAACTAACACTATCCACCTCCAAAAACTCTAATCATTTACGCCCAGGCCTCAGCTGTCTGCATCGTGTGAGATACCTTCACAGGAGTGGTGTCCATCTCAACTGTCTTTGTTGTATGCCACCTTCTGGACAGGAGAAGAGGTTGTTTCAAATGCAGATTCCAAGGCTTTTCCGCCAGCCTTCACTACCACCACTGATGCTTTAATCCCCGAAACAATAAACGCCTCCCCAACATCTCCCAAGCATTTCCGGGTCTCTGCACCAGCGCCAGAGGGGGCACCAAGGGTATCGAGGAGAGTAACTAGTTCCTCTCTGATTTGCGGGGTTCCGGACTCACGTTGACTTCGCCCGACAATGATGAGATCGCCAGCATTCCTTGGTGATTGGCCAACCTCTTCTCGAGCTTTGACAATTGCATAATGTAGAGGCTGGCTCGTCTTAAAGGTTTCAAATACAACTCTTTGCGAGAGATCTTCAGGGAGAGAGTCTTTCATAACCTGGAAGAAATTGGTATCTGGATCCTGGGCCTCAGTGGCGACACTGCTTCCTGGGGCGCCCCGAGACTGAGATAAGGAAGTGGTAACATCATGTGAAAGTCTAGCTGGGATGTTTGATGAAGATAGGCTTCTCGGAAGATCCCTTCGGTGGAGTTGCACTGGCGAAGGAAGCTCAAGGTTCAGCCTTGTATCAGCGTCGGGCTTGTAGACAATGCGGGCAATTGTGGCAGTGACATTCTTGTTGGATGCCAGCTGAAGAACAAATCTTAGAGCGATGTGGTCATCAATACCGCCAAAGAAAGGAAAGAAAATGTGATGTGATGGGTCGGAAACCGGAACAACAGGCGCCATAGCATCTATAGCCTTACGATAACGCATACTAGAATAGCTAGTAGCACGGCTGAGGATTCTTTCTAGCCCAGCACCTCCAAAACCTCGGTTGATCATGATAGCAGTGGTGCAGTTGGCTTCTTCAAGAGCCCTGCTTATAAAGAGGTTGTGTTGGTGAGATATGAAGCGGTTCTCTTGAGTTGCGTTTTGGGTTTCCGATGAGTCCGAGATTGCCCCAGTTTCACTCCACGGCACGATAAGTAGGTCTGACGATTGTTCCGAAGCACTCGTGGTCAGAACCTCTGCAAACGAGCTATCGGGGGCAACAGACAGCCCAGCTGAGACTGAAACATTTATGAATCTTGCAAAGGATCGGAAAACGTTCACGACTGGGTCTCTTTCTTGAAGCTCATCAACCTCAGACACTTGCATGACAGTGGAAGTACGTTGAGTAAGCTCAACCAAACGGACACCATGAACCGCCAACAATCGTTTGTTGAGAACCGGAGGACGAATCTCCATGCTTTCGCCCTCTCCCGGAATTGTTCTGATCTTAGATTTGTGTACTTTGGCGGCAGGTTCTGGCCGTTCTCCAGTCAACAAATTAATGAGATTGAGTACGCTTGGCAAACTCTCCAAACGAAGCAATACAGTGACCCGAGAAAACTTGGTGGCAGTTTCTTTTTTTCCCATAAGTGTTGAGTTTGATCCATCACTGCTTCCAGGCATGAGTGTGTTCCCTTCCCAATCGATCTCACCACGCTTCCAAGCCTCGAGCTTCTTTTGATATTGTGGAGGGTAAAGCCACATCACCAATGGGGTTGTCGCAAAGGTTGTAATTAGGGCCATTACCACAAAGATGGTGAAAACTTTTGTACTAAGAATCCCAGCTTGAAGACCGATATTCTAAAATAATAGGTGTCATCAGTACCCTATCCACAAAAACTGTAGGTTATTACTCACCAGGACAATGAGTTCGACCAAACCCTTACAACTCATCAGGACCCCGATAGTAAGACTTTCCCTCCATACCAACCCATTCACTCTTGCTGCCATCGTTCCACCGAAGATCTTACCAAAGAAGGCAATAACAACGACGCCGATAACGTAACCCCAGACGATGCCATCATTTAGTAGACCGATATTCGTCCTCAGACCTGAAAGGGTAAAGTAAAGCGGAAGAAAAAGAACAGATACAAGATCTTCAATCTTTTCCGTCAAGCGCACAGCAAAACCTCCCTCATGAGGACAAATCAACCCAATCAAGAAACCACCAAAAATTGCGTGGACACCAATGATGTCGGTGAAGAATGCTGAAGCAAGCACCATAAGAACCGTGAGAGCCACCATTGATTGTGATGGGCCATTTTCGATCGATCCATCACGGCGAAGAACCCAAAGAAATGCTGGACGAACGGCGTAAACCAGAAACAGGACCCAAGAAACCGAAATGAGGAGAACATAAAGAGCTGTAAGCCCGGTCCCTGCATTAACTAGGGCGACGGTCAAGGCGAGTAAGATCCAGCCGACAACATCATTCCCAACGCCTGCGGACAAGACAATAGTCCCCACATTCGTTTGCAAGAGCTTAAGTTCTGTCAAGATTCTTGCCAAAACTGGGAAAGCCTATATCAAGGACCCTGTGTAAGCTTGAACTTTGTCACATCCTCGGGGGCCATACCGTAATTGCCATTGCAACACCAATGAAGAGCATGTAAACTCCGAAAGAAACTGTATCTTCACCTTCTGGGAACTGATGGTAAAGACCATATGCAATCGCCGCGCCTAGAAGTATCGTCAGCACTAGGTAGTGAGAGTAGATAAATTATACGAACCGAGTCCAAATGGAATGACCATTCCTGCGGCACTGACGCTTGCGGCGACCCTCCAGTTTCTCAATAGCATACGGATGTCAACCTCAAGACCAACTAGAAACAAGAACATCACTAGTCCAAGGTTTGCCACAAGAGAAAGTAAGGGCATGGAAGCGTCGGGAAATATGGATTGCTTAAACTGTGGTATCCGGCCCATGACCGTCGGCCCAAGGATAATTCCTCCAACAACTTCAGCGATAACTCGGGGTTGCTTCATTCTCGACAAGGGGTAATGTAGCAAACGACATGTTACAATAATTAGGGCAGCCTATTGCTCAAAAACAATTAGAATTAGACGATTTGACTATATCTCGTAGGAAAACTGACCTGAATGATAAACAATGTAAGTGGGTTGTTGGCATTGTAATGAGAAGGGTTCATTCCTTCGAGAACACCTGCTTGGTTTGCAGCACCCGCAGCTGCCGTTGAAGCTACCATAGAACTCATGATACCAAACGTCCAAAGAGCAGTGGACGAACAAGGCATTACTCTTGGTGCCATCTTCCGTGTGAGGAGTTCGCGGTGTGTGTTGCTGTAATCGTTTTCCTCGCGCACTTGGGAAAAGGTTGGGCGGAAGTGCTCACCGTCTTAGCTTATGGGGGGCAGTTCTAGCTTTAATAGTACGCGAACACCTAAGATATGAACCAGCCACTTCGCCTACACCCCTGTTGCAACCTGTATATCCCATGCAGTATTTGAGAGCTTGGGTACTGAATGTTCATCAAAACTGGCTATCGCAATATGTATGTCAGTGGCGGGCTAATATATCCTATGCAACCAACAGTAAGCTACATACTTGGGCTCCAACAACTTGAGCGATAGCACCTATGAAATCACGCCTTAGGACCACGCGAGGTATTGTATTTTTTCTTTCTTTTTTTTTTTGACTAGATTGTCCGGGCTTTGGCTATATCGACTCCTAAAGAACGAGGCTCAAAAGCTCACGTGTTGGATTCCAAATTCCACAACCTGTAAATCCTTTCTTTGTGGATATTGTTGGGCTTTGTCCATGGGCTGACCACCCACAAATACTTTCTCGCGCCTGCAAGTCGTCAAAAGCCTACCACTTAATAAATATTACCGTCGTGCTTACAAAGACCCAGCACCTTGGACGGTGGAACTCGAGCACTATAAACTTTGGTATCATCCTTTCGGGTTCCTACGTACATTGATCCTACCCAGAAACTTCCTCAGTGTATGTAGGTACATGTACACATACATACTAGGTAATACGCAAAGTTTCCATGTCGCGTCACCCCCACCTGTGCCGTTAATGGGGATATAAAGAAGTAAAAAACAAAAAACAAAAAAAAAGTAAAAATCTCTCCTGAGTACCTACGTCAAGTGCGATATAGGGTATGCACTTTTGAGAGCTCTGATATGAGCCGCAGGACGTTTACCAGAATTCATGCAGCCAAGCATGCATGCGCCTGCAGCTGACAGCCTCTTCGTCACTGGCTTCATGTATCTCCGCCCATTGAAGTTTGAATAACCCCACCAGTCGGTCACGAACCACTTCATTCTCTACAGTAGTATGTATTTGCCGGTTCGGGAGTGGGTAGAGTTGTACTACTAAATTCAAAGGGGGGGCACCTACGAGTCCTTGAGTTTACGCCGCGCTGACGCTTGGTAGCCCCTAAATAAGGCTCTGGGGTGGAGTGAGTGAGCTAAATGAGTTGTTGGCAGGTGAGGATCCGTTCACTCACTTTATCACAGAGTCCCGTACATACATGTATGTCCATATGTAGGTACGGGTAAATAAGATGTGTGTAGTATATACATGTACTTTTTTATTCCGTGGCAGAATGCATTATTGACTAGATAGCGGGGCCTAGTCAGGGCATCTGACGAGATATAGATCGACAAACAAAATACGGCGACGTCGACGACTCTTTTTGTCGCATGTGGGCCTGGCCAAGGATGATGAGACGGGCTGGAGGTGGTGCTCCTGGTTATGATTACATCGAGACCTTATCTTGCATGTCTTGCACAATCTAGTTTTAGATACAAGTTGATGCAGTCAAAGGTCACAAGGGTGAGAAGTGCGGGGAATATAATGCTAGCGGGGTGCCAAGTGCTTCGCTCCCTCTTAACTTTCTTACATGTGTAGGTACTACTGTATGTAATGTACATACCCTCAAAGATCAACAAATGAATAATTACAATCTCAAATATAAATACCTTAAGAAAATTGGAGGCCTACATAGAGACAAATACCACACCGATTTTGGAGGCCAGCAGAGGATATTATGATTTTAGCTACAATATACGTATCGTTATAGAGCACACAAACAAGCTAGGAGAATTACGGTGAAAGCTAGGTCGACGTTTGACCGGCCAGCTGGGCGGAACCAAGGCTCTCTTGAGATCAACTGATATCTCGCGATCGGTCGACAAGAAAAAGGAAAAAAATATCAGGCCTAAGCCGCCACAGCATATTACAGCATATAAACCATTATTACACATATACATATTCCTATACCTATATCGTGGTGCGATCAGTCTTGGAGGTGCCGACGGGAAAACGCCGAGTCTGGTTTAATTACTTAGCCGCGATAGATATTAAAAATCTATCTTGACAAAGGCTTCTTCGTCATATCCACATTTTCTATAGACGGACTCCTGATATCATTATGGTTGTGAAGTTATTAAAGACAGACCTTTAGGCCTGGGCGCACCAAATACATGTACAGCCCTGTTCGAGAAGTCCTGGCACCCTACTATATTATGTCTATTTATGAATTCTAACCCACCAACAATAATTTCCCCTGCGCGTACTCAAAAATTGATAGGTATGGTTGTAATGAAGATATTGTAGCTCTCTGTTATCATAGTCATAGTAATGGGAGAATTAGAGGGTAGAACACCCTCCTATATATATACTTTTGACCCGGGGGTGCCAGGACTTTTCGAACGGGGCTGTACATACATGTAGCTACCTGACCACACATACCCGGCCCGGAAGAAAAAAAAGGCCTCTTTGTCCTGCGTACCATATATGCCCCATAGCTATGGATAACATAGAGACCCCTTATACTCCCCCCCCCCCCCCCCCCCCCAAAAAAAAAAAGGGGGGGGAAAGGGAGAAGGGGAGGGGGAAAAAAGGAAAGGAAAAGAAAAGAGAAGAGAAGGAAGAAAGAAAGCCTGTTGGTGGTTTAGGTGCGGTTGCCACGCTTCCCTCTTGGGCGAGTACTCGATGCTGATAGATCTTATTGGCGAGTGATATACCGTGATCTGAAGTTGACTGATTGATTCGAAGAAAACCATTGACTAATTAATTTATTAATTAAATTGACCTGGGGAGACCGAGTCTATAGTTTTAGGTACAGACCTCCTACCTGAAAGTTTCGCAGGTAGAGTATGCGTAAATATCAACACATGTACATACTACATGTAAGCATGTATCATTACATGTAGTTACTTAATTATCGTAGTGAGTCTAGTACATACATACATATATCTATATATATGCATGTACTGATCGCATCACATCTATCTCCGGCGTGTCTCAAACGAAGAAAACCAAGGGTTTTAGG
Source organism: Morchella sp. 2016-57 (assembly GCA_024713875.1). Taxonomy (NCBI): domain Eukaryota; kingdom Fungi; phylum Ascomycota; class Pezizomycetes; order Pezizales; family Morchellaceae; genus Morchella; species Morchella sp. 2016-57. The sequence goes on from JAMGZE010000011.1 coordinate 622,112, forward strand.
GCGCCACCGATTTATACCACCTTTAATACCCATAGGTAACCAATAACCAATATGGGTTACATACATACATGTTAGCCCAAGAAGTATAAGTGCAGTCTTTCTCACCGCCAAAAAGCTATTGTTTTAGAATGCGGGGTTGGTTTTGCCACTGATTCGTATACTTTCGTTTCTGATGTTGCATTTGGTAAACACGAGTGATGGGTTGTGAAGTAAAGTTACCCACGATCGATGAGATCTAATCTGGGTATGGGGTGGTACGTGCTTCACTGGCCCGTATTGACTCTTGCCCAATAAGAGAAGGTAAAGATGGGCTTGGCTGTTTCTCTTGACCACCTGATGCAAGTGCAATTATCCGATACCACCAACGTCATTTCCTGTGGTGACCCACCTAGCTAGAAGAAGCAAATTTTGTGTAGCTTTACTAACAGATCGTTATCTCCCTTATCAAATAAGAGACCTTCTATATAAATTTAATTCCTCTATTAAGGGTCAGCATTGATACGCACGTGTAGGAGTATATGTGCACTTGTATATTTCTTGGGCCTCCAATCTAAACTGTCAATATCCACCATCGCGATTTTTTTTTGTTTGATTCATTACTTATATGCAGCCTTCCGGCTACACCATCGCGACTAATAAATACTGCTAGTGCGATTGTATATTGAGACGTAGTGCTTCTAGAGGAACCATCTTAAACATACTCTTATGCATCTCCATGTTTGGTCCGGCCTTGTGCCAAGCTGTTGTTAGTTAAAATTTCTGCTAAAGCCCGAGAGACCCCGAACCATCCCGGGGGCGGCGACAGCGCGACAGGAGTTGCATATAGGGTGGTCTTAGTATATACAATGGTATCAATAGTCTACCGCATTAATTCGTTACACAGTACGTTGGAATTTCCTTGTTTGTGATTTTGTCTCTCCTACTTTAACGTCTTGTGTGACAGCCCGCTGAGATAAATTAATGCAGTAGCTTAACTACATATACAGCGGTAGGTAATAAGTGATGGAACACAGCGGGGCCGTTTTGGTAAAACGCCACCAACACCTGGTGTTTGTACTCCCATGGCGTTCCATCACTTATTAACTGTCGCGGTGCATGTATGTATAAGTACAGTATGAAAAAATGGGGTGAAATCACTACCATAGGACTACGGAATTTAATGACAAATACCGAATTAAATCGGCATTAGAGGAAGTGTACTGTACAAATACCGTATTCTCACCGCATTGCTAGCGTATCAACGGGAATACCGTAGTGATTCCACCCCTCTTTTTGTACTGTAAGTAGATGCCTGAGACCCTTCTCCGTAATAGAGGACCATCCATTATATATATTGTATTCCCTATACATGTAACCCTTCCCACACTGAAATATAGCTCGGGGTAGACAAAGCTGACCCTTTCCTGATCGGCAGGATCAGGAGATGGAGTTTTAATTTATGGGAAATGCTGTGCCTACTTGGCCCATTTCTTGGGGGTACTTTTACCAAACACTCATGCCAGGCCCCATTTGAGATTTCCTGGGTTTCTTGAGCCCCGGTGAGAACTCTCCTAGAAACTCTAAGAAGAGAGGCGGACGCCTGATGAGGATAAGGTCCCTTGAGATATTCCTGTGTTGTAGACAGGGCTACAGAATAACTACATGTAGGCCTAGACAAACTTAGGGCCAGCCCGCATGAAGTTTCTAAATACATAGCATTGTATGCTTTCGCGGGAGCCCTAGCCCTCGTCTAGCCCCCATACCATTGATTGATTGGTTTGATTATTCATAGCCCTGGGCACCAAAATGGATGGTGCCATGATCACAATTGTTGACGCCATAATTATCGCAACTGCCTGTGATTCGCCGTTAAGCGAAGGCGCAAAAAGACCTGGTTAAAGGTTGTCCACGTGAAATGAGATGCTTTTTTGGCCATTTAATCACCATATATCACTCGGTCATTCATTCATTCTGACAGAGCCCAAGGCTTTGTTGTTTATTGTTATTACATGTACCCAGGGATCCCGAAAAGGCTTGGGATTGGGTGGGCTTGGTGAATTTGTAAGCACCTTAATTTCTTTTATTTAGATGCATATGTGATCATACATATTCTGTATATACTGATCTTTACTACTATCGTGGGTTGGAATAACGAGTGGTAGGCTGGGTCGTTGCGTCACTTCCCGGCACCCTGGATACAAGTATGCAATACATGTAAGCATAAGGCCCTAAGGATCGAGCCGATTCGGGGTGCATACATCGCTTTGACTACATGTACATATATTGAAGTATATGGTCTCCGTACTTTCCCTAACCTAATGCATATCATGAATATGCCACTAAAATGTAATGCCGCCCATAACAGCCTTAGGGTCAATGTTTTACCCCGTCATATAACTAAACCGACATAATTATCATGGTTTTAATTACATATCAACGATACGCTTAACGGCAACATTGATGTCTGAACAAGAAACTATATCCATAATCCCCACAGAAAGACTACACCCAATTCATTTCGCTTCACAAAAACAAAATAGTTTTTAAGCAACCGGTAAACCTTCGATCACACCTTGCTCTTCGTTTATTGGACCCGCTCCAACCCGGTAGGACACCTTCCACCTCATCTTGACGCCTCCACCCGCCTCTCTAGCAACTCCTTCTACGCGTATTATCTGCGAAACTCCATCCTTTTGACGAGCCTGGAGAAAGCGACCACTCTGAGGTTGCATTTTGAGGGTCAGTGTCTAAGAAGATTGCCGTCGTTAGTGTTATTGGAATGTCCTAATTCATATAGGGATGGAAGGTATACCTTAGTAACCGCCATTTGGAATGTCAAATCTTGGATGGGTTGGCTATTGTTATTTGAGAATTTTGCCTTTATTAATATCGGCCCATCAGGCATTGTTACAGGCCTATTCGCTTCTAGTAAAATATGTAAGTTTGAGTTGAGGATTACAAGCTCATTCCTTGCAGGGGCCTGTTCTGACCCAGGCGGAAGAGCAGATGTAAAGGCCCATTCATCGTCGTCGTTGGTAGCAGCATCATTGTTTAGAGATTTGGGTGTCTGCGATGACGCGGGGGCTGTACTGGGTTGTTGTGCAGGGCCTCCAAATGTAGAGGTATAATTAGGAAAGTTGGGTGGTAGCGTTTTTTGAGCAGGGGGGGGTGTTGGAGAAGCAGATAATGTAGTCTGGTTTTGTTGTCCAGCAGTGTTTGTCTGCACAGTTGTTGATAATAACGGAGGTCCCGGTATTCCTAAATAGTGAGTTATGTTAGACTTGAATAGAACAGGTTTTTTTTTTTTGAGATTTATTCACCAGTATTCGCGCCAAATCCAAGGGCGATTCCTCCGCCCTGGCCAAATGGGCCACTCTCCTGGAAAGATAGACCTAATAGATCATCTTCCAACGACCCAGTATTCCCGGTTGTATTCGCTGAAGGCCCATTACCACCATTCAAGTCACCGTCTAGATCAATCAAAGACGTCTCAGCAGCTGCAGCAGAGGATGAGGCCTCGGAGAAAGGAGGCGGGGACGAGCTAGAAATAAGTGGCAATGCTTTTGCGCCATCAAAATTTCCTTTCTTAGTTAGTGTATATCGCTCTACAGTAGTGTTGATAATGTCGTTGAGCTCCAGGAGCTTCACAACTGCGTCGGTATCGTCACTTTCCTCTTCAATCATCTTTTGGATTTTCGGCTGGGCTGTCTTCAAAGCACTTGCAAGCTCCTGACATTCCGTACCCGATCAGCTTCTCTGCCAAAGAATCAACAAAAGAAGAAACGAACCTCAAAGGTATCTTGTTGTCCAATGTTGTCACCTTTTTTGACTTTCCCAAGCATTTCTTCTAATAGCTTTGCTTTCTGTCGTAATTTTCCAACTTCCTCTGCTGCTTTTGCTCGATAATCCGTTTTCGAAGCCAAGTCATACCCGGCCATGATTTTCATCAGTTGATTGGCCTCTTGTAGGTCGGCTGGTGTACCCCGCCGAATAAGTTCCTGTAGTTTCGCGGACTGCGCAGCTCTTTCCTCCTCCTCCATCTCTTCTGCTGATTTCAAGCTCTATAAATAGGATTAGTCAACCCCCTTGCTAGAGCTAATTGCACCTTCCCCGAGAAGAAACTCTTCGCTCATAAACAAAAAACTTATGACATACATCACTTGGGTTCAGAACAGCTGCATCCTCCCGTCTAACTTCTGGGAATACATATCCTTTGTAGCTTAACAGTCTATGCATGTCTCGGATGAACCCTAGATCCTCTTTGTATCGGCTAGTCTGACATATTGTCCCCCTCCATTCCTCAATTGCCTCCAGAATTTTAAGTTGGACTCGTGTAGGTCGAGGTGGTGGCTTTTCGGGAAACCGTCGAACAAGTTCGTTTAAGAAGTCTTTGGTCGAAATCTGCAAGTGAAAGGGGTAACCACAGTTTTTAACACATATATCTAGGAGCTGTGCCAAATGTTAGTTTCAAAGCTAGAGCCGATCAGATATCATAGCATACAGCAATGGCGAGAAGAGAGACGTTGGGGTTTCTGTGGTTGATGTAATTGACGATCGCTACTGCTGCTTCCCGAGGCCTATTGAGCTCAGGGGGTTCTAGTTTTAGCTTTGCAAGTCCCTCTAGTGAATACTCAAGTAAGTAAGGGAGGTGATGAGCCTACGCATTTCCTTTCTTCTGGTTAATCAGGTCGGCAATCTCCAGGTTTAAGGCCAAATTTGGCTCGAAGTTCACAGGGTCACAAGCACTCTCTAAACAGGCTGGATGTTAGAACTCCTGCACTATATCTAAGCTTCGGCCTTCAGATTCCGGTGAAAAGCAGGGGTTTAAAAGGCCGGAATGAACACACGTATAAACCGCTGAAGTTGGGAGGTGTTTGGCTCCGTAGGGAATCCGCCGAATCGATCCCGGGCGGCCATCCTGGAGGATGCGTACTCCAGATTGAAGTAAGGTGTAAGCTTTAGAGTTGAAGGTTGGTCGGATCGTATCCGTTAAAAGATGCAGGAGAGACAGGCTCTCCGCAGAAGAATTGTAGTCGTTCCAGATGTATCAGATCGCTGTTGGGGTGAGGAGGGGCTTGTGTTATGTTAGTCATCCTGAAGCTTCGTCAGCAGTTCTGTTTATAGTTAAAGCGGCGGCCTCCGTGCGAGTGACATTCTATGTTGATGCCTCTAGTAATCTGAAATATATAATGCTGAACAACCTGCAGCCTATGAAGTATACAGTTTTCTTGTTAAGATAACTACATGCTCATATGTGTATGGTTACTTGTAGCCTGATTGCGAAATAATGCCAAGACTTTGGTAAAAGTGAGGCCGATATTCATTGTGTGCCCTAAAACATATAGTGAACCCTGCACTAGAGGAGCCATTATCCCTTGGACCGCAGCCTGGACCGTGCACGCACTGAGTTGGGTATATTCGTTGCTCTTAATGGGTGATAATAACCATAGAGCCAATCAAAAATAGCTGTTACCTGCCTGCTTGAGCTACTATTAGCTCAAAAAGGCAAGCTGCGAATTTGACAATTTCATCCGTCCAAGGGATAGCTACATGTAGCTATTCGAGATAGGGTGTTAACCTACATGTATGTATGTATTTGTAAAGATTGTAACCTATACAAAACTACATGTACATGCACCATCCTATATAAGTACATGTACGGCTCGAACCAAAAGCCCGATCGCGACCTGGTCCGGACTATACCCACCCCTACATGTAGCTCAATAGTCATGATCTGAGTTTGTTATACATACATAAAGTATATAGCAGTGTTTAAACCAATCCAATATTCCCTTACTAAATACATGTATACATGGGGTATTATGGGTGGGTGGTTAGTGGTTATTTCTTCTTTAGCCACGGCCATAAGCCCCGAATACTATAAGCCCGTCTGGTCCCTTTCTTCCTTTCTTCCTTTCCTTCTTTCCTTCTTTCTTTCTCTCCCTTCCCTTTCTCTCCATAAGCTCTATCGAAATTCGATTTCTGTTACCGGCCCGAATTATCATAGACATACATCATGTATAACTAGACTTTTGTGAATGTCCTTGACTAAGTATATCAGCACATATACATGTAAACTACATGTAGCTGTAATTAAAAATCAACAACACATAATCACACCCACAATTGTGGATACAATTAATGAATTAACTCGCAGTTGTAGGTCATAGATTGATTGTAATATTCTGGGAATAAATTACCATCATTGCTGCGTACATGTATGCACACAAAGCATGACTACCTGTACATGTATATGCAGTACTGTTTTTTTTCAAGTATACATGTACTCGTATTGTCTTGATGTTTGTAAAGGGGACCGCTATTACATGCCATACAAATCTGCATATATGTATGAGATATCAATCAATCAATCAACATGCCATACAAATACGCGCCAAGTCCAAAATTTGTATGGTATGCAATAGTAGCCCTTTTACAAACGTCAGGAAAAATACGAGTACATGTACCCAGGGTGTCGGGAAGTGATGCACATTTTGACGCCCAAATACTTTATCACAATACAACACAATCTTACAGAACCTCTCTACCATACCTAAGTAGTACATTTAAGGACTTATATACCCACTTGGTGAAGAGCATCTGCGCACTCATATTTACCTTGAATAGCCTTATGTAGAAATTAATTTCCGTGTGGCTATGAAACCACCGAATGTGCATCACTTTCCGATACTCTGGGTACATCTTATATGCATTATACATGTCTAATAAATAGAATAGTCAGGTATCTCTGTCATCACGAAAGATTTCAACTGGATGGGTAGCTGCCCCAGATTTCTGTGGTCTGGCGGGCTACAGCTGTCAGTAGACAAAGAATCGGGTGTGTTAAGGGAGACGGCATACATATACATTGGCAAACCTCAATCACTACATGTATATAATAACCCTCTGGCTAAGATCAATATTTCTTCTCTTCCAAAACTACAACCTCATGCGAGCAAGGAGGGCCCAGCATGTCGCGCAGCGGCAGGTAGCCCCGACTGCGTGCGAAAATGTTTATCCCACATCATTGAACAGGGCTGTGAGTTTTCTGGATCCTTCAGTGTCGGCGGTCTCTCGAACTAACGATTACATATGCGGCCGGAGGCCGCTCCTCACTTGCTGTAGTAGTATATATCAGGGTTAGGGCTTCCGGCATAGGCTTATAAGCTTAGATTCTTCAAATCCCTTCCATCAATCCTATACCCTGTCTGGTACCTAACCCCAGTATCTAATCGCGCCAGTATATAAGTACTTGTACCCAAGTAACGTATAACTACATGTAGATATTGAATACATGTATCCGGCATGTAAAGAGGTAAAAACCTGGGTCAATAGCCCTGCTAGATTCTTTGCTAGTGATTGGAACTCACGGAATTCGCCGATAGAAATCTCGGTCTATCCCGCGCTACGTCATCAGCTGACCGCACGCAGGGACCGATCGCGTGTAAGGGGTAAGATAAGATCATATTATTCCCCCGTATCTCGGTCCTGCACCGTTTTCATAACATTCAGCTGAGAACAATACTTCTTATCATGGCTTCTATTGAAGAGCTTGCTGCCCAGTGGCTTTCGCTAGATAAAGTATACTTCTCTCATGCCTCATAAATCATTTATATCTAACTGCTTTAGAATGAGAAAACTAGAGACGAAATACAATCACTCCTCAACACAGGGGATACCGAAGAGTTGGAGAAAAGGCTTCGCAACCGTACGTAGCTCGCCGTTTATAAATTTGACCAATCCTTTCGGGTCACATATTTAGAACAATTAATAAGTTAACAAAGTATCTGAATAACAGGAATCGAGTTCGGCACAGCCGGTAGGACTAGAAACTCGCCCCGGCCATTATAACCCTCAAGCTCTAATATATCAAAACTGCATTCAGGGCTCAGGGCAAGAATGGAAGCTGGCTTCTCACGTATGAACGATCTCACCGTGATCCAAGCATCACAGGGCCTTGCAGATTATATCAAGGAACAGTCTAGCAGCCCTTCAGTTGTGATCGGCCATGACCATCGCCATAATAGCTCTAAATTCGCCCGTTTAGCTTCCACCGCAATGAAAAATAAAGGGATTAAAGTAATAGCCCTTTCTACAAGATTCTTTCCCGAAATTATTGGTCCTTATTCACCAAAACAAGGTCTATCTGTATGATGGATTAGTGCATACACCACTCGTTCCCTTTGCCGTCAACATGCTAAATGCAACCGCCGGTGTAATGATCACTGCTTCTCACAACCCCGCAAAGGATAACGGATACAAAGTGTATTGGTCAAATGGTTGCCAGATCATCCCACCGCATGATAAAAACATAGCGCAGCATATCGACCAGAACATGATTCCTCTGAGCTGGGACCTGTACAAAACGTCAAGTAGTGATTCAGATGGGACAGGGCCTCTAAGTAGGTCCAAGGAGGCCTATTTTGAATCATTAAAAGGCATAATAGATGTTAGCCAAGGTAGAGAAGAGGGGAGGTCTTTGAAGTTTGTTTATACGCCTATGCATGGTGTTGGGTTAGCGGCCATGGAACGCGCAGTTACAGACATGGGTCTGGCTGAAAATATGTTTGTAGTTCAAGAACAAGTCAGTGTCCCCCCTTTCTCTGCTAAAAGAGCTCCCTATAGCTGTACATGTACCCTAACTTACAATGTGAAGGCCCAACCTGATCCCGAGTTTCCTACGGTCCGTTTCCCAAATCCAGAAGAGGAGGGAGCTTTGGACCTAGCAATTGCTACTGCAGAAAAGAATAGTCTCAATCTGGTTCTGGCCAGTGATCCGGACGCTGATCGCTTTGCTGCCGCTGAGAAACTTCCTTCCGGAGAATGGAAGGTGTTCACTGGCAACCAACTTGGTATTCTCTTTGCTGCGTATACTCTAGATGTCTACCGGAAGGCGGCGGCTGGTATTGACAAGCCAATATCAAAACTTGCCATGTTGGCATCTACAGTTTCCACTCAGATGCTACATGCTATGGCTGCTGTGGAAGGCTTTCACTTTGAGGAAACACTTACTGGATTTAAATGGCTTGGAAACCAGGCTTTAATCCTTGAAGAAAAGGGATATTCTGCACTATATGCTTTTGAAGAAGCGATAGGATATATGTTTGCCCCAGTGGTACATGATAAGGATGGTATTGCCGCAGCAACTGTCTTCATCACTATGGCACAGAAATGGGCCGATGAGGGCCTTACTGTGCATGCGAAGCTCGAGCAACTTTATAAAAAGTATGGGTACTTCGAAAGTGCCAACTCTTACCTTATCTCTCCTGATCCAGACTTGACAAAGAAAGTATTTGCTGGAATCCGAGCCTTGGGCAATCCACATCCTGCAATGCTAGGGAGCCAGAAGATAACTTGGTGGAGAGATCTAACAAATGGCTTTGATTCGGTCACTATTGACAATAGACCAGTATTACCCGTAGATTCAAGTTCGCAGATGATCACCTGTGAACTAGAAAATGGTGTAAGGTTTACTGTAAGAGGGTCCGGGACGGAGCCTAAGATCAAAAGTGAGACTGATAGTTAATATCTATCCCTGATTCTTTTGTCTCTTCAACGGAGTATTATACTAACTAAATAAATTATTAGTGTATATTGAGTGTAAAGCAGAAAGTCAAGAACTTGCAAGACAAGGGGCACATGAGGTTTCGGAAGCTTTGACGAAGGAATGGTTTAGGCCTACAGAAACGGGTCTATTGTTGCCATAGATAGTACAGTTGGGGGTGCTTTATATATAGATTTGAGCGGCGGTTCATTAATCTCACATTTCTGTTTAAATTATAATAAAGGCAGGGAATAAACTGCCAAAGATTATAAAGCGAACATAGATGGATAAAGAAACCAAAAAATAATCAATGCCTATATTCATGTCCAAAGTCTTTTGAAATAAAAGGATATCCGCCAGAGCCCATAACTAATTGTCATTTTTCATACATAAAAGGAAAGGAGGAAAAAAAAAAACGGAATGTCCCTCAAGCATAGAGATCACTCCAGGTCCCAAAAAACAAAAAAGAAATGATATCGTCCCTTTACCAACTCCACATATAAAGCACCGAGTCTTTGAAAAAAATACATCAAGAACCGCCGGCATTCAGGGATGAATGCAATTATGAAAATGGCGACTGGAAGCGTTCAGTAACCGTCTTTATGTCATTTCACTGACGGTAATCGCTAGATGGCGGATGACCTGCTGTCGAGAGAAAAAGGCGTCTACATGACGTAGAGAAGTCTCGTATCTGTATCGACCCAACGCACGTTAAAAATTTCGTCCTTGACTCCAGCCGTATTTTTCTCACAAAGAAATCAAAATGATTAATAGGGGGGGTAACTGTAAAAGAAGAAAAAAGTAAAAAAATAGTAAATAGAAAATATGCTATGAGATCCACTCAAAAAAACATGATATGAAGAAAGCGAGGAATAAAGATTTTTTTTTCCAAATATAGTTGAGGGAAAGGGAATATTAAGAAAGAAAGAAAGAAAGAAAGAAGGAAAGTAAGAAAGAAAGAAAAAGGAATAAAACAAAAACTCAGAACTTGAACTCCATTTCAGACTCATCAAGGGGATGTCCGTCATTACCTAGTGGGTGACTGCAGCTGAGCTGCGGCTTTTGTTGGTATTTGTCCTTAAGCTCTGCCCTGATACTATTCAACAGTTGATGGTAAGATTGTTGAGGGTTCTTGCTAAGAGCTTGAATGAATGCATAGCTCATAGCACCGGTGGCCTCTCCATTCTGAACATCATCCGCACTAGAAATAGGGGATTAGAGATTCAAGCGATAGTTTCCGGATATGCAAGAGCGACTTACGAGGTTTGGCTGTCTTTAGATCCGGACCATTGAATGACGTCTGCGGGTGATGTTTTTGTTCTCCTTGCCCTCTCTTGGGCACCTCTGCCACTAGTAGCTCTCTTGAAAATACCAATAGCCGAAGAAGCAACACCACTAAGATCGCCTCTTGAGTATGCGTGAAGGGCATCGAAAAGACCAGTCGCTGCTTCCTTCGCAAGGTTGGGCTCCTTCTCAACACCACGAGTGGAGTACAAGTAAGGAAGATCCAGCGCAGACCCGGAGTGACAAGAGTCAAAGATTGCCGTTAAACGGACACCAGGCTTGAGCGGTGCAACCCTATTTAGATCAGCATTTATAGAAAGACAAGTAGGTATAATGTGTTCATACATTATTCTGTGCATCTCGTCATCAACAATATGACCATTAAAGCGGAAGTCTACTGGGTAAATGGTTTCATCATATCCTACGGCCGGATTAGTAAATGTCTAGATGCCAAGGCTGTGGATCGTTTCCATATTAGGAGTTTACTAACCATCACCCTCATCACCGTCGTGGTCTTTGGTCTGCCCACCATGGCCTAGATAAAAGATGTTAGTGCTGTTGTATTGTCTCAGATGTTAATAAATGGACCTACCAGAGTAATGGAAAAATAGTGAGTCGGTTGGCTGGGCATCTTTGACTAGCCAATGCATAGCTTGAATAATATTCTGCTTTGTCGGTTGACTCCTAGGGCTTTGTTGATCATCCGTCAAAATAACCATATCTTCACGCTTGTACTGGAACCTTTGGTGCAAGAAGGTTGACATATTTTTAACATCATTAATGCACCCTCTCAACTGCCCTCTCTGACCAAAGTAATTGATACCAATCAAGAGCGCCTTGCGCCTCCCCGTACACGGGCCATACTCGTACCCAATTTGCGACGCCCCGGGTACGCCAAAAGATTGTTGTCCGGAAGGCGGTGGTGGTGGTGCTCCTGCACCCATGTGATGCTGCTGATAAACATTATTTCCAACAGGCATAGCTTAAAAGAGTTAAGTCAATTTTATGCCCCAAAAAAAACCTTCCCAAAACATGCAAACCCAAGAGTTACAAACCAGGTTGCTGAGGGTAACCATGTCCGGCCCATTGTTGCTGAGGCTGATGCGGCTGAGACATTAATGATCAGCCAAAAATCCCCCTTGACTCGCCACTCTCTTTAAATAGGAATATTACCGGTGCAGTATTGTAAGGGTACTGTTGAGAAGCTTGCGGTGGATAATAGCCTTGGGGAGGAGGTTGAGACACTCCCGCAGGGTAGTTACTGTATTGTGGTTGTTGTCCACTAGCACAAATAGAGAGGTTGATGTTAGCGACTCAGACTAACAAGCATACATGTAGTTTATAAAATATAGGGCAAAGTGGATGGCGTACGGTGGGTATGAATATTGCTGCCCTTGGTACCCTGACTGTTGACCGTAATTGCCGGGGTATTGACCAGACATGTCGAGTAAAAAATGTTGCAAAATAAAAATAGCGAATACAAAAAAGTTCGGACGACTAGATCTATGAAAGGTATTTTGCGAGGAAAGGCCTATTTTAGATCTGAAAGGCTTGCTTTGAAGGCGGAATGTCGACTGATGCAGGTCAAGGGAAGGCTTTGGGGGGGGCGGATCCGGTGGGAGCTTTATACAGACGGAGGTCGAAGGAGAGTGTATACGAAGCTAAGGAGTTCGGAGGAGAGAGACACACAGGCTTGGAAGATGGAGGGGTAGATTAGATTGGAAAGGTCGTAAAACGGATAGATGGCAAAGGACACAGGTCCAGAGGAGAGAAAGGAGGAGTAGTGGTGTAGAGGAAGGAAGAAAGGTGAGAGAGAGAACGGAAGGATGAGTAGTAGGAGCAGCAATAGCAGTTACACATGCACCTCAAGGTGGGGATCGCGTTGGTGGTGGAAGGTTTCACTTTGCCGAGCCCTATGATACCCAGGTCCAGCAGCTACCAACAACCTCTCTCATACATCAGCGTCCCTGGAACAGCTAAAAGTACAGCACTACTCGACACCCCCCCCCTCGAACTGCATCTCTTCTCTGTGCGTAGGTACAGTATGTAGGTACAGTGTCTAGTTCTCCACTTGCCGAAAGTTCAACGCTTTGTATGCATACATGTGTAGAGCAAACCTCCCAGTGTCACTGCTGAAACCTTTACCCTACCAAACTTAATAAGGGAAAAAAAAAAAAAAATCCCCCGTCATCATGGGTCTGTAGAGTATGTTTCGCTGCTACTGCATGCGCTCTGCAATAGATACTGACTAGTCGGCAATACATTCAGCTGGCAACAACGACCAGTTGTTGCCTCCCGGGCAGACTGTCCAGCCGCACACTTATGTGCCTGGCTAGTTAGCTAGCCTTTCCTGGTGACACCGCCCCAACCTTCTAGTAGAGGAGCCACACACAACTGCATATAATTTCATCATCCCGAACTTTACAATACTGTTAAGTCAACCTCTGAACAACCATACACCCGAGAACAGCGGTGAGGCGGAGCTGAATCTGCACTCTGCCAGATCTGATCTTGGTGAAGAAGAAAGGGAACAGAGAGCAATTATCGATATTCTAATCGTCGGTTCCAGGTCCATGGGAATATCTTCCCCTGTACCCACGTCAATGTCAGGTTTCGGCTCGTTCATCGAAACCCCCCAAGGAACCAGCGAAGCTGGCCGCTTTGACGGGCAACACCGAGGTAAAGAAATACAGCAGTCGTTGATCTGATACTGCAGTCAGCCTTTCAATTCTCCATGCCCTCTCATGGTTAGCCTAAGGTTAAGTTCAGCTGAAGCAATATAATCTTCTGCCCTAAAAAATATAAAAAAAAAATAAAAAAAAAATAAATCACGATCAACATACCTTAGACATTGGTGTCAATTGTACATGCAACCTACTTTTTGGTCTTGCCCGCCGAGCCTCATTCGTTGATTATGGTCTAGCGAGATCCTACTATTCAAAATGGGATTTCTCAGACAACTTTGATCGCACAAAATGCGGTATATTCAAACAAGCTGAAGCTGAGCTACTAATGAGAAAAAAACACAAGACTGACGATTAAAAGTTCCCAACGGTCCGGCTCGCACGCGACTTTTGGGATACCAAGCTTTTTTGGGTGGCGTTCTGTTCCTAATCGGTAGTAAATTCGGACTGGCTGAGGTGTCTCAGATAACACAGAAAACTCTCTAGAGTACTGTGCTCTGCAGGAACAAAGATCGCCCGGACTTGGAGTTCTTCTGGGTAATATTGTTTGATCATACTCAGTGAGTGAATATCACAACCCACGTTTCTAACCCGGCTTAATGATTATGGTTTCCAGAATCTTGTAGAAGAACTAATGCCTAGCACAAGCTATATCCAGCTGATTACCATCACCAGAAACATGGGAGCTCTTCCAACGAAAAACTCACATGGTAGAATAAACGTTTAATTGGATCTCGGTCTTAAGTTGATGGGTTATTCCGGAAGATCCCAATGGCCTTTCAGCGGTTTGCACGGCGGTCGTACAGGTTTAACGTGCGAAGTTATTATGGGGATTTCCAAAGGATTATTTGAAACTCCGTCGGATATTCTCCTTTCTTCTTAATACCTCCGAACTATGTTTGGTTTCAATATTTCATCACACGAATGATCACCCCTTCCTTTCCTTTTCTGCTTGGCTTATCTGCAAGCGCATGTCCGCCTTGCATGATAATCTTGGCTAACGTCGCCAATCCGCAAGGGTTTTATTATTATTTTATTTTGGCCCCGTAATTCGAAGCCTTGTACCAGCCGCTATCTGTATGATTATCTCGATGAGTTGGATATTTTTTATGCAGCTTAGGTCTGGATAGGGGTCGACGGGATTAAACTCCTCAAGGAAACGCGCGTGCTTGGCTACAACCGAAAAGACAGAATAGTGTGACATGAATGCACTTTATATGAGAGATGCTAGGGAGACGAAATACAGAGTTATGATCTCACACTTATTATATTTCATATACAAACATTTAACTGGCATAGATTCATGTAATCGTCAAAATTGGGTAGCGAGTGATACTGCATGAAGCGCTGCGCATTTAGCTTTCGTCGCCACCGCACGGAGCCCATTTCAGAAACTATAAACCTAACCCAAGTATGCTGCCTTGTCAAGTGGCGAATATTGAATAGGAGTTTATGATTGAGTCGTTAAGATTACAAGGCTTAATTTTTAGTTTCTATGATCTTGTACATACGTGTGGAGTAGTTGAAGTGCACCGTTGTATTGAATTGGCACTATCGCGACCGAACATGACGGAATTAAAACCCGGACTAGAAATCTCGGAAACTGACAAGTACTTACTTCCATGTATGCAAGCCGACGGAAGACTCTAACTCCTGTTGATCTATTCCCACATGGTTTCTACACAAGTGTCGAATACAACTGTACTGAACCCCAGCTTCAGCATATATCATGTATCATGTATCCAGTAGTGCTCCCCCTCTAGTTCTTATCCAAACTTTAGGATCATTGATCGGCGACCATGATCTACGGACCCACCAGTTTCAGTCCCCACAAAATTATCCTCAATCATCATGATATTCCTGCCTATACTAAACCGGCCTATCAGAAGCACCCCTCACGCCTGGATATCAACCGAGTAATTATGAGCACATCGACAGAGCTCCGGACTACTTCAGTTCTTAGCAAAAAAACGGGATCTCACGATTGTGGTCATACGCACGGCACCCATGATCTTTTACCATCGCAAGTGATCTGGGATCGGTTACCTTTTAGTCACATCGGTGGAAATACCCTCAGACCCTAGTTCTACTGGGAGAATTGCTTTTATGTAAGATAGACTAGTTGGTATACTGTAATTCTAAACTGAGACCTTGTTTTTATAGATTTTTGCTCAACCACTATACCAGAGACCCGGAAGAAAAACCACATGAACAAGGAACTGGGGTCATAAGTACCCCTAATACTGTTAGATACATGTACTTTCATTCTGCATACCCGGACTACCGCAGGTCTAGTCTGTAGACCACCTAGCTGGATTGAGTGGTGGTTGCCATAATTAACAGTCATTAATCATTGCTGGGCAGGCCGAGAATCTTTATTTTCAGGTTCATCGATGCTGATATTTCGATGCACTCTACCTTTGATTTGTTTGAAAGGGTTCTAAAAGTGCAGGCTATGGTGAAGTCATCACATAAGTGGGATCGTCTTTATTTTATTGCCGGTGGCATTGAGTTTAATTTCTTGCTGTCGTGTACGAAAACGTTTGGGTCAGAAAGCCATCGGGGCCATCTTCAGCTAAGACGTACACAAGCTTTACACAGATATCTTGGTCGATCCTTGGATAATTGGCCTTCTGAGGTGCGTGTTTATAGCTTGTTGTTTCTTCCAGTTCACTTACATCACATCATAGTCCTGTGTACCTCTGTGTGTCTTATCCCCCGAAGACAAACTAATCAAATTTGAAAAGGGCACCGGGAATGTACCACGTTGCATGGAAGCGCCAATACCAGAGCGGTGTACTCAGGGACGGGCTCTCGTGGTACACCGGAGGCCCTTACCAAATCACCATTTTCTTCGGAGTGTGGCTTTCTTGGGGCCATACAAAGCCTCGGCGGGATAGCCTGGCCTTGTGTTACTTTGTTATGGGCCAGATCTCTGATTCTAGATCCCAGCAGACAAGTTAAAATAACAGCAAGCGCAAAGAAATGAGGTTCTGGGCTCGAGAGTGCCTACAGTCCTAAGCCGATCGTAATAGGAGTAGGAAGAATAATGTGGGGGTGCTTGCAAATCGAGTAATGAAGGGAAGTGATGATGTCGAAGGGGCTGCTCAACATGGCCGATGACCATGAGTTGGCCGATATGAATGCGACGAATACCGCATAATGAACACATCAGTAGGGTGATGGGGAGCAGAGCGATGAGGATTTTCAAAAGCCTTCCTTGATGCTCGAATAGCCACCTCGCTCGATCCTTGACTCCGAAACGTCCATACTTCTTTGTCCCACTGCATGCTGCGCGCATGCCCCTGATTGTGAGGGCATTATTCGTCTGCAGAAAGTATCATACCCCTTTCCGATAGGGTAGCTGGGTGACATATATCTGCAACCATAGTCTGGGAAGAAAAAATGACAATCTAAATTGTTGAGCAATCCGGTTTAGACGCCACCATGTTTACCAAGGGCTAGTCGTAGATATTTTGAGAAGGGTTTTTTTGTTGTTATAGGATTACGTGGAATGTATTGTAATAAACCGATTGACAGCTCACATACTTCATCAAAGCATACGTGGGTGGGTCTGTTTCAAAGGATTCGTGAAAAAACCACAGGGATTTGAGTTTTTCTTCTTTTTGGGCGCGGGTGGCCCGACCGGTGTAGGTATACTTACAGCCATCTACATGGAAAACCTGTAGAGAACAAGCGCTTCGAGGCTTTAGGGCTACTGGCGCCTAGATGCTTCAGTATGGAAAGGCCCTAGGACGATATGGTCTCGTATAAACTTGACTCTATGCCATTTCAGCAGCGGGCCAAACTATTCAGCAAGGAAAGTGACAGAAAAGGCCCGAGATAAATTGAATATACTGGAGAATATGTGAAAGTGAATCTTGGTGAGTCTAGGCCAAGGCATCGGATCGGGCCTCTCGATAAATCGAGGCCTTTGGTGCAAGAAGACCTTGGCCCATTCGGATCACCGGTAATACCAGCCACTCGAGCAAGCCCATGCACACAAAACAAGAAAGCAACGCTCACTTACTTGAAATTGTATACGTATACAAATATGCCTATGCTTCATGTTAGTATCACTTCTGCACATTGACTTAAGAGCACTATCAAAGTGCCCCAGAAAACAAAAAGGGCTATTTAGTACAGCGGAGATAGGCAAAATTCACGGACCTCGGTCTCGGAGAAGCTCAAAAGGATCAGTTCCCAAAGATTTTCGCAATCAAAGTTCTTAGCCTTGGTTCAGGCCAGCTGGAGTCTGCGCGCTTCGTGCTTCATCGATTCTCACTCGTCGTCGAAGTTCCTAGGACCTCTTACAAGCGGGTACAAGGGTCGGTGATGGTGGAGTTAGCTGATGAACCTGATGGAATTTATGAGTTGATGACCTTATTGGTGTAGTTTTTGTCGTGATATTTTTCAATTTGAACCGTTCCCTTGGGTTCTTGAGAATGCAATGGACGGTTGGTCGACGCGAGCTCTTGGCAAGCTTCTTGCTATCTTAGCTTCATCTTATCGGGAGATCCGCGTGCATACTTACTGTAGTGAGAACTTTCAGCTACAAATAGACCATACAACCCTCTCGGAGAATTTTGTCTTCCAATCAATATATAAAAGGTAATGAGGTTGAGAACGAAAGAGGAGTTGCCGATAGGTACCGGACAAGGCTTCGTCGGCAAGTCGTGTCGTACATTGCGTCGGAGAAGTGATACACAGAACGGGCACCGGAGGTAGTTGAACAAAGCTATTATCTTTCAACTCTGATTTCCCCTTTCCCTCCCAAAAATAGCTAGGGCAAAAGCCCCTGCACCAAATAGAACGCGCGCCCTGCGTCCTGTTCGGGATCTTGGAATTCCCCTTTCTCTAAATGAATGCCATCCTTAAGAGACTTCTATTTTTTGTAAACAACAGCTACTATCAGCCCATCATCCTTCAACGTGCATCGGATAGCCATTGATCCAGATATCTCCCCACCTTTACACTTGTCACTATTGTGAGATGTGCTGAATATTTAGAATCTCAATATCACCACCACTCGTTAAGCACTTAAGCTGCTGAGACAGTTACTTTTTCTCTTGTATATTTTTCTTGGTTACCTTGACCACGTTCTCCAGCCGATTCCCGGAATTCTAACTCGTTTACCCCTGTTCCCCTGCTTAACACGTTGCCTATCATGGGGCGGGCTGCCGATAGAATCCTTTCCCGACGACAGATTGAAGGTTTGATTGCCGAAGGAAAAACAATCATAATTCTGGATCAAGATGTCCTTCGTGTTGATGCCTGGTTGAAATTTCATCCGGGAGGCGATAAAGCTATTCTGCACATGGTCGGTCGGGATGCCACTGATGAAATAAATGCGTACGCGTTCCTAAACTACATAACCCTGGGTACATGTACTTACTAAATTTGAATAGTTTGCATTCCAATGAAGCCCGGAATCGGATGAAAAGCTTTGCAATTGGTAAGATTCAAGAGACTTGGACCAATTTCCTACCACCGCTACATGGTGGTGAGTTTCGGCCATATATCGAAGGCGAAGAAGATGAGGCAAACGAGCCCCAGGAGATATTGTGCGAGCCCGAGTGCCCGAGTACGCCTGCTCGTTCTGAATCACCAGCATCCATCTTCGATGATGATAGAAGCTTCCTGCGTGACCCAAGTATTCTTCGTAGACGCCAAGGTTCCGCCGTCGCATCCTCATCATCTTCAATAACTGAGATAAGTGTTAACGATGAGTTTGGCCTCGATGAGCTTACCCGAAAAAATATTGAAGTGGATCTTGCAAAATACCCAGCTCTTGACCCCGAAACACAGGGAAAGATTATCAAGGGGTATAGGAAATTGGACCAGCGAATAAGGGCGGCAGGACTTTACAATTGCAATTACTTCAGGTATATGAAGGAATTTACTCGATACTTGACCCTTCTATCAATTTCAATCATCTGCCTACGCTATGGGTTATTCAAGACTTCCGCATTCTTTCTTGGGTTGTTCTGGCATCAGATTACATTTTCTGCACATGATGCAGGTCATATGGGAATTACACACAATTTTCATATAGACACTTGCTTTGGGATCTTCATTGCCGATTTTTGTGGCGGGCTCTCTTTGGGATGGTGGAAGCGAAGTCACAATGTAAGGAATATCTTTCTTTTCATAACACCAGAAAGTAGTTCAACCATTGATATTATTATATTAGGTGCATCATATTGTTACCAATGACCCTGAGCATGATCCAGATATTGAACATCTTCCGTTTTTTGCTGTCAGCCACCGCTTCTTTACTAGCTTGTTTTCAACGTATTACGATCGCGTGATGCATTACGATGCAGCAGCAAGATTCTTCATCAGGTTCCAAAACTATCTGTATTACCCGGTGTTGTGTCTTGGGAGGTTTAACCTTTACCGTCTTTCCTGGGAATATCTAATCCTTGGACTTGGGCCAAGGAAGGGAGTCGCGGCGTACCAGAGGTGGCTCGAACTTGCTGGCATGGTAGTATTTTGGTATTGGTTCGGCTATGGTCTAATATACAACTCGCTACCCACAAATTGGGATCGTTTTACATACATTATGATCAGCCACATTGTCACAATGCCTTTACATGTGCAAATCACTTTATCACACTTTGCCATGTCCACTGCGGATCTAGGCGTAGGGGAAAGTTTTGCGCAGAAGATGCTGAGAACTACCATGGACGTGGATTGCCCACGGTGGTTAGACTTCTTTCATGGAGGATTACAATTTCAGGTTCGTTCATAACATATTCTCCGTGCATACGGTAACTCAAGCTAACAGTTTACTCCGATAGGCAATTCACCACCTTTTCCCTCGTATTCCTAGACACAATCTTCGTGATACCCAGAAGCTGGTTCTAGAGTTTTGCAAGGAGACTGGGGTACCATATACAATTTACGGATTTTACGATGGTAATAAGGAGATTATTGGTCACCTAGGTGAAATCGGAAAACAGGCTGCAATTTTCGCCGACTGCCAGGCCGCCATTCTCAAGGGAGAGGCTGGTCATTGAATAATGACTCTTTATATTTCATTCTCTCGCATTTTCTTGTGGTCGTATGGTTTATTCTGTTTTAACTCATGTCCGAATGTGTTGGCCCTGCTCAAATCTCTGGCCGCAAGGGCTTAAGATGTTCCTTTTAGATTTTTTAATTTTCATCCAAGATATTCATTAGATGGTTTGTTTAGAAAGGTCCTGTATATACTATTTGACAATCAGTATAATGACTCTGCTGTTTAGTGCATCATACATCTGTACCCTGTGTTCCATTGGCCCCGTGTATCGCATGTGCTCTTGGTTATTTCATCAGTTACACACATGTGCAGTTATCAAGTAGATGCTGTCAACTTTAATTGGGTCGCCTCCGCGCGCTCTGAAACCTGGAAACGTTTGTTTCATCATCTCACGGATAATCATTCAGCCCCAAGAGCTCAGACCCCTATGTGGCCCTGCATCTTCACCTGCTAGAGGGTGTACCGAGGTTGGGCTAAGTTAGTGCGACAGCGGTAAGGCAGGTTTCGCTGCGGATTTCCTGGTGTTCCAGAAACCTCCGCAGTCGTCCAGAACAGGAATTCTAGCAGCTACCCCACAATTGGCTGGCAGGGAAATCAGCATCAACGACAACACACCTCTGTTATATCAATGATTAAAGTTATGCACGCCCGAGAAATATGTTTTCTTTTACTCAATCCAGAAGCTGTTTATCCCTGAGTCAAAGAAAAGGAAAATATCCGAAGGGAGCTGAAAGAACCTTCTATGCAGTGCTTCTGTTGCACAGCAGCCTCACAATTGCTTCCACATGCTTAAACCGCAACTACATACATCATCAAAGTGGATCTGCGGGCTGTGGTGACACCAATCAAATGGTGTGTGGATTTTAAGGTCATCTGGTATACCTAGTTCCAGAAGGCTGCCTAGGAGTACAGCTGAAGTTATGATATGATCCAAGAGCAATATCAGACTCCCAATCCTTCCATATCCAGCAGTATTAATACCGGAGAGTATCCTTTGAAGCTCGGTTCTTTGGTAGGCTCCGACTGATGGATTCTAGTTAGGGCGGGAGTAAGGGTTGACTCCACCCAGGGCATACCCGCCTCATTGCAGTGAGGATCGATTCGCGATGCCGAGCCTGGACAATTATTCAAGCTATGTAGTACAAGTGAGTTTAAGTTCTCATCGGAGCCGGGGCTAGTGTCTAGGGCTCGCGATTAGCAACCCTTGTACATATGTAGGTCTTGAAACAAAAACAGTTCTTTGAAAATCATTGTATCATATATGCACTTGAGCGATTCAGGGTCAGGGCTGCTTGAGGGAAATGATCAAGTTTCTTTATCTAGGAGTGATGGTGGGGTGCAACAGCACATTAGTGGATCAAGCTCGTTGCCAAGGCTGCTAGCGCGAAAAGCTAGGCCGCGACATAAACAAAAACAACGCCTATGTGCTCCATAACTTCTTTCAACACACACTAACAAAAATCCCCACACAGTCGACACGACACGATTGCTTTCACAAATCTTGAGGGAAGCTCCCAAAACGCTAGCGCGTAGCGCACCTCCAAAGAAGAATCTCACTACATCATGGTTGCTCCAGGCATCGGAATTGACAGCCCTCGGACAGAGTTACCTTCCGATGGATCGATTGGTGACCTGGATTTGGGCTCTCGAATGGACTCGTTCCAATCGCCCGGGGGAGGGGATGACCTCCTGAAACCTAATAAAGGCGGCAGACGACAGCGTACAAGCATGACACCTGCGCGACAGATCTTTGGGAGCATTGCCAACCGCGGAGGACCGAGCAAGAACGAGTTCACACCGCTGCTAAAGAGTGTACAGAAATCGAATCTCCGTGGAAGAGTTGGTGGTAACAAGGGAGTACCACCAACCCCAGCATTCTTAAAGAGTGGGAAATTGGACATGATGGACAGCCCGGGGCTGCCACAGGGCGAGAGGAGCTCGTACGGCGGCGATGAATCAACGTACCAGAGTCAAAATGATACCGTTCTAGGCCCGATGCCCGATTCTAGTATCAATTCAACACCAATGGTTGCTCTACCAAGGAGAGGGGAGAATCCCGGTGTTTTAGAGCACGACGGGCAAATGACATTGAGGGAACAGGAGAAAGTATGACATCCTTAGTTTTTTTCGCTTCAACAAAAATGACGGATTACTAAATACTTTTGAAATAGATTATCGACGAAATCAAAAAAGAGAACTTTGGATTGAAGCTCAAGATTGTTTTCATGGAGGAACGACTGAAGAAGCTCGGCCCCGAGCACAACGAGGAAGCAATCAAAGAAGTGAGATCAAAGTTCTTTAAAATGCCGATCAAATCTTTTGTTATTAACCATATTTTATTTTATCATTTTGGACAGAATATAGAAATTAAAGTCGAACGAGCTACCCTCAAAGCCGAGCTTAAACGATATAGAAAATCCCTCAATGACTCCGAAAAGGCCATCACCGATCTTCGCCAGCAGATGATGGCGATTCAAGATAGCAAGCAAAGGGGCTACGACGATGGTCGACGGAACGAGGAACGTGCAAGGGCTCTTCAGGAAATGACGCAACAATTGGAGGAGAAGGACAAAGAGCTGCGGGCAAAAGAGAAAGAGATAGAGGTAAAAGAGAAGGAACTCGATGAGGTTTTGGATGAAAATGACCGACTCCGTGAAGAGGCCCAAGACTACCAAAAACAGGTCGACAACATGGAGAGAGAGGACGATGAGGAGATGAAGAAATTGAATAAAGAGCTAGAGAAGATTGAAGAAGAGAAGGCTGAACTGGAAGCTGAGATGAGAGAGAAAGATCGGCTGCTCGATGAGCGTGAAGCTGAATTGGATGGCGTTGATTCTGAACTTAAGGGCAAAGATCGTGAAATCCAGGAGCTGAAGAGTGATAATAGGACTTTGCAAGAGAGGCTTAAGTCAATGGAGCAAGAAATGCAAGGTAAGCAGGGCGATAGGGACGAACAACTTGTAAAGAAAGATGAGGCTCTGCGAAAAGCGGAGCAAAAGATACGAGACCTCGAGAAGGTAATACTCTTTAATCAAATGACAACGTGCATATGGCTTATAACGTTATATGTCTTAGACTGTTCGAGATCTCCAAAACAATATCGAGGACGAGCAAACAGAGAAATCCCGGGCTCTTCAAGAAAATAAGAGAGTTCAGAGCGAGTATGAACGGGTTCGGAATAACCAGACAAGGCTGGAAAGTGAAAAACGGAGTCTCGAAGACGCCCTCGAAAAACTCCGCGATGAGGCTCGCAACAAAAGCTTTGCCTACAAGGGCAGGATAGGCGAGCGTGAAAACCAAAGAGAGAATCTTAGAGGAGAATTGGAACAGCTTCGCCAAGAGTATGACAGCTTGCAGGTACTTCACCAAGAGAGGGCTGCGGAGACACAGCGCCTCAAGTCTAGATTAGAGCAGCTAAACGGGGACTTTGATGGTGAATTTCAAGCCATTCAAACAGTATGTGTCATTATGCGTCATTTTCTTTTTTTCATACTTTATGTAAAACTGATGATTATAGGAACTTAATGATGTCAAGCGCCAAAGAGATACCGTCAACAAGTCCCGTGTTGAGCTTGAAGGGAAGGTACGAAAACTTGAATCAGATCTCCAGCTTAGTATTTCAGAAAAAGACTCTATCGATAGATCTCACCAGGAGCTGGAGCTGGAATTGCGTAAAGCCCGGTCAGCCCGTAGTGAAATCGAGGTGGAGCTTCGCAAGGCTCAATCCAATATGCAGAGTCTAGCCATGGAGAAGGATACCGCTATCAGCAGCTCTCGGGGTGAGCTCGAGGTGGAGCTACTTAAGGTCCGTACGTCTCGTAATGAACTTGAAGCAGCTCTCCGTAAAGCCCAATCAGACCTTCAGAATGTACAAGCTG
Source organism: Morchella sp. 2016-57 (assembly GCA_024713875.1). Lineage (NCBI taxonomy): Eukaryota > Fungi > Ascomycota > Pezizomycetes > Pezizales > Morchellaceae > Morchella > Morchella sp. 2016-57. The sequence goes on from JAMGZE010000011.1 coordinate 646,505, forward strand.
AGAAAGAGCTCATTCGTCAACGTCATGATGCCTTGACATCAGAGTCGGAGGACTTTCAAAGGCAAGTTGATAAGTTGAGGAGCAACCTCCAGGAAGCAAACTCAACGCTACAAAAAGAAAGGCAGATGGCGGAGGCAAGTGAACAGTCTCTAAGGCGTGAGTGGGAAGAAGATAAGACCAACCTCAACGAAGAGCTCGAGGCGATGGACAGAGAGCTTGCAGAGAAGGAGAAGCAGCATGAACGTGCTATCTCCAACTGGCAATCTGAGAAGCGTCAGCTGGAGAACAGAATTCAAAAGGCCGAGATCACCGCCGAAGATCTCAAGAGGACGATTGAACAACTACAGCAGGCTGAAAGTTCAATTCAAGGAAAAGAGACCAAGGTAAATTTTAATTAATATCCTAGAAGCCCACAACTATTACTAATTTAACATTAAATATTAGTTGGTCAGTGCCTTAAAGTCTGAGAATGAGAGGCACAAGAGAGAAGAGGCTAACCTCAACCAACAAATTCTCGAACTTCAAGACGAGATTGAGGAAAGGAAGGCTGCCCTTGATGTCAAGATTGCCGAGCATAACGCTACGAAGGAGGAGCTCAGGCAGTCAAGAAAAGCTGAGAAAGCTTTGGAGGAGAAAGTCAAGTATTTGGACGATGAAGTGGAACTGCTCAGCGCTCAGCTCGATGAGGAGAAAGAGAACGCGGACGAAGAAATTGATGCTGCAAAGGCTGAAGTGGAAACCCTCCGCCAGAAGCTCAACGCTACCAGACTGGAGCTCAGTCGACTTGAGAACCAGCACGGCAAAGCTCGATACGAAGCACAGGTGGTCAAGGGAGATCTCGAGCAAGAGGCACAGACCCAGCGAGCACTCAAGGAGGAAATCCAAGACGCTACCAGGCGTCTTGAAAATGTTAAGAAAGAGAAGCAGCAATTGCAAGAACAACTCGTAAAAGCCAACACTCAAGCCAGCACACTCCGAGTCACAAACATGGAGATTGAAGCTGAGCGGGATGAATTGAAGAGCCAGCTCCAACAGATCTCACACAAGGCTGGTTCCTCGAAGAATCTCGATCACGAGAAGGCCGAGTTAAGGAAGGCAAAGAGCAAGATTGAGATTGACCTCCAACGGGCAAAGGACGAGCGTGTAGTTCTTGAGCAGCGAGCCAATGATCTGGAGGCAGATCTTCAAGACGCTATTGACACCGCCCAGAAACAAGAGACCAAACTCCAGAACCACGCCCGAGAGCTCAAGGGCCAACTGAAATCGATCATGAACGAACGTGAAAGCGAACGCCAAGCATCCCAACGCGATGTCGCCCGCCTTGAAGCCAGAATCGACGAACTTCTCAAACTAGACCGCCAAGATGGGGGTCTGGAGCTGGAACTGGAAAATCTTCGTGCCAGCTTATCTGATGCAAGGAAGCGGGAGAATGAGTTTGTCCAGAAAGAGGCAGCTAGTAGAAAGACAATCCGCGAGCTCCGCCATCAAGTCGACCAACTTGACCGCGAGCTGCTTGATAGTAAGAACGCTGCTGCACTCCAGTCGCCCCCAATGGGAGGCTCGCCCCGTTCGGGTAGGAAGTCCGAGGTCGAAGACCTCAGACGGCAAATTAGTGCCTGTCAAGAGCAAATCCGGGAATACCGGTCCAAGGTCAAGACCATGGAGCGAAAGAACGGCGACCAGAAGGCTGCATACGAGCAACTTGAGATCGAGAAATCTCTGCTGGATCAGGAAATCGCTGAAATCAGGGAAACAAATGAGGCCATGGTCCGCAAGAATTTTGAAGTTGGTGGTACAGTCGGTGAACTCAGGAAGCGAATCCATACCTTGGAAAGGGAATTGCATAGTGCTAAGCTGGATCAACACCTCAAGAATTCCGAGGACACCAGAACCGCCCAGCAGCAGATTGCAGAGGAGCGGCAAGAGCTTCATGAACATATCAAGACTGCAACACTGGAGATTGAGCAACTGCAAGCCCAGATGAACGCTCGGGACGAAGAGATACGTCTCCGCCGAAAGAAGGAGAAGGAACTCGACGCGCAAGTGCGGAACCTACGAAAGGAAAAGAGTCAACTTGACTCTCTTTCTCAGGGAACCGCAGAGGACTTGAAGAAAATCACTCGGCGCTACCAAAAGGCCGTCGAGAAGACTGCCCAGCTACAGGCTGCATGGGATGAGGAGCGCAGGGCCATCAAGCAGCGTGTGCGGTTCTCCGAAAGCACTAGCAGGCGTGACACCGCACGGACGGAAGCCGACGCCAAAGCCCTCGAAAGCCAGATTGGGCAGGCGGAGGTACGACACAGAGCCGAAATCAAGGGTCTGGCCAAGCAGATCCGCTATCTCCGGGCCAAGGTTGCCCGAGAAGCTGGATTTAGGGCGGATCTGTCGTTCAGCAAGAATTTCTTCCTGATGCAAATCAATCTCTACAGTGCATGGTAAGTGAATAGACGGATGTGTCAGATAGAACAACCCAACAACCCTCAAGGATCATGTCCGCTGATAGGTTATATTACAGCAACGAGGCAAATATGCAGTTGATTGAGCAGATGGGCATTTTCCCTGACCGCTATATACGCGAGAAGAGACCCTCACTTCGTTCGGTGGTGCATACTCTCATTGCGGGGATCCGGATGAGGTTAGTCCTGAAACCCCCCCCCCCCCCCCATCTCCCTCCCCTTGTTTCTACTAGATGGTGGTAGTGGTGCTAACCTAAGTGAATAGTAAACTTCAACGCAGTTGGGCAGAGAGCAAGGAACTGAAAACCTCGTTGGCTAAATCACTGGAGCTAACCAGACGAGATGCTGCGGCGGCTGCGGCTGGCGGAGCATAGTGAAGGGTGAAGAGGAAAAAAAGGAAGGAGAAGGCGTTTAGGTCTGTCTAGGTTTTTAATGAAATTTACCCTTGCGTGACTCTTTTTTTTTTATATTTTTTTATTATTTATTTATTGGTTATGGAAAATACTTGACGAGTTTGTAAAAATAACTGTTATGTCTTTTTAGGGGTGTTTGAGTACGGTTTTTTTTTTCACTTTTATTTTTTTTTCCTCCTTTGCGTTTTACCCTCATCTCCTTATATTATTTGGACGGGGCGTATTTTTGTACAGTAAGTGATTGGGAATTGTTACTGCTATCCCCAGACTGAGGTTTTTTCTTCTATTCCCCAGATGCGATTACAGAAAAGAGAAAAGAGAAGAAAGAGAAGAAAGAGGGAAATGATATCAATTACTACTTATTATTACTTACTGCTCGATGGTCCAATTGACGAGGGAATTGAGGCACTTTATGAGGTTTTTCCGTTCCTCCATCTCGTTGCTGTAACCGTCTGCCTGGTGGTAATACGTCTCGACTATCTTGATCGTCGAGTAATAGGCCGAATACCTACAACAATTATCAGAAAAACTGCATGAACACCGGGGGTTGGAAGCAGAAAGCAGAAACTCACATCAACGCCCTACACCTCTCCCCCCTACTCCACCCCTCCCCCTCCCCAGCAGCAACAACAAGCTCCCTAACCCCCCCACAAAGGACCTCATCCCCCCACACGGCCCTCTCAAAGTCCACCACCCCGCTCACCTCCCCGCTCGCCGCATCCACCAGCACGCTCCCATCGCCGAAATCCAGCACCGCCAGCCGAGGCACCGCAACCTCGTCCAGCACGGGAGCCCACCGGTCCCACGCCGCGCGCAGCGCCTCGTACGGCAGCAGCACCTGCATCTCCTCCCCGTCGCGCAGCACCGCCTCGCACAGCGCGCCGAAGCACTCCCGCCACGTCCCGTACCTCGGCGCCGTGGGCACCGCCCTCCCGAAGCTACCCTCCGGGGACGGTGGTGACGGCGGCGGTGTGCGCGAGAGCTGCTGCTGCAGCGCCCTGACCCGGCGGTCGACGAGGGCGGATGCGGACGGGGAGAGAGTGCTGCGGAGGGCGGGCAGCGGCGTCCCCGGGAGTGCGCTCATGAGGATGTAGGGCGCATCGAGGAGCGTGCGGGTGTCATCGTAGGCAATGAGTGCTGCGGTGGGGAGGCTGGGGTTCGTGGCGCGGAGGTGCTGTAGAATGCTAGCCTCGGCGGAGAGGATGGAGGTCTCGTAGCGCAGGGGACGGTGCGTGGGCGGTGGGCCGAGCTTGAGGATGTAGGTGGTGCCGCCGGCGCCGGCGCCGAGGGTGAGGGCGTAGGTGCTGTTGCGGTTGGAGGAGGGGAGGGGGGTAATGGTCGTGAGTGGGAGGAGGTTGCCGGGGAGGGCGGTGTCAATGATTTTTTGGACCTCCGAGTGTGGGCCGGAGGTGGCGGCGGCGGCGGTGGTGGTGGTGGTGACGCTGTGGACCATTGTGACGACGGAGTGGGGGGGAGGGAGGGCTACATCGATATGGAAGAGAAGGAGGAGGGGGTATTTGTATTTATAATTTTTATTTGTAGATGGGTGTGTTTTTTTTTTATTTACAGGCAGCTCTCAATTAAATCAATTGTCTGTCAAGCCCGTTCGTTCAAATGATATTGAGCAGAGAGGTCGGTGATGTTTAGTAAATGCTGAGTGAGAAAGGAGATGATTATAATTATAATTATAATAAAACACCCCTTCCTTACCTCCTTTTCCCTCTTTCCTATTTACTGTATGTGCCAAAGAGCCAAAGGGCAGATAAAAGTACATGTATGTAGCTAGCTACAGAGCGAGAAGAAGGACCGGAAATGAAAGGGCCCCAATTACCCCAAGCCAGTCCAATCAATGCATCCGGATCGAAGCGAACAAGCGAACAAGCGAATAATAGATATAATAAAAAAATAAAAATAAAAATAAAAATAAACCCCCCCCCAGTCCCAGCTTCTCTTGCCTATGGTAGCTATCACCATTGCAGCTTAGCTCTCCCCCCCGGGCAGTCGCGCCAGCTGCAACGTTGCACGAGAGCTCGCCAAACTCGCTAAATCGGTGGTTCGGGCCAGACCGAATCGGGAACATTTTGGCGAAGTCGCTCAAGTCATGGATTAAACTTTTTGTTGTTAGGTGGGGCCCCCAGGGTCAATGGGCGGGTGATATGCGGGGGTGATTATTGATATTTTCCCTTTATTGTTATTATTATTACTATTATCTTGGCTCTATTGGGTACATAATTATGTAGGCTTGTAGCTACAATGTATGAGCTATGATGATTGTGGTAATGATAACGATGCCTGGCTGGACGACGGACCGCCCCCACCACATGCAACGTGCAAATGCGCAAATGTGCAATGTAGCTGTTTTGTCTTTATATTGTCAGTCAGTCAGTCAATCAGTCAGTCTGTCAGTCAGTCTGTCTGTCTGTCTGTGCCTGTCATGTCATGTCAGGCATCCTGTAATGTAAATATAAATGACTATGAGTCTGTGACAGTTTTGGGGGGGAGGAGGGGAAGGGGGTAGGGTGAGAATTAAAGGCACTCTGCTCCTTTCGAAACTTTGTAATCCGCCGTTATTTTGTGTTTTGTTTTTTAAAAGAAAAAATGGGCTAGGTAGTATGTTACACATCATTCCTCCCCGTTATTGCTCCCGTCACGATCACGATCCTCTGTATCCTTCTGGGGGAGAGGTGGTGGTGGTGGAGGAGGGGGGGGGAGAACCTTCGTTCGTTTTTACCGCCGATGTTTCTGTAGGAGGAGCCTGAGCAGCAGCTGGTCCTTGTGCCTCTTTACCACTCCCTGCCTTCTCGCCCCTGCCACTCTTCTGCTCTTGCTGCTGCTGTTGGTGCGCAACCTGGAGATTATACTTCCCCAGCCTCTCAAAGTCCCTCACGACGCTCATCCCACAGACATTCTGCCCACCGTTAGCCCTTTCCTTCACTTTCCTTCTCTTCTCCTTCCCAGCCCAGCCCAGCCCTACCCACACAGTACCCACACACACACACAGAAAGAAAAAGAAGACACATACCTTAAAGACATCGACCAGCACCAGCACATCATATCCTGTGAGGTCAACCTTATGCGCCGGCCCCACAATGTCCGCCACCGTCTTGATGATCTCGTCCCTGCCCATGACGCTATGGTTGCGCGAGGTCGGCCGAATCGCATACTAAACACCATCATGTTTCAGCAAGCGAGTAAATCGGGCCCCCTCCCCTCCCACCCCACCCCCGAAGAGGGAGGAAGGGGGGGGGGGGGGGGTGTATAGGCACAATTGAATTAGGACGGAATGGGACATGGCAGAAGGAAGACAAACCTTAACCCCCGTCTGCCCCTCATGAAACCACGGCTTTAGTACCTCCCTCGCCACCTCCGCCAGCCCCTCCAGCGTTGCCTTCCCCGTCCGTGTCACGGGAGTCAGCCGGTGCGTCCACATGCTCCTTGTCTGAACCGTTCCCGAGAGCAGCGCGTGCACGAGCTCGGTCGGCACCGTGGGCGCCTTTGTGCGGAAGAACACCACTGCCCTCCATCTCCCTCGTCAGCCGACCAGCCAGTCATTCACTCATTTATTCATCCATTCACTACTACAGATGGGCTTGAAGGGTGGGGACAAACCGCAGGCAAGATCAAGCTTAACATTAACAAAGAGTCTCTTATCCTCCTCTTCCTCCCCAGCGCCACCACCGCCGCCGCCGCCGCCGCTGCCTTTCTTCCCCCTGTGCGCCTTAAGCCCCGAGATCTCGCGCTGGATTGCGGCCTCAATGTCCTCCTCCTCGTCCTCCTCGTCCTCCCCTCCCTCCTTCTCCTCCTCCTCCTCCTCGCCAGGTGGATCGATCCCATATAGCTCCTTCGCGCACTAGTTCCCCCCATCACAACCACCACCACCACCTCCGGTCAGCCTCCTCCTCCTCCTCCTCCTCCCCCAAGAGGGGTGGGGAAACAAAAAACAAAACACACACACCTTCTCCAGCATCCCATACATCTCGCCCACACATTTTGGCTCTCTCCCGCGCTCGCACGTCGCAAAAATGCCCTGGATGCCCGCGTCGATTCCCGTGACGGACTGGAAGTTCTTTGATGCTTTCGACCAGTAGTTTTTGGTCTATCACCCCTCCTCCTCCTCCTCCTCCGGTTGTTTTAGCTGCATGTTGGTTGATCCCCGGGGCAATGAGGGGGTGGAGGGGGTCTTGCCTTGTTCTTCTTATTGGACTCGGAGTCGTTGTGCCGGCTTCTGCGCTTTTTGCTTTCGGACATCTTTTTTTTTTTTGGTTGTTTGGGTGAGGTTGATTGAGGAGGAAGAGGTTTGGGGTGTGGTTGGTTGGTTGACTGGAGGGGTCGGGAAATGAACAGTGAGGACCTATGACGCACGCTCCGCCGCCACCGAACGAAACGAAGTATGGATGTGGGGAATCAATTGACCAGAGTATTAATTACCACACAGGTAGGTGAAACATGCAGATTATAAAAAAAAAACACCACAGCCGTCGTCGGAGTGTAGGTGGGTGGCGAAAAAGAGAAGAAAATGTTAGGCTCGACCCCGGGTTTGAACCGGGGACCTCTCGCATATTAACTTAGGGTGTGACCCTAAGCGAGAATCATACCACTAGACCAGCCGAGCTTGCTAGCAGTTGCAACCGTCTCATTCTTATTCGCATTAATTTTTACCTTTAAGTGAGTCAGATTAGCCCTTACACAGTGAAAAGAGACTATTTCACGTCGAAAAATGCTTGTTTTTCCGTTTCTGGAGCTTTCTGCAGTCAATTGATCTGGCTTATCAGAAAAAGGATAAATCGAGTGAGCGTTCATGACCAATTTCATATCTTGACATCACGTCTTGGCACAAGCCCTCAACAAGTATATATGAAAAGAAGGAAAGTACGCCTAGTATTCAAATGGTATAGTAATTAAACAACGCGAGAAGAGTGACTATTAATCCCAAACTCCAATAACAACAGCACTTGCCCCTCTCCCACTTTCAGTCGATTTCGGAGGGTTTGTTGTGTCCCCATGTGGTGTCGTTCTTCAAAACCACTTCCCAGTGATACCTATATGTAGTACAGTAGAAGAGGCTGTTAGCAACCACTGATCAAATGAAGTAAAGTAGGGGAAGCGAAAATGCAAAAAAAACTGCCCTGGTCAAACTTACTCCCAAGGATAGCTTTCTTCTTTTGCTGGTTGACGTATTTACCCACGTCGTCTGCGAAACTGGCAGATGTCTCTCCAAGCTTATCCATGCTGTCACCTACGAGATTCAGCTTCTCGGTGCGCTCCTGGATCGACCGGCTCATGCTTGCGAATATGCCCTCCTCTTGTCTGCCGGAGCCGCTGGCTTGGTTACTGGCACGGGCATCGAGGCGCGCTTGCTTCTCTTCGGCACGCATCTGTTCGATCATTCTTTTGGACATGGGGCGATCGGGGCCTCCGACTATGATACCTTGTTAGCGACCGAGTAAATATTGTCATGATGTAAAGAAATCACTTACTCAAGAGATCAAGGTCTGCGGGCGTGACATGCTGTGTCCCAGAGATCCACTGGAAGTTTGAAATCGTTGGACGAGATGGGACTGGGGCTTCGGGGTTGTAAAGCACATCGTTCGGCAGGTGGTCGCTGTAAGTTTTTTATCGTTAGGCCTAGGTTTGGGTGGGGGACTTTCGGGTGGGAAATACTAACAGCTTCTGGCCTTTGCCCCACATATAGAGCAGCATACACTCCGCTTGTGAAGTCCACCCGAAGATGTACCCAGAATCAAGAAGGACCGTATCCGCTAGTCGTGACTGGTCATAGAAATCACTCAGCCTAACCTCACCGATTTCCTTTAACCCAGGAATCGAGAAGCTCTTCACAACACCGGTACTCATTACACAACTCAAACATATACCGTGGGTGTCAAGCTCTGCTACAACAGCACTCAAGCATGAATACTCGTCCCAGCCTTTGTGGGCTCCCTTAGCTGTTGGTGGCTTGAATATTCTAGCTTCTGATTTTGTGACAGCCACTACTGTGCCAGGAACTTTAATTCCTTCGCGCAGACTTGCAACTGCCTGTTGAGAAGCATACGCACGTTTCCCAGAGTCAGAGTTGATAGGTACTATCGAAACAACAGATCCGTCCATATGGGTCATTCCCACAAAATTGCAAGCGAAACCTTGGCCCTGTGGGAGGATTTTGAACGTTGCAATTCGGCCATGGGTAGTTCCTACGAAAAGTGCAATGCTCGAAAATTCTGGAATTTGGTTGTTAGACAAGCAAAATATGGAGTCATTGAAAGATCACCTACCATCACCCTCCAGTGTGAGAACTCCAAACTCTAAGCACGTTGCCTTCTCTCCATCGATACTATGATCTCGGCTCTTTCTAAAGCTAGCCCTTTTGCTCTCTTTTGTCAAAGAGTTGAGGCTTCCGTGGAAGATTACGGCGGGTCCCTATAGATAGAGCTAGGGTGAGTATTGGTTGGTCCAGACGGTTAAGTAATTTAACTAGCATACCCTCAGATCCAGCACACTGACATGTCCAGTCTGGTATGCCACTGCCACGAACCCAATATCGCTGCATTTCAGTTTTAAGATGGATCCGCAGTGCTGCTCCAGGGTGCAAAGCGGTAGCAGGCCCTCTCGAACACTGGGGTCTGTCCTCGTTTGGACATTTCTGATCCCTTCCACGACTGAACCTACTTCAGTCCTGCTCGCCGACTGCAAAGACTCATCTTCTTTGGTGCGCCCAAATCCCTTGTTTATTCCCCATCTATAAATAATCACTTCGCCGGTTTCCATCCCAACAGCCATCTCCCCGGTCGCGCCGGCCATAGAAACACACTCGATCTTCAAGTCAACGCCCCTCTGCAGTACCTGCCCTACATCCACTTCCATCACATCTCCATTTTCAATCTCATCCCCAAGGCCCAGGTCCCATATTTTGACCGTCCCATCAGTATGTGCGGTTTGCACAACCGTGCGATTTTCATACCTCCTAAGAGGTTTTGGGTGCTCGATCCCACCGACTACCATCTCTTTGGGCCTGTCACGTTTCTCTATCATTCCGAGCCACCGCTGGCGGTTGATAGCTGATAGGTTTGCATATGTAACAAACGGATGGCACAATAACAGCGATGGGTGAAGGATTGTGGCTGGTGATAACGGCTGGCCATCAGGAAAACGCAAGGTTGTCAATTCTCCGGACGAGAGCAAGCCAATAATGGCCATAGGGTCATGGGACCCAGCGTAGTGGGGGCTTGTACGAGGAATGAGGCAAAAGTCGACTACATCCACATCGATAGGTGTCGGGAGACAACGCTGGCGCTTAGGAGAGGCAAAATAATCGGATATAACTTGATACGACGAGGTGATCATATTGGGTGTCACCCCCAGGTCCCACAAAGTCATGCCCTTCACAGGCATTGAGGACTGGTTACCACCGGCTATGAGTATGCTAGTTTCATCAGGGTTATTCGTAGAGCACCAGGCGACTTTGAACAAAGGTTGTCTGATAGAAACTACATCGCCATCACCGCCGGCACCAAACATATCTGCGCTTGGCGGTGTGCCGGGTAGATGAACGTATGAATCTGTGGTAGTTCTTGACTGCACGATTCTGCCATCTTTTGGATCCCAGATAACTAAACATGAATCATCATGAGTTGTGCAGACAAATGTCCCCGTAGGATGCCAAAAAGCCTCGACAACGTTGGGCCGGCGTAGGCTGTATATAGTAGCCCGCTCTGTATCCGCCCCTGGAGCTCCAGGATGCAGCTCGAACTGAAGATAATGCAGCGCCTTCTCTTGTTTCATGGAAAAGATAACAGTACCTTCCAGATACCCGATTAAAAGAGTTCCAATATCACGAGGGTGTAGAGCTAATGATACAACTGGAAGGAACTTTGATTTCGGCGATCTCTCCCTCCAGAGATTTGGTATCCTAAATGGAGACAAAAGCTCCCTGTCAAGGTCATAAGTCACAACATCGCCATTTTCCAACCCTAGAAATACCCAGTCTAGAGACGGGTCGGTTAAGACTGAGGTAACAGCTCCTGGCGGGGAATATCTGACCCCCTCGGCACCTGGGTCCCTCATATCATAGACAGACAGTTCACTCCGATTGTCGACAACCACGACCTTTGAGTCACATAGCTTCAGGAACTTGACACTCGACTTTCGGTGCAGTGTGAAGGTGACATGAACTCGTTTTTGGCCAAAGACATGTATTTCCCCCGGCGAGGACGTCGTTTCGTTCGTTCCGACAGCAAAAAGAGACTGTATGGGGTCGTACGCAAGTGCCGATATTGAGGACCTGATACCATATTTTGCGACCTATGGGGCGCGCCTATATCAGCAGAGGCTTAACTCAGTCGGGTTAGAAAGGGGAGCCGAACCTCGTCGATAACAAATAGGTCTGGAGCTGCAAGACCTCCGGTGAAATCCCGCTGGATACCGGCTTGTTTAGATCGTAGGAACTCCATTGCTGATAGTAAAACACGTTCTCAGTGGTTTAAGCACTTAAGGAAACGACTTGAGTTGGAGGGTCGTGGGGTTCGTTCCAAGCCTTGGCGGTGACGTACTACTAAGTACTTGGGCGCTTCGCGCTACTTAGTCACGTGATAGATATAGTTGGTCAGGGTTGGGTTTACAAGGGCACGTGACCGAATCAGGAAGTATGATCGAGTTCACTGGCACTGGTTATTGGCCTGAACATGCAAAGACAAATCTATCTCCTCCATGGTATTGACAGTAAAGCGCTATTTGAGCGGTCAATCTGTCTACACATGCGGTTTTCTTTTGTCAATCCTAATGCCGTAACCTTCTTCGGCTTCTAGCTGCATAGTGTATCCCTACAACAAAAAGCACTGGATCCACCTCTCGATTAGCTTCTTATAGAGGAATGGGCAGCCACTATATGACGCCTATCCCGATCACCAGAAAAAAAAACATTTCGGATACCCGAGTGATAGTGGGTGATTCTAATTACAGCTTCACTTCATCAACCACCAACGCGCAACGCTTAATTACATGTAGTAGTGCCCAGAGAGTAGCACATATCTCAGCTTAAATACATGTATACATGTACCTATACCATGTATTAACTTCTGTTTGAACTGAGCCAAACCACCTCACTAAGTCACATCCGGACCTAGGTCAGCCATAAGTTAGTCAGCTATCTATTTTAAGCGTTAGAGCCTTGTGCTTAGAGAGAGGCGCTGCGGCCTACATGTATTATAAAACCACCATATCATTTGTAACTTCAGGGTCGAACCAATCAACCACCAGAGTAGAGACATGCACGTGTAGTAAACCAAAGGATTCTAACATATGAAGCCGCAAAATGAAACGCGGAAGTAATCTCCCAACAAGGCCTGGTAGAGATTTTCGAGGTTGTGACTATGTAAACACTCACGTCTAGGATTTATTACATGACCCCGCCAAACTGCTAGATGTATTTGCAGGAAACCTTTAGACAGGTGTTTCGGAAGAAACAGGCGGTTTCGATGGCCTTCTTAGAAACAAACTCTACATAAAAGTATTGGACCAAACCCGTCAAACAAAATGATTTAAACGCCGTATGAAAGAAGGGTGGGTATATAATTCAGCCCTGATAAGAAAATATAATAGATAGACCCCGCAAAAGACAAGAAGGAAAAGAAAAAAAAAAGGGCCCCCAACCAGACCGATAATAGGAAGCTGGTCTATTTTTATGATGCTACAAAACATACCAAAAGACCAGAAAATTCATACCAAACAAGCCTTTTCCAAACGAATTACCTAAATCTACCCAAACTAAAGCATCATACGCATTTCATGAAGACATGCCTCATTAGACTAGTGGATGGACAGATGAGCCTTGATGCGAAAAGCAATCAGGCAACAGCATGCGTAGCTGCGGTATGACTCCCAGAAGCTTCGCCAGGCTTGCCAGAAGTTGGGGCATCATCTATCATGGCATCATCGTCTTCATCACCGCCTTCCTCCTCTTCGTCCTCTTCGCCGCTGCTCTCAGCCTCGAGATCCTCAGAGCCATCGTCGGAAATTTCATCGATGTCCTTTCCGGTAACGACAGGGCCTGCAGTGTCCTCGGCACCGCCCATCTCAACGTCCATCTCGTCAGCAGCTTCGCCAACCTCGCCAACCTCGCCTTCAATTTCGACCTCATCTTCCTCGGCGCCATAGGTATCGGCATCATCCTCAGCCTCATCAGCTTCGGGCTGGTCTGGGGGGAATTCTGGGGGAGCAGAGTCCTCGGAATCCCTAAAAAAAAAGATAGCGACTCTTGTTAGTATCTTGGACGAATTTTTCAAGAATGATTAAGAGGAAAACTAACCACTTGATGGCGAATCTAGTGACCCTGGGCTTCTCCTCCAAAAGCTTCCTGACGATTCTATCGATTTGAACTTGCTTGGGCGGCTCATTAATCAACTCCTCTGAGTCGTATTCGTTGCTGACATAGTACCCAACACGAACGAACTCACGACCGTCGTAAGAACAAGTGAGGAGCACAACAGTAACCCCGAGAATCTCGGAGCTGGGGAGCTTGGCGAAATTGGGGGGCTCGGCCTCAAAGACGAACTTGTTGACGCCAACTGGGATTGGGCCAACTAGGAGCGAATCGAGCTCCTGGTCATGTTCGGTCCTGTGACACACAGGCATTGTAAGCTTTGGAGGAAATCAACATGAAGTATATACGTAGGGTAGCTTACGAGTTGGCAGATCCAACGTAAGTGAGCTTCCACTCAAGATCTGGTTAAAAGAAATGTATCAGTAAGGGCGGAGATATAGATGAGTTGATTTAGTCTAATAGCGCGGAGAAAATTTTTACCTTTTGTAAGACTCTCAAGACACTCAAAAGTAATCTCGAATTGATACTTATCGGTGGCCTTAGCAGGGTTGTTGAGCACGTTGACTCCAAGAAGCGATACGACAGACATGGTGAATTAGCTGTTCGCGGGGTAAATTTTATGGTAGTGGTGATGATGATGGGGTAGATCGATCCAAAGTGCCTTGGGTAGGTGAGGAAGGATGAGAGTAGGAAGGAGAAGGAGGGAGGGGGAGGAGGGATGTGGGGGAGGGGACAAGACACAGGACAGAATGCTATTTGAAGGGAAGGGGGAGAAACAGAAACGGCCAGGCAGACGAATCGCGCAAATGTTTTGATTCACGCGTTGGCGCAAAAGCAGGGGGGGGTTGCCCCACTAAACGTTACGTTAGATCCTCTCCTGCAAATCAACGGAGGGTCCCTCGCCAAAATATGCATGCATGCATACATGTACCGCCGAAGCTTCTACTCTATCGATGAATTACATGCTCATTGGTTTTGGAGAGTAAAGCGCGTATCAACTCATAAAAAAAAATCGCCAAATCTTCGGCAGGGAAAGCTAGGGGGGAAGCATGTATGTATTTACAACGCTTCCTGAGCCCTTAAATCTACTACAACCTTACTCGGGGCAGGTAAAAGTTTTGGTTCACCAATGGGTGTGCATACTAGGCGAGAACTACTGCAAAAAAAGACCAGAGACAAAACCTGCATTGTCCGGTACTATTTACCTGCCCCGAGTACTACGATGACCATTTCTGTTCTGCTCCGTAGTATTCTTTAGTGCGTTCTCCAAGTAAAAAACGTTCCTGCAGGAAAAAGGCCCGTCTCCATATCCCTAGAATAAAATCCAGAAAAAGCGCTAGCAGCCGCTAGTCTGAGAATAAACAACCCCCTCCGCAAAACCTGTAGGAAGTCGAGAGGTTTCATCGGTTTTGACCGGTCCTGTTTGTCCGATCTCTCCAGTTAATGCAAATCTCCTAGATCCCGATTTCAGATCCTTCATCAATGCTAGGACCCGGATACCTATCCTACGAGCCCGGTTACAGATTTACGCCTAATGAACAGGTATATATAAGTTCTATAGATATACTAAACAGGATATTGAATTCGTAACAGTAGCGAAGGAGCTCCTCTTTAGTGTTGATGAGGACGATAGACACCTATCTATGCCAAACCGGCCCCGCCTCGTGCCTACCCTAACGTATGTACTAGGACATAAATCTTGGTAGATTACATGTTTAGCGACCCAAACCAACTACTAAATACTTTAACGCCCGATCGGATATTCCTATAAGCCTTAGTCAAAAGTTAGTCTAATAAAGACCTTATATATTCCTCAAATCACTCCTGAAAATTCTTGAATAAGGTCTTTATTAGACTAACTTTTCACTAAGCCTTTTTTAAGGCTGAAATCAGGCCCATAGGAATATCCGATCGGGCGTTAAAGTATGTACTTCTACATATTTGTAGCCACCAACGCCTTACAGAGCAGCCGAGCTCTCACGGAATTGTTACTCTGGGGGACTACCCACCAGCCACAGTCATAGTCCTAACACACAGATGGATTAGGCAACCCAAACGTGAGAAGTGAGGTCATGATATAAGCCTCTTATTGATCATTTCTTCATGAGCAATGGTAGATATAATACAAGCCAGTATCTAGACAGAATCGGGGTGGAGGAGCTCACCATTTTTCAACAATGAGAAAGTGAGGCTCCTTGGCCCCAACCTTGGGGTCTGGCAATCGCTAGAACGATCGCTAAGAGAGGACTACAATGCTGAGGTGAAATTGAAGTGGTATCTTAGATTGACTGCGGTAGTGACGCAGCCGTTTCTCGGTATGATCTCTGGTAGTATTGTGGGTTTGCAAAATTAACCGGACGCTCACGTTGCAACCATGCAAATGGGCTACAATAACCAAATTTTCAAATTGCTTCAATTGAGTCCACATTGGGATATATGATAGTATGAGTATATAGAACAACAAAGATGAAATCTCATACATTTATCTGTTTTGGTTGTGGTGTAGTCGATGTTGAAGTTGCTTTCCCATACAAAATTTGGTTGCAACGCGGTGTCCGGTTAATTTTGCAAACTAGCAATACTACATCTAGATTGGAGTAAATTCGGTATTATTACAACTGTAAAAAATGTAGAATCACTAATAGTGTGAGTTAGTTGCAGTTTCCCTATGGTAAATAATTTCATTAAGGACTTCCGAAGAAGAAAAGAAAGAAAGACGTTAAAGACGAAGAGAATGGCAGGCGTGTTTCGGCTTCCATGAACATGCAGAACCCTAGGGAAGGCGTCTACGCAGATACTATTGATTTATCTCATATTCGAGACAAATTCCCAGAAGCATAAATCTACGGGAATCTAATCTTGAGTTGTCGGCACAGCGACACATTAATCAATTGATCATTTTAGTATTAGCTACCGGAACCCGCAGAGCAATTATTGACTTGCATGACGTTGAATTAAGCAATTCCCTCCAACCAGGATCTTGATATAAAATACCTGCCAAGGACTCTCAACATCCAAGCTCCAATCCCCACCATCACCACCGACATCACAGTCACACACACACATCCGCCGCAATGGTAAAGAAGAACCACAACAACCACTCCAAAGGCAAAGACAGGTACCGCAGCAATCCTCGTGGCGGCAAGAGAGGCGAAGATGGCGAACCGCTTCCAAAACCGCCATTCAAAGGTTAACTTACCCCCACCTCAATTTCCCCCGGCGCCAAATCCCATGTCGGAAGGAAAGAGACGCTGACAATAAGATACATAGCCGCCGCATGGGACTTGGGCCACTGTGACCCCGAGCGCTGCTCTGGTAAGAAGCTGATCCGACAAGGCCTCATGCGGGATCTCCCTATCGGCCGCAAGTTCAGCGGCGTAATCATCACGTTCGTCTCCCCCTCCTTACCTCTCCCCCACCCACTTATTGACGCTCCTCTTTCTCACAGCCCCAACGGTAAAGGCCCCGTCTCTAAAGCCGACAGAGCCCTGCTCGAGGAGTTTGGCGCAGCCGTCGTCGAATGCTCCTGGGCGCGCCTCGACGAAGTCCCATTCTCGAAGATCGGGGGCCGCTGCGAGCGCCTGCTGCCATACCTCGTCGCCGCAAACTCTGTGAACTACGGGAAGCCGTGGCGGCTCAACTGTGCGGAGGCGCTGGCGGCAAGTTTTGCGATCATGGGACATGCGGATTGGGCGGTTGAGATACTGCGGCCGTTTCCGTATGGTGAAGAGTTCATGCGCATGAATGGGGAGCTGCTGGACAAGTATGCAGAGTGTGAGGATGCGGAGGCGGTGGGCAGGTGTCAGGAGGAGTGGCTGAGTAAGTTGGAGCGGGAATGGGAGGAGAGTAGGAAGAGCAAAGATGCAGATCTGGAGGGGTGGGGTGGGGGAAATCTGAATAAGACACCTGCCGTGAGAAAGGACGACAGCGACGAAGAGGATGATGAGGAGGGGGAGGAGGAAGAGGAGGAAGAGGGGGAAGACTACCAGAAGGCGAGCGGACGCAACGTCGACATGCCCCCGTCCGATGACGACGATGAAGACGAGTACCAGGAGTACCTCCGCCAGAAGGTCCTCGCCTCAAAGACCTTCGCAAACCCTGTGCCCACGAAGCCTCCAGCAAAGCAGCACACAGAAGACACCCACGCCCATACACACTCTGAAAGTGACGAAGAGTACGGGAGTGACCAAGACGGCCACGGCAGTATCTATGATGCTGCTCCGGTGGTGACCGAAGAGGAATTGGGTCCTTCGATAATTAGATCGTCGAGTAGTAGGCCTGATGAGCTGACGGCGGTGTTCTCAAGAATCGTCGTATCGGCGCCAAAGAGAGGATTGGGTTCATAGGGCTCTTGTAAATATTTTTATATAGTAACTGTTGGAGTTTTTGTTTCTTTTGATTTTGTTTCCTTGTCCTCGAGATTTGTGGGCGGGGCCAGTTGTTTGCAGATACCGAAAGCAACTGAAAGCCGGGCCTATTGAAGTAAAAAAAAAAAAATATGTAGGGGTGTATCTGGAGGGACGCCAGTATGGGGTCTGTACAAGCCTTATTATACCTTGGGCGACGAAAAAACTACAATCCGTTCAGGTTGTAATTCGGCGTTCCAAACAGCCAGAGTCCTTCTACTACCTAGGTATATATCCACAGTTCTCGAACCACCATCGCTACCGTTCCCGGCTTTTAAGGCCCTTGGCCCCAGCCGTACTCAAGCCAGTTGATTTTTTGACCTAGCAAGACTTGGGGCGTACGGGGAGTACATGCCAAGGTCGACTCATCGCATTTGCTAAAGTGCTGATGGGAGTAAAGAGTGTAGCTGCTTACATTGGTATTTTATTGCGGGCACTATCAAAGCAGTCCTTGCGGAAAGCCAAGCCGAGTGACAATTCATGAAGCACACAAACACACAACATAACACACAGGAATGAAGACCCAAAGCATGAAAAACCGCAGCTAAAAAGCTGTACTGTAAAATTAATAGTATATAGGCCCCCCACTTTATCTATTCCCTCATCAATCATTACCAGTTTTTCCCAGTCTACTACTTCAAAAATGCGTCCCCACCCCTCTCCACAATCGCCGCACTCCTCTTTGCATCAATGAATAGGCTCTCGCACTCGTCCACGTCCGCGACCTCAATTCTCGCCCTCCCCGCCACACGGCTCAATATCATCGCGGGCGTCAGCAGCTGCAGTGCATACCTCAGACTTGTGCCCACACCTCTCTCTGCCAGCTTATCGATGGCCGCGTCTTCGACGTCCAGGCCCTCCGTCTTCGCACGGATGCGTACGATGGTACGGATATCTGTGAGGTCGTATGGGTAGGTAGGGACAATGAGGAGACGGCCGAGAAGATCGGTGGGGACACCGTGAGCAGACTCAATGTCAGATGTGCCACGAATGGTGCAGACGCCGCGGTTGGAGGCGAGGATGACGATGGGTGCGATCTTGGACTCTAGAGCACGGTTGAGGTAGGTGAAACACTCGATGTCGAGCATATGGACTTCGTCGATGAAGAGAACACCCGGGACGAGCTCGGCGACGCCTTGGTCAATGTATTTCTCGACTACTTTGTTTATCTCGGCACGAAGCTTATCGGTGATTTCAGTCTTTTTGGGTTTCATGAGTTGACCCATCATTGACATGATATCCTGACCGCCCTGTGTATGCATATCTGGTTAGTGAGGGCTTGGGAGATTAGAGGCGGGGCGGGGGTGGGAGGCGCACTTGAGGCCGTGCGTTGGCGACATCGAGGTCATGTAGTGTCACGTCCTGCACAATCTCCTTCTTCTTGTGGACCTCTCCCTTTGGGATTGGCACATACTCCTCTGCCTCCAGATCAAACTCAGTCGCGTAAGCGTCACTCCTGCCCACCCGCTTCACTGCACCGGTATTGGCCTCAATGTAGATGACGTCGCCGACAGCAACTCGCTCCTTCTGAATGCTCTCGTATATGCTAGGATCCAACCGCAGCTTCTTAGTCCCCTTCCCGCTCTTGAGACCGACAATAACATGCGAGATTGTCTTCCCATATCCACCCAGGGGGTTCTCAGCTTCCTCGGGTGTCAGATCGGTTACTTCGCCTTCATAGACTTCTTTTGTTTCCTTGACCCGTAGACCTGCGTGGATGAAGTTAGACAAATTTCACTTATTTGTTATCGTACCGGGGGGGATGAGGTAGCAACCAATAGCCCGTCGAAAGTTCTCCATTAGCGCCTCCGTCTTCTTGACCTCAGCAGAGTAAATTTCGCTCCCCACAATTGGACGAAATGGCACCTTCGTACCCAGCTCTTGCGAAATTGCGAGCGCAAGCGCAGTCTTCCCCGTTCCGGGGCCGCCGGCGAGGAGTACGGCACGCCCGGACATCTTCTTGGCCTTGATTAAGTCTACGACGATTCCGCATGCCTTTGATGATAATATTAGCAAACCATCAAAGAGCTGGATGCAGGCGAGCTACTGACCTCACGAGCAGCCTCTTGTCCCACAAAGCCAGCAGAGGACTTCTCCGCCGTGCCATCAGCACGCAGCCCTAGGCCCTTAATATGCGTATGGGCAGCAGTCCTGTTCTCGCGAGGACTTCCGGACTTGACTTCGCTAATTGTCACCATTGCTCTTTCTTCTACTTTGTTGCTTTGTTTGAGATGTGCTGTGTATTATTATTATCAAATGTGGGATGTTGAAATGTGTAATATGAAGAGGGGAGGACTTTGAATAAATGTTTGGAGTGTGATTGTGGTGAGGATTGTAGGTGATGTCGTTGTCGCGTTTGATGTTTGCTGGAAGTGTCTGTCTACCAGCAGAGTGTTGTTGCTGCCAAGATCAGACCGATTGGCGACAGGATTTGGGACCCTGATTGGCCCGGGATGTGACCCACATTAGGCAAGTGGGGTCATCGGCTCTCACTCGGGGCACATGGTTTGGAAATGATCACACGGCAGTTATTTGGACGACTTCTTCTTTTCTATTTTTTTTTTACACAGTCAGGAGATGTTACACACGAGTAGAGAAATAGTATTTGGGGGGTAAAAAAGAAGCGAGTGTTTGGAGGAGATAGTTCTTGTTATAGTGTCGGTTCGGGGAGAGGAGGTGGATGATTGTATGTTGTGAGAATCAACGTCATGATCAGAATTTCTTTAAAGGTCCGGAATTACGGTGGGGAAAAAAAGGAAAAGGTGTTAAATTTTTTTTTTGAATAGTTGCGTCATGATTTGAGAAAAAGGTCGACGCGACACCATATATATACTATTTGCGTGTAGACAACCGCAGCCCCCTAACTTTCTATTTATCTCTCCCTCTCTCTCCTCCTCCTACCCACACACACACACTCTCTCTCTCTTTCGATCCCCCAGTTCACCCTATAAAGGTTTCAGTGTATTTGTGCCCTCACCTCCTACACCAACCTTCAACTCCCTCTCTCTGATTGCAAGCTTCTCATCCTCTCCAACTCCTTTCTATCACGCATTTGCCCCGTACTGTCGCCAGTTACCAACCAACTTCCTCTATCTCACTTTTTTTTTTTTCGCTTCAATTCCCCCACTTTCTGGAGGGTACTTTCTTTATCTCGCTACCAGAGTATCTAACCCAATCCCTGTACCTGCTACGATGAGCCCAAAAATGCCACCGCGGTATAACCCCCAACACCCTCGATCAACAACCGAGGGCAAAGAACTTGAACCATTCCGTGAGGAAATCACACGGAGGTCTAGGAATCTAGCCTCCCCGCCAACCCCCACCTGTGCCCCCAATACCTCTGGCCCGCTCTTAAGGCCAGACTCTCTCCCCGAGTTACCCTACAGCTCACCAGGTGGTAAGATATTCTATGATGAAGGTTGGGAATCGAAGCTCAACTTTAAACGTGCGGAGACACCGACAAAAAACACCGCCAGGGCCCAAACGCCTAGGAAGAGGCCCGCACAACGTCTTAAGAAGGGAACAAGAAGCGGTAGCATGCCGGAGGAGCCAACCGATCTTGACAGCAACAAGAACGATAACGGCTTCTCGTCGATGCCGATAACAGCCGACGATTGGCACCGGGCTACAGGCAGCTATGACCAAACGAACATTGACAATAATATCATAGACCACAGGGTGGATGATAATCGTCTCCTGCCCATTGGGAGCCTACCTATAATCCCGAACCACTCAAAGAGCTTCCGCTCACCAGGACCAGCTTTAGAAGCGAGGCCAACAATCACGGGCAAATCGTTGGTAGACATCTACCACGAAAGTCAGGGGAATATCGATTCCCGTACCTTCCAGCCCAAGGGGACTCTACTGATACACAGCCAGACACCGGGCATCGATGTGTCTACCATGAACAGTCTTAACATGGGAAACTCTAGTGGGTTCTACCAGGCCTCGCTGAATGATGGGGGTAACATTACTGCTACTCCCACCAGTACCCCCCAGTTGGATGGTACAGAAATGTACCCAAATGTAAAAAACAACTTCCGGAGGCAGACCAGTATGACAACCTTGGATTTTAATGCACAATATCACCAGCAATTCTCCGGGAATGCACCAAACCCCGAGAACTCAGAGTTGAACCTGATCCAGAATCCGCTAACAGTTGGGTATAACTATCGTATGCCAACGCCCAGCCAGATCCAAGCAGATGACTATAGTAATTTAGAAAAATACAACCCTAGCGCACCCCAGATGCCTCTAATGACCACCCCAAACAACCTCCCCCAGTCCCAGAACAGAATTGGTGGCTTCCTCTCAGAATCTCCGCCCGTACGGTGGCCCCCCAAGGGCTTCATGGGCACTAATGATCATGTCCTAGGGCCTGTAGCCATGCAGCAGCCTTCTGAAGGCTTATGGGGTATGAATAACGGCGTCCGAGATATCCCACAGGGGGCGAACGGAGCTTGTTATAACCTCCACGAGAGAACTCCTTCAGTTCCCGCCCAGCCCGAGAAACGAAACCAGCGTGATTTATCAGGATACCAGCTTCAACAGTGGCATCAACAGAAGCAGTTAATGGATCAGCAACTATGGAATATACACCACTCGCAGGCACAGAAAGAGCTGCAACAGCAACAGCAGCAACATGATGATTTAATTCAAACTGATCGTAGGCGCGGAATGCCCCAGTCAAACCTAGGCATGCCGCAGCAGCAACCACAGGTACAGAGGCCCCAGACACAAATGCCCCAAGCACAAAATCCGCAGGCACAGAGGTCCTATGCACATAATCAAGAATTTGACTTACATGCTGCCCAGGAGCGCGGCATGTTCCAGCCGAAAATGAGAACATCGCAACAAAAGAGTACGGTTGCCTTTAACCTACCAAGGGGTGGTATATCCCAGGCCAAAACGAGCATTGTGGAACCGCGTACAATAGAACTCTTCAAGTTAGGCCTAGGGGAGGAGAGGCAGGAGGTAGAGTCGCTCAAAAGAAAGTATGAGGAGGAGAGGAACAGTGACAAAGATGATGCTGCCCCTCAGCAGAAGAAGCAAAGGAGAGTCAGTGGGCAATACCATGAGCAACACTTCTCCGGAATCACGAGTCCCCCACGAAGTTTTGGGAAAGGTACGGACCAGGTATCTGAACTTGATAAACAGCAGCTCGCCGAAGCTCTTACACAAAGTAAAACCCCAATTCAAATTGAGCTTAACGAAGTTGGTAGGAGGCGGGAAATTACGAGGTCTCCTCTTCGTCCTTCCGGGAGAGGAGGGGAAAGCCCTCGAGCCGGTGAGAAAAGTGAGAAAGGTGTGGCCCAGAACAATGAAAAGTCGAATGCCCCTGTATCTTCTCGATCTAGATCTGCGTCTGCTTCTAGTGGGAATAAGCCTGCGCTCTCTGTTATAGTTGCTCAAGAAAGTTCCCCGCTTTCCTCGTGCATACAAGAACACCAACCGCCCACCAACGCTACGTCCACAGCAGGAGCGGCATCTCCTATTCCCTTAGAGACACCGCCGCTAGTATATTCCTCCACTTCGACAAATCCGACTTCGAGTAGTATGTCGGTGTCGCCTATGATACTGTCACCGATAACTCAGAAAGATCCTACTGAAAATAAAGGTGCCATTCAGTTGTCTCCTGAACAGATACGGCATCTTACACAACAACCAATCACCCTGGAGGAACTGAAGTCTATATCCGATGATCCCGATTCCTGGGGCTTTGAGGCCTTCGAGGACCTAGACTCCCTCTGGGGGGACTTTGGGGACCATGAAACCCAAAAGGACACAGTGGACTCCAATTGGTATAATTCAGATATCTCTCTGCTGGCTCCCGGTAACCTTGGGTTTGAAGGGCCCCCCGCGGTGGAAATATGGCATCCTAACCCACCTGTTGTGTTCAACCGGGCGCAAGATTTTATTCTTGAAGCAGGATACTTGTCGCGGGACGCACCGGCGATTCTTTTCACCCCACAAGACGACTTTGTGGCTAGAACTGATTGCATGGAGGAGGATACTACGAAAAAATCAGGGCAGGGATCAGGTCAAGGCGTAGGGGGGTAGGAGGTTGGGGTCTCGCTTTTTTTTTTTTAGCATGGTTTATAATGTTATATGTACAATATATATCAAATTTGCGGCTACTATGTCTCTTTGCATGTTTTCTTCGGCTAGATGGTGTTTGAGGTATGTTCGCGTCTATTGACTGGGTATGTTTTTGTGTTTGTATTCATACGGAAGCATATTAGGGGCTTTGAGGGTCTTATATTTTATGCTGATGACGGATGGGGCTATATGTTGGGATGTGTACATAGATTAGTATTGTTGATTGCTTACATGTACTTACACGACTAATTGTTGAGCCTTGATGTGGTAAGTGTATGTACTCAGCTAAGGGCTAAGTATAATCACTGAAGATAGATGCGATTTGATACAACACACAACCTTTATCTCTTTATCTCAACGACGACGTTATTTTTATAGACAGTCTGCTTTGGCAGCTAGTTAGGTAGTTTGTTCCCCGTTTGCAGGCGTCCGAACATTTTTGAAAGGAGTGATGGGTTACTATAAATCTACAGTTGCTATAATTCCTACTCCTCATATAGGAGGATTACGTGTATATAAACACTTCAATTCGAAGTCGCCGCCAAATTCATGGATTTAGTGGTTGCTGTCACTAATACATGTAGTTCACTACATGTAAGTATAGGTTGGACTTTGTCTTGCCAAGGCCCGAGTGATATCTCGTGAGCCACATCTTAGGAATCACCGGAACGAACAATAACCAACGGGCGCCCTATTAAAACTCCACTGATCAAGAGTGACTGCTGCACAGTGAAATACATATAGTCGAGTCGGCAGAGTAGTGATAGTACAAGAAAGTGTCCAGAAGTAGCCATTTTCACAATAAAACCTGGCTCTCAATAGTTTTTTGAATGATGTACATAAGTATGTGTTTTTTGGTAAGTCTCTAGAGTTTAAACTAAGAATTTTTACCGATTTATGCCCACCAATCTCTAGCAGATACACCCAAGTAGACGTTGATGTATCTTTTGTATGGGGCCCCCATACAAATGTCAGGTACCAGTACTCAATAGGACAACCATTGTTATTTTTTATTCCATAAGGACAATGTTTCATAATCCATTCTGCTCAAATCTTCATACTTCTGGACTTATCGATATTTTTTGGTACCATTTCTATCTTTATATGTACAGCCCCGTTCGAAAAGTCCTGGCACCCCCGGGTCAAAAGTACGAGTGTGTTTCTTCTATTTTCTAATTCTCCCTTTAATTTACCGTGACTATAATAACAGAGAGATACAATATCTTCATTACGGCCCGGGTCATACCTATCAATTTTTGAGTATGCGTAGGAGAAATGGTTGTTGGTGGGTTAGAATTCATAAACAGATACAATATAGTAGGGTGCCAGGACTTTTTCGAACAGGGCTGTACATGTAGTTGTGTCATAAATAATCACTGGTTGTTCAAACTTCCCATTTTTGGTGTGTTTTGGTTGTGTCCACTCACCTTTAAAATTTTGGACACCCGCTTGTACCGCGGGGGGAATTAACGCCGGCGCTGATCATGATGGTATATAATTCTCGCTCGCTCTTTAGTGGGTTGGTGTTGGGAAGAAGAAGGCTGCCTGATCTCGTCAGATATATTCATATATAATCTCTCAAAAGCCAGCTTTCTCCCGGCTTTCTACAGTCACGTCAGATCTAGGGTGAAATTACAAACTCTGTTGAAGCGGCTATGGTTTTTGAATTGAATGTTGACCAGAATTACCGAGGCTTTAAATTTAGATGATTCTAAGTCCAATGTACTTATTGCGTAGTCCCTCCCCCATCATCTGCCACATCACCCAACCAATTACCCACCCCCCCGAATAAACTATGACCAAGCTACCTATATAGTCGAATCTGTCATCTTTTTTTGATGAAGTTGCTCGACTTGCTTCTTCACCCCATATAGAAGCCCCAAGTCTGTCCCTGAACCACACAAACACAGTCCGGAACCCCCCCCCCCCCACCCCCCACTTCTCATCATGACTCTAATGTCCCATTGTTTCCTTCACGAACCAGCCCGCGCGGGAAATGCAATGGGTGGCCATAATAGGAACCGCAGAGGCACTGACCCCCATATCCGCGAGTCAGCAAAGGTGTTCGTCTTTCGTTTGGGAGTTGGTATATTGGTGCTCATTTGTATCATTATTTTTCTAGTGGGTTTTGGCTTTACTTGTGGCCTTTAGATTTTTTGGTTGTTGACTCCATCTAGGCAATCTTCGGGCTTTGACTTTCTTCGGGGTCTGACCTGGAAAACGGTACGCCGGTTAGATAGTGAGCTCCTCTCATTTACCCTTTCTTGCGAGGCTGGATACTGTGAACTTGACAATTGACATTCCGCCGTCCTTCGAGGAGTTTGTAAGGATTGGATAATCTCTTCCGGGGTCTTTTTGTCTTTGCCTGTTTGGGCTTTGGTTTCGGATGCTGGTTTAAAGAATATACTTTATCCTCTTCTTTTATTTCTGGTCTTTAGTCTCCGATTTCTTCAAACTTATTCATCATTTTAGAGATACGTATTAAATGCCCCAGGCTTGTATACATCATCATCGCAAGCACTTTAGATCGTCTTCCGGAGAACTGTGATTGGCGCGTTCGAGGTTATCTCTTTTCTATACCAGTTAGGATATACCCTAGATAGTCATTGCATATACATACAGGGTTGATACGCCCTGAAATATTGAGAGTTTCGAGAAATTCTTGACATTAGCAGTGCAAATTGCAAATATTCTAGTTCCAAACAGAGGACTATATATCATAAATAAATAGATAGGCCTAGTGCACGTGGAGTATATATCTCGAATCTATTAACTGGCTCCACCACAAAGGCAAACCCCCAGGTCTCAAGACCAAAGATCGACTAAGACTGCCCTTTAGTTTCATATATGATCAAACAACCCTATAACCAATACTCATTTCATGCTGTATGAGATTTAAAGGGCCCAACGGAGATTACGGGCGAGTGATATCCTGTGATCAACCTATATTGCCACGCAAATCACCTTAAGGATCCCCGGAGATGGGGGTGGCTGGTATACACTGTGTATTCACGCGAATTGACAAAGCACAAAAAGCCGCGCTGTCGCGGCAAAACCCAGCGCAGCCATATGCTTGACATGTACAAAATCTAATTCTGTATGCTTTTTTTTTTTTTTTTTAGCTCCGATTGCCTGAAAATATCCAGGAATTCTCCAACCACATACTTATATGCTACTAATGTACTAATGATAGATAAAAGTATAGTATGAAAAAATGGGGTGAAATCACTACCATAGGACTACGGAATTTGGTGACAAATACCAAATTAAACCCGCATTAGAGGAAGAGTACTGTAGAAATACCGTATCCTTACCACACTACTAGCGTATCAGCGGCAATACCGTAGTGATCCCACCCCTCTTTTTGGTACTGTACATACATGTAATTCCAACGTGCTACCCCATTACCATTACTACATGATACAGTACCATGTACTAGCCGCCACTTGTGAATGAACCCGATTGCATGATTGCGTGATTGATTCACCTAGGATTTGCAATTCATGAACGAGCCCTTCTTGTCTAATGTTAAAACCTTTAGCCAATTAAACCATTAGACATCATGAAGTATCACCTAGATCCTGTCAGTTTTTGAGAAGCATTGCAGCTAGGTAGTCGATCATCCAGCTAGGCTGAGTAAATCGGATAATGTCAACTTATAGCGGCCCCCCTTCCTTTCTTACTGAAACCAAAACCTTAATAATAACCTGCACAAGACCTGGGTAATGATACCTCACACTCGTGTGTAGGGTGCATTAAGTGCTATTATACAGAACAAGCCCTGGCTGGCTTGTCTACGGCTTGTATTGATACTTCATCTTATCCCCTGCCTGCCAAAAATTCCCAGGGGTTTCTCGTTCGCTAGCTAGACTCACTGGAATATGGGTACCTGATACACCTTTACCTGGATCTGATCGTTCTGTAACTTGGTTCCAATCGCCATGATGCAAGAAAAAGGAGAGAAGTGTAGCAGCCCGCTTACACACCAGCCAAGTGTTACAGCTACAAACAGTTCTCCTAAGGGTTCTCATGAGCGGCTCTAGCATATGGCGTCTATTAATTGTTGGTTGATGCCTCAAGCGTTTCGGTGTGTAGTACGATCTGCTCTGACAACCAATGAAATCGCTTACCGTCCTGCTCAGGCTGTTTGGCGCACTGCAGGTGTTATCTGGTATCCTGGCCACGAAACGTCAACCGTAGTGATTCCGATCCCCGATTGGTAAAGATTTGGTAACTCCTCTTGCATCTAATACCCACCCCGCATAACGAGATGAGGATGCAGGTGGGATGCAAGGGTGAATATAGAAACCACCATTCGTGACGCTCGTTGTATCAGAAGGTTCGTGTTGAGAAGATTGAATTTTTATTGATTCCCCTTATTGAATATCTTGGTGTATTTATACCTGTACCTTCGTTCCTCCAGAGTTTTCCCCTCATTCTCTCATATACCCACTGCAGTGCCATTCATTTATTGTAGCTTCCTCTTCTCTTCTTCTCCTCTTCTTGTAATCATCCAGCGCCCGCGTCGACCGGTTCGATCAAATTCTCTTTTCTGTTTACCGTTCGCCAATTAATAACCTAGTCCTCGAGCTCTCAGTCAACCCAATATCAATTACCCTTCAAGATCAGAAGGCCGAATCAAATCTAGACAAAAATGCAGTATACTACCCTAATTGCTCTCCTCTTCACGGCCTCAGCTATCGCTGCGCCTACCCCCATTGCCCAGATCACCGCTATTGGGAGTAAGTTGTAGACCCATCCGCGAAACATGAACCCGAACAATCGTTCATAGATCTAACACAATACTCTCTAGCCAATAACTATGGTGATGACGGGGTCCCATCAAAGACCGACGGAACTGGCGGTATCGTCCGTCTCGACGGTGCAAAAACTGCTACTGGGAAATTGTAGCTTGTTCATTCTCGAGGGACTTTAGGGTGATCAATCAGTGCACCCCCATGGCCCAACCTATACTACTGCTACTGTATCTCATTTTCGTTCTTTTTCCCTATTTACACTACCTTAACGGATCTTCTTTTTCACCTTTTCGGCCCTCCTCTTCTCTTCTTCTTGAATGTTTTCGGCAGGACCTGTTCGGTTAGGCCGCCGACAATTCTTTTGCGATTTTTTCGTGCGTTTCGTGCGTTTTCGTGTTCTACTGTTTTCTTTCTGGATCTACGCGCATGAGTACTCGTTCTTTAGAGGAAGGGCCCTGATCGGATTGACTGGAGAGCTTTTATTATTTACTGGGGTAACCCTTACCTATTTTCTTTTGTACCGGTGGGGAAAGTTAAAGTGGGCGTTGTTCAACTGAGACCGATGACTTGTAGTTAACGTTGGTCATGTAGTACTTTGATGCAGACATTAAAGAACTAAGCATTTTTTTTCTTTTGTTGGTAAACCTGTGAGGGTGTTTTCAATCATTGCTTCACTGGGTTAACTAAGTCAGTGAGAGCTTGACGTTTTAGAGTAGTGGTAACGAAAATAAAAGTGTTTCGTACTCCAGGGTCATGTTGTGTTTCAGTCGGTCCTACGAAACCGCTTGCCGCCAGGGGTGCCTCAACCCACTCTAAAAACAACACCCCAACTTGGGAATCGATTATTATACACGTAATTTAGGTATGTACTTACATACATGTAAGTTTGGTATTAGTGCGTCGGGCTTTTGGTGATGACCCTATTCGTGTAAAAACTTTTAACATCGTAGTAACAAGGTGCACGTAGAGGTGCGAGATACCCCGAGCGATATTTTATGACTATGTGTTCAATCTAAAAAGATAGCAAGTAGAGTTTTTCACTAATATACAAATTTTGTAGCAATATGCTAACATTATAATACAACCTTTTGCCTTCATTTAACTAAACTGCCGAGTAGACGGCTGAATTCCCCCTCCCACATACTACCCTTTGTTCAATCTCGATACTTCTCCCGCTCACGGAGACCTTCTTTCTTGGCGTCACTTGGAATCTATGAACTTGGTCCTTCCTTGTAAATCTTGCGCTTCCAACTTCATCTCCCTTCCCACCAATAATCCCACTCCTCCGACTCAGATCACCCGTACTGCTGCTTCCAGTCATAGAAGCCTTGTCAATCATCATTTCTGCAACCATGGGCTCAAGCGGAGGGATATAAACAGGGACACTAGTGTTGTTTCTCTTCCCAGTACCGAGCTGATAGAACTCGTTGTTGCCCCACCAGAGCACATCAGAGCCAAAATTGACGTCATGGACTGGGGATGTAGCTGAGGTTGAGGCATCAACGTTGGTGAGATTTTGCATAGTTGCCGAAATATGAGTTGCGCCAACAGAGAGAGAGGATATACGGATAGGAACTATAGTGTTCGCTTTGTCGTTGTCTATTCATGTTGTTAATTATCAATCAATATGAGTGTTTCGGTCTGCAGAGCTTACACTCAAACAACCCGCTCAATGCTTTCACTTTTGTTGGCGTCCCTTGAACGTGAGTCCACCTTCCATTACCCAAGTTTCCAAATATACCAGTTCCACAACTAAATAAGTCTGCGCTCACTTTTCCATTCACAATATTCTCTGCATCAACACAGAAATAACTATTCGCTCCTCCGGCTCCGATCCTCCTAACCTTTGGCACAACTTGTTTGGTATCATACATCCCTTGAAAAGTGAGTAGCCTTGGGGCTTCAACATGGTTCGTCTCAGGGTTGTACTCGAATCCAAGTTGGCCGCTGGTGTTATCACCAAATGAAAACACCCTCCCAGCATCATCGAGGACTAGTGAGTGGTTATCTCCAGCGGCGATCTGGGTGACCCTGTAGTTGGAGAGGTGTGTAATCTCATGGCAGGTATCATAGGGTTTATCTTTGGGTCGAGTAGCAAAGGTGAGACCGGGGATTCCAAGTTCACCTTTCGAAGGGTAGTGGTAAGAGGCGACAGCTGAGAATACACGGCCAGATGAGGTGAGAATTAGAATGTGATCTTGACCTGAGGCAATCTTAGAGACACTAGGGTCTTGTTAGTTCAACTAGAACCCGTTTGGGGGTTGCTTAGGGGGACCTTTCGAAGTATCCTAGCTCGGGCTTGAGCAACCGATATGAGATTTTCGATTCAGAAGATAACCCGGGGACCCAGGATGATTCCGAGGGTTTTTTAGATTCGGCTTGATCTCTTTTTGACATAGGTAAACTGTAGACTTTGCCATCCTTGGAAAGCGCAAAGATCCTATCCCTGGATATCTCAACAGAGGCAATGTCCTTCCCTATAAGTGTTTTTTCGGGTTCTCTGATATCCGACGCATATCCAACCCCCCATTGAAAGATGTCTCCCTTTTCATTTACGGCAACTAGAAAGTAGACTTAGTTGTGAAATGTATTCGGTGAAGCAACGGGTTTACCTTACCTCCGATGTTACGATCAAGCTTGAGGTCGCGGAGGAGAACATTGTCGAATGCTGCAATACGGCGAGGGGATTTGATAAGGTCTTCATTCGAGTCTGGGGCTACCACTCGTCCACTTCCGAAAAAATGAGAAGTGCTCTTGAACGGCTAGAGAGGGGAGCACATACACATTGTTCCCCCAAGCATACACTCCTGGGTGCTCCCAACTATTTTTCACCTTTAAGTGGTATTATATTAGCGACACTGTTGTGATAGGTATTCCAGGGATCTTCCGCACCTGGACATGCTGAGCACTTAGCTTTGATTTCAGGTCAACTGTAGCTGGCGAAGCAACAGCTATCGCCTCTGCTTTAATAACTGGTAGCGCGGGCAATAGCTTGTAGGCCACATAACCGCCAATTAACATTGTAGCAATATTAATGAGACCTATCTCTCGACCAATTGGCTTCTTCTTCTCAGTGGCATGCTTCGCCATCCGCGCCGTAGAAGCATTACTGTAGAGAACAGTCTTATGTTTTAGGCCACACCTTGGAATGGCGCGTGAAGAGTAGAATCCCGAGGCCGTTTGTTTGAACATTGCTAACAGTCAGGATGATGTTTCCCGGTTGCTGGCTAGGAGATACCTGGGTTAATTTATTTTGTATGAACGAGTTTCTTTCTTTGTGCTGCACTCGATTAGATTTTTAGGATGACATCAGTATTCGGTTACACGAAGAAGCAGCCCCAACCCTACATGTATGTACCACCATGAATCATGTTCTATCACTCGCACATTCCGAAGCCGGTTTAGTGATATCTTGAGGCTCATTTTTGGCATCTATATCTTGGCACATGTCTATCACTACCTGATTGGGCTACATGACTTGCACCGCGAGCAGCTCAAACCACATCGCGTGAACCTCCGCCAAAAAGTACCCCGCCAAAGAGCTACTTGAAAACAGCACCATCCGTAGCTAACTCAACTTGAACTAATATCCGTGGAACTTTTCAGAACAATCCTGCTCTACAGATACAGCTATGTTCGAGGATCATTGGTACCAGCACTCAGCTCCGGTAGTCCCTGAGGCTCCAAAAATGCGCCGGCAGGAATCAATAAAGAAACAATCTCCTAATCGACCATCTTTGGTACGCGGTTTACTATGAAATTTGGAATTCTTTGGGCTGATTGGAGTGTTCTGTAGGAAAGAACGTCCTCAAACCTCTTAAAGAAATCTGCCGAGCAACATAAGAATCCGGTTCACGAAATCCCAATAGCCACTGTTAGGCGGAGAGCTAAATCTTACGGAGATCTTAGGGTGTTGGTTCAAGATAAATTTGTATTACCGGGAATTAAGGAAGGCTCAAATAATGCTGCCCGAGAGCTTAACCCAAGACCAAAATCACGGAATGATCTTGAGGGTGCTAGGCTTGCAAGATATGGACATAAGGCTTCGAATGGGAAATACAGAGGCGCAATTATAACACGGGAAATTAAGGATGAATTGGATTTTGCAGATTGGTATAAACAGTTCGAAGATGACCTTCAAGACTCCAACAGTGAATACCAGTAACTACCCCTACTAGCTCTCAATTCCACAAGACGACTCGTTAATAACCCGTAGACTCTTTCATTCTACCCTTCAGTCGCACCTTACAACCTGCAACTCACTTCTATCTACAACAGACACAACCCTCTCCCTCCTGAATAACCTCCAATTATCCTTTCGCGCTGTTCACGCCCAAACTTCCACCTTTCAAGAAACATGTTCCGACCTGCTTTCCCATCAATCCCATTTAGAAAAGCTCCTTTCCTCTATATCTACCGCGCTACACCCTTTCACTGAGCTAGAACCAATTACTCGTCTCCTTGCCCGGCCTGGAAGCGATTTTGTAAAGACACCAGCGTTTAGAGAGATGTTGGTTCGATTGGATGATTGTATTGCGTGGATGGACGATCCCGCTCATAAAGGCTTTCACGATGTTGAGACCTATGCACCGAAATTTAGACAATGTATGACTCGTGCACTCACGCTGATACGGAATTACTTTGTGAGTAGTATACGAGAGGTTTCGAATGAGGTGACAGGCAGAATCAAGGAAAGACAGATGAACGATACGACTCAAAGCGCGCTGTTATACGCAAAATTTAGGGTCAATGCACCTCTATTGCGTGAATTAGTGGGTGAAATTGAGAAGAGATGTGACCATGAAGAGTATGTACTGCTTCCTTCTCTAAATGGGTATTTTGGCGCTAGTTCAAATCTAAGCAAATGTAGGTATTTGTCGTTACTAAACGAGTGCTATTCGTCTTTTGCCTCAGTTCGACAGAAGCTTATTGGTCCGATCATTTACAAGCGTATGACTGAGTTGTCAGCGCCGGCCAATACAAAGAACAAGGAACTGGTATCGTTTGCAAGGAGCGGAATCAGTTTTGTAAGGAGTATCTGCATGGACGAGTTCGAGCTATTCTACGCATACTTCTCCGGAGAGCAAGGGGACAGTGAGGTCTAGTAAGATTATATACCTTTACCTAGGCCTTATTGATGCTAATGAACACAACAGTACATTCCTAGAATCCTTGTGCGAGCCCCTCTACGATCACCTTCGACCCCGTATCATCCACGAAACACAGCTAGTAAAGTTATGTGAACTTTGTACATTAATTCAAACCCGCTATATGCGGGATGTTGAAGATCTGGATACAGAACCTTACGACCGTACACAACTTGACTTCGGCCAGATAATTCAGCCTACTCTCCACGATACTCAATCTCGTATAGTCTTCCGTGCACAAACAATAGTACGCGACGAAATTGAAGGCTTCACACCTAGACCTGAAGACCTAGACTATCCCTCCAAATTCCAATCCTCACCCAGAGAGAGGGCCTCGAGCCCGAGCGCACCAAAAATAATAGACCGCCATGATGATCCTTTGGGGGCAAACGGTAATGGTGGATTTGATACAGAGGCAGCATATAAAGGCTGGTATCCTACACTCCGAAAGTGCATTTGGCTACTCTCTCGGATCTATCGACTCGTCAATTCAACCGTATTTGATGATTTAGCGCATACAATAGTTCACCTCACCACCATTTCGCTCCTCCGAGCCTCACAACAACTAACCCAAAAGAAGACTCCTGCAGATGGACACCTATTTCTGATACGCCACTTTCTACTCCTGAAAGAACAGATTGTCACTTTTGATATAGAATTCGTAAAACCAGACACTCAAATCGATTTCTCTAGCCTTGCGGGCTCCTTCTGGGAGCTGCGCGAGAAGGGTATCTTCTCACGCACTGGTATTCTGAACTTGGTCAAGGGCGCTGCAATGCCGAAAGTTGTTGAAAACATGTTGGATGCCAAAGTTGAGCTCGATGCGAGGCTGCGAACAGTTATTGGAGAGTTCACAAAACATTTCGCAGATCGCATGACAAATGGAATTGATGGCCCATCAAACAGGATCCGTGCAGCAGCTGGGTCTGATCCAGCGGCTGAAGTCAGGGCTGCTGTGGAAAGAGAAGTAGTCGTTTTGAGGACAAAGCTAGTAGAGTATATAGAAGATGCAAGGACTAGAGAAACATTGGTTGGCGCTGTACAGGTATCTATCTTATTCTTGATACTGTAGAAAGCGTAACTAATTTAGCATAGGAACTAGTCATACAAGCATACGAGAACTATTACGAAGGCACCTTCTTGAGTGGGAACCGGAGACCCTCAAGCGGTGGGGTTATCTGGGATGTAGAGACATTTGTAGGGTGGAGTAATGATGTATTTGGCGTTGGGTTAGGTCTTCTAGGGTTCGACGGGCAGGGAGCTAGCGAGGACGGGAGCCCTGATAGATCGAGAACAGGAAGCTTATAGGTCCATGAATTAAAGCGGGGGATTGGGGAGGGTAATTATATACCCGGAGCAAGAGGCATGTGTGGGAATAGCAAGGCATCACTTCTGGCTCTATCTACTACCGGCCTTATTTTTGTTATCCCAGGATAAACTTCGATTACTGAGTAGGAACCGTGGACTTTCCTTTACTTTATAGGAGTTTCAGAGGTAATATCGGACTCAGGTGATCCCCCGCGCTTTGTGACTCAGAACAATAAGAATCCTGTTCCTCCTGTTCCCATAATTTCCTCCCTTTAATGTAAAGTCACGAATCACGGGCATTTTCTTATTTATTGGTCGTTTATTTTCTCTTACTGTAAATGTTTTAGGGCCAGCGAAGACCTCTGGTATCGGTACAGAACAAAAGTCGGCAAAAAAAAAAAAGAAAAAAAAGGGAAGGAAGGGGAAAAAAAACATAAGGAAAAAAAGCAGAATCCCACCAGTCACCAGAGCGAAGGGAAAAAGTCCACAGGGAGAATTTCCCGGCCAATTACGGCTCCATTCGTATTAGTTATAATGTTTCCCCCCGCTTTAGGTGACCCCATGAACTCCCACAGATCCGGACCCATTTTTGTTTATGTTCATGCAGAATTTCATAGAACTTTTTGAAGAACAGAAAAGTCGTTAGATCTATTTCAGCAAGGCTGCTCATACGCACGTTTGAAGACTCTGCTAAACTCTGGAATACCAAGGAAAAGAAAAATTATCAGCAGGCATATACAAATGAAGGAATTCGTGGACCCGTTGACATACGTTCGATCTTGACCACCTCCCTTGTTACTGTGGTAATAGCCTCATTCTCCTTGTTGAGAGGAATCTTGACCTTGTCACCATCCAATGTCCAGTGGCAGATGTTTTTAACGAAGCTCTCAAAAAACTCTCCCGTCGCATTGAGGTATCCCTCCAAGATATCCCTACTGATCTCCCTAAAGGCCTGTGCAACTGCCATGGCAATGCGTAGTCTCACGAGCTCTTCAAAGCCAGAGCAGTCGGCGACAAGGTCGGCATAAAGGTCGTCGCTGTCGAGTGTGGCCCAAAAGAGTGGGTAGTCGGCTTCCTCAAGTGCGTTTGACAAGGTGTGTAACTTCTGCACGGCTTCCGCGAATGAGTCGATTGGGGGTTCGATGAGGCTGTTCGGCGGGAGGAGATGCAGACAAAGAGAGAAATCAGGGGAGGGGAAGACGGTGAGGGCCTTGACAAGTATGTTGGTTATGGTCTCATCGCGAGTGAGATGAGGGTTGAACTGGTAGCTACAATACGGGAAGATCGAGAGGCCTAGTTAGCACGATAATTCTCGGATAACAGGTAGACTATATATTGAGAAGATAAAGTTCTTGGAGGTTCAGAAAAAACCAAATTCGCTTCAATATGGGAGGGGTTCATTCCACCCTTCAGGTAATAGGAAACGTTTACAAATGTTCATCATAGTAGCCCCACCAAAACAGCATAAGAGATGCAAAGCCGAGCATAAATTTAGAAATGATGTGTTCACTTACAGCTTCAACAAGGCCAAGTTGGCCATGTTGTCGTATGTCCGGTTCTCACATTGGCTTTGAACGTAATCCTGGAACGTACTCACAGTCTCTGGATTATAGCGGTCAAGCCCAGAGAGAATCTCCTCAATGTGCTGAGGGCGGGAGGTGGCATCTGTAGTCATGATGGGCAATGCTTCGGGGGTTGATGTTTTTTGAGGTTCGGCGATCGTGTGGTGGAGATGCATGGAGGGGCAGAATTCCCTAGCCACTAATGACTAGGGCTAACCCTAAAACCACAGCCCCCATATCCTCTTTTGATATTCACAGTGAGGTACAAAAAAGCCAGTACCTTGTCTGCTGTATTTATACGGTACCTACATCATGATCATGTCCATACTGTTACTTTGCAATGACTCGCATGTACGTTTTGAGAGGGGCGAATTTAATGAGGCCCTCTGGTTCCAAAAATCATCTCCCGTTTTCACCAACAACTAGATATGTACTTTATCTTTTGCGGCAGTCCGTTATAGGAACGATCTTTTGAATCTTAGTCATCCAATATTTTAATGGATACACCACGAGTGAAATATGGTGACCCAACAGCCGCTAATGACGTATGTATCATAGACAAGGATCTAGACCTTTGCAACTGGAGCTTCATGGCGCCAAAGAGCTTGCCAGTAGAGGTGATAATAGTTCGGGCTGATGGCCTCCTTATCGACAATACCCCACTCTAGTTCTATCTAGGTATTCACATGATAGCTATTGACAGCACTTCAGCCGTGAATAGCGGGGTTGTCTCTCCTGGTCTGCTGTGATTTCAGATGCATGCAGATCCAGATCCTCTTGCGCAGGCACGAGGCTGTTTGATTGAACGACCCTGTCGACCTCTGCTATGTAAGCTCCCACGAGTAATTAATAGCCGACAAACCCCACTTATCCTCGCCTCCCATCCTCATTCCTTCGTAAACTCTTCGTAACCATGGCCGCCGTCCCCCAATGCCACTTTTGCTTCGAAACACTCGCGTCTCACCTTGAGCACCGCAAGTCGCTCACTCTTGCTCAGATTGAGGCTCTGTATAAAAAGCGGAGTTTTAGTGCCAACGGCGCGAGTTCTAATGGGGTAACAAACGGCGCGCACACAAATGGGGTGGCGGCTACATCACATCCCGACCGGCCACTGTTCGTGACTTGGAACAAGATCTCTAGATCTGGGAGTAAGAACTTAAGGGGCTGTATTGGTACCTTTGAGGCCCAACCTCTTGAGTACGGTTTGAAAAGCTATGCTCTTACCGCGTAGGTACTATATTCTTCCAGGAGTCCTAAGTTGCATAACTGACGCCGCTTGTGTATAGAGCACTTGATGACACACGTTTCTCCCCTATTTCGCTCAAGGAACTTTCTGCGCTCGAGTGTGGTGTAACACTACTCACGGATTTTGAGGCTGCCTCATCAAGTATGGACTGGACGCTCGGGACACACGGGCTGAGGATAAGCTTTGTTTATCATGGGAGGAAGATGGGGGCTACCTACTTGCCCGATGTGCCAGTTGAGCAAGGGTGGACTAAGGAAGAGACCGTGGCGAGCTTGATGAGAAAGGCGGGGTGGACTGGAAGAAAGGATGAGTGGGAGAAGGTCAAATTGAATGTAGTCAGGTATAAAGGGACCAAAGCGACAGTGAGTTATGAGGAATATCGCGAGTTGATAGATAGGGCAAGCGGGGTAAAGAGCACTGGAAACTTTAACGACGACGAGGAAGAGGAAGAGGAGGAAGAGGAAGAGGAAGAGGAAGAGAGCGAAGAAGAAGATTAGGCTGCTACACTTTGAGTAAGCTGGGGTATATGCATAGGTGAGTGAGAGTCATCTGGGGCAAGAACATCCAGTTGCCTTTCGCAACACCCATAACCAGTAATTTCTTTTGTTGCCCGGAGTGCCGTGGTCCTTCTCACATTTCATTCTTTTCTCCGAATGTTCTCGAACGTAGACTGAAGTTTTAGACTTCCTTGGTGCGGTTCAGATCATAGACAAGGGGCTATTTGTAAATATCATGTTTGTTTCATCTCTCTGACCCAATGTCGTTTATGCATATAGTAGTATGCTCGACGCCGTTAAACACGAAGGCCGTCAATTTATGTAGTAGACGATACAACTTGATTACTCTAATTCTGGAAGCTTATGTACAAGTAGGTGTCCAGTGAGTCTAATTTAACCCCTTCTTTCGTTGCTATGCTCTCGTTTTGTCTTACCGCAGAGCTAGAGGTATTGAAATTAGAGCTTAGGGCGGCCTGACGTCCCTAAGCACCTTTGATTTTCTCTATGGCTATAATGGGTATACCATTCGGTGAGAGCGCATACCGAAGATTTAATTGAAGTTATGTGGTACGGAATAATTACTTAGAGCTTTATCAATCAGGGACTCGTTTTACTATATAGTTGTGTTCTATACCTACTTAGCTAGTCTACATGTTTATGCCCTCTCCACGAAGAATAAACTACGTGTAGTCTTACGTGTAGTCTGATGTGTGGTGGTTTTTTTTTTAAACAAATAACCGTATGGTTCTGTATAGGGGACATCCTTAGAGGAGATAGCAACATTGATGCGGCAATCATACGATATCACTCGGACATCTCACGACTTCTAGTAGTACTTGGACCATAGCCCCTCTTGAGAAAACAACTATTTAAGGGCGATAGATGGTGGGAGTCGCATTTCGGCGGGCATGTCAGCAGAATAATATGTTTTCTATAACGCGCGTGCGTATCTACTCCCTTAATTAAGTAGTCGTAGTTATCTTTTGAAGATTAAAATGGGAAACCCAAATGCCCCGGGCATGAGTTACTTTGGGATTATATATGGACAAGAGAGACAGAAGGAGTATATATATACAGATCATTCCTTGGTCAAGATTTCGTGTTGGGTGGTGCCGGGGGGTGGGATCACAGGTCACAGCAACAGGCGAATTTACGCCATAGAGACTTACACCCCTATCGTTAAATAAAACTTCTTGGCAACACATTCACAATTATCTAGGTAGTCCAAGACATCCATATGATCGAGGAGAACTGTATTTGTGTCAACTAATTTCGTAACCGTATACCTGCGTGCGTATAAGCCAGCTATAAGGGTCTGGACAACTCAACACACGCGCGGAAGTTACAAGGGAACCAGGTAGAAGAGTGTCGCGAGTTACTAGCGGAGGGGGAATAAGAGCGAATAAGGAAAATAGGAAATGGCTACTTTCTTCGCCCAGACGCAGAGGCTTTCGCCTCTGACGCTGCCTTTCTCTCTTCGAGCTCTACACATTAAAATCGGTTAGTGCTGTTTGCTCGAAATAAAAACAAAAAGATCGAGATATATAGGAAGTAGCAACATACCAGCTTTCCTTTGTCTCGCCTTTTCTTCTCTCTCTTGCCTAATGATGGCAAGCCTAGCCATGTCCGCCCTAGCCTGATCTGTCTTGCCCTGCTCCTGCAACTTCCAATACCTCTCCTTTGCAGCAGCGGCCTCAACCGCCTCCCTCTCCTTCCTGTTTAGAGCCGATTCCACAACACCAGCAGCGTTGGGGTTCGCTGTCGCGATAGGCGCCTTCTTCTTGACGACTGGAGCAGGCTCATCCTCGCCCTCGGAGCCGGATGGGAGATCACCAGGCTCGGGAGCGGAGGCCGCTTTACGAGCAAGTGCGGCGGCTTTACGAGCCTTGTCGGCGGCTTTACGTTCTTCGCGGGTCATCTCGACTTTGGTGGTGGGCTCATCGTCATCGTCGTCGTCGTCTTCAGACTCTTCTTCCTCTTCGGAGGACTCGACAGCGGGTTTGTCGCGGGGATCCTATTCATGTGTTAAAGAGAATAGAGGGCGGGGAAACGGGGGAGAAATTACGGCCCACATTCCTTCGGGCTCGCCGGAGCCTTCATCGCGGTCAAGTGGCTGGAGATTTCGCGAGAAGTTATGGCCACCTGGGGGATTGGTTAGACATTATTTTAGGTGGTAAAACTACGCGCGTTGGTTGATGGAAACTTACCGCCACGGGCTACCTTTTTCTTTCCACGGGGTGCTCCTGGGGCCATTTGAAGTTTGTGTATGTAGTGTTTGGTTGGTTATGAGAGTAAAATATCCGATTTGCCTGTGGTTGTTTGTTAGAGGGGTACCTTGAAGGAGATGCCTGGTAATTTTAGTGGGGCGGATTTGGAGTGGATGCAGACTACAACGGGCACCACAGTGAAACGCTTAGAACACTGAATTTCGCTAATTACTCTGCAAAAAATGTCTCTCTTTTTTTTTTTACAAAAGCTAACCATAGAAATATGCGCTGATCCAACCTCTATCTTCGTATGGTCACAGATTTCTTTATATCTATGAGGTTAGACCTGAATTAGCCATTGAAACAGGTGTCTGTTGCAGTGCGCATCCACCAAATATGTAGTTATTCAAAATTGCAAACAGGATTTATATATTTCTATTCTTCGAACTTCATATTATTTACATATATCTTTGCCTTTACTCACTCTCTCATCCGGATCTGTCATTCCTCCCAGAGTACATGTACCTACCTAATCCTGGAGAAAACCGCACTACAGCAACCCAGTCCACCCGGTGCCAAGGCCCGCCGGCGCGAATATAAAACCGCGCTTTCTCTCGCACTCTTCTTCCTCTCCTCAGTTACAAAAACAACCCCTCATATTCACTCTGTTGTCCTCGAATCTTACGGAATTTCGGAGGGGAAAATGGGGGGAAGATTGACCAAATGCCTTGTCGGATTTCGCGATCTGGCGAGGCAGCGGTGATCTCATGTCTGGTCGAAGCTCATCAATGCTGTGCCTGGACAACAGTCATCGCTACATACTATAGCCCCTTATGGGCTATGGTAAACAAAGAAATGGGGGGGGGGAGAGCAGAACTTCTAGGCTCTACTACATGTATATAGTAATGGCTTAAAAGAACTGTACTATTTTTGAGGAATCTTTATTGTTACTACATGCATTACTTCCCACAACCTCTATGCACAATCGCAGCCTGTTGAAGAGCCTAAATCGTAATAGACAATGTATGATTGATGCAACCCAAATGACATAATAAAATAAAGGACTGGGAGGTGACATAAAGGGATTCCGCCTTACAGCTAGGAAGAAAAAAAATCAGGAAGGATCTTGGGATAAAGAGGCCAGAGACCCAAAGTAATATGTATAAGGAAAACATCTAACCGTAACTAACAATGCAGCTGGCAATCAAATCATAAGACACCGTAAGGCCCATCGCCTGAAGAAAAAAATTTCGTCTACCAGTGGCAGCTGAAACAAAAAGAAAAACAACAAAAAGCCACCATTCCTGCAAACGTCAATCAATACTGTCTCGCAGCCCCGTCGATATTATATAAATTATTTTCGTGGCGTTCTATCGCTCAATTTCCATTCCTGCCTGCAGCTGCCTTTCTACTTCGCGATCAACATCATTTTCCTGGTAGGCCACTACTGCAGCTTCAGTGGCAGGTTCTCTTTTCATTTCTGCCATTAGAGTCTCCATAAGATGGCGGTCCCGCATAGTTCTATCTTCCTCTGTTAGTGCATCTCCTTCGCTGAGTGCCGCTCTGGCTGCTGCAACCGCCGCAGCGTGCTGTGAAGTTTGCCCAGAAACAGTAGGGTCCTCTGAGGCGGGATTCATATTCGCAACGGGAGCGAATTGGTGTGTATGCTGCACGTCTTCCATCATGGCCGGATCAACAGGTATGTCCATCTGCGCAGCCTGTGCGATGTTCGCAGCCCGGGTGGCCTCTTGATTTTGTATCTGCTGCTGCTGTTGTGGTGACGGCTGACTGCGCTCACTGCTAAAACGTTCTCCTCGGACCACGGGGGCCTTGGCATGTTCTTTACACTCAGCACAATTTCTGATGACTTGAGATACCGTCTCCTTAATGCGAACCCAGTGGTATTTCTCGGCAATGCTGGCGGTAGTCTTGTTGATACCGCCATGTGCTTGGCAATGTACTGATCTAGCAATTTCGTATTGCATTTGGCCATCGGAAATTACTTCTTTATCTTTTAACATTAACCTGCCGTTATCAAGCTTGTAATGAGTTGCAGCAGAGCGGAGTCGACTTTTTTCTGAGCGATCCGCTGTAGGCGGGTATTTTCCCTTTTCCAGGTAGAAACGGATTTTGTCAAAACGTTCGTCCGAGACATAGTCATCGTCGTCGTTAAGGTCCCGACCGTAGATGATCGCGTCGACAGGTTGAGAATGCCCACGGAGACGGCCGGCACCTTTAACCTTTCCTATGCGTTTAAATCCCAACCCATCCCAAATCTTTAAAGAAGCTGTATTTGTTTCGTAAACTAAATTGAAGATGGAGTAGGTGAACCCCTGATAAGAAGTAGTCAGTGCGAAGGAACATAAACCAGATTGATTTGAGCCAAGCAACACATACAAGCTTTGGTGCGTACTCAAGATATGCTTCTCCCATATGCTTTCCACAGCCTTTCCCCCGAGATGCATGCGTAGTCAAAAACCCACCACTACATACATGCGAACTGCGGCCTTGTAGGAAAGATCAGTATTCAAAACAGATTCTCATATCAACCCTGTCTTACCTGGATAGTTAGGTTTTACGTAGAATGTACCAAGGCACTGAGTTGCCCAATCCCGTTCCTCAAGGAGGTTATTGGTCTCTTCCTTTCCACCCATCAACATTACAGCAGCAAATGTACCGAACCAGAACTGTTGAAACTGCTCGAGAGTCATAGGCTGGTCAAATGGGCACGTATCACCCCGCTCAAGTTCTTCATTGAATTGATTGAGCAAAAATTCGATCAGTGAAGCGGGGATCATACTAGGATGAGTGACTGGGTGGATAGTCGCTATCGAAACGTGATCACGCAAATACACAGCCCGGGGGTTAAGGTGTACATTCTGGTTAGGTGCGGGAATTGGCGGAGCATTAGGATCCTCGAGAATTGAAGGCTTACGCTGGATCCCCTGATGGTGGTGATGTTGTTGTTGTACTTGCTGTTGTTGCTGATTTTGCTGATGCTGTTGCTGATCATCCCGCAACTGAAGCTCTGTCTGCTGCTGCTGAACCTGGAGATCGGGCATGATGGATTGTACTCCCAGCTGCCGGTAGATGTGGGCTTTGAATCAAGCGGCGTAGATTGTAGACCGGATAGTTCTTCTGGGAACGATGTTCGACGGAATAACTGGGAACGTGCGGCAGTGTGCAAGATTTCCCTCTAACAACAAAAACCAAG
Source organism: Morchella sp. 2016-57 (assembly GCA_024713875.1). Lineage (NCBI taxonomy): Eukaryota > Fungi > Ascomycota > Pezizomycetes > Pezizales > Morchellaceae > Morchella > Morchella sp. 2016-57. The sequence goes on from JAMGZE010000011.1 coordinate 690,132, forward strand.
GGCTCCACAGACAGGGAATTCTCGGGGTAGCAGCGGGTGAGTTTGAGGAATTTGGGGATAACGGGATGTGGAAAAACGCTTGGACTTAGTAAGGCGATGGAGATGAAGCAGTTCTGAGCTGACAAAGGTATTGTACCAAAGAGGGCCTGTCCTAAGTAGCTACACACCTGACTCATACGAATCACATGACACTGGCACATAGATAAGATGTTTAGATAAGATAAGATAAATTGTCCGAAATTTTTGGGACAGCGGCAGGTTTCACAACTCTTTGTTTCAACCTTCATACTTCGATTATCCCAGCTGCTTTTTCCCCACTGATGATGCTCAAAAGCTCAAGGAATCCACTGGTATTTCATCAAATCCCTAATCGGCTTGAGGGATTCGGTAATTTGAAGCTTTGGTCTAGAGCTTTGCTAACAGTGTGATTTAGACGCCCTCCGGACTACCGCTATGTGTTTTTTGTGCCATACGAAATTCCCCAGCCCATAGGCAGCGGCTGCTATTCCGGCAGCTTCACACGACTGAGCCGAGATTGGAAGGAGAGACAGGCGGAGATCGTTATAAAGGATATGCAGGATTCACGAAGAAACTCCCGACGGCTATAAGGGAAAACAAATGGAGCCCATCCAATCCGGTTTCGTCGGGGAGTTCTGGCATAGATAGAGCAATCCTTTCTTCCTTTACGCCACCTCGGAATAATAGTGACTGGCCCAGGAATGAAGGTACCTCTACACCACCTAGAATCAGCCGGGCGGGCATTGCTGGGCCGGGAGGACCTAAAGATGCTGGATCTAATAGGTGGTCAACCGAGGGTTATAGACGAGGAGTAGTAGCGCAAAACCAAGAAGGAGGTAATGTAACTCGAGGTGGCTATCAAGGGTTCAACCGACAGGTACGCCCCCCAGTGCCCGGGAATACTACACCTCAACAGGAGGGATACGCTTCAAGAGACGGATATAATCGCGGCGGATATAACCGAGGAGGTGGATACAACCCCAGAGGCACATCTAGTTCCAGAGAATATATACCAAGGGAACCATCCACTGCGAGAGAATATATCCCTAAAGAGTCGTATACCGCGAAAGGATATACGTCGAGAGAATATACACCAAGAGATGGATATGCGTCAAGAGATCAATTTGCCTCGGGGGGTTCATATCAATCAAGAGGTGAATACGCTCCAAGGTATGGGCATAATTCGGGGACGCCATCATTTAGAGATACCTACGGTCCCAAGGAACAAACATGGAATCCTGGCGATAGAAATGAATCAGAAGAAAAACCAGAGTTCTTCCCCCAAGAAGAAGCCATCACTCGAACTTCAGAGCCTACTCTTAATGACTATCAAAAACGACGAGCGGCAAGATCTCGCGATAAGTCACAAAACAGACTTCTTTACGATGAATTCGAATCCGCGATATTGGAGGAAGGAGAGGCATCATCGCGTAAGGAAAGGAAAGCTGCAAAAAAGGCCAAGAAGCGAGAGAAGAAAGAGTATGCTCCAAAGATGATACCCCTGTATCTTCCAGAGTATATCAGTATACCAAATCTGGCAAAGGCATTGAAGGTCAGGCTAGAAGACTTCACACTGCAGATGGAGCAGATGGGCTTCACAGAACTAAGTCATGATCACATTTTGAATGCAGAAACTGCCGGTCTTATCGCTCAGGAGTTTAATTATGAGCCGATAATCGACAACAGCAAAGAGCGTGATTTACTCCCACGGTAAGATTGCTATAATTTCCGTGGGTGGAACGGTAGAATTTTAACATTATCTAGACCCCCGCCAGAAGACCGTTCAATACTCCCACAACGTCCACCGGTTGTCACCATAATGGGTCACGTTGACCATGGTAAAACCTCACTTCTGGACTGGCTTCGAAAATCTTCCGTTGTTGCCACTGAGCACGGAGGTATCACACAGCACATTGGTGCCTTCTCAGTGAATATGGCTAGTGGGGAAAATATCACTTTCCTCGATACTCCCGGCCACGCAGCTTTTTTGGCTATGCGAGAACGGGGGGCGAATGTCACCGATATAGTCATCCTTGTAGTCGCTGCTGATGACTCGGTGATGCCGCAGACAATAGAAGCCATCAAACATGCGAAGGCAGCGAACGTCCCTATAATCGTAGCAGCAAATAAAATTGACAAAGAAGATGCGGATGTCGAAAAAATCAAACAAGATCTTGCTAGATATGGTGTTGATGTGGAAGATTATGGCGGTGATACACAAGTTGTATGTGTATCCGCAAAAACTGGGCAGGGAATGGGTGATTTAGCGGAGGCGGTTGTTACTCTCAGTGAAGTTTTAGATATGCGGGCAGAGATTGATGGCCCTTGCGAAGGCTGGGTTCTTGAAGCTGGTACCAACCGGGGTGGGCATATTGCAACTGTGTTGGTTCGGCGAGGGACCCTTCGATTGGGTGATTCTATCGTTGCGGGCACTACTTGGGCCAAAGTTCGTCAACTCATCAATGAACATGGTGTCGAAGTAGAATTCGCTAAACCCGGAACCCCTATCCAGGTTTTGGGATGGAAAGATCAGCCTGAAGCAGGAAAGCTCGCAATACAGGCAGATAGTGAGGCCAAGGCCAAAGATGTGATCGAATTTCGTATTGAAAGGGCTGAACGGCTTCGCCAGGCGGCTGATATGGAAGCAATCAATGAAAAAAGGCGCTTGCACAGGGAGATGGAAGAGATGGAAGCTGCTATTAGAGAGGAAGCTATCGAGAAGAAAGAGGATCCCGATGCTGCAGTTCTTGCGTGGGAGAAGGCTTCCAAGAAAGAAGTTGCTGCTCAGCCAAAATGCCAAGAGGTCGGGTTTGTCGTCAAGGGTGATGTTGGTGGATCGGTTGAGGCAGTAGTTGCTGCAGTTGAAGAACTTGGGAATAGTGAAGTCAAAGCAAAGGTTGTCCGAAGTAACTTTGGAAATGTGAGCGAGTTTGATGTTGACTATGCAGCAGCCATTGATGGTATGATTCTATCCGCCATATGCCTCGAGTGAGTTCTCATGACTAAACTAATTTTTGTTACTCATAGGATACATTCTTTGTTTCAACCTTACACCCGATCCTGAGATTATCGTTTACGCGCGTAACAAAGGTGTGACGATACTCATGCACAATGTCATTTATCATCTTATCGAAGATGCCAAACGGGTGCTCTCAGATCGCCTATCACCAACAGTAATAACCAAGGTTAATGGAGAAGCGGACATTGAGGCGCTGTTCAATATTAAGGTTAAATCGAAGGTATTCAAGCCTGTTGCGGGATGTAAAGTCAGGACGGGTATTATTACCAAGAACAGCAAGGTCAGGGTTATCAGGGATGGGGAGACTATTTTCGAGGGGATGTTGGAAAGCTTGAGAAATCTCCAGAAAGATGTGACAGAAATGAGGAAAGGGTCGGAATGCGGTATTGGGTTCGAAGGTTGGGGTGACTTCCAAGTGGGCGATGTGGTGCAATGTTACGACGAAACATTTGAGCCCAGGAGCTTGTAGGAGGGCTTCGGTGGTTTTAGAGATACAAACCTTAGACTTTCTTTCCGGGGCGTTTATTCCGTATCCTTGCATAAAAATCTAGAGTGTTTTTATATATATGTATATATAAAAGAAATAAGGAGTTTGCACATCCATGAGTATAAATTTATAACCCAGCCCCCAGCCTCTACCATACATGTACTACGGGTGTAGGGGTAAGTCTGGCGACAGTAAGAACTGTTGCAACCACGGGCCGTACAATTTTTCAAGAATGCCCATGTAAAGCACTTTACTAGTAGTGCCCAAATGAGTGTTTTTAAAATCCAAGGTCTGAGCTATACCTCTGATGGTTTGTATATCACAAACCCCTATATGTTGTATCTTAAAGTTGTTGGCTATAAAGAAATTTGAAAAAGGGTGATTTCGGCGTTTTTTTGGTGTGATTTTTCTTCGTGACGGTGGTTTATATACATTCTAAGTAACTGAGGACATAACTTGATAGATAATTATTTATCAATAACGTCCGCTCTCTTCCCCCATAAGCCCTGTTTCGAGGGTATGAGTCTTCCCAGTCTTACCAACTGACGCAAAAAGAAAAAGGAGACCTGAGAGGAGATTCACAGTAGAGAGGAGATCTAGATCCCAAAAACCCTGTTTTTGGGCGCTCCCAAAGGGCCCTTAACAGATACACTAACCGTACAGTCATATTGCACCAGCACACCCGCCGAATAATAGCTAATCGCTGACTCTGTTACAAATAAGTCGACTTAGGTGTCCATGTTAAACGAGCTAGCCCAGACGAAACCCGATCGTTCGCACCATATCCTGAAATATGAATGACTTCTCTCAGTTCTCTCCAGCTTACTATGATCTTTTCCAAAAATTCGGATATTTCTGTGGCTTGGGCTTTGGTGACGCTCCGAGTATCATTTCCAGCCTTTTCTAGTTGAGCCTTAAGTACACCCCAATCATTCAGCCTATCATGAAATTCCACAGTCAATGTAGAGAACCTCTTGACCTGGGCGTTAAGGCCTCCTTGGGCGAATCTAATAGCAAAACGAAAACAAATTGAATCATCCTCTTCAAAGGTCGAGTAGTCACCAATTTTGTTAAATAGATTGACCATGGCGTGGGCATCCCATTCGACATATACGGATGGCTTTGTCCCGGTAGGAGCTAGAGCCTTGCTGATGTACTGATATAGCCGGATGATGTTTTTTCTTACATCTAGTATGTTATCGTCGGTAAGCCGAAGAGCCTGTTGGAGCTCCCTTGTACTCATTTTGTATGTAGGTTTCTTTTGGAGAGGATGGGCGTTATAAGGGTATTAGGAACCTATGTATATACCTAGTAAGTAGAACAAAGGGCCTTTACAAAGACTTGTCTTGAGTCGAAATTTCTTCCATGGACCTAGCTCTGGGCCATATATAGTAACTATTTCTAGATGAGGTGAACAAAGAAATACTCGGTTGAACGAGGGCCTCAAACTTGAGTTTGAATCGAAATACCTACTATTCCTAGTTGTAGACCTATAGTATCAAATAAGCACTCATAAATAGGGCAATAAGCTATTTATTGGCCCGGGGGATTATTAAATATTTCACGTACCTAAGAAAATAATTGCGCTATCACCCAATTCACTAAGTAGATTAATTAAAAGAAAATATACTTTTGATATTGCTCTAATTGGACCGAAAACGTTTATCTACATATCAAACCTGCCTAGTGACCCGCGGGGAAATCTCTTCCAATTGTCCTTACAACAAATTGCCTCTCTAGTCTTCGGGCCTGTGCTTTAAACTCAGCTACCTCTTTATAGCAGTCCAGAGGTGTCCGGTCACTAATTTCGAGGTCAGCACATATTTACAGAGGAAGAACCCGCCAGATATCTTTGAATAATGCGAACAAAAGGACTCATACTTTGATCGCAAGCACCCAACAACATCTTCTCTGGCCTTCTCCAAATCCTTATCCAATTTCTGCACCTTTGGGATATCATTTAATCTTTTCCGCAGCGCATCTAACTCTGCCTGAACTTTCTCCCTCCCTGGATTCTTTTCCGCGCCCCCGTGCTTCTTGTCTTCGGCCGTAAGCTTCTCCTCAAGATCGTTAAGAATCTGCGACTCGCGTTGCTGAAGGCGTTGGAGCTCAGATTCGACACGGGATTGGATATGTAGCTCGAGGGTTTTCTCGCGAGTGGAGTCGGTCTACCGGTGGACGTTGCATTAGACATCTATGATCACTTTGCCCATGGAGTGAAGGATGGGGATCAACCTCAGAGGAGGACTGCAATGATTCGACGAGATCGTTTGAAAACCGCACCGGCGTCTCTCTAGTATCTGGTCAGCGGCATCCAATTATTTTAAATTTAAAACGTGAAACTACCCGTAGAAGACGTGCTCTGTTGGTTTACTGCTTCCGGAACCCATTGCTGCTCTTCTGGAGAATTGTGCTTGCGACGGATGGATCCGGATCACGAGTGGAGTTGAATCTAAGGGTTTAAATCTACATAATACCGCTATCACGCGTAAAAATGGGAACGCATACAGTTGCACAAAGTATCACTCACAATAAGTAAACTAAAAAGATACATGTACATATATTGTAATAAGTAATCATAGCATCTCACACTCTCAGTAAAACACCTTATTAAGTCTCGAGTAATAAGTGGCGGCATGTAAAGTAACCAACCAATCAGACAGCTTAGATTGACCCTGGGCTTTTAATTTTGAGAACTGACGGTACTTTACCACACATCCGAAATGTTTATAACACCTAATATAAAGGGTGTAAAAAACTTCACCTGGACAGTGGACCTATTTGCTATCTCGAGTCGAGTATGTGTACTTTGGATGTACAAGGTGACTTTGGATTTCCCTTAACTGCATTTCTAGTACTACATGTACTTAGTATTAAGTACTTACTGAATATTAAGTGCATGTAGGTCCGGTAAGTAATTTATTAATGATGTAGCTACCTGGTTCATTAGAGAAGCGAAGGCCAGAACAAACCTATACGTCGTCTTTACATATTTGTGAATTTCTACACATATAATCGTTACATGTGGAATACAAAAAAAAAAAAAAAGGCGGGTGCATTCAGTACCTTATCTGACTGGCAGAATACCATGATACCCCGATTCAATTCAAGGGTTTGCACGATCCCCTATTGCTCCAGTATATACGTATTATATTTTTTGGTATTTTAGATACATGTACTTATTACCTGTTCCTGGCATTAACGTAAGGTCGACGGAGTGATTATATACATGTATACATGTAATGAATGGGTGCTGGAACGACTTGATCGTGTTCAGATACATACATGTATCTCCGTAAATACAAATGGTCCAGGCCCAAGGCGCACGAATAAGATTACTTGACTATTATATCAGTATCAAAAGAGACTCTCAATGTACCCTATCTACAATGCCGGTTTAGCGATTTCACCCCGTTAATTTAATTCATAATGTACCCAGGGTGTCAGAAAGTGGTACATATTTTGACTACATGTACTCGCATATAGACAACGCCCAAATACATGTACTTTATCACAGTATGCAACTTTCTACATGGGGGCAGACAAATAACAAATGTGAAGACCTCTCCCGAAGATCTGCTCTGGGAACTTTTTCGCCCTGTTTTATATAACCTAGAGTATAACTCTATGTAAAGAAGAGTATGTATATATTTCGGAGTCTAGACTAAGTCATGCGGGTGCATGACTGACTGGCCGACTGCCAAGCCTTACATTTAGACCTGTTGTGCCGTTGGCCAACCCCACCATCATTCCCCTCTCTTGATGTAACTCCCACCCTCGCCCCTCCATCCCACCACACATCCACATATCTCATCCACGCACCTCCCCTTACATCTCTGTGTTTACCACCTTTGCCAGTGTAAACACTACTCCCACCACTCCCAAAATATTTTTTCCTGAAAACGAGGCGAGCTCATTCCACTACCGCTATCATGACCGATACTGCCGAAACTACCCCTGCGGCCCAGGAGGAGAAAGCCGTTGAGACCCCCGTCGCCGCCACTGAGGTGAAAACCGAAGAGCCTAAGAATCCCGTTACCTCTGATAATGTCTTCGCCATGTTTGGCGGTGGAGCACCAAAGGCAAAGAGAGAGGAAAAGGATGACGAAGAAGAGCCCAAGGCTTCGAAGGAAGCTTCTGGTGCTACTGGAGAGGTTCGTTTTTTGTTTTTTTTGTTTTTTTTTGGGTGGTGGTTGTTGTTGTACCTGACTAGTCAACAATACACACACTAGTTGTCAGGGTCTGGTCAAGATTTACTATACTAACACCATGAACGCGCTGCTTTTAGGAAGAGGCACCTGAGTCGCCGGATGTTCACTTTGAACCTCTAGTCAGCCTCGAAAAGATTGATGTCAAGACCAACGAAGAGTCTGAGGAGCAGGTATTCAAGATGTAAGTATTTGCCTCTCCTACGATTAAGAGACCAGGAGATCAATACTCAGTTTCTCCCCCTCCCCCTCCTCTTTCCCCTTCCCCTTTCCTTACTTCCTTTTCTTCTGTTCTGTTATTCTTATGGACCTTTGGAGGGAAACTCTATTTTATAGACTGACAAGGCTCCGTTTAGGCGAGCCAAGCTGTTCAAGTTCGACAAGGAATCTCGTGAATGGAAGGAACGTGGCACTGGTGATGTGAGGCTCCTTAAGCATAAAGAGAATGGCAAGACCAGGCTCGTCATGCGAAGAGATAAGACTCTTAAGGTTTGCGCCAACCACTACAGTAAGTTTGTGCTATCTCTATTTCTGCGCCTCATTCGGCGGGAAAATTCACCAGAGATATAAACTAACATAATATTTTATAGTCGTTCCCGACATGAAACTCTCCCCGAACGTTGGCAGCGACAGAAGTTGGGTATGGAACACTTCCGCCGATGTTAGCGAGGGTGAGCCGGAGGCACAGACCTTAGCCATCCGTTTTGCCAACCCTGAAAGTAAGCTCCGCACTTCTTCGTTAATATCTCTCAATGAAGCTTTGTATTAACTGGTTTTCTCATTAGATGCGAATATGTTCAAAGAGGCTTTCATTAAGGCTCAACAGGAGAACGAAGCTCTCATTGCCAAAGAGTAATGGAAAATTTATTTTGTGTTGTGAAAACCTAACAAACTACATAATGAATGAATGGCTGTCTTGTCCTTTTTTTTCCTTCTTACTCAATACTTTACTGCTAGCGCAATAAGCATATCATAAATGCTTTTTACTTTGAGATGTTGTAAAGTCGTTTCGTGAACTGTGTAGTAGTCATTTTCTTGAACTGTGTACTTCAAGGATACTGTAATGCTGCTCATGTAAAGGAAAGGTACACACAAACATGCATGCAAAGAAAATCATGCACGGCCAAAATAATCAATACAGTAGGATACAGTCATACCCTAGGTGAAGATAGACAGGGGTAAGAAAGATCAATTCTAGTTTTCACAATAGCTAGAATCCCTGTCCGTCAACTCCCGTGCACGGCCTTAGGGTTACCGGCTAAAATAACGAATCCCATGTTGTAAGCAAAATAAAACTCCCTCCGACCAGAGTCGAACTGGTGACCAACCGGTAAGCAAGCAATTACAGCCGGGTGTGATACCAACTACACCACAAAGGGATAATTCTAGACACTTCTATATACTAACAAAAAATTTATTAATCATCAAAACTCACTCGGAACCTAACCCCCCGCAAATTCGAACCTTTTTTTTTGATTGATAACTCATATTTGAACTTCAGTGAGTCCAGCGTTGGTTTAGTTGATATATGCCCGCATTACCCCATACCAACATTCTCTATAGGGGTAATTATAAAATAGAGATGCGATTATTTAAACTACCCTACATTCTTTATAGAGACGTAGCTAGGTTGATTCGGGTAACAAGCTTGAGTAGCCACACCAAGTAATTATATATCAAGGTCTTCCGTGAGTGATCTAATATGTTGTGTAATATTATTAGAGTGAAAACTGGAGCGAGTGACTATTCGTGACCAACAAACATCTGGGCCTACTAGGGATGGATCGTTGTTGTGAAACCATCACTGTGGGTAGGTGTGAAGTACATGTATACCCACTGACTCTTGGGATTGAGTATTCTTAGTATTAAGTTATGTATATAATGGCTGCCAGATCTTGTGCATATTATGTTGATAAATACTTCATAGAGTTCGGGAATACGGTCAGTTCAGTGAGGCATGCAATTCTATTGCAAGAAAGCATTTATCCCTTGTCCAATATGAGCATAACTCCGTTAATAGATGAATGAGTACCATAGTGTATATGATTGGCTGACGTGGGCAAGGTCGGGGCAAGTATGGAGAGATGAATGTGTCAAGAGTAATTTTACCACCGGTAGTAAGTTATTTACCTCTTATGGTATAAGCACTGAATTCCAGTCCTTGTACCATGCTATATTGCATTAGTACATGCTTGATCATTTCCCACCGGTGATGCTGTGTTATACTACATAGGCAAATGTTCAATCATTGATATTGGCATTATAAAATTCGGGCGTTAAAATATAAAACTAACCGTATCCGGTATCTGTCCTATGTTGAACGCCGTTCCCGTTTATCTTGGCACTAAAGTGGATATCTCCAGCATGTGAAAGGTTCGATGTGTTCTACACAGTCGAACAGATGCACGAATATGGTTAGTTTTATTCAATTATGGCTGACTATCTAAGGGGTAAGGGATAGATGCTGGTATTACTTTTATCACCAGTGGTTAGATTACTTTTGACAGATTTACCGTTTCGTAGGCGATCATATACGTATACATGTAGTGGTTCAAGTTTTGGCCACTAGAAGGAACGAGTTCAAAAAATACAGCCTCGAGCTCTTACTTGACAAAAGACTGTTTTTCAACGCTAAACTAAGAAAACAACTCAAGGCTAAGGTGGTTTTCTATATCCACCGGTAGACTTGTACCTATTTAAAATAAAGGCCATACTAACACGTGGTTCTTGATAAACTACATTAACAAGACTGTATGCATTAATTCGATCAAGAAGCAGGGCGATTTTAAGAATTTATTTTGTTCCAGACCCAGGGTAAAGAGACTACACACAATAAAGTATCAAACATTTAAGCTTCATATCAAGCTTATGTGAAAGGGAGAAAGAGAAAAGAAAAATAAAATAAAAAGGGAAATAATTCTCGCGCCTTACTCCACCCACCACCTTTTCGCCTCCCACAAGCCATTTACCAACCCAACCCCCATTCATACAGTTTCCTTACAGCAGGAATGGCCAACATTCAAACCCGACAAGATAAAGCAACGCCAACGCAGGTAGAAAGAGTACATACGGAAAGAGAAAGAGCGGCAGGGAAAAAAATAAAAAGACACTATGCATTCCCTTACGGTAACATTTAAAGGGAGTTCCTCCCGTCTTTTTGTGAGGGTAGAATGCATCCTCTATTCTATACACAGGGACGCGTTTTTAAACGCCCCCGGAGCTATAATGGCATAAGTAACATGACAAGAAAAGCAGCCCCCAAATCCACAAACGACAAAAACGAGACAGATTTAAAACAGAAGCGCTAAAAGAAAAGAGAAGAACGATATTGATGTAAATGTACTATTCACCCAGGGCTTTGAAGTCACTTGGTCGAATCCTTTTCGGTCTTTGGTGCCGGTGTGGATTTACTGGTTTCCTCATGTATGGGCTGTCCTCTTCGCTTGGAAATGGCTCGCTGAATACGGTTTTCTGTTGATTTGGAAAGTATCCAAACTTGGCTACCCGCGCTGCCTCCTGCTGTTGTTGTTGGTACTGCTGAATCATATATGGGTTCACGATCTGGTTGTTTCCATTCGGGCCCATCGGTCTTGGACCTCCACCTAACGCCCTGCCCATCCCGTTCATGCCCATCCCGGAACCCATACCCATACCCATACCTCCTTGATTCATACCGGGATTCATGTAACCTCCTCCCATACCATTCATGCCATTCATTCCGTTCATACCCATCCTCATGTTCCCACCACCCATACCGTTCATACCGTTCAAGCCATTCATGCCGGTCATGCCGTTCATGCCATTCATGCCATTCATGCCGGTCATGCCATTCATGCCGGCCATACCGTTCATGCCGGTCATGCCGGTCATGCCAGTCATGCCAGTCATACCGTTCATACCGTTCATACCGGTCATACCGTTCATACCGTTCATACCGGTCATACCGGTCATACCATTCATGCCCATCATGCCATTGGGGCCATTAGGCAAATATTGATTACTGTTATTACCACGGTAGTAGTTACCATCCATACCATGCATCCCGCTGTTCATGTTATCCATGCCATTCATACCGGGCTGGTACTGATTATATCCGTTGTGGTATTGCTGCTGCTGCGGTGCTGGTTGCTGGTGCTGAAGCTGCTGGTGTTGAAGTTGATGCTGCTGCTGCGGGGGTGGTGTATTCTGATGTTGATTCTGTTGGGGGAATTGTTGGTGGAATGGCTGTTGCTGTGCTTGGGGCCCTTGGGGCCCTTGAGGTCCTTGAGGTCCTTGAGGTCCTTGGGGTCCTTGGGATGCTTGGGGTCCTTGGGGTCCTTGCGGTGGCATATTAAACATCTGTCCGTTGCCAGCATACACACTACTAGGGATAGGCTGGTGTTGTTGGATAGGAGGCTGCTGGTACTGGGGTGGGTTTCTCATAGCGGCGGGCCCGCGAGGGACTTGAGGCCCAAGCTCATCCTCGGCAGGTCTTTTCCTAGTAGTAGATGACGAACTGACAGATGAAACAGTGGAAGACAACGGACTTTTCCCATTCGTGGCCAAATTCGGACCATCTCGGGCCTTTACAGTGAGCCCAGGTGTTACAGAAGGACTCTTTGATTTTTCCCTATCCTTGATCTCCTTTCCCTTCAAATACTCCTCGACCTTACTCCTTGTTTCGTTATCAACCACCAAAGAGTCCAAAAGAATATCCTTGGCCTCACAATTCGGACAAATAAAATCCGATTCCAACAAAGCAGTCTGAATACATTCCTCGCAATACACTCTTCCGCAGCAAGGAGTTTTGGAAGCACCGCGAATAAGTTTATGGCACATTAGACACTCAATTCCCCTGTCCTGTAGTTCCTTATTTCCCACCGGAGTAGAAGACTTTGTAGTCGTTGCAGCCTTTTTCTGATAGGATTCCCAAGATGCCTGATCTGGCTGTGCAACAACATACTCTCCATCAGCATTTACCATGACAGAGGTGGTGTTAGCATGCGGCGTAGTGCTTTCATCATCGGCAGATGGCGGGAGGGGCTTCTCAACAGCTTTGAGAAAGCTACGAGGGATTCCAGTCGTACGCTTGATCCTGGTACGACCATCAAAGGTTGGATCAGCGTTTGTAGGACATTGTTGAATCCAGTGACCTGTACCCATTAGTATCATAATCTATAAATGTATAAAAACACAGCACATATATGCTTGTTTACGGTATTCCTTACCTTTCTCGCCACAACGATAACAAATATATCCGTTAGGTGGCGGGTGAGCAGGAGCTGGCGCATTATTTTTCTTGAAGCCGCCTTGACCTCCGCTTCCACGGTGGATTGGGGTAGCACTATAAAGCGCAGTTACGCAGAATGTCAGTATTCATGGTGATAATGGAGATATCATAAAAAAAGTCCATCATATTCAAAACTATATACGCACTTGGCCATTTGCTCCTGGGTTTTATTCCATTGCTCGCTCGAAGCCTGAAACATTGCAGCGATTTTATCTTCTTCAGAATCACCTGTGCCCCCACCACTACTCAACCCGGGGAAATTACTACCATTATTTGAGGCTGGCTCTGCTTTTTTTACAGCAGTAGGCCCGTTCCCAAAATTCTTTTCCCGACGACCTGCATTAGGAAGTGCATTTGTGGGCATCTTTCCGCTAACATATCGCTGCGCAGTCCCGCGCCCAGGTTTAGACGGAGGGAGACGACGGGCAATGATGGGAGTAGAGCGTGGGATGATAGTGGTATCATCGTCATATTCTAAGTTTTAAGAACCATTAGCCAGCCTGTAAAGCGAAACCGAAGCCAGCCCAGCTGCACATACCTTCGCCTGTTTCTTGGTGATTGATCGCCAAATCAAAGTCTGTTCCATCGCCTAATCGATGAATGGTTATAATTTGTCGCTTAAGTTCAAAAACCGATATTCCGGTTCCGTCGAAAGTAACTCTCGACATCTCCTGCTGAGATTTAAATTTGAAAAATACCGATGAAGACATAATGGCGATCCCAGTTCCTAACACTTAAACAAATAAAAAAGGCACAAATTCCCCCTGCTGTTGAGCTGTTGATGGTGACAATCGGTCGTGACGTTCGTCACAATGGACGACTTGCAAGGAATGGAGCTATGCGACTTTCTTTTCTTTTCTTTTCGATGAGAATGGAAAAAGAGGTTGATTATACCACTTTCGTGTGAGTGACCCGAGGAAAATAGGAGGGGAAGAAGAACTAAATGATGGAAAATCGGTCTGGAAAATGACAAACCGAAACTACACAGGATAGGACTCTTTTCTTTCTCGCCAATCTTCTTTTTCTTTTTTCTTGCCTTGTTTTGTTGAGATGATGTTTTTTCGATTCAGGATGCCAATGAAACACAGTAATCCGAAACCTTTATGCCAAACAGAAAATAACCCAGCCGAAAAAAAAAAGAAGAAAAAAAGAGAACTGTAGACAGAGGAAACAGGAAGGGAATAAACAGAGTAATGATTTGACAAAAAGGGTATTCTCTCTTTTCTTCTGGGTAACGCCAAAGTTCTGGCAACAAAGATGAAAAAAAAAAGGAGAACCCCTCAACACGGAGGTGACGCGGTTGGACGTGAGAGAAACTTAAGCAAGTAGATGACAGGAGCCCAAAGTATATATCCCACGTAACTCAAAATCTAGAAAAGGGGAGACTCTGAAATTCCCAACTTTCCCGCGTGATTGGGGGAGGGGGTATTGTACCAACTCTGCGCGTGGCGATAAAGGCGATAGAGTGAATCAACGGGATGTGAAAGCCGAAGGACTGCTGTCAAAATTAACTCGATGGAAGTATCGTTGGGAAGTGTCGTTATGATGATTGTATTAGTGGAACCGACGGAACCATAGGCCGTCAAGACGATGTCGTGAGAATGGGTTGGGGTAATGATGGCGGCGACAAGGCGGCTTGAAGAAGAAGGATGAAAAGACCCCTTGGTATTAGAAAGAGGTCTTCCGATTGGGCAGTGAGGGTCATTTGTCAGCGGGGTCACCAGTGGCATCTAGCCACAATGCCCACCTTTACCCGCCTATGAGGAACTTTAAGTCACAAATAGAGCCCTAGAGGCGGTGCAGCTAGAATAATTCAACGACCGGTCCTTCGTCTAGCCTGGTCTGCATGAGGCGAAAAAGATCCTAATCCCGGCCCTGGTCCACCATTACTCCCCTCTCAGACTTTCTCACTCCCTCTCATCTTTCACATCTAAATACATAACCCCCCATCATTCCTCATCCTCTTCAACTTCCTCAATTTACCCCAACCTTCTGGCTGGACGCACCATTTCAAAATGCTTTTCAATCCTGCAAAGTCTTTTGTGTCGCGCATCGCCGGCCATGCTGTCCGGAAACCTATCGCCAGTGTACCCCGAGTAACGGCCTTTCCAGCAGCTCTCAGAATACAGCAACAGAAGAGGGGAATGGCTAGCGCTGGTACCAAAGACTATACTGTTAGAGATGCTTTGAACGAAGCCCTTGGTATGTTTCCGTCTTTGGAAATTCAGAGATCCTTGGTAGATATTGCTGCTAATGAAATTATTGCAGCTGAGGAGTTGGAGAGAGATGAGAAGGTTTTCATCATGGGCGAGGAAGTTGCGCAGTACAACGGAGCATACAAAGTTACCAAAGGACTATTGGATAGATTTGGCGATAAGCGGGTTATCGACACTCCGTATGTATGCCTTTCCTACTGATATTATAAACTATATTCTAACTGTTGGATGTAGAATTACCGAGCACGGTTTCGCTGGTCTTGGTGTTGGAGCTGCACTTGCTGGTCTTAACCCAGTTGTTGAGTTCATGACCTGGAACTTTGCTGTTAGTTAGGCTGTATTGTTTATGAAGTATAGATGCTAACATTCTAATAGATGCAAGCTATTGATCAAATCATCAACTCCGGAGCCAAAACACATTATATGAGTGGTGGTATTCAGCCCTGTAGCATCACTTTCCGTGGCCCCAACGGTTTTGCCGCTGGTGTCGCCGCACAGCACTCACAGGCATATCCCACAGATATCAATGCAGTTCAAAGTGCAAGCTAACTTTCTACTAGGATTATTCTGCATGGTACGGAAGCATCCCTGGCTTGAAGGTAGTCACCCCATGGAGCGCAGAAGATGCGAAGGGTTTGTTGAAGGCTGCCATCAGAGACCCTAACCCAGTTGTGGTTCTTGAGAACGAGTACAGCCCCAGAAAGCTCAATTGAGGCAAAGTGGTACACTGATTAACCACCCGCGACCTTTAGACTATTATATGGACAAACCTTTCCCATGTCCGAGGAGGCTCAAAAGAGCGACTTTGTTCTTCCTGTAGGTCTTAAAATCTGTGCTTTGCTGGGTGTGTGGCTAAACATGTGCCTCTTCTAGATTGGAAAAGCAAAAATTGAGCGTGTTGGAAAGGATCTCACCATTGTGACTCTGTCCCGTTGCGTCGGCCAAGCGCTCACGGCTGCGGAGAACATCAAAAAAAAGTATGGTGTCGAGGTTGAGGTCATCAACCTACGCTCAGTAAAGCCACTCGATGTCGAGACCATCATCAAGTCCGTCAAGAAGACCAATCATCTTATCGCTCTTGAGAGTGGCTTCCCTAGCTTTGGTGTTGCCAGTGAAATTTTGGCGCTGAGCATGGAGTACATGTTTGACTTTTTGGATGCCCCTGCTCAGGTAGATTTATCCCAGCCTCCTTGGGATCGATTGTTACTAAATACTTTATAGAGAATCACTGGTGCTGAGGTTCCAACACCATATGCTATTGGACTTGGTAAATCACTCCCAATCATATAATTTTTTCGGCTTTCGTTCCTGGCTAGATACTAACGCATCCTACAGAGGCCTTATCTTTCCCAGACGAGGCGCTCATTGAGAAGAAGGTCGTTCAGCTCTTGAGACTGTAGATAAGTTGTCGATATCAGGAAACAAATATTGGGGCCAGAGTTGGACTGCGGGTAACAGCAACAGTGGTGAAATTCATGGAGGTGTAATTCACTTTCTAATGGAAGTTCTACTTTCTTTTTTCATGACGTCCTTGATTTCTGCATCGCGAGCTTTCCAGGTTATTCCAGTTCGTTGATCAACGTGCATTTTTGAGCCTTTATCCCTTCCTCTTTTTTTTTTGCGTGTAGATAGAGTGATATCACGATTGAACGTTTGGGAGTTGGAGTAAAAAGTAGAATAAGCTCAAGTATATGATAATTATGCTCTATAATATTCAGAGTGTTACATTCTCATACACACACAATATATACCTACATATACAGGAGTGCGGTATCTATGGAAGCTTTGTTGGGAAAGGCAGCCCAACAGAGGCGGACGAAGCTTGGCATGGGGTTGGGGTGGCTTTAACTTTTACTCCCTCTAGGCGTAATCCGGGTAAGTTTTAGATCCTTTTACTCTGGTAGGTACATGGAGCCATAACGGGATAACTCCCATTTAAAAGCTTCATAATTTATATTTTCAGATCTGCAGCACCTGTAGCTAGGTAGTATTACGTCAGCTCCCACTCACAGTACTGCTACACATCCCTCACATCCCAGTAGTTGCCATTGCTAGCCCCAGATCACTACGGGATCATCTCCGATCAAAACAATGCTCTTTAACGTCCCAGTGATGGCTAGAGGGTTGGGGTTTTGGGGTGTTGAGTTTTTTTACAGCTACGCTTAGCCTAGTAATGTACTTAGTCGTTGATAAGCGTTGCAACGAGCGAGTACAGGTGCTAAAAAACTTAATATAAAAATACGTAGACCTGTATGTTGCAGTGTCCGGATATTTTCTGATTAACAGGTTGTTCTAATATCAGTCTTATGACCATTCTACTCTAGCCTCTTGTAGGCGCATCGATCGCCCAGTAACGGGAGGAAGAGAAAAGCAGACAGCGAGAGTAAAGGGTACCTACATGTACTACCAATTCAACGACGTTTCCGGACCCGACCACTATTGCATGCCATACAAGAATGGTATTCTTGGCGGGGTTTCCCTGTGTATACATATATACATGTATATACATGTACATGTAGTTAAAGTAGGCCTTGCCAAGGCCGCTAGCACATGGCCGAATGAAACATACGCCTACTCTACCTATAGTACATGTACCTATAGTTGGTCCCGAACTATAAAGCTCCGGACCTCATCCTCGTTACCACGAATCAGCCATTGTACACCTATATGTAGTACATGTACATGTATGTACCTAAATGCTGCAGCTTAGTCCCTGATGGAATCGCATGTTCAGTCGACCGTCACTAGCACTATTTAAATCGGTTTTATTATTCTATCAGGACAATTATACCAATCCAGGAGGTTGGTCGTATCGAGCTTTTAGATACACAAAACACATACATACATGTATATATAATAGAAGGGTTCTCTACGGAATTTCTGAGAGTTATGGTAAATGCGTGGCACAATACCCTGTGATGTACTTTATGTAGTTAATTTATATCACAATTATACTCGCGGCAGGTAAGAGGTACCCGAACGTGCAAGTCTTGAGATGCAATTATTATTGGATTAAAAGAGGGAAATAAACAAATTCAGTGCAGCTGCATTTTCGGGTACTTGTTACCTGTCGTGAGTATTACCATAAGGGTTGAGACAGAGGAGACCTGTCGATCTGGTAGAAGCTACATATGCATACACTCCTATGTAAGCCCTTTTTTTTTTTTTTTTTTTTTTTTTCAGGACGCAGCCAGTAATTATGGTGGTAGACACATGGCGCGGCCTCTAGTCGTATTTCAAGACATTGGCTATATATATGTATGTATGGTAGAAGAATACCCATGTTCTCCGTGTTCCGCAATTTCTACACGGGTAGACTCTCATCTGACACTTTCGTATTTGTAGTCGGGACTGTGTAACGCGAGGATTAGTGATCTTTCTTTTTTGGCAAAAGTTGAATTATTTAGTCAATGATCGACGCAATTCCCTCAGGTACATATATGCATAGATTAGAACCACAGGCCTCGGGGGATTTGCGTTTCAGTTTTGCTAGCTGGGACCAAAGGCAGCATCTTGGGGGCAGGTCGGTCACAGAAGTTTAAACGGGTTAATGCAACTGCTCACCGGTGAAATTTTAATAAAACGGCCATGATGAGGGCTAGGAGTACCCAAAGTGCCCTTAGCTAGACACCTTAAACTACCTATATGGCACAGTTAATTCCGGGACGACGGCAATCAACCTGGACAACGAAAACACATGGACAACTTTCAGCCAATTAGACAATTAGACACCAGAAGCTTGGGCAACGCTATCTCGATTGCCGTTCAGTGCTTGCCGTGCTCCTACCCCCAAACCAACCGTATACATGATAGCCGAGTCGTCATGCTGACTTAAATGCTTATTTAGTAGAATCTGAAATGAATTTTAGACGTTTGGCTTTAGGCTATGAAGGGATTGCGTACTACATGTAGTAGTGGTAGGTATTTGGAACAGTGTATGAAATACCTTTTTGTTCATCCCGGAGCTCACTATGCTCATAATTGGCTTATTATTTGTGAGGAACCAATTATCTCGCCTGTTTACATGGTCTGAACTTGTTAGTATACTACATAACTTTGTCTGGCATTAGAAACCTTAGGCCTACCATCACTTTTGGTCAAAATTACTACATGTAGTTGCAGGGACCTTTTTGCTGGGTGGGCAAGACAGTTGACGCTTGGCCTAAAATCTCTAGGTATTGTGCAACTTTTAACACATCTTGCATTCAGTGTCAGAATGAGTGACCCGGGGATCCTAACGATTATGATGTCTCAAATTTGATAGCAGATGATTACTTTCACCCATGGCCCTCGGCCGGGTCCTCTGGCCCGTCGTTACGGGTTAACCAACGCGCCCAGTGATGAACTACATGTATTTAAGATAAGACCCTGGCACCTAGTTAAACATATAAGCGCAGCTAGCGCAACTCCAGCAGCACCAGCAAAGTAAACAGTAAGCACGCGATGGCGGGGTTGGCCTGATTACCTCATCCTGGATGAAACTATATGCGCCGGGAGTACTCTACGTTGTGCGCTCCTACACCACCAACAAGCTCTGTGCGCATTGCATTCACACGCTGCCTACCGCATTCGGCTTGCTTTTAACGGTAAATCATGGAGGTCCAAGAAAAAGATGAAGGAAGCCTTGTGAGGTCCTTGAAGGACCTTTTTGCAGGCGCTGTGGGTGGCATCGCGCAGGTATTGATTGGTAAGTATTCATGTACAGATTTGAGTTTGAGGCTTAAACCAATTGATTGCTAACTTGCAAGTTTTACAGGCCAGCCATTCGGTGAAGAAACTTCTCCCAGTCAAATTTGGTTATATCAATTAGTTGATAGTTACTGACTCACATTTCCTATAGACATTGTCAAAGTGCGCCTTCAAACCACCAGCCAATACTCCAATGCTCTCGATGCTGCTGCTCAGATTTATAAAAACGAGGGTCCTCTCGCTTTTTACAAAGGGACATTAACCCCGCTCGTCGGTATTGGGGCTTGCGTGTCAATTCAATTCGGTGCATTTCATGAAGCTCGTCGTCGCATTGCCGAGTACAATGCCGCGAAGCACCCACACCGCAAGGAGCTTACATATGGTCAGTACTACCTTGCTGGTGCAGCCGCGGGCCTTGCCAATTCTGTCATCTCGGGTCCTATCGAACATGTGAGGATCCGTCTTCAGACCCAGCCGCATGGGGATGCAAGGCTTTACAGTGGCCCGTTGGACTGTATTAAGAAGCTTGTTGCTACTGGTGGCATTCGGCACGGACTCTACAAAGGGGAGGTAGTTACAATCCTGAGGGAGGCCCAGGCATACGGTGTCTGGTTTTTGACCTTCGAATACTTGATGAATATGGAATCAAGGAAGGTAAAGCGCGAGGACATACCGGCGTGGAAGATTGCGCTGTACGGTGGGCTTGCTGGGGAGGCGCTTTGGCTGGGCAGCTACCCCCTTGATGTTGTTAAGAGTAAAATGCAGACGGATAAGTTGGGTGACGACAGGATCTATAAAAGCATGACAGATTGTTTCAGGAAGGTGTGGCAGAAAGAGGGAATGAAGGGTTTTTGGAAAGGATTGGGTCCGACGTGCCTAAGAGCTATGCCGGTTTCTGCAGGAACTTTCTTTGTGTAAGTTGATTGTTTCCCATGTTGTCCTTTTACTTTAAAACCTGAATGGGATCACAGCTGATCTGGATTTATAGGGTTGAAATGACTATGAGAGCCATCAGATAACTAGGACTTGAGCTTACCGCGAATGAGGAACATCACACATATATACCCACTTCCCATAACCTCAAAGGTCAATATCTATAGATACACAGTTGTACATAGGACCAAAGAAATATTTACATTTATGATTCTATTTTCCGCTTGAGACCGCTTTACATGTATGAATTTGAAGCTTGCATTTCCGCATCCCTAATCCTTGCGTTTCTTCCGGCCTCTCCTGCTCTACCGAGAATTCCAGCAACGAGCTGTACAGCTCTCAAGCTTTAAAAAAAACATCAGTAAAATACGATTGGCGTAGATGGCAGGAAAACGAACCTATCATCATTACATGGAATTGGGTAAGTGACCCTCGTAGGATCAACATCGGTGTCAATGATCGCAATGGTGGGTACTCCGGCCAGCGCGCATTCATGTAAAGCTACCTTATTTTCTAAGGGCGAAAAGCAGACAACCAGATCTGGGGTGATAGGGTTTGCTCCCTCAATCGGCTTCTCTGATACAACACGATCTCGCATGTCCTTCTCTACAACGGTTCCGAATTCGAGAATTTTCTGAGCATTCGTAATTGTCCCCGGAACCCACCAGTCGAATACGTGGTATCCGCCAGCTAACTTTGCAGCTTGGACTACACAACGAGCCTGGCCTTCACGCGTACCAAGGAAGAGGATGACACCGCCCTTGCGGGCTATACCTTCGACAACCTTAGCTGCGCGGCGGAGGTGTGCGGCGATGATCTCAAGTGAGATGATGTGAATTCCATCACGAACACCGTAAATGTAACGTGCGTTCCCGGGGTTCCAAAGAGAAGTGAGATGACCGAGATGAGCACCAGATGCAAGAAGGAGCTCAAGAGTTATGTCTTTAGGACTGGGCGGATGGTTGACAAGAACATGAGGTCGGTAGTGAGGGGAGACTTTAGTTCCCAATCTGCCGGTGGTATTTTCTATCACAGGATTAGTGGTCGCTCCCTCCCCCTCTTTCGCATAGTGGGGGGTTCAACGCCCGGGATTGATCCGGGGATGAGGGGTGGAAAAACATACTGAAATTCTTAGAATGAATGTATGCTTCAGCAGTAGTGAAAGCTTGGTCAGGTTTCTTCGGGACTATCTGGGCCCCTTGAGATTGATTACTCTGTCCCAGAGTGGCCAGGCTCCTGCCCCACACTATCCTCGAGGTATTTAGAACAGATTCAAATACCAGTCGGCCTATGTATTTTCCTCATTAGTAACTTTACCAAGTACTCACTTCTCTCATCCTCCCAAAGTTAAATACTGACTTCTTCGTAATAACGGATTCCTGACAATCATTGCTGAATTTCTCGTGATGGGACGAGGTATGATTTTTGTGGGGAGGGACGTTGGATGTCGCGAGGTTCTGTGCGACAAGGGTCACGACCGCTAAGCAGTGTTTTGCATCGCGCTAGTGATGACCTATGAACTGTGGCAAGCCCTTGCCTGGTTCCTGATTAATGCACCCTTTGTACATACCTACATGTACTCTACCCACACCTGCTGTCTACCGACTCTATCTATATATTTAGCCGCCGCTGTGCGAGCTGGACAGTAGAGTCGTGGCGTATAATAGGTAGGTGCGCTCGTGGAATAACTCACACCAGCATAAAGAATAGATATGTTTTCTCATTGATCCACCAGCAAAGTTTGGCCAGCCACTTAGAAAAAGAAAAAAGGAAAACCAGCATTCTGCTTCGCAACACATCAAACGACCACCACCTTAAGAAACAACCCCACTACACCGCCGGGTTTGAGAATACGGGAACTGGCCTACTCTACTTATGATACAAATAAAGTATTTAGTATCTTTCCCAAAGGAATAGAAAAATTGGATGAACAATGCCCACAATTCCGGTAATACCCCCCCGCGCGGACACACACGCAACGCAGTTAGGTTCATCTACGGATTTCAAATGAGGATCTGCTTGCCTGCTCGCGTAGTTCACGTAAATCAATAGAACTTCTGCTGCTCTGATCAAATGATGTCCTCATGGAGCTTGACGAGCTTCTACGTCTCTGTCTTCTCGCCTCGTTAGGATCAACCGGTGTTAATCCCGAGCTCCTTGCAAACAGGTTGAGAATATCCGTGAGTGAGACCACGCCAATAAGACGCCCACTAAGATGTGCCCCAGGGATCGTGCCAGAGTTGATCGTTGACGACCCAGACAACGGGAACGATGAAGATGAAGGGTTGGTGCTCATCAAAGATGGCGGCGGGACGGCGACGGCATGAGAGATCGTGGGAGTTGGTGGGGCCGTTGATGCAGGGCTGGGGGAATCGACCACCCACATTCTGCCAAGAGTGTTAGATAAGTGATATGAACGCATGTTCAAAAAAGATCAAGCAGCTATTAGAATCATATAAGACGTACCTATGCGCCTGTGTAGCCACGAGTTTGGCGACAGTATGGGCAAGGGATGACTGTGAGTTCACGTGGAAAACTGGATATGAATCTTTGCCATCGTTTAGGCCCCTGTCTGTCAAGATGACTGAAAGAAAATGAAGACATGAAGACTTTAGCAAAGGCATAGAGCTAGACCTAGTAAGGTACTACATCATACAATGATATGTTAGTGGATATGAGATGTCTGTCAAAGGCATTGTTCATTCACCTTGACGTCCAAAGTGGAAATATTCCCAATAACATTATGCTGGTTATCGATAACAGCTAATGACGATACTCCTTCGGAATTCATTAGCTCCAGCGCATCAAGGACTCTCTTGTCCCCACTATAATATTGTCAGTACATTATGTAATCGCCTAAATGTGACCCACAGGATGCATAGACCGGTATAGCCGCAGTAAACTCCAGATAAGTGCTCTTAAACTCGAAAATATAGAGGTAGACCTTGCTTAACCGGTGTCTAGGTACGTATCACCCGTAGCACTCTAGACACAAAGAAATTCGATACTCTCCCTACTGGGCAGCCCGGTCTACTGCATCGCCGCATCACGTGAAACCACTAACATCTGCTAGCTGCGATTTCAGGGGAATATCTTACTTTATGGAGATAACATCGCTAGATCCCATATTTAGCTCACGAAGACTCCGAGGATATAGTTGATCGATCTCGGGAAAACTCCGTCCATGTTCCCAAAAGAACGAGACAAGGCGTAGCTGGCTGAGCATTCCAATGACCTGATCAGTCCCCTCGCGGACCACGGCTATTCGATGGACCCCACTTCCAAATATTTCAACCACTTTAGAAAGCCCTTCCACCTCGGATACTGTGATGAACGGGTCTTTTTTGCCAAGATCTTTAACGAGCTTGACTGGGATAGCCGACCCCGCGCGAGCTTTTTTTGCCAGTTCTTCGAATGAGGACATGTCCTCGTCTTCTTCGGGTTGGTAGAGGCCCATGATTAGGAGAAGAAAGGCACATAGATCGCTATAATCGAAAGTTCCACAAACAGATTGCTCAGTAGGAGATGAGCGTATAGGGATAGATGATAGCTCATAATCGATAAGCATCTTGAAGTAGCCTCGTGTCAGCAGTAAGAAATGGAGTTCCTGCATGGAAGAAGCATAATTTCTTCTCGAAGGCTGCCCAACCGGAGGTAACTTGCGAAGGTATGAATTATATAGATCATCCGACCTCCCCCCGGATACGAGTAGCACATATGGATACCGGAAAGGGCTGAGGAAATAAAACATACCTGACATGCAGATTCAACGGGAGTCTCAAGATCCACAAAACGAAGCTCCTTCTGGCTCAGTAATTCTCCGACCTTTACACTCCTCCAATCCCGCAAGACCGCCCCACCTTCTTGTTTAGGTTGGGGAGGACTAGCTAAGATGTCGGCCATCGAGTGTTGTGAGACCGAAGGATGACGAGACGGGGATCTCGGGGATGGTGGATGGGGAGCACCACGAAGACTTCCGATACTTGCTCGTGTGTTGAGGCTGCTTGTGGGCGGTGAATATGGAGGTAGGTCGGACATTAGTTTCAATGAATCAACGAATTATTTGGATCGGCTGTTGAAGAATAAGTTATTGCTGGAGATATTCTATGAGGAGTGAAGCTACAGGGTGCAGAGTCGATGATGACAGATGGTTTTCTTTTTTGGAGGGTGAGGAGCTTAGTGGCCAACGGCGGTGTGAGCTTTGAGACCGATACGTGGGCAATTAATGTAACTTCCCCTCTTTTGGGGTGTCCCGTTCAAAGCTCCGTCTGTCTCGATCAATATCTCAGGTTTTCACTTAGGCTTTTTTTTATGTTTCTCCGATGTACCTTTCACCCCTCTCTAGACACTTTCTTTCTAGGTATCAGATGAGACGAGGAGATAATCGAGGGGGAGAGGTGTGACTGGAGTGGGCGGGGAAGGGAAGGAAGGAGATGGGTCTGGTCTAGCGTTGATGTGGGGTGACAGGCAGAGTGGCAACCAGTAGTACAATGCGCCTCACAGGGTTCGAGAGTACTGTAACTACAGTACAAATCTACGCCGTACGTACAGTATTGTACTTCCAAAAATCTGCCGGAACTACCATCTACACCATGTCAACGTAAAGGAAACAAAAGATAGCGGCTCGTCTTGGCCTGGATAGAGCTCTGTGGGGTTGTGCTCTTGCTGCATGCTTACATGTCGCCAGCTACTCGTGGCCATAGTTTACTAATTACGACGGGCCTTTTCCCTCATGTGTCATGTCATCAGTGACATCAAAGTTCTCAATGCTTCTTAATTTCGATCCTACATGTAGAAGATATATTTATTCGAGGCTTAGCATCAATTGTGATTAGCCTGGCCGCTAGCGGGTACTATTCTTGTGCAGCAGAAGAGATGTATGTTACACCCGATTGGTTATACCCACCCCTTCCATGTCTTTAACTCATTGCAGTACCGTAGAAACTCGCCAGCTTGATTGTCTCCGTGCAGGGGTTTCTGCTTGTGTGATTGGCTGAGAGGCAATCAGCCTCATATATTTCTTTTGGCAGCTAGTTTCTTCTGGCCGTGTTCACTACTAAAATCCACGAGTTTCAGTTTCTGCGGTACTTCTTTGGATTGGGTGGGGTCTATTGCTTACAGCAGGAGGTTTGGGAAGCAAGTAAGCACACACAATCTATGGTGTGCATACCGCGTAAGCCGGACCTTCGTCTTGGTAAGTCGTTAGGAGAATCAGGATTGGCTAATGTTGCGAACTGTGACACAAGATAGCCTCAGCACTTCTTTGATTAAAATCCCGCGGTTCTCGATAGAGCCATCGCAGACGGTATTTGAAGTCAAGATCTCTTCTGGAATATGCAGAGCCAGTTCAAAGCCTTGCCTTGGTACTAGGCTAGGCCCTATTTGGGCATGCATGGCTGAAATCTGTATATAGAGGACTCAATTCAAAGCTTATATTCCCAACACCTGGGCCTTTGAAATAGGAAGGTCAATAATGCGTGTCGATTCCGTTCCCACAAATGCAAGCAATGCTCTTCGTGATAAATTACCAATAACCAGAGAAATGACGGGATCAAAGGGTGTCCTGATCATACATGTAATTAGAATCCAATATGTACTTCTGGAGAGCCATATTCCTTTTTGCTATTGCGATTACTTTCTAAAGTCCGAATAAACAGCCAGTTGCCTGTGCCACATGATGACGTTTAAATCCTTGGGAGTAAATAGGCTTTATGGTAGTCTGTTCCCTACATGTACCCGAGCCTCCATACAGCATAGACCCAAGATCAATATAATATATAGAGCAGAGCCTCCACTCTCTTGATTTCATTTACCTCACATTCTTCTATTCTTTTGTAAATCTGCCTTCGTCCCCCCCCCCTCCCACTCCACTCACAAATATCTCTACATCTTCTCACAAGCTAGTAAAATCTTAAGGACGATGAGTTCTCTGGGGAGCCCTAGTTACTATTCACCACATTCGCCTGACCAGCTTGATGGTACATCCGGATCCCCACGCAACGGTAATAGTCATCGAAAAAGGGTTGGCAAGGCTTGTGATCGGTGCCGCTTGAAGAAGAGCAAGGTACGGTTGTTAGCATTACTCAATGAAACGAAAATTCCATGTTCCGTTCTGATTTTACCTGCGGATGTGATCTAATTCTATTCCAGTGCGACGGTAGCAATCCATGCCGCCGATGCAACCAGGCGGATCAAGTTTGTACTTTCACAGAGCGTAAACGGCCAAAGGGTAGAGTTTATCCTGACGGGTATGTTTACACTCCCCTCCCCCAGGAACAAAGGGAATTGCATTAGCTGGGAGCTGACACAATAGCCATACCAGCTACGTCGAAATACTGGAGAGCAAATGCCAGGTTCTTATAGGGGGGCTGATAGAATTGAATCGTCTCAGAAAAAACCTTCCCCTACCAAAAACCCAAGCTGCAACTAGCCTGGCCAGCGGCAAACTGGCCAACCAGATATTGAAGGAGATAGGGATTAACACAATCCTAACAGACAGTGACCTTGAAGACGGAGATGATGGACTAGAGCATGGATATTGCCGTGACGACGAAGAGTTGACAACCTCTACTACCGGCTCGCCCGAACCCACAAACGATTGTTGGGATGTATTTTCCCATCAATCCCAAGATCAGGGGCATTCACAATCCCAGCAACCACAATGGAACCAAAGTCATTTACAGCCACAAATACCAAAGAATTTTTGCCCTCAAGGGATTAGATCTACTTTAACACATCCTTTACCATCGACAGATACCAATTATAACTGGACAATTCGCTCCACTGGCAACTCCGCTGATGATCCCCCGTACTATACACATCCCAACCCGGAATTGCAAATACCAAGTGAAGTAATCGATACCAGCCCATCGCCCCCAACGCTTGGTAACTACAGTTCACCCCGTTCATCCACTGGTACTGCATACACTCCAGACCAACTGATACCTCACTACTATGTCAACAATGATATGGATGTATTCATTGATCTAAATGGTCTTACGACAACCTCAGAAGGTCAGGATTATTGGTAAGTATTCCATCATCTCCGTCCAATTTTCTCAGCTTATAGTTAAAAGTATGGGGCGTTATAGGTTCTAGGATTTCTAGATGTTGAAAGAAATAATTTTCCCTACCATATTTATATATGCTTTGTCCAATTTCCTAGTGTTATAGATGTATATATCGTTTACCCTCTTGTGTTGGTTATAAAAGGGCTGAGATTGGATTGGGCTGGCGTTTTTCTTACTTTTTTTTATCATAGTCGTTCGTTTAATCCCCTTAAAATGTGTCTTGTCAATTTGAAGCAGTAAATGAGTGCACTTATCGCATCCGCAATTGGCTACATGTAGTGTAGGAGAGAGGGCACGGTGCTGGATAAGTGCGATGCGTCCTAGCACAGCCTGCTCAAATATTCGCTCCCGGAAGTTTGAGTGGTCGAGCTAACACTTTAACTACTGTCTAGCACCGTGTATCTAGGTCCCAGCCACCAATAGGCACTAGGGTCAAATCGACGAAAAGGGGAGATAGGAGCCGCCTTCTAGGTAAGGGCGATCCTAGTTTGGTTGCTTCTTGATCCTTTTACTTGGAAGCAAATGACTACATGTACATACATATTTCCTCATCCGTACGTTGAAGGGGGGGGGGGGGGTCATTCATAATAAGATACATGTACATACATGTATATAATCTTAGGTGCAGAGGAAGCTAACTCCACTTCGTAGAAAAACCTACGAATACATGTATGTATTAAATACTCCTACCAACGATATGCTTATACAAATACATGTGATGTATGCATATGCTAACTCAATGACCAGGTTCTGAACCCCCAAAATCCGTAGACATATGCATGTATGTATGGATTGGTAAGTAGGAATTATCGTTAATTGCGTTCCACTTTTTTGATAACCGGCCGTACGTGTATACAATCGGAGCAAGTACATGTATGTACTTTATATATGCTACATGTAGCTACATGTATTATCTAAAAAAAAAAAAAGGAGAGAGAGAGAGAGAGAGAACTACTAAAATAGCCTTTTTATTTATTAACTGACCAGTACCTACTGTAGTCATATTGACTTGGCGAACCTATGTGTACTCCGGTGTGAAGGGTAAGTGAGTAGAACGCGGCGGTGCGGTTTTCGTTGCTACGTCCTACTCACATCGAGGATGTGTAAAGTAAAGAAAGTAAAGAGGTAAGTATAAGTTACACATCACATTTAAAGTGACGCACATGGCAACGAGACCGAGAACGAACACCTAATTGCGAATAACTCAACAACTACAGATCTAATTGATATGAAATTAAAAATAATAGAACTAGATAATAAACTACTATTTGGTATGACCCCCGTTCGTAGCATAACACTGGTTTGCCCTCTTTGGCATACTATCAACCCAACTATCAAAGGTTTAACGTTTCTTGAGGGATATTTTCCCACTCATCTGCACTATGAGGCCTTCTCTCTTTATCATGCCATCACTTGCATGTCCTCGCTGTTCGTATCTGTTAATGACATCACTGATTGCACTCCTAGGAAGTCCTGTGGCTTCGTGGATTCTATTGCCAGAATAATTAAGATCATGAAGAGTATCAATCGCCCTCCTCTTATCCTCCTGTGGGGTTGTGGGGCTGTGATCGATCGTGGTGTTCGTTGCGTTGCCATGGGGCTCCGGAAACTTCGTAGACTCGGCTGTACTTCAACACCCAGCTCTAGACATACATAAACGACACAATTACCCCCATAACATAGGCCCAGCTGAATACATCACTTGTAAGGTTATAAAAAATTACCCCCATCTAGAAACTCGAGATACCACTGCCACTATCTCTGCCAGCGGATACCAGCTTTCCCGGAAAACGCACCGGCAAATGCACCAATTGCAACTTTAATTTACGATACTAAGTGAAGTAAAATGAACAAAAAAGGTCTTTTTGGTGAATCGAACTCAAGCTATTCTAGACTAACCTACAGCTTTAATTACTCCTATACGCTGTCGGTTAGATGTAACCTTTCTGTACCCGGTTTTCAAACCTCCCAATGGCCACCGACAGTTCTATAACCAGGGATTTTACTAATCGTTTTCCAAACTCACATGAAAGCATAAAACAAGAGTAATATATCATAAAAATACAAGTATATAGATTGCGTGTATATAAGGTATATATCCTTTGCCACAATCAAATTTTATTAATCGTCTGAAAAAATTAGACAAATATGTAAAGCCCCTACCCAAAAGTTTTCTTGAAAGCCTAAAAGCAAAGCAGTTGAGTGGTGAAACCCATACAAATCTACATGTACCTAGCAACGGGTTCTCTACTAAAATATTTTATTACACCTTAACTACTTCTTTTTACCAATTCAAAAATGTGCAAAGGGCTTCTCCCAGGGGTCAAAATATTTTACCTCTGTTCATCGTTATAATTAACTGTGTTGTGGTTCTACGCTTAAGTTGGAACCTGGTTCCACCTAGTTTGGAGGTAATTGGCATGGCCCTTTCACGAAAACTTTTGGATAGGGACTTTACGTAAATCATCACTAAAGCCAAGTATCAATAAAGCCGTCGAATATTAGTGTTCATATGTGTAAAGCTGTTAGGAAATTTGCCAGCAAACCCATCGCTATTAATGGAAGCCTTCCCGTGGATATTCTGAAGGTGCTCAAACTTGAAGCCTTAAGATAAATTACAGACCTTGCATAGAAAGAGCTCACAAAAACTCTGTAGACATCCCCTGGGGGGATCTACAGACCACATTTGAACGCCTACAAACCTTCAAAAATAGGCCCTTTGCGCAAAAGACTCCAGATTCTTTCTCCGGTAACTTGATTGGTGCGCTATATATCCTCCCATCAACTAATCACACAAGTAGAAAAGACTCTAGAGTCCTTTGCGCAAAGGGCCTAATATCCACGGGAAGGCTTCCAATATATAACTTGTGAGTAAAATACACGTACTTGGCATATAAATTCGTAAATACGTATATATGATATACTAGTGAGGAGCGGCTTCCGGCCGCATATGTAATCGTCAGTTCGAGAAACCGCCGACACTGAAGGATTCAGAAAACTCACAGCCCTGTTCAATGCAATGACGTGGAATAAACATCTTCGCAAGCAGTCGGGGCCACCTGCCGCTGCGCGGCATGCTGGGCCCTCCTTGCGCAATTGCTCGCATGAGGTTGTAGTTTTGGAAGAGAAGAAATATTGATCTTGGTCAGAGGGTTATTATATAGTGATCGATTGAGGTTTGCCAATGTATATGTATGCCGTCTCCCTTAACACACCCGATTCTTTGTCTACTGACAACTGTAGCCCGCCAGACCACAGAAATTTGGGGCATCTACCCATCCAATTGAAACCTTTAGTGATGACAGAGATACCTGACTATTCTATTTAGAAGAGTTCTATATATCGTTGATAATACATCAATAAAACATCATAATGACTAGTTTTCAGAGGCATCGTCATGTAGCCAATCCATCACATGAGATATTATATTAACCGCGTTTCTGAGCGCGATGCATGCTGTATACCCCTTCGAATCAGGTTTTTAAGTTAAGGTTTCGGCAGGAATATTTCCTGATGAGGCTATGAGAACTAATTAACTAGGGAAACATTCGCAGTATGTGATATAGTGCTCGACTGAGCCTAACATTATGCAAACAGCTGTAATGTGTTATACGTTAGCTATGTAGTATACAGTGGTTTATTTCGTATATATAGTTATTAAATCCCGACTATAGATGCTATCCCATGGCCCTTAAGAGGGGGCTTTCGGGCCCTCGGCGCCAATTTGTCCTACCCTTTTAATTCTCAGCCAAATACATTATCATAGCCCTATATATGTGGGCTACATACAACAAACGATTTAACAATAGATCTCAACCCAACGCGGGTCCCAGCGATTCTATAACCCGTGGCATGATTTCGTACCCTTGAAGTGCAGTACTAAACACATAGATGTCTCACGAATATTGATCTACAGGGGAAGTTCATTGGCAGGTAGACTGAAAGGCGCAACGGGCTATGGGATATAAGAAATACATATGTAGATAGTAGTAGAATCTAGGGGCGCTTGGGGTATGAGATCTCAGCGAATGTCGTTAAAGAAATTTAGTAGTATAAATTAATTTAGTCGGAACTTCAAAGTTATACCTCAATTCGACCTTTACGGTTTCACATATGCCCGGCCCGAACATAAAACATATAGTATAATTAAACTTAAACAATTGTCTAAAGAGCTACGAGAATTAATGGGTTAAAAGTCCTCGAACGCTACCATGCACCAACTTCCCAGACACCTATGTATACCTCAAGCCCATGTCAAAAATCCTGGGACAAGCCCCCGTAGCAACTCGCAGTTATGTTGTCCCAGAAATTTTGAACAAGAACTATAGATTGTTATCACTGAGATGCTTCGCACAGGAAATCTATTGACAGATCCAGCTTTAGAGGTCCTAGGTATTAATATTAAGGGATGATGGTACATGAAACACCATGCGGATATAACGTGTTTCACCGGGAAAGCAATCGTCACCGGGAAAGCAACAGAGTCCCGTTGATGAAGGATGGTAGGACCAAAGTTAAGTCTAATATGAAGCCAAAGATGTTGGAAGTACCTTTTAGGTGATATCACCTAGGTAGAGCGGTGGGGGGCCCCAAAGAACCAAAAGGAGGCATTGCCTTTGGGGGCTAATCATGTATTATGCCAACCATCCTCCACCAGTCAACCTTAGCAAATATCATCCAAAATAGTCAAAAGACATTCAAAAAGTGCTTCTGGACACTTGATTCGCTCCAGCTTGAAAATATCGAATTTTTAAAGTCCCGTTGTCATGGTTGATAGCTTACCCGGTGATGATTGCTTTCCCGGTGAAACACGTTATAAGGTACATATCAGAAATCCCGGGGCGCATCCACTGGCTAAAGAAGAGGGTGGGGAGCTATCTTTTAGGCATGTGTGGGTGTTTAATGGGATTCGTGACTATAGTCGACTCGTTTGTGACCTACCAGATCATCTAGACATCGTATTGGCCGAGACCCGTTACAAAAAGGTCCTGCAGACCCATAAGAACACTAGAAGATAACCGTTAACATGTTTGTATTTATAATATGTGGTGTGTGGTGGTGTGTTAAATATCAGCTCCTTCATGAGTAAATAAAACCTTTATCTCTGCTGATAAAATTATATTCATGATATATCACTCGCGCGTCTTGGCATTTGGCATCATGGGCACTGAATCAGGCAGCCAAGTGTTACCACACTAATCAAGGCAAATGAATTTCGTAATATCCCTTGATATATTATCATGACGAAATGTAAGAAACCTGTTTGGCAAAACGGTCAATTGGGGATCAACGTCGAAACATGATCAGCTGAGTTAGTGTCAAGGTTAGACATTGGGTGTTGACGGACAGGGATTTTAACTACATGTATGACAAAGAAGCAGCCAAACCCTAAAGCAGTTTCTCTTTAATGGCTCTGATTCGTTGAAATTTCCCTGTCTGTCAACCTCCAGTGTCCGCCTTTACTCCGTGAACGACTGTACCAATAAGAATTACAAAGTAGACGCTCTCACGGGGGATGGCGACCACGGCCGCGGGGTGTGTGAAGATTTTTTTGGTTTCTTTCTATCCAGAGGGCAGGCAAATTCACAAGAATAAGTAAATTCGAAGTATCACATGCACGAAACTCGAACAATTCATCGTCTTGATTATTATATCCACTTGAAAATCGGTTTTTCAGCGTTGCAATAGCAAAAACCCTGTTGACCCTTCAGCCATCTGGATCCACACTATATTCTGGGGCCTGATATAAACTATGGTGCGGACAAGGAAGATATAGACACATATAATTAACTGAATCACACACTTTGATATACTAGATTTCATATCTACTATGTAAAGTAGTTATGAAGCAATTAACGTCGCTATATGCTATATGCACAAAAACACCAACAGACGTTTAGGGCATGTTAACGTGCCCGCGTGCATATATGTATGGATAAATACATGTAAGGAACTGCCATTGGCTCTGTCCGTTGGTTGCCTGATTGAGTACAGATGTAGGTACATCAGTTACTCAACTACATGTATGTTTAAAGTTACACGAAGGGCAATAATGCATCGCTGCATCGCGTGATGAGCACGTGATAAAGCCTTATTCAGTCGTCTTGGCGGGGTGCCTGAATTGTCAATAGGGATTCACAGCGGGGTTATCCGTCCCTGATCTCACAGTTGCTGCACTTGATGTCACCTCAACGTGGATAAGCCCCGCATTGTTGCGATCAACGCGTCTCCCCACCCGCGGCTGCTAATCTTTAAGGGTAAAGCTGCAGATTCGCGACACAGGCGAGGCATCAGCCAACCAAGCCTTCGGACCCGTGCATTAGGCCTCCCTTCTGTTCTATCAAGTATACGTTGTAGTGCACATGTTGTAGCGGGCAATTGCTTTCTATGACCGCTTTCTTTGCCCGCTCCCACCACCCCATTCTATAAATACCCAATCCTCTTCCCTCTCCCCACTCTAATTCACGTTCCTAACTAACCACTCTTCAAAACTTTTTCCAGCAACTCAAATTATCTAGGAAGTAGTTACTACCCCCCAAACCTCAATCCGTGGCACACACGCTCCCCTCTCCTTTCCCTCCGTCACCTCCTACCTCACCCCTCTCTCACCCCTCTCTCACCCTTCTGTCACCCTTCTCTCACCCCTCCCACCCTTCTCTCACCCCTCCCACCCTTCTCTCACCCCTCCCACCCTTCTCTCACCCCTCCCACCCTCTCAACCATCCATTTTCATCAACACTACTACCACCGCCCCACTAATAGCTTCTAACCGATAATAAACTATGTCGGAAATTCAAGTAAGTTTTAAGATTTCAACATACCCCCACATTCTACTTATAGCACCTTTGGTTGGTTCGTGACTTGTGCTAATAATTTTGCCCTGTAGCCTCTCCCGAAAAGGCCTGGATTTGGAAACAGAGGCAGAGCTATCAAAGTTGCCGTCAATTCTTATGAGGTCATTAGATACCCTACAGAGGCAATTCATCAGTATGATGTAGGAGATACCTTTGTGTGCCCTTGCCTTCATTTCATAGACTATCTAACCGTTTTTGTCTTCTCTAGGTCACCATTGGTAAAGGCGATGAGAAAAGAGCCTTGATTAAAAAGGTCTGGCATTCAGAAGCTGTTCAGTCAACTTTCGGTGAAGCAAGGGCAACCGTCCTTTTTGATGGTATACTATTTCTTCCTCTTCCACCAAACTCCTCCGCCAAACTCTAACCTCTTCCCCTCTCCCAACTCTTCCCTCAACTTACTGATGAATTCTTCAAGGAAACAAACTGGCTTGGTCAATCATCCCTTTGCCGTTTGGGAAGAGGACAACCTTAGTCGTAGACTTGGATGCCGATGATACGAGACCCAGAAAAACCCAGCGTGATAATAAGTTCAAGATAGTCATAGCTTTGGCCAGGCAGGTTCCACTCCAAGTGCTTGATGCCTTTGTTAGAGGTAGATGCGCGATGGACCAAGAAGTCCTAGCCGGGATTAACTTCTTTGACCATCTCATTCGCGAGACGCCTGCAAAGAATTTTATCGCGATCAAACGCTCGTTCTTCCAGCAATCTGGAGCACGCGAGCTGGAGCGTGGTGTTGAGGCTTGGAAGGGAATCTTCCAATCTGTCCGTGCTACTGAGGGTGGTCGTTTGACTGTCAACGTTGATGTAGCAACCACTGTATTCTGGTCTCAAGGTTGTGTCTTGGACACAGCTTTGCGTTTTCTGCGTATAAGTAAGTTCTATAGGACTTCCTTGTGAGACTTTTGCTGACATGAATGAACATAACAGCCAGTGCGGAAGAATTGGCAAACAGGATTACGCAGCAAGGTCATAACGGGGCTATTTTACGTGAGCTCAAGCGCATGAGACGCATCGCGTTCTTTTGTAAACATCGCTCTAGAGACCAGGAGGCCAGGAAGACCTACACTATTGATGGCTTTGGAGAAAATGCCATCGATTATAAGTTCGAACTCAAGCGCCCAAACAACGAGGGCGGAGTTACAACCACTCAAATGAATGTTAGGGACTACTTTGAGCGACAGTACAACATTCGCCTGAGGTTTCCCAGGCTCCCTCTTATCAAAACTAGGAAGAAGGGGGAGGTTTTTCCCATGGAATTGTGTTTCGTTGTTGAAGTATGTCTCCCGTGAATACTAGATCGTATCCGGAAACACTAACAATACGCAGGGGCAACGCTACCCATTCAAACTTGACGAGCGTCAAACCTCGGATATGATTAAGTTCTGTGTCCAGCGACCTCAGGTCCGCGCGACACAGATTGGAGAGAATGTGACCAAGCTCGGCTGGGGCAAAGACCCCCTTCTTTTAAAGTACGGAATGCGGATTTCGACTAAAATGATTGAAGTATGTTTGCTCCAATCCTCAAAGGCGCTACTTAAATATACTAATCAGTAATAGTCGAAAGCTCGTATCATGCCCACCCCAAAGCTCCAATATGGCGCCGGGTCAAAAGAAGGAACTGAGTTCACCCCGATTGGTGGGAAGTGGGATCTCAGAGGCAAAAAGTTTGCCAGGATCTCAAATCCCGTCAAGAGCTGGGGTATCATGGTCTTTGGCGCTCCTGGGGGAAACTACGGTATCGATGAGAATACCGTCAAGAACTTTTTCCGTCAATTTATCACAACATACAACACTCATGGTGGTATTATTGAAACCAAAGACCCTCCTGTCATGTATGCGGACCCCAAAAAGGCTCCAGGCACGAATATTTTTGAGCTTTATAAAAAGGCCGGCAACAAGGTCAATGCCAAGCCGCAGATATTATTTTTTATTCTGATGGGGAAGTCGGCACAGCCTTACAATGAAATAAAGGCGTATTGCGACATCAATATTGGAGTTCCTTCTCAATGTAAGTCTCGCGAGAGAAAAAAGGCATGGTTTGGTACTAATATCTACTTGAACAGGCCTGCAAAAAAGTCATGTACAGGCCATGAAGGCGCAATATTGTTCTAATGTTGCAATGAAGATCAACGCCAAGATGGGTGGTAGTTCCATCTATATACAGAAGGATGATCATCCTTTGTATGGACAGGATGCCTCCATCATGATTGGTGCAGACGTTTCTCATGCTGCTCCGGGGTCTCAAAGGCCTTCCTTTGCATCTATGGTCGGCTCAATTGACCGTGAGTCCTTCCCGCTAATTCCAACAGAACTATTTTACTAAGTTCGGGTGTTTTATTTAGTCCAAGCTACTCGTTATGCTGCCATAGCCAACACCAACGGGACTAGGGTTGAAGTTATTACAACAAAAAACATGATGAAGTTTTTGTGCACCCTGCTCCGTGCTTTCAAGGCGGCTACCAACAAGATTCCTGGGCGCATTTTCTATTTCCGTGACGGAGTTAGTGAGGGTCAATATTCCCACATTATTGAACAAGAATTGCATGATATGCGAGAAGCATGCCATGTCCTACAAGATAATTATAACCCTAAAATTACCGTAACTATCTGTAGCAAACGTCACCACTCTCGGTTCTTCCCGCCGGGTAGGGCTGATCAGGACAGGAATGGTAATTGTTTACCTGGAACAATTGTTGAGAGGGATATTACTCATCCTACGGAATACGATTTCTGTAAGTTTCTCTTTATCTGAGGCTTCCAAAAGTATATTAATGAATTCTAGATCTTGCCGCCCACAATGCAATCCAAGGCACTGCCCGTCCGGTCCATTATCATGTCATTCATGATGAGAACAATATGCCCGTAGATAGGTTTCAAGCCTTGATCTATAATACTTGCTATACTTGGTGTCGTGCCACAAACGCTGTCTCCCTCGGTAAGCCTCTATCTATATGTATATACATAATATACTAACGGCATAAACACAGTGCCTGCGGCTTACTATGCTCATTTGGCATCTAATCGTGCCCGTGCGCATGAGCAGAATACCGATGATACACACACCGTCACTACCTCGACCTCTGGCTCTAGAGATCTACCGCCTACTGAGGTGCCGGATATTCGCAGTCTTCATGACAGTTTGAAACACGCCATGTGGTTTGTGTAAGGAAATCATGCTATGTCTGTGTAATAGGCTTTTTTTCTTCTTTTCATACTTGAATTTTAGTGGGGTCTTACCTGTTTCTTTGAGGGGAATTTGTCTTTAACATCATCTTGTGTTTTCTCCGGTCCATTACTAGTAGGGTCTTCTCTATGGATACTCAACTATTATTTTCTTTTTCCGCAAGTTTGCTACATGGTGATTTTTTCCCGGGGTTTGAACATTCCGCAGTATACAAGTAACGGTCAAAAAATAAACGTAACTACATACCTACTCACTGGTACCATGTGACGTGAGGCTATTAATAAGATAGTCGACCACCGTAGCCGGAGCGGGTTAGTTGCCCCACTTAGTCCCCTGCCCTGCTAGTAAGCTGCTCTACAACATAACCTATTATTACCCAGCCCTGCGTGCTGACATCGTCCTTGCCCACCTTCGCAAGAACAATCATCTACTCCCCTCTCCCTCTCCCACTTACTCTACATCTCAGAAATCTGGGATCACCGCTCGCAGCCTTTACATTACCTCAATTCCAACGCCCCCTGATTGAGCCCATTATTTCCAGCTACACAAAACCCGTTTTCTTTCGCAACCGAGCTTATCGCGATAATGACTACCGTCTCAGAAACCCCTCAGCCACCACCACACAACACAACGAAGCCCCAGATTCTACCGTGCAGGTACAAGACAGGCAAGACACTGGGTGCTGGTAGCTACAGTGTTGTCAAGGAGTGCGTGCACATCGATACGGGTCGATATTATGCATCCAAGGTTATCAACAAGAGGCTCATGGCAGGGAGGGAACACATGGTAAGTTTTGGCTGCACATGGCATGTTCTAGCAGATACAAAAAAATAGGTTACATCCGGTAAAATTGAGAAATGGAGAGATAGAATTGAGAAATGCCCAGCAGCTGATCTTGAATCATGAACTTAGGTTCGAAATGAGATTGCGGTTTTGAAGAAGGTTTCAATGGGCCACCAGAATATTCTGACTTTGGTGGATTACTTTGAAACTATGAATAACTGTATGTGAATGTTTCTCAAAGGGAAAGCGGATGATACCTTAAACGTCGTCACCTTTTTCCCGGACGTTTAATCCATCTCGCAATAAAAGCCCTAAATAGGACAATATTAAAGCCTAGGCGAGTGCTAACCCCTCGTCTAACAAAAAACAGTATACCTCGTGACCGATCTCGCACTAGGAGGAGAACTCTTCGACAGGATTTGCCGAAAGGGTTTTTATTATGAATCCGATGCTTCTGACATTATCCGTGCGACTTTATCGGCCGTTGCCTACCTTCACGACCACGGGATTGTACATAGGGATTTGAAGCCAGAAAATCTCCTCTTCAGGACTGCAGAAGATAACTCTGATCTATTAATTGCCGATTTTGGTCTTTCGAGGATCATGGATGAGGAACAGTTCCACGTGCTCACGACCACCTGCGGAACGCCGGGATATATGGCACCTGAAATTTTCAAGAAGACAGGGCATGGGAAGCCAGTGTACGTTTCTTACCCTTTTGACAGCTCCCTCCATGGAGCCAGTGACGTGTTTTTCTGCTTTCACCATGCGTATGTGCGCGGAACTACACATATTGATCTTTGTTTAGTGACGTATGGGCAATCGGAGTTATCACATACTTTCTCCTCTGTGGATATACCCCCTTTGATCGTGATTCCCACGTGGAAGAAATGCAGGCAATTCTCGCTGCCGATTACAAGTTCGAACCAAAAGACTATTGGGAAAATGTCTCGGAAACAGGTACATACCACATTATCGCCCCCAGTTCATGGTTAACAATGACAATAGCCCGAGATTTTATTCGCAAATGCCTCACTGTTGAGCCAAAGGACCGGATGACAGCACACAAGGCCCTAGAGCACCCATTCCTAAGTGAAGACCATCTCGGGAAAGCAGCAGACTTACTACCAGTTGTGAGGAAGAATTTCAATGCCAGAAGAACCCTCCACGCGGCCATCGATACCATAAGGGCCATCAACAAGTTGAGAGAAGGTGGGGTTATGGATGGCGCCTTGAGCATCAGTCCTGAGAATCAGAAGGAGAGGGAGGAGAAGAAGGAAACCGTGGGGCTCTGGAGGAAACCTGCTGGGGGTTTGATGAGGGACTAGGCAGATTGTTTTATTTCAGCTCGGGTGGGGGACTTATACCTTGGTTTTTTTTATTATAGCAGGTTTGTGGAAGGCGGTTGTGGGTGGGCTATTGTTATATCTCTCTTTTTTCTCTTTTTAGCTGGGTTCTTCTTGTACGGGTTATTTTTCGGGATAAATTTCTCAGGGGAAGCATGAGCGCTGGCTAGCGTCATTTGAGTAACAATTGTCAGTAATGAATGTAGGCAAAGGGTAAAGTCTGTCCTTCATGATAAGGAAACAAAGTATGAAACCTTTTTTCTCTCTCTTAGGATTTGGAGGTTAGCACATCCCTGTGATCAAGTTTGGAGTATATAGAAAAGGAATTCATCATAGGATATCACTCGTACTTAAGGCTTAGTGATTATCCACCTACTTACTCGTTGCGGCACGACCGATTATAGAGCGTAGTTTCTCAAGCATTAAATCGCGGTCTGTTTAGGAAAACATTAACGGCCTGTATGGGCATCAGTCTTTCGGACGATTGCCTGATGTACGTTCCTGGGAAACATACCTACAGTCTCCGGTATTCAGTCAAGGATACCGGTTAAACCGGCATCGTAAGTAGAATACCCTATCGATACCGCATCAATACCGTATTCTCACAGAATCACTAACGTAATGACTGGAATACGGTAGTCAATTTCCGGTACTGTACTTATGTAGCTGTAGCTACATAATTGGAGCTATGTAGATGATGTTCTGAGACTACATGTATGTGTACTATTACTTCGATTTGGAGTGAGTATAGGGAGGTGCATTAGGCTTACTTACTAAGTAGTATTAATGCCTGATTATTCCATGGCATTTCTTTAGAGTAATCAGGCGGACCTAGGTTAGGGAGCTAACCGTACGTAGATACATGTACATGTACATGTATAGTACGAAAAAAGGAGATGGGATCACTACATATACATGTAGTGAGACATCAATGATAGCAGTACGTTATTCTTATACCGTATTCCTCCCAATACCGATTTATGAGCAGTTAGTGAAATCAACATTACTACATGTAACTATGCCTACTAGCGTCTTCCGATTGAGCCTAGTACTGCTTGGCTTGAGCCTGGCTCGGTGTCTACGTGGATATACACATACAAGAGGAGTGGTTTAAGCACTACCATCACTGCGTCGTCATCATCACCGTTGCCGTCAACACTGGTGTGATCCTTAAAACTAATGTCACAATCCTCTAATTCATTCTTTGGTATCCTTGGAGACTATGCATCTTGCAATAGATAGTAAAAGTGCTAGATCCCAGTTCCAATAAGCCCATCACATCATCATAAGAGAATATAATCCCGGGCACCTAGTGATGGATTAAGCTGAGATTTTAATCAAGTTAGGATTGGGCAACAAAATTTTCGGTATTTTTTTTTTGCACTTTAGATTAACACAGTAGCATCACTATATATAGCTTACTATACTGCACCCAGAACAATCCCCTACCACCCCCCATCCAACCGGAGGACCCCCCGTGGGCTATAGAAACTGTTCTATTCCTATTTTTTCTTCGCCCCTACATACCCAATAGGATAGAAGCAATGTGGTTTCCCGTAGGTAAAGAAAGATCTCCCTGTTCTATTCGACCACCAGTCTGATAGTGTAAGGTGCAGGGAGCAATGGAAACCATAGTTAGGAGCAAAACCCACCACCCCGAGGGGGGGTTCTAACGATAGACAATAGAAACCCCGTTGCAACCTTGAATAGAGCCTGAATAGCACTTCTACCGCCTATGGGAAGTCCTCCCTTATCTTACCATATTCCCACTGTAGTGATCCCACTTCCATTCTTTTCGTACTGTAGTTGTCCGTTCGCAGACCTGCTCTGTACGCTTGCCTACTTTGCACATGTATATACTTGTCAAGATAAACACTTACAATACTACATGTATCT
The DNA here is from genome assembly GCA_024713875.1 of Morchella sp. 2016-57. Lineage (NCBI taxonomy): Eukaryota > Fungi > Ascomycota > Pezizomycetes > Pezizales > Morchellaceae > Morchella > Morchella sp. 2016-57. Next base: position 732,104 of record JAMGZE010000011.1, read on the forward strand.
CGTCTACATATATCGGAATGTTTCTTCTGTGCATAAAGAGGGGGGAGCAAGTTGCAGCCACATAGAGTCCGAGCCTCGTATTACCTTTATAACCTTTTCCCCCTCCCCTTCTACCCCTAGAGCTACCCCTACACTGTACATGTGGGCCTTCGACGCTTTCCTTCCTTGCCGGCACGAGGAGGGGCTAGCCTCCCCAGCCGGGGGACTACATGTACTGGTAGGGCGGAACTAATTAGTAAATGGCAGAGCAGAAACACTTACTTCGCTGGAAGACAAGATAGAGATAGATAATTGCCCCCCTCCTCCCCCTCGGAAGGGATGAACATGTACCCACGCTCATCTACATATCTACATGTGTTGCTTAATTACATTAACTAATCTTTTACTGCGGGAGGCCAGCTGCATTTGTACCCCGTACGGTACGCAGATAGCCCTCCCTGTCTGTATTATGTAGGTAGGTACCACATACGTTGGAAGTTGAGGTGTAGGTACATGTAGGTATCCATGTATTGTGCCGGAAGGCTTGTTCCAGGCGGGCAGACAGGTACCTACAGACGGTCCATGACTAGCGGCCAATATCTGTCGGAGGTGGTCCACTAGATGCTTCGACTCTTGTTTACTCTTTAGCCCTAGGTGGTATTTTATGCTTTAGGTTTCAATTGGCCCCCTACGGGCCAGCATTACCACCACTGGTCCCTGCATGGAGGGGGGAAGAGAGTAGTGGCGCCATGCACAATACGATATACCTAGATGTATACAGGCACATTAGCCCTCCCCGGGAGAAGGTGCCCCCCCCCCACGCAATGATCCGCACGGTTGGCAACTAACCCGGCTTGATGGATCATAGGTGGACGAGTGATATTCCATGATGTAAATTCTAGTTAGACTGACTATTGTCAAGGGAGGATCCGGGGTTGGTTGTAACTTGGGAAATTGGGATAGGATAGAAACTTCACACGAGCTCCAATGCGGTATCAAAGTGCATGCCCAGGTTTTTATTAATGCAAGTTCTTATAAAACTCATTATACGCATTTTCAATATCGAACAGCATCTACCCCACTCACATTAGCCTCCCCCTCCACTCCCCACAAACTAAAACCAGGAAAACTCACCTGCCTCCCCTGACTCTCATCAATCTCATCCCCCGCACCCATCTGATTCAGCACAATCAGCCACTTGATGATATTCTGCCTACCCTCAAACTCCTTCGCGCCGGTGACGTTATTGACCGCGGTGATGACGTCGCTCAGCAGCGGGTGCAGCTGGTCCTTGGCCGTGTACGACAGCCGTAGGGCGTCCATGAATGTGATGAAGTTCTGCGTGGCCTCTGCCGCGGCCTTTGCCGATATCGCCGGTGCGGCTGAGGTGCCGCTGGCGCCGGCACTGCCGGCGGCGTGCATGGGCTGCTCGAAGGTTGCGGGGACGCCGATCTTTAGGCGCTCGGTGGCGGAGGGGTATTCAATCTGTTTGTTGTTAGCGGGAGGAGGTTGTGGAGGGGGAAGAGGGAGGAGGGAGGGGGGGAGAGAACGTCATATTCGCGCTTGAAGGTCTCGAGGTCGACAAACGCACTGGCGACGCCGGGGGACTTGAGAAGTGTTTTGTACTGGCCGAGGAGACGGAGGCATGTTGGTGTGTAGCTAGCTTCCCCCTCCCCGTCAGCACCTACCTAGGAAGAGAAAGCAAGATGGAAACATACACCTCCTGATTGATGCTATCCTTGATATAGGCCTTCTCTAGAAAGTCCAGAGTGACAATGATGCTATAGATCTCTGCAAGGCTCTCGTTGAGCTCTCGCTGCTGTGACGTCGTCGATAGCTTTACCTCCTCATCGAGAGAGATGCTAGTTGAAAGTGAATGGGGCGAGGGTGTGTATGAGTAGGGGGAAGGAGCGTATGGCTGGTATTTTGGGGTGCTCATCTTAAGAGTTTGTGGTGATGGGATGGGATGGGATGGGATGCTATTCCGAGCTCGGGGTGTAACAAATGCATGCATGTACCTGCTTTAACTCGCTCGCTGCGTTGCGGGGGGACCCGTGACAGGGATGAGTGCGGGGAGGGCACGCGGGGGAATGCGCATCTCGGTTGAACGCGGAGAAACAGAATTGAGAAGAACGGCGCCGGTGGTGAAGAAAATGGAATGATGATTATGATGATGCTTGAGGAAGTGAGGACAGCTTCTTCTTCCTCTTCTTCTTCCTCTTCTTCTCTCCCTTCTCCTTCCTTCCTCTTCCCCTTCCCCTCCTCTTCTTCACAACCTTCTTCACAACCTTATTCACAATATCTACAAATACCCGTTTACTTTTCCTAGAATTAAGAAGAATTCCCCTCTAACTCCCTATCTCCTCATCTACACCTCACAATGGCCCTCGATTACGGAAACCCCGCCCACCTGCTGCCTACAACCTATAAAAAGACAGTTGCTGACTGGCTCGCCGAGGACACTCCCTCCTTTGACTATGGCGGCTTTGTTGTCGGCGAAGACGAGAAGACGGCGACGCTGTACGGCAAGTCTGCTGTAAGCTACCCTCCTCCTCATATACAGATCTAGCTATGACTGACCGCAATGCTTGATATATAGGGTGTTTTAGCTGGCGTACCGTTCTTCAATGAGGTGTTTGCGCAAGTGGGGTGCACGTATGTCCATTGCTCTATAATATATATATATATATATATATATCTGGAAGCTAACACCCACCCCCGTAGCGTCGACTGGCACCTGCCCGAAGGCGCAGCTGTCGTACCCATCGCCAAAGTCGCCACTGTCCGCGGCCCCGCCCGGTCCCTCCTCCTCGGCGAGCGTGTCGCCCTCAACACCCTCGCCCGCTGCTCCGGCATTGCCACAAAGTAAGCCAGCCCGCTTCCCCCGCCCTCCCACCCACCTACTAACACTCTCCGCGCAGATCCCGCAATCTTCTTGCCCTAGTCCGCGCCGCCGGATACACGGGGACCCTCGCAGGCACGCGCAAAACAACGCCCGGCTTCCGCCTCGTCGAAAAATACGGCATGCTGGTCGGCGGCGTGGACGCGCACCGCTACGACCTCTCGTCAATGATCATGCTCAAGGACAACCACGTGTGGTCCAAGGGCTCGATCACGGCGGCCGTGGATGCTGCCCGCAGCGTCGGCGGCTTCTCGCTCAAGATTGAGGTGGAGGTGCAGAGCGAGGATCAGGCCGACGAGGCGATCGCCGCCGGCGCCGACATCGTCATGTTAGACAACTTTACCGGCGAGGGGCTGAAGACTGCGGCCGCGAGCATCAAGACCCGGTGGGCGGGGAGGAGGAATGTGTTGTTGGAGTGCTCGGGTGGACTGACGGAGGCGAATGTGAGGGAGTATTGCTGTAGGGGTGAGTAGTCTGTGAGACCATGAGTGATCATGGGTGATTCCGAGTGATAGTTGTGAAGATGGTACTGATTTTTTGTGATTGTGGAGATATTGATATCATGTCGACGAGCTCGATTCATCAGGTATGAGAGATTTTGGATTTTTTTTTTACCCTGAGTGATATTCTGTGATTAGAGACTAATATAATATCATGTAGAGCACGCAACATGTTGATTTCTCGCTCAAGATTGATCACTAGAGGGGGCGAAATCCCGATCAATAGAAAGAGGAACACGAATAATGGACATAGGTAGAAACTGTTTTTTTTTTCCTTTTTCCTTCTCTTCTTTAGAAAATATTATCAAAGCAGTATAACTAAATACAGTCCACAAAAAATAAAAATATATATATAAAGAAGAGGCTTTCGCAGAAATACAAGTTACAAGTACAATATTCTCCTCCGCCATATAGAAAATAAAAGTAAAAAAATAAAAAATAAAAAAATAAGCAACGTGAGCAAAACCTCCATGATCCCCCTAAAAATATCAACAATAGAAAAGAAAACTCGTGCAAAGGTAAAAAGGAAACCGGAAAAGACCCAAACCCAACAAAGGTACCAAACCACCACTGCTTTTAGAACCCATCCCATGCATGTTCTAGATCAAACCCTTTTTCCCCAAACCCACATTACTAAGAAATCCGTGCCGTCGTTACAATAAATCCACTAGAATATTGCCATGGAAGGAGATGAAAGAGAAAAAAAAAACTGATTAGGAAAAAAAAAAGATGTATAAAAAAATACGGTAATTTTCCCGTCACAGGAAAAAGTCAAGAAAAGTCAAGAAAATACTGTGGACCCTGCATCCGCCGCTATAACGGATTGTAAATTACTATTATCGGCGCTGACAGAATCAGCAAATGACACAACATCCAAACTTCTTCGAGGCAGGTCCCATTTCCCCAGCTTTCGGAGAGTTCGTGCCGTGTTCTTTCTCGTGATTGGGGCTTCCACCACCGGCAGCCACTGATTGCTGCCGCCCAGAGTTGGCCGCAGCGGCGCCGTTCCTGGCAGCTTCTCGCGCGGCCACGACGCGGCGTACTAGCACTATTATTGCTTGTCAGAAACCCGTATAACATGGGATGATTTTGAAACGGGATGTGAGGTCGTTGATATGTGAAACAGATGGAGATATAAGATCTGAAACAAGATCGAGTGCTTAAGTGTGCTTGAGCCTAACTGGGCATAACTTACGAGCAAAGGTCTCCTCGACGTTGACGACGTTACGTGCGGATGTCTCCATAAACCTATGTCCATCCATAATCAGCCAAATACATTCGTCCAGCGCATACCATCATGACAACAATAGCATTCACAGTGGCCTCCCATGATTCGCTCCACCTCACTCTCTACCAACTTCAAAGGGAACATTCCAGAAACCCCTGTAATTGTCCAACTAGAATCACCGCCCTCTCCACCAATCCAGAATTAGGAAATCTGAAACGTACCCGCAATCATGACTCCTGGCCCACGCGAGACCCTCCTGCGATGAAACCTGCCTCGAGTTTGCAAGGTCACATTTATTGCCCGCAACAATCTTCACGTGCGGGACGGCGCCCGGCTGCAGCATCCGCTCCTCCGATTCCATCTCGATGATGTCGTTGAAGTAGTCGAGCTGCAACAACGAGTCATGGTTCGTGATGTCGTAGACAAGTAGGTAAGCGTCCGCCGCAAGGTTCTGCTGTGCCCATAGCCCGCGGTATCTGACTCCTCCCAACCCATGTCAGCTGGGATATCCAAACTATAATTTGATGGTGGTAGTGGTGGTGATAGTGGTGGTGGTGGTGGTGGGGTTAAGGCTTACTCCTCCTGTCCAGCCGTGTCTACAGGGTGTTAGCATTGGTGATTGATATGTGGAGTAGTGAGTGGCTTGGGTGTATATGGAATCGACGTACCCGTCAGCGATAATTGGTACTCACGACCATCGACAGCCCGGGTCACACTGTAGCTGTCTTGGACGGTGGGATCATATTCGTGGGTCCACTTGCTGCGGACAAGACGAAGTGATATTGAGCTCTTTCCTGCAATGAATTGATGCCACAAACCCAGCGAATTGGAATGTCAGTCCGAGAATTTTTTTTCTTTCAATGATAAAGACCCAATGATAATATTTATGGCTAAAGGGGATATATGTGATAGCTAGTGATGATAATGATGGGACAACAGCTTTTCTCTCAAATGCGCAGTGCAGCGGTCGAATGAAATGGGAAGGATGGGGTAGGGTATCTCGCACCAGTACCACCATCACCACAGACAGTGATCGAGATCGTTTCCAGCATATTGAGTGGTATTATCCTTCACCGTTGATTCGTGGAAGTTGTGGGCGGGGTGTGCGTATCGTGTATGTGGTTCGTCAATGGGTTATGTAAAGGAGTGAATTTCCGAGCTATCGTGCCTGAGGACCCTCCTGGAAATCCTGGGTATGTATCTCACTGGGACCGATCTATGCAAAGGACTCTCTCGAATTGAATCGCAAAGTCGCAATCTGTCCAATGCCCTCTTCTCTGAATCGTTCTCAATGGGTGGAGGATGTATGTGTATGTAATGTAGGCAGGGAGAGGGTGTGCTTCCTCGCTCTTACTCGCTCACTGTTGCTCCCTTGTGCGTATCAGCGTGTGTATATGTATAGAAGGGGGAGAAAGAAAAAAAAAGAAAAAAAAAGTACATGTATGTACAATATCGCGCCATGATGGACAATCCAAAAATGGCCTGCATATTACCTCAACCTCGACCTCCTCCCCCCTCCCTCCCTCCCCTCCCCAACCAAACCCCTGTTTGCTTTTCGCTTAGATTGCATCTTGCAGCTCAGCCGAGATAACACGCACCGGGGACAGGAACAGAACAGAACAGGGTCCACACACAGCGGGCAGGGAGCAAGGCCCCCCCTCTAAATGATATTGAATTCTACTAACTGTTGTATATCTTGTATATCTGCAACGCCGAATTATAATTCTTCCATGTTACTGCCACTTTCAGGAAAGCCTTCACCTGCTAGCTAGGGGGGATGGATGGGGCGAGGGGAGGGGAGTTACTAGAAAGGGGAAGCACCTAGGTAAAGAATGAAAAAAAAAAAAATTTAAAAATCCCTCTTGCTTTACGGGTCTTTTGATTTGAGGGTCTCTCCTTGGTATCATTTGCCCAGTTTGTCTCTGTTGTAATATCAATTCCCTCGGAAGATGCCGACTGGACTGGAAAGAAAAGTCGTTCTATGTAACTCTACATTGCAATAATGTGTGCGCTCACCTACTGTACTTACGTCCTGCTCCATAACTTACGTCCAGTACAGTACAGGTGCACAGACAAAGAGCGCTTTTGCCCTCATCTTTCCTCTCCCCGTATTGGATGGCTGCCTGCCGCTTGGTGAATGCGTATTCTAAATCCATGGTGAAGCTCCGAGCGATATAATGGAGAACAGACAGCTATCACAGACTTTGTTGATGCTGCTCTACGCTACCACGCGCGCGGGTGCTGCTCCGATTGATCGGTAACGACATGTCGCAACTCTGCCCATGTCCAGTCTGAGGGGGACCCGAAAGGAAAAAAAAAAAAAGGGCAAGTGTAGGAAAAAAAACAAAGAGCGGTACACCCACACTGCAAAAACCATCCGAAGTTTCTCCGTTGTCAGTGCCGTTTCTCTCTCACGGAGGACCTCCACATACAATACACAATCACCGACCACCGACCACCCTAAGCTAGCTCAGCGGCCGCAAAAACTCCTATGTACATACATGCACAAGTAGCCCCATTCTAAACCCCCTCCCTCGAACTCCCTCTCTTCTAAATGCTTAATATCAACAAGCTCTTCCTCCAGAAAACCTGAGAAGGGGTTGCAAAATTCGTCGTGTTCCCACTGGCGGCGAAACGAACCGACGTCACGGCTATGTTGTTCCAGCCCAGACTGAAATCCGTACCTGCACAAGATCGAGGCTCTGACGTTGCTATTCGGTGGAGACAGAAGGGCTCGATAGATAAACGAAGGAAAAAAAAATAAAAAAAATAAAATAAAGAACCACGAAGAATCTGAAACGCACATTTTACCGGAGCCTGGACGTCGTCATCCATCCATCCATCATTAGTGGGTTGATAGGCGAATTGCACCCCACCTCCCCGTGAGTGGAGAAAAGAAGCACACTGCTCATGTAAGTAAGGTTTTGAGGCTCTGCAGAGCCGCCACGCTAGCCCGGTTTTCGCGGACGAGTTTTTGTGCATGTTTGCTTTTCTTGTCGGGACCTGCTTCCAGACCAGCTAGACGGACATTGACGAGTCTCATAATTACAATAATTACAATACAACAAATTCGTAGACAATCAATGAACGAGTCAGCAAGATAACAGAGACAGCAACAGATTGGAAATTTAAGCGCTGGCAATCAAACTCCCCGAAATGAAGCATTGGGCGTTTCCGACCTGCTAGGTACCACCTCTCTAACTAAACTCGCTTGCCTGCAGCTCTCGAGACACAGAACAGGATGGTCTGGTTTCGTGCTCTAGAGTAGCTTCTGAAAGGCGAGAGGGGTGGTGAGCAAGAGAGAGGTGGGGGGAGGGGAAAGCTTGTTCTTCACTCTCACGCCACTAGTAGTAACTGGGTTTCAGCATGTCGTTGCCGCTCGTGCATTGAACGGGATGCTGCTGGTGTTTTGATAACTGCACGTTTGGCAGCATCATAGTTGACGGCGGCGCAGCACTAATAATCGTGAAAATGTTTAATTTGTGTTAATTAATTTCTCTTCTAGGAGAAATTAGGAATTACTCAAACGGTTAGCTAAACAATAAAGTTGCCTCGGCCATCGTTAATCCAGACCACCCTATTATCCGTAGAGTACCTGCAGTAGTACTCCAATAAATAAAAAGCCACAATCTACAGTAGTCCTTTCCCTGCATCAAGAAGCGTTATCTTCAGCCTTCGTAGCTAGCTAGGCGCTCAACTAAACTCCATGCCCATGCACAAGTGTCAATGATCAGGGTTCACAATTCATACCTATCACATCCGGGTGTCAATGATTAATATTTATTTGTCTATAAACTTATTTGGCAAGCCTTTCGAAGACTTGCTAAACCTATTACTAAAGTTAAAATCCACCCAAGCATCCCCCATTACCAATACGACGCGTAAATAGTAGCTTGCATGAAATAATCTTCTCGCTAAGTGTATACCCTCCCAATACCTACGCACTCGTTGGCGGAATCTTCTCGCCTTCTCATAAGGGAATAGTCTATGGCCACTCCTCGCTTTTCAGCAGACTTGGCACTCCTGTAAATATTCTCTTAAACATGGACGACGAGATCCGCCTATCAATGCTTGACTTAAACGCCTTTGCATCCTTGAGCGCCTGTTTGACACTTGCACAATCCTCCAACACCACCCCATCATGGCCCTCCTTTGCCCTCTTCATCACCACCGCTAGCGCAGCGCCAAGATTCGCCAAGCGCGCCCTGATACCCACCGTCTTCCAGAAACGGTCCGTTCCGTTAGCATGTGCAAGCGCGTAGTCAGCTTTGAGCACGCCGAGTGACAACATTAGGTTCTGTATGTCAGCTTTCAGCAACGTCAGTGTCATACAGGGGGCTTGTTTGACTAGACCCAGCAGAGGCTCGTGTCTTTGGAAGTATTCAATGTCCCCCAGGTAGTGCTTTAGCTCGCCTTTCTCAGCGGCCATGAGATCACCATGGGTGGTAAAACTAGCGAGTTGCGCTTTGAGGTATGTGCAGCGCTGGAAGAGGTATTTGTATTCGGGGGCGTTGCTTTTCTCGGCGTAACGCTCGGCGTGGAGTGGGACCTGTGGAGGTGAGTGTGCGAATTTGAGGAGCTGGAGTGAGTGGGAGAGGTCGATAAGGTTGGAGTTAAGGAACTTGAGAGCGGGGGTACAAATGGGGTACAAGGCGTGGGTGCAGGTTGGTTGGTCAAGATCCCAGGCAGGAGTGGTGAGGGGGGTGAATTCGCCTCTTAGGTAGTTGGCTGGTTTACCAGAGTTAAACATAGTGGATAGACTGACGGGGCTTAATTTCATTAGCTTGCAAATGTGTGTGCGTTCTAATTCTATAGGATAGAAGTTCGTTGGTGAAGTGGGAATTGGTACTTAAGTATACTTACACATCTGTTTACCTCTAAAGATACATATGCTGCTATCAGTTTCAGACCTTGACGGCATCGTGGCATAAAAGAGGGAGGCCATGTTTGGGCATTGACTATCATAGATCTTCATTAAAAGCGTTTAACCACCGTGACATTATGATTCCTCTTACTTACTAACTCGAATGGTGTAAAGACATATATTAGGAGAAGGTAAGGACAAGAAGCCAGTTCCAGTTTCCAGGAATTCGGAAATGTTTATAGTTGTCCTTGATTTCAGATTGCGAGGATCGTGACAACGGAGCGGAGCTTGATTAAGCAAGTATATTTGGGGGAGGGCATATAAGAACAGCTCGAGAGTTGTGGTGTATGGTTGTCCTTATTGAGGTAGAAGATAGCTGGCATAAAGAGTTTGAGCACACGTATCATTTAAATACATTCGATTCGAGCCAGCTTATTTCAGATCTTGGCATTACGGCATTGCAAACGGGCGGCATCTCACGCTAAGATGTGAGATTAGAGTTTAGCAGGCTAGCCTTTGTGGGCAAGTAGGTCAAATGTCTCTTGTCCTGGGGAGCTTACCTAATACTTATAGTACACGCCTCCACGAAATAGAAACACTTGAGCTCTCATTCCTTTGTTTACCTCCACCCAAGATTCTGGACCTTGAACATGTCAATCCCATATCTAATGATACATACATCATCAACTATCACTCGTCCTCCTATTCTCACTCGGTCACGGGGCTATTCGGCAACGGCTACTGATGCTTATTACGGCGGATCTCCATACTGACCTCATAGCCCCTCTTTGAACTCTGAGTATATGCTAATGGTTATTGGCTATATTATGATAAAGTTTGGGGGGCTACCGAGACGTTTTCCGAGACGTTTTCTTCAACACCCGGACTGCATTAAACTACATTACGGTCCTTTGATTGTTCGATTAATAACCCGAGCTTCATGAGCTATTCGGCTTAGGCAGAGTTTTGGATGAATGTTTGGAGATTTCTACATTCATACATTAATATAAAAATAACTGAGTTATTGGGACTGATTTATTACCCGTACCCCACTATAATTAGGCCGTAGGAGTACCGTACCATTATACTCTTCCGAGGACCAAGACTTACTACTACCTACCCTTCAAGCCGCGGGTCGGAATAAGGTGAGCGACCGGTAATACGGCCGTACGGGCATTTTCCCCAGTTGAAACATCTCCCCAGACCAAACATACCCATCCGAAATGCCCCCCAATCACATCTACCAGGAAGGACCTTACCAACACAGCTCACCATGCGATGATCATTCTATGATGCGCTGCATATATGCACTAAAAAAGATTTTCACTTAGGTATCGTCCGAGTACCCCCTCCCCCCGGTCAAACATTCCATTCATCTATCCACTCATCCATCAATCCATCTATCCAATCATCCATCTCTGAATACACCTCTCCATTTATTGCGATACTCCAGAGAGACTGACTTAATAGACTGCGATCCCTCCTTCACTAGATTGTGATATTTATACACTCAGCTGCCGGTGTTTTATCCATACCCCGTCCTAGAGGCTAAATCTGGCTCTGTTTGAAATCCAATGGCAACCATCCCTCCATCATGATCAGCCTGTCAATGCCTCTCACACCGGCCCGAAATCTGGCCCCGTTTGGTATTTAATGGCGCATGGTTGATCACTCGTTTCCGTCCAATGTTGCGCGGTGCGTTGGCGCAGCCACGGCGCACCACCACCTTCATGAGTCAGCAAAAGGGCCTGAAACTGATCCGCCCAACACTATATGCTCGTCTCGTCCATCGCATGAAAGACGCGTCACTGGGTGAGGGTGAAGAGGAGGAGGCCTAAGGTGAAGAAGAGTGAGATGCACTGGGGACATAGCCTAATTGTAATCGCAGCTCCTCATCAGTTTTGTGATGAGCCTGTCAAGCACTAGTGCAGTAGTTTTACAAAAGTGAGTTTTTTTGGAAAAGATATTTTTTCACAACCCTCTTGAGACTTAGCTCTCTCCTGATAAAGTAGCGTGTAACGCGACCTAAACCTCCTCCACTATATAGATGCGTTGGCGGCATCACAAAATCTCACCCTGATCTCCTCCTTCATGCTAGCTAGAGTAACATAACGTAACTAGGCAGGCATCTGCATAACGCTCTCCCCTCTAGAATCTCACTTTCCCTTCAGGCAGGAAACATCGCGTTCGTGGTTGCATTTGAAACGCTGGTGTGTTCACCATGACGACCTTTTAGTCCAGTTCCCAACCGGCCAGGCCTATGACGTTGGAGGAGAGAGGGGGAGAGCCTAGTTGGTTAGACCAGCCCCCGTTAGTACGTTAGCGAGGACCTGCATATGTGCAACGGCGGAAGTGAAAGAATCCGATGATCCCGTTATAAGATTCGGTTCTTTTCGTTAGCTGGCCAGCTAGGTGGACCGCAGTTGGGTTGGGTGGAGTTTTGGCGAGTGATATCGTGTGATTTGAGGTTTTTAAGTGTAGGTGTAGGCTCTGGAGGTTAGGTAAGTATATGGGTTATCTCGGCGAAAGGTGGGCCGTGAGATAGATAGGACAAGGAGGAGGGGGGAAGAAAAAAATTGCCCGAGGGGATCACTCGTTTTTGGGACGCCGGAGAAATACGGTTCTGGGTCTCCTAACCACAGCTTATCGGCAGGCATTTGCGGGTAGCAATAAACTCTCATCAGTCAGTCATATCAGCCTCTACAAGTTTCCTGGGGAGCCCTCCGTCATCGTCTCAAGCCCATCCCGTGTCACAAAAAGGGCAAAATGCACCTCCTCTTCCTCTATCTGTCAGCGCCAGCCAGGCCAGCCATCCAGCGACATCCCAGCAATCAGGCAGCTTTTCTCGGTGATTGGTGGATTGGTATTGGCGTTGGTATGTGCGTAGGAAAAAAAAAAAAGTCGAACTGGCAAAAAGGTTATCCCGAGACAAGACAGAACCCTCTTCCGTGGTAACACCACCCACCCACCCCACCCTCCAAGCAAAGACCGTCCACTAGAAGAAGGGAAGAAAAGAAAAGAAAAAATTTAAGTCTCCGAAATCAACCATCAATGCTAATGTACCAGGGAGGGGGGGGGGGGAGGTGGAGGAGAAGGGAAATCCCCGTAGACTTCACTTCATGGGAATAGTCACGATGCCCGCTGGCTAACTAACTACTGGCTGCTTTAAACAAAGAAGTACGAGGAGGTTGAGACCACGGGTCTGAATCCAAGTCGCCAAATCAGAATTCAACCCTCCCGACCCCTCACCCCCCAATTAATGTCGTGGAACTAACTAATGTAGAGTATATACTCCATCCTGCAGGTAATCAAAACAACAACAGCATTACAGCGACATCAACAGCATCATCATCATCGTTAGTTCTAGAGTAGGTAAGGTATATCTGTATGTCAGTTAGCTACAGTAGTTAGTATACTAGTAGTAGTGTATTATAGCTACATCCAGCTCTCCCACCCAAAAGCTCGATGACGACGTCGTATGAAAAGCGTGTCTAGATCTCAGACAAGGTCTAGAAAGCTTCCTTCGTCCCCTTCACACCCCCCTTACCCCTCCTTCTGCCCCTCTCTTCTCGAAGGAAAAAGGAAAACGAAAGCAACGTCGAGAAACCCATCCTGCTGCTGGACTGCATCTCACAAACCCACGCGCAATGAGAGAGAGAGAGAGAGAGGGAAAAAGAAAAGAGGGAATAACTAAGGCCAACCTCACTGCAGTGCAGTGTACTTCCGAGGGATCCAATTCTTGTCAGGAGAGGAAAATGGTGGAGTGATTCCTTAGAACGCTTCATCCCCGACAGAGTTTTCGAAAATTATACCTATAGCTGTACCTATTCTGTCCTTCACCCCCCTGACCTCCGACCTGTTAAAACGTTTCCCCGGTCTCCTTCACCACCACAACACCCAGACCTTCCTGCAAAACACTGGTAAAAAAAAAAAGATATCTTCCAACTCCTCTTCCGTTGCATGAAAGTCTCCAAGTTCCCACCTCCTCAGGCAATCCTTCGGCATACCAAAACGCGGGGTAATTACTGTACAGTAAGTTCCCCACCCCCCGGCCCCTCCGGCCCTCTCCTCCTAAGGCCTCCCCAATACCTCCCCGCAAGAATCCGACCCAGCCCGGCCATTGGCTCTGCACTGATCGTCGGCGTAGGTAAGAAAAGAAACGAAAAAAAGAAGTCGACTACATACAAAACTAGATGGCCATGATGTATCGGTATTTGCTGTGTTTTACGCATTGCTTTTTCCTTCGACCTTCTCTCACCCAAAGAACAAAATAAAAAAACTGCCGAATGACGAATGACATGCCACGTGCGGCTCGTCGCACACACTCTCACCCTTTGTGACGGGCGCGGGCTAGGGAGAGTGCACTAGTGACGAAGGGACAAAGTTTCTACCCTACCTAAACGTCACATCACATCACATCACCTCACCCACATCACATATCATCACATGGTGCGCACCCCGCATTCAATACCAGGAGATCCAGTTGGGGAAGAGAAAAATTCCCTGGGAGACCGAAAGGAGCGACCAGAGAGAAATCCATACATGCATTCCCACCATCACCACCAACTACCCCATTATGGGGAGGTCGCCGTCACTGTCGTCGTCGTTTGACAACGACTGAGACGATGATCTCTAAAGAAGCGGAGGGGAAAAAAAAAAAGAAACTGCTGGGAACATAACCACAGAGGTTGTTTTCAATTCCTAGGGCAGAAAGGAGAGAGAGGGGTCAAGGAGAAAGAAAAAGAAAAAAAGCTACCGTGAAACTCAGCTTAGAAAACGACTGACAACACTTTCTGGGTTACCGAAACACTATTAACACCCTAGGGCTACGATACTAGAAAAAATAAATTGACAAAAATAGTCATATTGTGGTATGATGGTATCCACAAAGATACGGACAGCTAGCTAGCTATGTAACTTGGACAGTACTACGAACGGAGGAAAGTAACAAGATATCTAATCCTGATAGGCGACTGGCAGTCTTTACTTTCTGCACTTTACGTGTACCCCCCCTCTTCCGTCCTAATAGAGAGGATACCGACATACCAGTATAATAATGATCACAAGTTTTATGGTGAAATGTCGCAAGATTTGCAAAACAAAAAACACCTCTGCTATGCCATACTATCACTACCTACTACTAGCTGTATAGAATGATTTTTTTTCCCCAACCTTAAAATCCAACCCTCACAAAAATCTCAAAACACCATGGCTAAAGGAACTCGAATGGTGAAAGCAATAACTCGCAAAAAAAGGGCAAAATGACGTTATGTAAATAATAAAATAATTGGAAATATATAAAATAAAATAAAAGGGACAACAGAATCGAAAATGAAGAAGAAGAAAAACCCAATCCCCCCCCCACCAATCCCCACCACCAACCTCAGCTCCAAAAGAAAAAAAAAAAAAAAAATCAAATTTCTCCCCAAGCTTATGAAAAAAAAGCTCCTGGAACGCCAGCATGATCTTTCTTTCCCGCGCGCCCATTTTCTTTCGAATAAAAAACATACAAGGAATAAAAAAGAAAAGAAAAGAAAAAACCCCAAATTCATATAAAAAAAAAAGGAATAAAGCAAAAACGGTAAAAAAGCGTACACACTTTTGATAGAAAAGCTTTCCCCCCTCCTGAAATGCATAAAACACACATTTAAAACATTGACACGTCGACGCCCCGCGTCGCACCTAGACCCCCGAATCAAGGATCTTTTGCACAGCCGGTATGGAGAGTTCGGATGCGGTGAGGGTGCGGGGAAGGCAGAGCGCACGAATAGATGGAGAGGTGATGGATTGTTATGATGGTTGAGTGGTTGTGGCGCGGTTGAGAGCAAATGACATGGACGAGGTGAGTAGAAAAAAAAAGTAGAAAGAGAATATAGCACAATAATCAAAAAAACGTTACAATAAAAAAAGTAAAAAAACAATGCTAAAAAAACAAAAAACCCCGAAACGCTCAAGTCTCAAGTACCATTCGCTGTCATATCAATGTCCACGTTTCCATTCATGTTCCCGTTCATGTTCCCGTTTGGTGTCATACTGCCACTCATACCCCCGTTCATGTTACTATTCGGGGTCATACTGCCGTTCAATTTACTGTTTGGTGGTAAAATAGGATGTGGTTGAATAGGTGTCATAGTATTATTGCTGCTCGCAGTGCTCCCTCGTCTTAATTGCTGCTGGATTGGCGATAGTGGAATTGGGTTCATGCCCGTCGGTTTGTGCGGTGATGACAATCCAGGATGGGGAGAGTCTCCAATGGAGTGCGTTGTGATCGGTGAGCTTTGAGTGGGACTTGTATTTCCTTTGTCGGAGGTGGAGGTGGCAGTCCGCGGCGATACTCGACCAATCTTTTGTAACGATCAGCACGGACTCCGTATACCACGACAAACTCGGCCTTGATGGCGCCGGTTGCTGAGTGGGAGGAGGAGGAGGGGGGAGGAGGTTTGGGGGGATTGCTTACGAGTTTGGCGTAACGCAATCCGCAAGAGTTGCACAGATCTCTCTTGCCACTAGGGCCTCTTCGCCATTCGGGGGTAACCCTAGTATGACAATTTGCACAATCTTTCTCAAGCTGATCTACGCCCTTTCTCCGCTTTCTCTTCTTCCTAAGTGCGAGCAGACTAGCGAGCTCTTCTACGAGTCTCTTATTTGTCCTTTGCATCTGTCGTAGCTCAAACTGCCAGCTCGTTGACCTAGTGGTCTTGAGCTCCTCAAACAAATTTTCATCACCGCCATTTTCTGCACTATTTTCCCTAGAGTCGTGGGCGGGTGTTGTGTCACCAAGACTCCTTCCATGTTGTGTCTGGAGGGGCGATCGGTTGCTCCAGTGGGATGGTGTAGATGCTGCTGATGCCATATCCTTTGCATTTGGGCTTCCTGCAGAAGCTCTGGTGTGTTTCAAGAGCCTTGTTTGGGCGATCAGGAACGTAGGCTTTCGGTTCTCAGAGGCATCCCCAGGGAAGAGAGTTGTCAGGGCCTGCAAAAATTGGCCCCTCTTGTTCTGGATCTCATGCTTTACCGTCGCCTTGACCCCTGTTCTTGCCTGTTCTAAAGCTCTTCCAAGTTCATGCTTCGAATCCGGTCGCATGAGTGCTTGAATGCTGGTCCCTGTCATCTCGTCGGACTCCCTGTCGAGCAGAATCTTGACGTTGGATGAAACAAATAAGAACATTCCACTTGTTGACATCTTGGTCCACAACTCATTCTCCCCAATACCCCCACTGGACTGAATATCTCTCCATCCCAACTTGTAAACCGGCCTCTCCCGCCCTACCAAAATAATACACTTTCTCCCCTTCCCTTGCTCTGTGTGCAACGTCCCGTGACTCTCAAACCAGGTATACCCACTATACTTTCGGCGAATCCTGAAAACTACATTGACAGATGTGCTGCTGGATGTATCCTTCAAGTCCCTTGTAACCGGTACAATGTCGCTCGGGTGACAAACTGCTGACAAGCTTGTTCCAACAAGTTCTTGTGGTTCATATTCCAAGACTTTCCTAATGCTGGGTGAGCAGTAAAGGAAGAGACCCTTGAGGGAAAGCACGTGAACAACATCGTCTGTATTCTCCAATAGGACCTTGTCTAAGATCCTCTTTGAGTGAAACTCCGATTCTCCCGTTCCGAAAGAGGTTAGAACCTGTGAAACATCGTCCCTGGCAACGGTCAATCCAGATCTCTGATCCATAACCATGGCTGTCGATGCCGGAATGTATGAGGGGAGTTGGTTGTATTGATAGTTGATCGCAAACGATCCGTCTGATCCTGTCCAGTCAGCTCCGTAAATCGCCACACCTTAAATGGAATGTAAAGTACCGGGGCTTTACCTTTATTTCGGTTCATCATTGCCCCAGGCTGCTCCACCAAGTCTACCTGGAACCCAACAAAGTACACAATCTCGGGGTTATTAGGGTCCCATGAAATCGGGATCATTGTCAGGAGATTTGTGAATGGCTGTCCACCCTTTCGGTAATTAATGAGAGAGGTCTGACCCTCCTTCTTGGCCTCAATTTGGTTCTTTAGGTAGAATACTGCATCGTCGTCTACATACTTTCTCTTGACGCCTTGGGGACACTTGCCATCGGGTGACTGAAGGAAACGACAATTTCGTCCGAGAATCTCGTGCTTTGTGTATCCGGTCAAGCGCTCGAAGGTGGCACTGCAATAAACAATTGGGTTATCGAATTTTCGGGCATCAGTCACGACAAAGGAGCATGAAAAGTCCACTGCTCCGATGTTGATTTGTGGGTTGGGTCTGTTTGCTACTCGGAACTGTTTCATGGCGCAAACAAACAAGCATTAGCTATCTACCCATTGGGATGATTTAGTGCAGACATCTATATTAAATAGACGCCTAAAAAAGAAGAAGAAAGCAGGGAGTAAGAATAAATTAATCTAACCAGGACACCTAGCATGTCAAAGCCAGTTGATGAGTATACGTTATCCGAGAACAACGCTTGATGTGCCTTCATCCCCATCGGATTATATGGTGAAGATGCAGGACTCATCCCTGCCGGTGATCGAAGGTCAGATCCCATGGTTCCTTCGTAGTAGGCAACGGATAGGTATTTAAATGACCCACCTCCCATTGGATCAACCAATACTTGATCCATTGTTGCACCCGACATTTGGGACATGTGCATTTGAGTCATAGGAGAGGAGGCTATGGAGTCGACAGACATGCGATGGCCATTTGGTCCAAGGGGACTGCCTGGCATCTGCGGGCCTACTGGACTGGGAGGAACGGACACTGTGAGGGCACTGGTCACGGGGCTGGAATGCGAAGTCCCCGTCAAAATCTGCTGCGGATCGGCGTACATTGCGGTCATCGAGGCCTGCAGCTCTGGTCCCGAGATGTTGCCAACCCCCATCATGCCCACAGCGCTGAGTTCGGGCGTCGTCGAGTCCATCTCCGAGTACGACTCCATGGTCGTTGGCAACCGGCCCATGTCGCCTCCCATCTGGCTGAGTTCCGTGTTGCTATACGCCGGGCTGACCATCCGTGAAAACGAATCGTGATCACTCATAAAATCCATATTATATCCATTAGCTAGAGATCTACGTCGCAGCTCGCGAGCATTCTCTGCTACAATCTCGTCCATGCCGACTCCTACCATGCCGGGTGTTGATGCTCGCCTGAGGCCAGGCCCAGGTCGTTGCTGCTGCTGCTGCTGCTGCTGCTGTTGTTGCTGTTCAACGGGACTAGACCCGTTCATTCCTCGGGGACCTGCAGTTCTGACAGCCATAGTATGGGGCATCGTATACTGGTGGTGAGGGCTTTCGATATAGCGCTCCATATCGTTTGGATCCAATTCCATCATCATCATCGCGAACCCTAGATCAACTCCGATCTCGTACTCAGATCGGAAAAGTGAAGGGAGCGGGTCTGATAAAGGGTGCCGTCACACCTTCAGAGAGGTGCACCGAAGGGGGGGGCTGCTGACAATAAGTCTGGGGGTGGGAGGGGGAGGGGTGGCTGCTTTTCAGAATGGGGTTTCCCAGGTTTTTTTGTGTGTGTCTTGGGGGGGGTGGGTATGGTTCGGAAAGATTTTTTGGGGTGGAGGAATCGATGATGGGATTTGGGTAAGGTACTATGTAGGTATGGGTGAGTACAAGAGGGAAGCCGTTGAGGGAGTTGCTATTACTGTTATTGGGAGGAAGAGGGGTGGGTTTTTGGAGTGTTGTGTCTCGGGCCAGCAGGCAATGGTGGTATGTATAAAAAAAAATAATTGCAACTGCAACAACCTTTTTTCTTTCTTTCTTTTTTTTTTTTCTTTGGAAAAAAAAAATAATACAGAAAGCGGGAGTTTTTTAGTTTTAGTTTTAGTATGGGATAGGCAATTCCTAAAGAAGGGGCAGGAGTAGCAGGCTGTTCTAAGGGAAAGTTCTGATCTGAGAAAAAATCTCGGGATTAACAAGCAAGCGAGATTTGAGAGCGAGGTGAGCTGTGTATGAGGAACAGAACACACACTTTGGTGGCAAACACTTTGTGATGAAGAGACACCGGCTATCTTGGAGGGGGTTAATGGGGTGCTGTATGAGACCGGGGTGTGGATTGGGGTGGTAGGGATGGGGATATGTAGATAGGTGTGGGTGGTATTTGGATGGGTGGGTATGTGGAGGGGTGTGGAGGTGTGGTATTCTGGTGGCTGTCTGCTGCTGGTGGTCGTCGGTGGATTACTGACTGGGGTAGACGAGATGTACAGTCAGTACCTACTCCAGGTATCACCCGCAGGGGACTCTTAGAAAAAGAGAGAGAGAGAGGAAGAGGGGGGGTAAACGGGGTTTGAACTGACGCTATACACTCTCTGAGACGAGTGAGAGAGACGTGGTGTGTGGATACAACTCTTCTTCTTCTTTTTGGGGTATAATGGTACAGTAGTTAACTGGGTATATGGTGTTTGGAAAAGCAGCGAGCAGTGTGCGGCTCGGGCGTTGCAGTTGGTAAAATCCGTACAAGAGCAGCGGTACGTAGAGTAAAAAAAAAAGTACGAACGGTACAACCGTACATACAGGCCTGACAGAGCAAGCAATAATAATTACTGGTAGACAAGATTGACCAGGAAGTTCTTGGGTGACGCAGATCGATCGGGCGAAACAGGACACAGGGTAAGGGTTTTTTTCTATATATTTATTATTTTATCTGAGCAAGTATGTATCTCTATGCTGTCTCTGACCCCACTCGGACCAAAGGTAGAGTGGTAGTATATGTACGGTACTGTATGTAGTAGTTGTATCTGTAATAGTATATCTTTGTCTTTACGCTGACAGGTTTCCCGTATCTTGAACGTCGACTGGTGAACCCTTGTGGACCGACAGCTACGAACCGGGGCAAGCGGTAGATAAAAAGAGTATGTACTCGTACATATGTAGACTACCAGGCAACGTGATGTGAGAAAAGGGGAAAACGCGAAAGGGTAGAAAAATAAATATGTGGAAAGATATCCGTTAGGTTGAGGAAAAAATAAAAAAAGATACCCAGATGCCCTGCTGGTTCAGTATGTAGCTAGATCGACTCGACAGGCTTTTTAGTCGAGGATAGGTATGTACGTTCCTTTCCCTCTCTCTCCCTCTCTCTACTGCTGTGTTGTTGCGGCAGACTTGCAGCAACACAAGGAAGGGAAAGAAAGAAAAAAAAAAAAAAGTGAGCAGGAACCACAAGCGTGGTCTGAGCTGAGCTGCGGTTCGTTCTTCCAAGAGCACACCCTAGGCCTATGGAGGCACGGAATCACTTCGTGTCCTGTCGAGTGCGATGATGTCGGTGCGAATCGTGATCGTGGAGTGAATCTGTGATTGCGGGGATGGTGACACTGTTTTGTTGTTGAGAAAAGAAGCGCGTGGTATTCCGCTGCTCTTGGGAGGGGGGAGAGATATAATCCTCAGAAAAAGGAACTCAGTGGATAAAATAATATCGCTTGCTCTGCTTGGGTAAGAAGAAGAAGACGAGGTACCTACATACACATACCCTGGGCTACATACTTCTACCCACTCACCATTTACCGTGCCTTGGGAAGACAGACAGCTAACTACGGAGACGACAAGTACGGACATCATGCTCAGTCACTCATCCTTCTGCAGGTTAAGTGGGAATCATGAATGACCAACCAACCAACCACCCATCGACGCCCACAACATCACCACCCCCCCCCCCCCTCACAACCTCACCTCTTGCATACAAAGAGCGACACCAGAAAATGACAGACGGACGAAAAGAGAGTGGGCACATCTCAATCCGTTTCTTCTTCCGTCGAACCAGGCTTCAAAACGGATCCTTCGTGTTTCGTTGAGGTTGAGCAACTACACATAGGTATTATGTGTCTTATGTGTCTAGAGTAATCCCCACTCATTACCAATATCTTGTCCCCACCCGCTCAGCGATCCCCACGACATGTAATTATTATTATTATTACTTCTCTCTCTCTCTCACTCCTCAGTCTCCCTCTGTCTAATTCTACAATCAACAATAACCCCCTCCCCCCCCCCCCCAATCCAGATGGATACGTGACAAGCTCCCGGCGGGCCAATGTCCTGCGCAGGGGGGGGATTTTCCAAAATTAATGCATGCTTGATCAATTGACCGCCCCGAGATCCAGAGAGATATAATCTACACTCATCACACACAGCAACAGTAACCCATTAGAGGAGCTTAGAGGATAAATTATATTTCCGTGACAACACCCGGGGGGAGGGGGATTGCTTCCCGATATATCCCTCACGGGTCAGGTAAATAATGCCATACATAATTAAAAAAAAAAAAAAAAAAAAGAGTTAGCGCAATCAATCAGCTATGTACTCCAGCATACAATAGCTAGGTACCAACGGTCAACAAGGGGAAAGAAGCTGTCAATACCTCCCCATTCCCACCTAATTCGCTTCGCTGGTCCTCCTCACTCAGCCTATTAGCACCCAAGGATAGGGATGTTATGAGCCTCACCTATCTCACCTAGAAGGCTAGGCTATCTTTTTCTACCTAGGTAATGAGATAGCACTCTAGCTGGTACATACCGGTACTCTACTACGAAGTATATCTACATCTGCCTACATGTGTACGGTGTACCCATTAATTCCTTTTAGCAATTCCTTCTTTCACCCTGGCCCTGTCTTTTACGGTACCTGGTCTAACACAAAAAAAATACGTGCCCTGACGTAACCCCTTCCCAATGGAATTATTCACACATGGGCCCATGGGGTAAAGAAGGAAGAAGGAAAAAACAAATATCCAAAAAGGAAAACCTTCGTAGAATATTCTCCGCCCGGGTTAGGTACGGTACATAGGGTATCATATCACATACTGATTCCTCTCTCACCTCGACACACGCACCTTACACGTACTTTACAGCAGCGCAGCACACATGACAATCCCACTCCGCGTTTCGGAGGTCGGCGGGCATATTGGGGAGGAGGGGGGGGGGGGGGTTCCGTCAAACAGTACCTGTAGGTACCTGTGTCTGAGTTTGTTGGGCCGAGCACTTTTCTGTGTTCTGTCTAGTTGACGATCTCCATAAAAAAAAACATTCCGGTGAGATTTTTATGTATATGTAAGGCAGGTAGTCACCAGCCGTGTGAGCAGCAGCAGCAGCAGCAGCAGCAGCAACATCAGCGAGAGAGAAACTCGGATTTCCCACGGACGTTGAAGATCCGGAGAGGATCACATCACTGAATTAAGAAGGGCCTGTTTGTAAAAGTCAGGTAACGAACCCGCTTAGGTATATCTGCAATGATCATGACTGCATATTACTTTTCGCAAAACGGTCGACTCCATTAATGCACAACCATCATCACCGGCGGCACCAACCACTTAACACACTCACTTTCTTTCTCTCACCTCGATTGCATACATAAAACCCAACCCCAACATTAATCGGTCATTTCATTTTTCAATTTATCCGGCTGTCCCGCGACGCGCTTCATCAGCCAGTCTAATTATTGTTATTATTATTACTGTTATTATTTTAATGCTCATGCCCAAGATTATTTTTTTTAATCTTTACGTGTCTGGTGTTTGACCGACATATGTAACTTAAACTGAGTTGAGTTTCTGATTTCTAAAATTTCTAATATCTAAAATTCCGCCTGCTCCAACAACATTGGCTACCATTGTTACTTTTCTTTTCTCTCTCTACAGGCTACCTACCATCTAATTTCCTAATTCCCGATTCCTGTCCCCCATGGCCCATTCACCCCCCTCCCCCCTCTCCTCCTTCTATCTCCCATCCCGGCCGGCTCGTCTCGCGCCTCGGCCCGGCCGGGTTCTCATGGCCCTTCTTAATTCAGAATCACCAAGTGCTCCTCGATAGCACGAACGAGCGCGTCGATTGTCTCCTTCGTGGTCCGACTGTTGACCACCGCACGGAAGAATTCGCCGTACGTTGGGTCTGGCGAATAGTCTATCCCGCAACACACCCCACCACCACCACCCACCACCCACCACCCACCACCCCACCCCCAGGCCAATCACCGGGGAGGGAGGAGGAGGGAGGGAGGGAGGCAGAGAGGGGGGGGGGTGGAAAGAATCAATATTTATTATTTATTAAACCTTTAAAAAAATTTAATGTTGTCTCCATCATCATCACTACGCCCCCTCTCCTCTTGCACCTTCTCCGTCCGGGGTAAAAAAAAATAAAGAAAGAAAAGGAACACCCACCAATCATGAACCCTTTAGCCACGAGCTTGGCCGCAATTGCTCTTGTCGTTGTCGTGTTCCTATGACGGGTTAACCAAGTTTTTTTTTTTTATATTATTATTATTATTATAATTATTACTATTTTTCCCTAATTAAAAAAAAAAAATAAACCAAAAAATAAAAAAAAAACTCTGGCCGCGGTAACCGCTACTTCGCCCGGGATTGGGATTGGGGTTAAGAAAGAGAGAGACGGTTTAACTCACTTCTTTGCATTGTCGAACAATACCCCTTCGGGGGTGTAGTAGAAACACCTGCAGTTAGGTTAGTTGCCTATCCGTCAGTCTCCTATATCTCCTCCTCTCATATAACCACACACCGCCTCAGATCAGTGGCGGGGGATCCACAGGTTCAAGCCACGCACGACGTCCGTCCCCGCGTCACAGGGGATGATGGGGTTGTGGTTAATCGATGATGCTCATAAAAAGTTCCATCTGCAGGGGCATTTATTCCCTTTCAACCCTTTTCCCCATGACGTATATCTACCTTAAAAAAACAAAAAAACAAAAAAACAAAGACAACAAAAGTGAAATTGGGGGTTGTGGGCACACTTACACCTGTAAACACGGCGGTGGATTCTCCGAGACGAGGTGGAAATACGTCTTCCTCTTGAGCACGCTCGCAAAGTACGCCGCCATTTCAAAAGCATGGTCGATGCGCTCTAGAAAGAAGCAAGTCCGTGTTAATCAAATCATTACCCCCCATGCCCCACCACCACCACCTCTTCCAACCAGATAGCCAGCTAGACAGCTAGATAGGCAGCCAGCCAATCGGAAGGCATGCACAGAGACACTTCAAACAGGGATTATATCCCCAGCAGGAAGATCTCTGAGCAGCAGCTCTTCGACGAGCCCCCCCCCCCCCCCCCGCAAAAAAAAGGAAGGAAAAAAGGAAGAGGAATTAAGAGAAAAAAAAAGACATACCTTGATACCCATCCTTCCCATAATAAATCCATCCAAAAGCCATCTTGAGGGCGTCGCCGCGGCGGCCGCACCCCATGGTCATCTGTGCCAGGTCGTAGATCTCATCTTCGCCGTCCTCTTCGCTCTCGTGGAATAAGCTATTCCAACGAAAAAAAAAAGGGGGAGGGGAGGCCCGCCGCAGCACGCCCCCCCCACAAAAAGAAAAACGTTAGGCAAAATTACTGCTGCAGAGAAGAACAACTAAACAAATAACAAAAAAACATTTACAAACTACCGCCCCATTTATGACGATGCTGATAATGCTGGGGTACAGGATGGATGGATGGATGGATGGACGGACGGGTAGGATATCTGGGGAGGGGAGAAACGGGGACCGTTCCAGATTGCTGGCTGGCTGGCTGGCTGGCTGGCTGGCCCATGGATAATTTATGAAATCAAAAGAGTCACAGTCTACATACCGAAAATGCGAGATGAGTTTTCCAGCGAGCTTATCCAGGCGCGGTAGATATATATATCAAAAAAAAAATAAAAAATTGCCCCGGATTCGAACCTAGCATTTTACCGCTGCCCGCAGCAATACTGCAACATCTCCCCCCCTCCTCATCCGCATTTTCGGTATTTACTGCCTGTGTGCACCTTCCCCCCGCCAAGCCAAGCCAGATCCAGATCCAGATGGATCCGTCCGTACGTTCAGCCCGTTCAGCCCATCCGATACCCGTCAATGATCATCGCAACAACAAAATTGGAAACCCCCCACCCCCCCTCATTAAAGAAAACAACAACAACAACGATAACAAAAAGGGAGAAAGCAAAAAGGCAAGAGAAAAGAGAAAAGAAAAGAAAGAAAATGGGGAAAACTCACTACCCTGCCCTCGCCATCGTCGCGCCCCAGAACCTCCTCCGATCATTCGTCAGCAAAAAGCTGCACGTCATGGGCACGCCCAGCATCTTGTGCGGATTCATGGTCATGCTGTCGGCCCTATGGACGCCCTTCAGCCTCCACTTCTGGTTCTCGCTGAAGGCGACGCTGCCGCCCCAGCTGCCGTCGACGTGGAACCACAGCCCGTGCCGGCGGCACACGTCGCCAATCTCCTCGAACGGGTCGAAGGACCCCAGCACTGTTGTGCCCGCTCCCGCGTTCACGTAGAAAGGCGTGAAGCCTTCCTGCTTGGCCTTGATCACTAGGGCTTCAAGGTCTGTATATGTGCGCGAGCGGTAAAGGTCAATGATCAGTTGGGCAGGTTTTTTTTGGGGGGAGGGGCCAATGATATACGTAACGTACCGGAGACAACCATACGCCCCTGCCTATCCACGGGCACGGTCCACACGGCCTCGCTCCCAAAGCCGCAGAGGATGGCGGCCTTCTCGACACTGTAGTGTCCGTGCGCGCTCGTGAAGACGACGAAGCGGTATGCGCCGTTGCCCTTGGTCTGGGTGTCGGGGAAGAGGGTGTTTCGCGCAATCACCATGGAGGTGCTGTTGGATGCGGAGCCACCGGG
This sequence comes from Morchella sp. 2016-57, assembly GCA_024713875.1. Lineage (NCBI taxonomy): Eukaryota > Fungi > Ascomycota > Pezizomycetes > Pezizales > Morchellaceae > Morchella > Morchella sp. 2016-57. Next base: position 758,175 of record JAMGZE010000011.1, read on the forward strand.
GAGCGTCATGCCGCCGGCGTTGGGAGAGGTGAAGCCCATGAGGTTGGCGAGCCGCGTGGTGGTCGCTTTCTCGATGATGGTGAGCGCGGGGGAGACTGCATATGTGTGTTGGGTCAGTGGCTTGAACTGCTGGTGCAGGGGGAGGGAGCTCCAGAGGGGTTCTTGGGAGTGGGATGAGAGGGAGGGAATTGGACGGACCTTGGTAGACGTGGACCTGTAGAGTTGGAATCGCCATAGTCCGTCAGCACTTGCAATTGACTCAATCCACCAGCCGATACCACGACCCAACCAGAAAGGGAAAAGAAAGAAAGAAAGAAACCCACATTAGTATTCAACACCGCCAGCACCAGCTCACTCACGACCCCGACCGGATCCGTGCTCGCATACAACTTATCCATGAACCCAGGGCTCCACGTATTGACCGAGTACCTGAGGACCTTTCCGACGACGGCCAGCAGGCCCTCCTCGCCGCGGCCCTCCGCCGCCGGCAGGTCCAGGTCGAACGCGGCGGCGAGCTCGTGCGGCGGCAGCGCCTCGCCGATCAGCTTGCCCGGCCCGGCGCCCGTGTCCGCTGTCGAGATGAAGCTCACCAGGTGCGGCTGGATCAGCGCCAGGAGCTGCCCGGGGGGTGTTAGCGTCGGGAATTAACTGGGGAGGGGTATGGGGGGTGGGAGGTTACTTGTTGGACTTCTTGGGCACGTCCGGGGAAGGTGGTGGTGGGGCTGATGGGTGTGGTGGATGGCATGGTTGGTATGCAGGTGGGTATCCTTTTTAATTATTTCTTTACTATATTCTGGGTTTTTTCTTTCCCACTTTGTCTTGCTCTATGCAGTCGACGGCGAATGACAGACACAGAACACAGGCAGGCAGGCAGGCAAGAAAGGGAAGAAATGCGTGTGCGGCACAGGAATATATGATAGGACAAGACAAACAGACAGACAGGGCAGACTCGACTCACTTACTCACTACCCACTCACTCACTCACTGACAGCAAGAATTAGAATTGGGGGGGGGGTGTGAGATGAGAAAGAGGACAGGAAGAAAGAAGATTCACACTGGAAGAGCAAAGGGAAAAAGCCCCTCCAAGTGCGGCTGATGATTCATTCCTCTGCTGGCTACAGTAACCAGATACAGACATAGATCTAGCTAGAGGGTATATTAAACCCACAATTAACAGCCATTAACCACAGCGTAACTACATGTATGTGGGTAGTCACTAATTACATATCCCTATCCCGGTCGTTGGAAATGGCCGAGGGGAGGGGGAGGGGAAGCTTGTGAAAAGGTCAAGATGGCCATCATGAGCAATATAGGCTTGTTTCGTTTCGCGGAAGATGTGATCAGCTCAGGTAAACGGGTGCGGTAATGGTAATACAAGCAAGGCTACAAGGCTACAAGCTACATTGTCTAAGTAGGGTACATATGTAGAGTAGTAACTTGCAATTGAGCGGAAATAAACTACCGCGCGCGCGCGCTGCGCTGAATATCAAAAATTAATCGTCATTTTCATTTTCTTTTTTTTTGCTTTGTCCCAGAAAGAACAAAAGAACAAAAAGACTATCGCAACAGAAACAGGATGGCGTCATTATTGTCAGCATTTTTATTTTTTTTTAATTTAATTTTTTTTCTTTTCGTCCCAACTTTTTTTTCTTTTATTTTTTTTCGCACCCAAAAATTTTCGTGCTTGGCTTTTTGATTGGCTCGTGCGTTTTTTTTTTTTTTTTCACATCCCTCCCCCCCGGACGGGCCCCTTGTAAGTTTGTCCCTCTCGAGTACTGAGTCTCCCGACTGACATCATTGGGCCCAGGGGGTTCTGCGGCCCTGCCTGCATGTCAACTTCACATGTGTGCTGAGTATCTCTCTGACTATCTTGTATAATCTTACTAAAACCTCCATCCCAGCCATATGGGAAATCGACAAAATACCCGAATTGGGGAAACCTTCTCTGTCGGTATTTCTTTATTCCGGACTTGACCCTTTTTGGCCTCCTCCTCCTCCTCCATCTCCTCCTCCACCTCCTCCAACCCCCCTCCCCCCTCTGACTAATTATGGTAAAAAAGAATATACTAGATTTTATTGTACACAGTTTAGCCGCATTGGCAGACAGGTAGACGACAGGTAGCAGTCATTACTTTGATTTTTATTTTTATTTTTATTTTTTTATTCTATTTTATTTATTGATTAACCCGGACCCGCCCCCCTGGAAGTTGTAGACTCCAGTGGCTGGTCCTGGTCCCGGTTCCTATCACACAACACGCTGTCGTTTAGTCGGCGGCGGCAGCGGCGGCGCCAATGCATTAGAGCCTGAGCCTGGGCCTGAAGAAGACTTCGGCTGCCCGGACTTTGTCGTCGCCGCTCCCTTCTTGGTAGCAGCGTGCCGTTCCCGCGCAAGCTATAAACAAAAAGACCCGTTAGTTACATGTAGTTGGGTGCTTTACCGAGTCTGAAAAGGGAAATGGCAAAAGGCGACTTTTCCGACTTACCTCAATTGCAGTCTTCTTCCGCTCGCCCTGCTGCCTCTTTCCAGGACCAGGACCCTGAGCTGCCGTTGCTCCATTTTTGGCCCCACCACCACCAATTCTGAGCCCCCCCACACCGCTTGCCAACGACGACGCCCCCGACGCTTCCTCCTTCGCCAAGGCGAACCACTCGTTCCGGCGGGTCTTATATTTATCCATTGCCCAATTCCTCCACACGGCTCTTCCAAAGAAGCTCTCCCTGATAACTGGCTCGCTGCCCAGGAGCTCCGCCGCGATGGCCTGCCTATAGTTTGTGAGCCCGCCGCCGGCTGTTGCCGTCCACGCCGCGTCCGCAATGTGGGATCCCGACGGGTGCACTGTCAGTGCCGCCCACGACCCCCGCAGTCCATTGAGCAGCTTGCGCTTCTCAGGCGCCGTGGTGTGCGGCGAGAGTAGGAAGGCCTGTACTACGTGGGAGGCCTGCGCGTGCTGGCAGAGACCCACGGTCGTGTCAGGGCTCTGGGAGACGAGGGAGGCGCTGACCGTGTCGTGTAGGTCGCCCGGGTGGTGGAGAAGGCATTGCGCGAGGAGGGAGCCGTGGCGCTGCTTGGGGTCGCGTTTTGGCTTGGGGGGTTCTTTGCCCTCTTCTATGGGCGGAGGGACGAGTTCTTCGGGGGTGAGGGAGAGCATCTTGAAGACGAGTTGCGAGGAGGGGCAGTCGTAGGCGCTGAAGATTGCCTGTTATTATTTTAGTTTCTTTAGAATCACAAAAACGGAATATAAATGATTATATTGAATACCTCAAACTTACCTTTGAAATATCCGCAACATCAACCTCCTGCTTCCCACAGACGTCTATCAAGGTCTTGATAACCGCGACCTGACCTCTCTCTAACAAGTAAAATTTGCATCATCAGCCATCACTCACCCAAATCATCTCTCTCACAGTAAAAAAAGAAGATTCACCAATCATCCCCGGCACCTCCTTCAAGATCTCGCCCACCACCTCCTTCAGCACCTCCCTGCCAACCTTCTCCAGCACCCTGACAACCACAAACCCGGCCGTCTCGTTCCTCGCCAGACTGCCCATGCGCGTCCGAAAGTGCGCCTTGTAGAGCTTCTTGAACTCCCGCTTGGGCGCATAGCTCATGACCTTCTCCGCCAGATGGCTCCCCACGGGATCATACAGCAGGTTTGAGAAGAAGCTGCTCTTTTTCTCACCCTCCTCACCCTCCTCCTCCTCATCACCAGCACTTATCCCCGCCAACTTCCCTAGCAGCGTTGCCTCTCCCTTCCCACGCGGCCTCTGCATCTCAACCTGCAGCAGCACCTGCAGCGTCGGACCCCCGATGGGGTGGACGGCCATCGCGCGGACCTGCTCGACACCGAGGCGCGCGCCCACGGCCGCTACGATGCGTTCCGCGGCCTCGGTGAAGGACTCGGGGACCTCAATGGCCTCAGGGGGGGCAGAGTCGGCGGTCACGACAGATATGTTCCTCTTCTTTCGGCTCTGGACGAGGGATTGTGAGGAGGGGGAGGCGGCGGCGGGCTGGCCGGAGAGGATGAAGAGGAGGGCGCGGATGGGGTGCGAGGCGAAGGTGTGTGTCAGGAGGGAGATTATCTCCGGCTCGATTTCCTGGGGGGTATCAGTTACTGGCTGGTTTCACGGGAGGAGGGAGGTATCACACATTCAACATATACAGAAACAAGCTCTCCATACTCGCCCACGGCTCCCCCTCTTCCTCCTCTACTACCTCCTCCTGCTTCCCGGCCACCACCACCGAGCGCTCAAACAGCACCTCGCAGCAGTGCGACGCAAAGCGGTGCTGCACGAGCCCCACAAAGTGCCCGCTGAACGCCCGCCATAGCCGCTTGAGCTGCGCGGGGGTCGACAGCTGCACGAGCTTTTCGAGAAGCCGCGAGCACCCCTGGCTGCTGGCCAGCTTGAGCTCCTTCCCCGAGGCCTCGCGGTACACATTTGCGATGAACAGGTTGCGCTCGTCGGGGTCGCTGAAGGCGTTGGCTTCGAGGACTTCGTCGACGTTGCGGAAGTATTCGGATTCTTCGGTGGTGAGGAGGCCGTGGAAGGGCGTGTCCTCGGGGTGCTGCTGAGCTGTGTTTTAGAAGAGAGAGTCAGTATATATATATATATATATATGTATATAAAGTTGTGTAATTTCACTAGCTAGCTAGCTAGCTAGTCCCCCGCGCGCGCACTGTCAATGATAAAACCACCTATATATATATCCACATACCTCCGTCGTCGTAGTATTCCGCCTCTACGTCTGCCTCTTCCTGCTGCTCAATTGGAACGAAATTGGTATTCTGTTTGAGCTCGTCTGCCTCGCGCTCCTCTTTGCGCTTCTTCTCAGCCCTGCGACCGCGCTTTTTGGCTTCCTTTGGCATGTTTCGTGCGTGTGCGTGTAGCTGGTGGGGGAAGGTTGTGAACAGGAAAAAAAAAGTAGAGCCTCATATTATATGTAGTGCGTGCTTGGCATCACGTGCGCGTCTATTATGTACGTAGTTATGAGCTTGGAAGGTAATCTAGCTATTTAATCGGGGAAGGGTGGAGTCTTTACTAGGGGATCTGGGGAGTTTTGTGAGATATTGGGGTGACTGGCGTGAGTTATTATTGTGGCTGCTTGGTGGGTGGGTAATCATAAAATATCACTCGTTGGACTGTCGAGCTGGTTGTTTCACATAGCATGGAATGACCATGGGATTTGGAAGGTATTGATGTAAGAGAAGAAGCGGGGTCTTCTCATAGTGGAGGAGTGAGTTGATGAGACAATGAGGGAAAGGAAGCGGGGTCTCTCTTCTCTTCTATTCCACAGCTTTGAGAAGAACAAGTGGCTGTAATCCAAAAGTACAGATGTAGCAATTCAAAGGCCAAACAACACGTATAAAGTACATCGTACTGGAGATAACGCAGTGCCACGGACAACTGATGTCAATTATGACGTTCAGCCTCTGTTCTTCAAGAGCTTGGATATTGGTGCGCATAGTCTGCTATCACTGCAGTTACGGTTAGATTTCCTTCTGCACTAACCGGACATGACACTCAACTTGGCCTTTATAAGGATAACTCATACACTGTATCAAATGATTCTGTCTACATATACTCTCACACGGTTAATCACGGGTACTGTCTGTATATAAACTCGAGTGCTGGTATCACATGTATGTACATGTAGTTGTAGTTCAGCGTATACAATACTGCCCCAAGCACCGGGGCTTGGCTGGATTTCACTGCCTGTTAGCCAAGCCCGTGGTGTTCTTAAAACTTACAACCCACATGTACTACACACGTGCACGTACAGCCCCGTCCGAAAAGTCCTGGCACCCCCGGGTCAAAAGTACGAGGGTATTTCTCCTATTTTCTAATTCTCCCATTGCTGTGACTATAACAACAGAGAGCTACAATATCTTCGTTACGGCCATAGTTACCTATCAATTTTTGGGTATGCGTAGGAGAAATGGTTGGTGGGTTAGAGTTCATCAATAGACACAATATAGTAGGGTGCCAGGAGTTTTCGGGCAGGGCTGCACATGTAGAACAAGAAAGATCGCATCATTTTCCTTTGTTTCTTTCTTTTGAAAACTGCACATGTGGATATATGGGTTGCCATCATGATCAAGTGGATTTGAATATATGCAAGCTTTAATCCTCTAGCTCTCTCTATGGTACATGTAGGTACATACATGTATACATGTACCAATTCCCGCCAGTTTGACCTTGCCAAGAAAAGGATCTTTCCGCTCATAAACTACAACGACACAAACAGAAGCATCGTGGCGTGGCCTAGTGGTAATACACTGGGCTTCGTCATATGACCACGACAGGTTCAAATCCTGGTGGGAGCAGTGATGAGAAAGCCCAATATGGTAGCGACGCTCTTGAGGGATGATTACTTACTCACATAAGTCTTTTGTTGCCGGCGTAAAAAGGGGTTTTATTTTTTTTATTCATTTTTTTTGGCCTTGGGGGGCCTGTCCGCATTCTTCCTCCATGTTAATTATGGAACCTTCTGCGACCAATCATAATACAGACTTTCAAAACGGATGTAATCCAGTAATAATAGAGATAGCCCAGCCAGACTGAAAACGAGTGATACCTCATGAACCATTCCTTTCTTTCCTTCTTCCTTCCTTCCTTCCTTCCTTCCTTTCCTCCTTATTTAACCCTCTACAGCCACCGTCCCCTACCGTGACGTCAGATAATATCCCCCTCTAACCCCGGCCGGTCCCTCGACGCCGAAACAACCGGCGCGGCCTCAATCACCGAAAGCCAACATGCACCGCACCGGCCGGGTCAATCCTTATCAAAGACACATGTATGTATGTATGCAGTACCGCTAGCACAATTCCATAACAGGTACCGGTCTGGCCTCCGGACCGCGGAGTTGTCCGCGACCTTTCACGGCCGGCCTTGGCTCCGGGGCGGTAGTTTGCTGCTGGAGTACGGACGATTCAGGTGTCCATCCATAGCTGGGCACGTACTTGAATTGGTACTGCGCATACCTCGCTGTATTCATGTATATGGCGGAACTCAACACGCCGCCGGGTCACTTTGTGTCCGGGGTTCTATTTTTGCTGTCCCGGATCCCGTACGAGATTTGATGGATTTTTGGCCACCCGGAATATATATATATATAACAGGGGGATTATGATTATAATTGTTTGCTCTTAAGACTTGATTGGGCCGTGTTCCTGTAGATCATTCCGTCTTGAAAATCATCAACTGCTCCATTGCAGCAGCGTCGCCGACGATCCATTGTATTTAGGGAAGGATCTCCTCCAATTACATGCATCTCTGCCCTCAATAATTAAATAAAGGGCATACAGAACCCCAAATCAATAGCTAAAAACCTCAAAAGCCCCACGCCAAAACTACAAAGCTAAATTTACAATTACACGGCATCCTCTTAGCCAAAGCCAAATGTACAGCCTGCACCATCACCACTAGTAATCTCAATCATACTTAAAGCAGACAGTACCGCTCTCGGGGTTTACAAGCTCGCTCAACGGCACCGACTTGCCCAGCTTCCCTAGGTCGATCTTGAAGTCGAGCGTGACATTACCGGCGGCAGCATTGCTGTAATCGAACGGGATGATGGGGCCGGAGACGTCTCTGTAGCGGCGCGTGGGGTCCTTCTGCTGCCATTGCCACCAGATGCGGTCGAGGTTTGCATGGTGGAGGTAGAAGAGTGGGTCTGTATTACAATATTATCAGCACAAATACATCCAACCAAGCTATAGCAAGATAAATGGGGCAAACTCACCGCCAGGACTGTTATAAGCATCACCGATAGCGCCCAACACTCCACCAACACCAAAGTGCCCACCGCCATGCACATTCTTCACGTCGAAGCTCGGCTCGCCCTCTGTGCGGCGGGCAAACGCGCCAAAGGTCGTCTTTGACATCATCTCCTCGATGACCTCGGGGACGAGGTTCGTGAGCGCGATCGGCTCCGCAAAGTCACGGGTCAGGCAGTGCGGGTTGGACACATTGACGTCGTGCGACGGGCCGAGGCTGAGCTTGAACTTGTCGAAGGTGAAGGGACCGTCCTGGACACATCCGCCGCCAGTGCGGCCGACGATCCCAAGGAAGTTTAACGACTCGTCAATCTCGACGAAGGGGCCGTTGCCTCCAAAGCCTGCGGGGGGGTGAGAAGTCAATTAGCCAATGATAACTCTTGCTTCGCAGGGGCGCACTGGAGAAGGGCATGTCGTACCGGTTTGGGGATCGAAGATGGACCACTCGGTCATTCCGATGCCCGACTGGGAGTCGATCAGCCAGTCCCAGTACGGCTGGCCGCCGGTCCACCCGCACTCTTCGCGCAGCGCCTTCTCGTAGGCGGAGACAAAGTAGCGGTGCCAGGGGAGGAAGTGGCCGACAAAGTGGATGTTTGGGGTTTGGGAGCTGTGGACGCCTTGGAAGTCGTCGTAGATGCTGTCAGCGCCGGTGACGGCGCCAATTGATTTCTTCTTTGCAAGGCATTGGACGGCAGCGAGGTATTTCTTCTTTTCCTTGTTGGTGAGGGAGCGCCTGAGGGAGGGAGGGACCGATTGGTTAGTTATATTGCGTTGGGAATTATATACTACTTGGGCGGAATATATTATAATTATGTGAGCAGCATACCATTCTTTCCTTACGATGGGCTCACGACATCTGCCCGAATCTCTTGAGGCCGAAGATAAATCTGATGACTCGGAGGCAATGGGAGAGGCGATAGAGAGTGCTGATAGACACAATACTGCCGCACTTGTGAATCCAAAAAACTTCATACTGACAATTATGGCTTTCCTTGTAAAAGGTGGGATATATATATAAAAGAGATATAATCAAAGTAGCCTCGAATATAGGTCTAGAGAATAATACTATTTGATCAGGAATCAAGTTATAGAGGGTCTATAGAAGGTGGTTCCCCCCCCTCGTATTTATCTATCTACGAGTAGAGTGTAAAAATCTGCAATTGCAATTAATTAAAGGAGGATATTAAGTATCTGCACTGGCGAATGGAGCTCTAGCTCTCTCGTGCCCTCACGTCTCGGCATGTGTGTCCCGGGTTGACACTCTGCATTAGATTTTGCATGTAGGTGTACCTGCTAACGCTATAAGTAAATAACAAATGAATGAGCCCTTCTGTTTTGATCTAGCGAGATCACGCTTCCTTGCTTTCCCTTGCCTGCCTGCAGTCGAGGGATCGAGGGAATTGAGAGTGTGGAGTAGTTATGTAGTTGCAAGCCCACCACTTACATACCACCCGCAACGCCACAAAAGCGCTTGAGGCGATGATTAAACCCAATTGGCCAATTCGTCGGACGGGATGATATATGGCAGTGTTAGTCTGTAGCTACCATGCAAGCTTCGATGGGGGGTTGGGATAGTTCTTTAGCCATATTTAACTACAGCTAGACAGTTGAATAATTGGTTAGAACACTCATGCTGAATATACTATGATCATAGCTATATATATAGTTAGGGACAATTATATTTCCAGTAGAGTATGAAGTTGCGTTTAGTATCGCAGCATCAGGTATACGAATACATAGGTAGGGTCTGTCCAAGAGGCTAGATCGGAACAACGAGGATCGATAGACTGGTATCAGGGCCCAAAGATAGTAGAGTAAGATTAACTGCAGCTGTGGAGCCTTCCTACATGTCTTCCTGGTCGGCCGGGTACGTGGGTTCACCGGGTATAGAAGCTGGTCTCAAGGCAATATATGTACAGTAGTCACTGGTGCATGCTATTTAGAAGCCGCTATCATTAAAAAAAGCCTGATGTTAGCATTGGCTAGGAACGGAATGAACAACTATTCCTACCAAGCTTAATACGGATGTTTATTAATATATAATGCGGCCATTATGGAATCTTGGTTAAAGAGTGACCTTACTAAATTCTGTGGGAATGTTCCTTTAATTTAGATCTGTGCGGCGGCATAGCTATACAGCCATACCTCGCTGTAAGAAACCTCGCTATAAGAAAAGACCTTGCTGTAAGAAGTACACACAGGGTACACGCTAAGGACTCTGCACCAAAATCTCACTTGCTATAAGAAACTTTGGGGGGGTTTTTGCTATAAGAAACAAAAACCTCCGCCACCTTGGCGTTTCTTATAACGAGGTGTCGCTGTATAGCCGTCCCTAATGCCAACAGTTCTGGACAGAGAAGTTAAGGAAGCTGTAGAGAAAGATAGCAACCCCTACTACTTTTGGGCACCCAGTTGACATCTTGGGGCGGCTGTCTTTCTACCCACGTTTGCGTGTAGCACCAATGAGATTGCGAAATACAGATTTCTCTACCATAGAATATCAGGGGATCAAAGTGGGGCAAACACAAGAGGTACATGTATGTTACTTATGGTTTGCTAGAACTCGCTCCCCCACCCTTAAGGCCATAGGTCTCATGTCGTATCTCCTATTGTGTGGGGAAAAGAAAGGAAAACTTGAGGCATTAAAGTTTTATGAATATTAATACGATATAATGGTAAGCTTAAAATTATTTTTCAGGGGAATGCTTGCAGGATCCATGGTTCGTTACAATAGAGTACCAATCAGTCCCTTGCAAGGGCATCATTATCCCCCCCCCCCCCAGAAAAAAGCAAAAGTTGATACCTAATAGATCTTATTATCTCTCTTATCGAATAGTTGATCTCCCATACGAATTCTCACTCTCTATTATAGGGGGGGCAGCATTGACAGCTTAAGGGATAGTGCGGAGGTTTTATTTTTTTTTATTTTTTATTATTTATTTATTTATTTATTTGCTTTTTTTTTTTTTTGCTTTTCTTGGGAGAGTGTGCAAAACCGGGGCGGGGATTTGAATAGGGAGACCCGAGGTTGACTTCTAATTCTGGGATCTTGGTTACCGGTACCAGACTGAGCAATATCTGCATGGTCATGGTACGCTTGATATTCAGCGTACGACCTCCTTGCACCCTATAATTATATAAACGCTCATACGCGTAGGGTTCCTGGTCCAACGCGTTAGATACTTTGAGGTGGCCTACTAAATGAAAACGCGAGTACTCGAACTAATTTAGTATCCTGTTTTATTTTCCTCTAGATAGACTCCTCTACTCTACAAGGACACTTTACTCCCATGTTCTAGAACACATTGTTTATTGGAGCGGGTAAGTTCAACCCCGGTATGGAACCGCGGCTGAGACGATCCCGAGTAGCGGCCCGGCACCGGCGTGTGGCGTGCAGCGTATCTGTCAGACGCAAAAACCTGTCGCATGGCAACTTCCATTGAACTGTATAATCGAACAACAACCACCACAGGAGGAAAATGGGGTTGAAATCATTATGAAGATCTATTCTTCTTATGTGAGAACCATCTCAAAGAAATTCTGACTCAAATATCTTAAAAGCTGGTGGAGATATGTTATGGTGCTGATCTCTCCATACAAGTGTTTGTATAGGTTTTCTAATTTGACTGTTTCTTCACGAGTTTTTTTTTTGGCAAATTTCCCCTTAAACTTGGAGGAGTATCCTTCTTAATAGGCAATTCTGCCTATGTAGATGGTAGATTCATATGGTTTTGAGGTTTTACCACAAGTGCTGGTTCTTGGTTTCTGCGTCCCGGTCCAACGCGTTACTCCTTTCTTGGATAATACCGGGCGTTTCTTTTCTTTTGTCCAGCCCGCTCCTCACGTCATTGCTTTTATGCACGGTCTTAATGCAACTAAGGCCAACTGGAGACCCTTACACCAAATTCCTAATGCCCATGCCACACCCCAGGCCAACCTATGCCGCATTTGGGTCCGCTTAGCAGTTAAGCTCCACGAGAATCCCATGATCGCTAAGCCGGCCCATGGGAGAATCCGAGATTTGTCTCGGCAAGTGCATTAACCTTCCCAATGGCTAAGTCTGGGTACCCTGATTACTGATACGCAGTTGATCCAGTTGCGGTAATAGCCCGGTAGGCGATTCCTACCTTCACGGGAAGGTGAGCGAGACCATGAATGTTTAATATGCTTGTGAAAAAAGAGCGTGCTATCTTGAGTCTCAACTACTCCAGAGGGTATGCCTATAAGCCATGTTATTTATTAGCTAGGCTAGATACTTGTGATATGTAGCAAGATTTTCGTGTAGAGTGTGGTTCTATTTTATTTGGTGTCAGGTCGTTGTCTGGGCATAAGTAATTGAGTGATATATATGCACGTACAGTCATGTCACGGCTTGTATCTCAGCGTCGAGAATGCCCCCCTGAGTTACAAGTAGCGAGAGTTCGTTTTTTCGGGATAGCCAGTGTATATAAACAAGAATTTCAAGCACGTGCAGGCTTTCTTGCAATGTTAGATGTCTCATGCGACCGATCCGCAGTGATATTTGGCCGTCCAAGACGCGGGGAAAAATCCGGTACAAATCCAGTACCTACAGCCACGGACCGATGGCCGCCAGTACCATAATTATCATAATTATATGCCATCGTAAGATACTTATCAAGGAGTAGGGGTCAGGATAAAGTTCCTGCACCATCATCTCATATCCCGTGTCCTAGGTATCGGTACATGCATGGCCGTATAAGATCCTGAATAGACCCCGACCCCGATCACAGATTACACGACCCGAAAGCTTAAATTTTTCTTGCATCAAGCCTATTACTCTCAACCACTCGAATCTCGCCGGCCGGTGGAGGAGCTAGTTAGCCATGTCTAGCGGATCTTTGGGGCCGTTGATGTTGGTGGTGACGTTCACGTTACTGTCACTTTCAACGGTGTTCGTGGCGTTGAGGTATGTTAAACTGTGTAAAACTTTGGATCTAGATGAATTAGATATGAACCGTTGGGTTGACATTTCCCCTCGCCAGGTCTTATTGTCGCAGTGTTATTGTTAAGGAATTTGGGGCCGATGATTGGATCATGCTGGTGGCTTTCGTAGGGACATGACTGATGTGTTTGGTCTTGTAATTTTAGGATGCTAACATAGCGAATAGATCATGGCTTGGGGAATGGGAGTGACGAATTATTTCCACGTATACTATGGAACTGGGTATGCTGTCTTCCCGAGATTTTAAGTTTGCAGATCAGTGAATATTGACATACGCCCCCAGAAAACACTCTGTTGACCTGGTACCTCTCCTTCAAATCCCATGAATTATAGCTATAGTTCATGCCACTGACAAAAGAAATGTCTCTAGGACCTCGCCAAAATCATGATCCCAACATTAAAGCTATGGTATGTCTACCAGCTACAGTACCTCTTAGTACTGTTCTTCCTTAAGGCCAGTATCCTCTCGTTCTACCGCCGATTGTCGCCTGCGACGGGCTATCAAATTTCCATCTACATCGTCGGTGGTGTTGTCACCACTTACACTATCGCCATGCTCTTTGTCAATGTTCGTCAGCCTGAATTCCTCCTCTGCTCCAGCTCCATTTGTATACTAAATCCGTTTGACAGGCTTTCGAGTGCCCGAAGGATCCAAGTCGTGCTTGGTCTCTGAGTTTCCCTCAGGGCTGCAACGACCTTGTAGTTGTCTATTATGCAATGGCATCATTTAATATCCTATCGGATATTGTAATACTACTGCTACCGCTGCCTTCGCTGTTGAAGTTGCAGGTGAATAAGCGGAAACGAGGTGGGTAAATCAATAGAGATGTGTTTCTGCATGGATAAGTGGACTAACAACGGTGATTCACTAAATAGTTGCTCTCTTATTAATCTTCTCATGTGGAAGTGTAGCAGTTGTAGCTTCGATTGTGAGGATTAACGCTCTAATAAAGTTTCAAAATGCGACTTTGACAGGTGGAGATATTCCATGTACGACTCCCATTAAATGTTACCAGTCCAGAATCTAACAAGGGACCTATCTAGACATCGCCATCTACATTCTTCTCTGGTCGCAGATCGAAGTCAATGTTGCCATCATCAGTGCTTCTGCACCGACTTTAAATCCACTTTTCAGATCAATCCTCGGGGGCACTACCTTCGCGAAATCCTATGCACAAGGCAGTGAACTGGGCTATTCCGGCAATCAAAATAGTAGGCACGGAATACCCTTGCACTCGCTAAATGGCAGTGTAGCACAGGGGGTCACTACTGAGATCCAAGGAAGGGAAAGAAATGAGAGTGAGGAGAATATTGTCATGAAGAGTGACGAGATTATCCGGACAGTTGAGGTAAAGGTGGATACAGACCGCGAGGGCTCAACGGATAGTATTAGACAATTGGAGTTTGGGAGGTAATGGTGATACGTTGAGTTAGGGTTGAATGCTTTCTTTGTAAGATATACATAGGGATTGGATATTTACATATATTAATACAGAAGATTTGTTACGTCTTTACGAACCTATATATTTCTCGTGAGGATACCAGTTCCATGTACTGGTATCTCACCGGAACAAATGTATTCAGCCCAATCGTAAGAATTGTAAGTGTCGACTAGCTGGTGTTGGCATAAAGTACTATCCCCATAGAATGATTCTCTCGGCTATAAAAGGCTGTTTGGGTAGACAAGATGTATTCAACCGTCGATTATTGGCCGTTTGGATAGGGAATCCTTAAGAGACTTGACGGGCAGTAATCGGCAGTCTCCAATGCCGAGTTATGCAATCATGAGCCATCACTCGGTATTGTCCCGGGGCGGTAAAAAAGTGTACCTACATCCTCCAGTGGCGACTTTCTACTATATAGTGAGCTATTATCCAAAGAAGGGAATACATCATGCTTCAGAGCAAGAGGCGGCAGTCTATATCCGGTTTCAGGGCTAGATAAAATTAAAAAATGAAGGAAAAAAATAAAAAACTTTTTTTTACGTCAGCAACAAAAGACTTATGTGTATGAGTGTCATCCCTCAAGAGCGTCGCTACCATATTGGGCATTCTCACCACTGCTCCCACCCGGGCTTGAACCGGTTGTGGTCATATGACGAAGCCCAGTGTATTACCACTAGGCCACGCCACGATACTTTTATTTGTGCCGCTACACCTTCTGAGCCCCCCGTTTGTGGAAAGATCCTTGGCAACGCACACCACCCACCAACCGTATAGGGCACCCAAGGAGCACCCCGCTCCGCTAAGTACTCTACAGTCCATCGCGGAACAGATCCAGGTACATGTATACACCGATTACCCCCCACCCGCCCCCTGACTACCTCGGGGGGCAGCTCCCCTGCATGACTGCAATAAGATCTCGGGCCTGGTAGGAAGCCTTAGATACATGTAGCCACCGTGCCCCATTAGCCTAGGTATTTTTACGCTGGAAGGGCCCAGGCCTAGGGTGGTTCGTGGAGGCCTGGGATCACAGAATATCACTCGTAAATGACCGACAGTCTAAATGCCCTCCTGAACGAAGCGAAGGGCAGGAGTAAGACCCCAATACCGCTCTCTGGTTGGCTAATCTATAGGCTCAACACCACTGACCTTCAAGATTCATATCCTTCCAAAGATGAGGGGGAAACGTCATGGCAGCGCGACGGCCGCCCCTGCGGGAGGGGGAGGCGCGTATTGTTTCAGTGGCGCGAGTTTCGAGTACTGTGGGCTAGAAAGCACTGGAAACCAGGAATCATCTAAATACATGTATGTACCCAATTCTTCTCCATTCAAGGCGTATAGCCACCTCTATATAGGGTTAGTCAGAGGTCCGAGGCAGCGGCGTGCCTAAGTATATGTAGCTGTGAAGAGAAAGAGGCGAGACTTGGTTGCCTGATTGACTACAACAGCACAGATAGATGAGTATTATATGCCCACCAAGTAGACAGCCACATATAAGAGTAGGTACATACCGGAAAATACTCCTAGGCACTTTTGCAACTCCGGTGCTAACAAGTGCGTAGACTAATGTGTGCTCCTACTTCTCAGTTAAGTAGGCTCTGGGGCCACATTTCAACACAAAAGATGGTTGGTTTTCTGCGTGGGTTGACTTTTCGTGGCGAGGAATATTCCGGGGAGGCGAAAATGAGATAATTGCTAAATCACCTTTTCTAAACTCCCAACTCTTCGTATTACTACTTAGTGTCCCTTGGTTGAGTACTAAGAGGCGCCCCCGCGCCTGTAAGATTGACTGGATACCCAACGTGTACGGAAAACCCCAACCAGATCAAGGGGATTGGATTAGGCCATATATCACCAACTTATCGACGGAATCAGAAGTTTCGCTGCTTTGGTTGACACATTGCTGGTACATTCTTGCTTTGTAGTGATGATCAAGCAGAGTAGCGGGTCAATCAATCAATGGTTAATGAGGAATTGTAATGCCACGAAATCACATTGTTTCAGTTTGTTTCTCGCTTCTTGTTGGGTTTTGTCTCGCTTTGCCTTGGTTTAGGTTACCAATCAATCAATGTCACCGGCTCGAGTGATATTCTATGAAGAATAGTATTTTATTTCATTCACCGGAAAGGGTCTATCTATATCTAGCTGTAAGCAAGCAGAAGGCTCTCTATATAAAAAAATCCACAATGAATGAGTGTGAGTAACATAAGAAATATATATATAAAGATAAAAAGTAACCCGTTCCCACTGAGCAAAAGCACCCAGCAGAACCGGGCGGGTTTCAAACACACGCCAGATAGATCGTAGGCCGTACGCAACAGACTACCAGTTAAAACAGCGCCTAATGAGTGTGTGTATGTGTGTCCGATTTTACTCTTATTCCTCCGTCTCGGCCCCGGCCTCGGCCGCATCAGCACCTGCCTCGACGACGGCAATGATTGGAGAACCAGCCTTCTCGTGATTGGTCCACATTTCCTTCAGGCTAGGAAGATCCTTCTGCACCTGCTCACTGGAAGGGATGCTAACAGAGGCTTTCTCCTCTTCGCTGATTAGGCTCGCACTCGACGCTTTCAGCTTCGGGTTTAGGCTCTCGCCGCTGTCGTCGCCAAAGAATCGATCGGCCTCATTCACGCACTCCGTATCCTCCGGGTCGCAACGGGACTTTGGCTTGTACCTCATCCCGTGGGCAAATGGCCTCGCATCCTCATCCTCAGCGTCCGCAGAGCCGGCAGCGGCGGGCAGATCATCCCCGTAGACGGACTTCTGTGCGAAGTTTGCGGGCATGGGCTGGCCGTTCATGAGGACGACATTGCGGCCCTTTTGAACGTTGACAACTTCCTCACCGAAGGATGCCGGGAAGGCATTTGCGAATCCACCGACCTCGGAGACGGAGCGGGTGTCTCCCGGCGCGCTTTGGAGCTTGGTAACCTTCTCGCAGTCCTTGTCGCCGCGGCGGAGACCGCCTTTTTTAAGGCCAAGACCGGGACCACGCGTGCTTTTTTGGGCTGGGATGACGGAGCGCTTTTGAGTAGGCGCGGGCGCAGGTGCAGGCTTCTTTTCTTTTGGCTCAAAGAGGACTGGGTGACCGTCGACTTCAAGGGGGCGGCCATTGAGGAGAAGTACAGACCCACCCTTGCGGAAGTAGTCTTCATCCGGGTCGCCGCTCTCTCCAGTTTCGCTGGGGGCGCTACCGCCAGCAAGGGCGCGCTGTTGAGCGTTGTAGGCGGCGCTCTCCTGGTTTGCGGCGAGTTGGGCGTCAAGAACGTCCTTGGGGGCGTTGAAGAAGCGGAGAGCGCGGTCAAAGCCACGCTTCTCGATCGTAGCTTCAGTGATGTTTTCAGCCTGGGAAGGCTCTGTGAGAGCTTTGACGTTGAGGGTGCTGTGGCGCTTTTCGAGGGTTGTCTGCTGCTGCTGCAAGTTTCTGGACGTATGGCCGGCTTTGACCGCGCTTTCCTGACCCATCCCAGACCAGCCTGACAAGATATTGACAGGATCGATAGTAATGATGTCTCTCTTCTCAATCTCGTCTGACTCGGGGAGCATCTGGTCCTCAAAGAACTCGTCAGAGATCTTCTGCTTACTCGCGGCACCTTGAGGCTTCTTAATCCACATCTTCTGAGCCTTGTCAAAGCCTGCCATAGTGTCGTAGATCTCCTTATCCTCATACTCAGTCGGGACTGGTGCGGGCTTATCTAGCATTTCAAGGGTATTTTTAAGTGCGGCGGACTCGACACTCGTACCATCTTCAGAGAGCCTGCTGCGTTTGCTCTTCTCTGATGTAGCAGGATCAGGAACGGGTTTAGGCTTGATCCACATTGATTGAGCCTTGGAGAAGCCTGCCATAGCAGAATAGATCTCTTTGTCCTCGTACTCGGGGACATAGACTGGCTCCATCTCGCTCTCCGGGGCGACCTTTTTCTTCTCGACCATCGCGAAAGTCTTTTCAAACTTTGAGTCGGGAACGGTGGTCTCGGCTTCCGCGTCTGGGTTTGCCTTCTCATCGCCAGTGCCGGAAATCTTGCGCTTGTAATGGCCGGGGCCGGTCATATATGGGGGCAGATCAACGAATATATCATGGTCGGCGTTGAGATCGGTATCAAGGAGGGACCTTTTGGATTTGAGTGACCAGTCGTCCATGATTTCCGTTTCGAACTCAGTAATCTCAATAATGACAGACAATATGGAGAGTTCGCTGGCTAAGCAATTGTCCGAGTGGTGGAAGTAATCAGCGGAAACGGGAGCGGCAATGGGTGTGAGAGGGACTTCGCATCCGGGTTCCAAGTTGTTGGCGCACGAAACGACATCGGAGGGGGTATATGGAGCAAAGGGCTTCGTGATGATGAATGATTGCTACGTTTTATGATGTTAGTATTCTATGAGGGCTGATATCAGATCAAGAACTGAGGTCTTAGGGTAGGGGCATATTATGCTAGTGCCCTTGATATATAAATACCTCGTAATGAGAGAAGCTGGAATTATCCTCAGTAAGAGGATAGTTGGGAGTTGGGTCGGAGATATGGGTCACCCGGCGATAGGTCAAGGGGGTGAATTTCTAGAATAAATTTAATGTGAATATGTATTCCATGCTTCATGCTTCCAAAGTGTATGTAAAGGGCTCCCGAGAACGCGTACTTAGTGTTCTGGATAGGAAAGGAACGAAGGGCCATAGAAAAAAGGGGAGATGTTACCCTAGCAAGGAATTGCGCATATTGATCATTTCCAACCATTGGCTGCCCAAACGTAGTAAATTCGGGGTTCCATCCCTTGGCAACGAAATCGGCAGCAGCCAAAGTTACCACAGCACCCCCAGCTTGGCTTCCAACAAGAACGACTTTATAAGGATTGCTGACTATATATAGACATGAGTACATGAGTATTGGGTCCCCCACACAGGATATCTGATCCATACCTTCGACATACTGCTTCACCAACTCCTTGATGGCCTCTTCAGCCTTGACCCATTCCTTGTGGAAGCCTTTATGGACCTTACACCCAGGGCAGACATGCTTGTAATCCACGGTCTCCGCGGTTGGGCTGCTGCTGTAGCCACCCGCAATTGCAACGAAGATCTTCCTTCCATCGTGATCAACCGCAACGTACCCGCGTGTACCTTCGCCTTGATCGGCGAGGTCATCGTTGGTGTTCCATTGCTTCACCAACTCGAGTCCCGGGAACTCCTTGCAGAAAGAGTTACACTGGAAAGGATAGGTAATCCCCTCGATGGACCCGGCACAGTTGGTTATATCGACAACCTTGGCAAGTTCAACGAATTCATCAAAGAGAGACTTGGAGATTCCAGGGGAGAAAGCGGGTAAACGAGCAGAAAACTCATAGTTGACTGGGCTAGCTTTCTCAATGTTACCTTGAGAACCTAATAGAATCTGTTTTGAGCTCGGAAACGGAGCTGCTAGGGCCACAAGTGGGAAACATAGGAGCGTTGCCGAGCATAAATATGTGGACAACATGAGGGAGGTTTTTTTCTTCCTTTTTTTTTCTTTCAGATTAGGAACTTGTTCACTGACCAAATAGTCTACAGCTGGCCTTTTGTACATTCGCACTTTGAGGAATCACTCTTTCCTCGGGCTCCTAAAAGTACTTAGCCCGAAGCTCCATAATTCGATGAACCTACTGCTAGAGATGAGTTGGGTGGGCGAGGCCCCAACACTATAAATATATCTAAGGGTGTTTTCCGCTGAAGATACCTGCCTCTTCCAACTCAGCAGCATGTGACGAACCAATATGCAGCTTATCCTTCTTTCAGAACCTATCGAAAGCACATACCTATTTTGTACACAGTGTGTTTAATTGTACCATGGTAAGAAAGCGTGGTAAGCTCCGTTCTGTGTGCATGTACCATGTGTGCATGTACCACTGTCTAGCCAAATTAATTTGAAGCTTGACTATTGCAGTGTACCCAGTATCTATGGTACCGGGCACAGACAAACTAAAAGCGAGCGGGTGACTACTTTACTTCATGTTCATGAGATCACAATCGGGTTTAATCTGCTGCAAGAAGTCGTGCTGAGGAAGGGCGCGTTATTGTCGTACCGCATTCGATATTGTAGTTATATTGTGTCCGCTTTAGGCTAGCCCACTCCCCTCTTTCTTTTGCTCATACAATATGATAGCGATGCAATTGATGTAATGCTTTTTTGTATTTCCACCATCACCTCGCGATCGAGGCGCTAGGATAAGGAATAGTATAATCCGCCATCATCTGGTGTATCGATATATATCGCACCGCTTCCATAATGCAACTAATGTAGTTAGCTTCCTAGCGTCACCTTAGACAAGATCTTTGTTGACGTACTAGTCCACACTGGTACTGCGGCGGGGAGAATATTTCCGTCATAAAATCCCGCTCGAAAAATTTGTCATCAACGCCGCAGCCTGGAACCTGTTTCGAGTGATAGTCTATGATACGTCTCGGGTCCATATAGTTAACCAGCAAAAGTTGTGCCATAATCCGTGGGGTTTGATCCAACGTTAAAGGGTGACCGGGATTAGCAAGCCCCTAAAGGGCCTTATGTGAAGACACATAGCCTAGGTGAGACTGACTCCTAACAAATGGCAGTGAGAAGCTGAGGATTCCGATATGGGCCGAAATGTTTCAAACACAGCAGGATCATCACAACGCTATCCAAACAAATCAGACGCCTTTTGAATACTTTCAATAGTATGACTGCTTTTAACATCAGGTGCGATCGATTGAAAGTGCACTTATCTTCCCTTGCCGGCCTCAGCTATCTATCTCCCTAGAGACACCAGATAAGTGGATGTAGTAACGGTGACAGGAAAGATCACCTAAAAAGTACCAGTATACGGCCCTGATCTCCCTGGCATGTCGCATCATATGTTACAGCCTGAATTTCTCCACCTTCTCCTTGCATAACAACGAAGATCGCATATAGGGGCTCAAAGAACGTTGCTGGTCACTCCTAGATTGTTTTGGTGGATATCAAGAAGGCCTACTTGGTCTGTCATACCAAGTGGTTGCTGAATCCGCCAGGCAAAGGGCGGCAGTGGACTTTGAGGCGAGTTTTGCTTGGTGTTTGTAGAAGAGATCGGAGATTCTTATTGTTTCGCATAGTCACAGATTGCAAATATGTCGTCAACCGAAAGGTCATGGATTCTCGAACAAAGCTTCCTGAATAGAGCACACAGACAAGGGGTTGGGCCTTGACTCCCCCGTAAAGCCCTTGTGTAATCTGCAGATTTCATTTCCTATTTGTAAAAAGCGATTCAGTAGCGTGTAGATCGTGATAACACAGACTCAAAATCTCTGCTAGTTACCGATTCGCTGGCTTTTGAAGTATGCATCCGTCAATTGACACTGCTAACACCTACATGTTGTATGTCTATGAGTAGGAGCCAATGGCTCATATATGAGAAGAACATACACGGTAGTTTAATCATACGATTATCTAGTTGCTCCCCAGGTAATTTCCGGATGGGTATGCTATTAAGTTCGGCGGAATTTCGGATCCCGTCAGACCATTTTGTGGCTCGGTGACTGCGCCATTTGTAAATCTCCATGAGGAAGTGGCCTTGCCACCGTAAATACGGGGCCCGAACACCGAAGGGGGGGAACCACCAGTCCCGAGAGCCAAAAGGTCTCAACCAAAGGCAATTCGATGCGGTTACTGTAGATGCGATGGCACTCTGTAACCCTTATTGAGTTAAAGCTGAATCCTACGGCTTTTGCGTAATTGGTACCTAACCGCATAGCTATTTTGTCCCAAGACTCGGACCATACGTTGTTGAAATTCCGGTGTCTGACCTAACTACCCCTGCTTGTAAGAATATCTAACGGCCATGGCATAGCATGGTATGGCATGTCTGATACCCACGACTAATATCCGCCACCATCAGATATCTGCACAAAACATTCCTGAACCTGTAGGCATGTATGTATGTAGGATAAAAGCAAACAGAATTGCCTGGTTCGATGCCGCGATGTCTTGAGACTCACATAAATTTACCAACTTTACAAGGTTGGACCTGTATTCGGAAATTGTCCATTCAGAAACATTGACAGTAAGAGAGCTTTTGGCTGCTGTCACTTGGCCCTGGATTGTCAATTTCTAGCAATACTCGTGCGTATTGGTGAGACTCGTAGTAGTCACGAGGCGAGTTTCCCTCCAGTCGGGTTGGCCCGTGGGGTTTTGATATTTGATGTTTCTATTTAAGGAGTACATAATCCACTCTACCACCGAGAGATTGAAGAAGTGGCTCATAAAGGCCAGTAAATATAACAATTCGAGCATTGACTTTCAGTGCCCTGGGGGTTTGTTGGATTCGGGGACCAGGCCGTTTTTCGCCGCCCACACCCCACACTGCACTGCTGGGGCAGCAGATATCTCGATGACATCTGGTCAAGCCGTGTCGGCGCACTTTTCAAACCGCCACTCCCGTAATCAGTGCACGATGCAAATCAGGCCAAGATTTCGCTTGAAAGTCAGCATTTGTTTTTCCTTTATGTACAATTGCTTTTTGCAACTGAGGCATTCCCCCAATCCTAGGACTCCCGGTTGCATGCTCCTCCGTTCGCCAAACCTGCCGAAAAAAGAGGACTTCCCGATGCCAGTAGAGTTTGAAGGATGCCACTTTTGTAAGCGTTTTATCTAGATAATAGATGCTAGCATTAGTAATGTAGCGAACTTTTGACAGGTTGCCTTGGCTTCGAGCGTCAAAACGATAACCATCTAGAATAGTCAAAAATTCATTTATTTCCGGGGGAAATAGGAAATCTCAATACTTATAAGATCAATTAAGAAGTTACCTATTTAGTACTCAGGAGGACCAGGGTGGTCCTAAACCCTTAGTACAACTTTCAATTTTCTAGGATGGCTTCGGGGAAAATAACGAAAAGATGTTGTACTCAAAAGGCAGATTCTATTGGGTGATTGCTCTCGTGATCTAGTGTGCATAAAGGTTGGCACCTCTGCAGGCCCAGGGAAACCCTGCCGCCAGCCCTGTCGGCGAGATGATGAGTCGATCAGTTTCGCAAACGTAGGAGCACGCGAGGGTGCATGAAGAGGTAGGATCAAGAAGTTTTGACAACCCCGCGGTAGACTCGCAAAATAGAAATTTGTGGATTCTGCGTCCATGATCTCACAGTAACTTATGCGGATTGTTTTGCGAAAGAGACATCAATATACTCGCAGTGCCGGAAGAGCGTCCAGAGGAACGAGGCAATGATTGAATTCTGGATTGATTGGTGATGGAAGTAAATAATTTTATGTACCTACAAGTACCATTGAATGTATTTGCGCAGAGCGCAAGTATAGAAGAAGATGGGAAGGAAAGCAAGGGCCCTCGTAACTTTGATCAACAGCCAAACAATTCCTACACTCGCGTGGCTCCCCTGAACATCCCCCTGGTTCTTAAAGGTCCTTTCTCCCGCACCTCTCTCAAAAGCCTTAGCTTACACGCAACTTCTCGCAGTCAACCAGTCCCATCATTAGAATCACCAACATCATCGATTTTTCACCTATCTGAGTACTGCCCTATCGAAGTATCCCACCTTGTTGACCCCCCCGCTTGCCCTAACTATATACCCTCCCCACTTCGGAGATCCAATTCGCCCAAAACTTGTCACCCGTAGATCGTGTTTGGAGATCTGCGAGCTGTCTTGGATCCCAATCCTCGTTTAATTCCAACACCGAGCCGCCTCACGGTCCTTTTAGTTCTTTCCTATAAGGCCGTGTCCGGGTCTTTCATTTCTGAGCTCCCCACGTCCGGACTTTATCCCACGTCGGTCACCTCACCCAACGGTCGTGGGATTGGTGCATTTATAGAACAAGCCAGCAAGCTTTTTCGCTTTCTTGGTATTCGAACACCCACTACCTACAAAAAGGTTCGTAGCCCTCACTTAGAGCCCGTTAATATCATCCCACACCAACGTCCTTTGTTCGGGGGGGAAAAAAATGACAACCCTTTCGATTGAGTCGAATATTTTCAAAGCCAAAAAGGCCATCAGATCAAAATTCCAACATGTAATGGAGTCACGTCAACAGAAGGAAGTAACGATGGAAAAACCATCAAAACCATCAAATCATCAAGGCCCCCCCCAGAGGAACATCTTCGAAACTTTCTTCAACGGACGTGCTCGCCGAACGATGTCCTTCGTGCGTTCTAAACAGCAGGGGAAACTGGTCGGGGTTCAGGATAGGGCTGCCAAAAGGTTAGGCTTTGTGACAATATTGCTACTCCCTGTCAAATTCAGTATGCTGATAGATTTCCTGGTATAGCCCTACATTGGGGGATAGATTTTTCTCACTGCCCGTTGAATTACAGTTGAATATTGTGAACATGCTATTTTTCTTCGATTTGCTCCACCTTCGCCAAACATCAAAAAAATTCAGAGAACTCACGATGCAACACGAAAGCCACATTGTCAGACATCACATCGATATGTGTGTGCCTAAACATATCACTAAACTTTATCCCCCACCGACAAGTAATACGCCCACTCTAAGCTACCTCACCGACTTGGCATATAAGCAGAGGGTATCGACTCAGTTGGCACAGGTGCTCGCAAACCAGATTGTTAAGGAGATGATGGGAAGCAGGCAGCAAAGGGCTATGACAAAAGATGCCAATCAATATGTTATCAGGCATTTGCAGCTTGGCACTTCGCCTCTGATATTTGCGCTTTTTCACTTTTTGGAAACTTACAGGGAGCGCAAATTGGAACATCTATTAGAGGGTGATTTGAATTCCACTGAGAGGTCATCAACAATTCTCAACTCACTCTCGCATGAGAGGAATATGGCTCTTCAGTCGGAAATTCTAAAACACTACCCGGATGATCTTCTTCTTCAATACCATCAGATGTATCACCTGCTTCTGCATATGCTTATTCGTCGACTCAGCCCGTCCAGAATGCCCTTTGGTCTCCGCACAATCAGCCGTTGGAGTTCTCAACGACCTAGCAACGAGGCTTTTGCTAAAGTTCTTGTGCTTGGCGGCATTCGTGAGGTGTGGGAAATCTACAAGATCAAGGGTTATAGCAACAGACGCAAAGCCCTTGACAAATATCTCAAGAAGCTGGACTCAGACAAAATGCAACATAGTACAACCATTAATAGTCATACCGAGAGTAGCCCAGCGGCAGAAGCTAATATATCGGTACCCCGCGGTTTACCTGGACGAGGCCCGAGTCTAGAGATCCCCTCGAAGGTGGCTAGGTTGGAGGTGGATGAGTTGATGGATGTTTGGACGCCTGCTGCAGAGGAGCGCTTATTATCCAGGGCGATTGTCACATCCTTGGATGAAGTTGGCTGCTGTGGACATTTTGTGTCTCAATTATTGGGGAACGCTGCCGATACAGATAATGAGGAGGATGGAGAGGATTCTGAAGACGAGGACGACTCTGGAGATGACGCCCCGAACAACCCAGGTGCAGCAAATGGGATTCATTACACTGGTGGCGTTACGTCTGGCCAGGAAAATACCTGGGATGGAGCAGATATACACGAGGAACAAGAACAAGATGATGATGACGACGATGACGATAGTTCATTCGGGGATGATGAAGGGGCAGGAGGTTCCAGTTCTGCTTAATCGTAATCGAATCTGCTACGGTCTTTTTTCTTTCTTTTTAGTTATCTCGGAGGTTTATTTCTTCTTGGGATGATATTTGCTTCCTTATTTTTGCGTTACCTATATTCTAGTACACTTTTAGGGATGTTATCTACTTTCTTGCACTTTGTTTTCCTCTCTGATATGCCGCATGATGTCTATATGGGTTTTATATGCGCTATACTGGAGGAGTCTTTCCCTCTTTTTTCTCTATGTATCTGAGGTTTCTGTATCTTTATCGGACTGGGCTGGGAGATTTTTTTTTTTTTTCCTTTCTTTTTTTCCTTGTTTCTTTCTTTCCTTCCTTCCTTTTCTCTTTTCTCTTTTCCTTTTCCCTTTATTGCTGCGTTCATTAAATCTAGGCTGGGGCACGTGGGTTGGGGGGTTACTACGGATGATATACTAGCAACTATAAAATACATGGTTAAAGCAACATACACTCCACACATGATTGGCTTGGAGGAGAGTCGGGCTGTGGAATGGGGGTGAATGATGATGATCTGTATTGGGAAATTAGGCATCGTGGTTTTTAAGGATTGGCTCGATAGACGAAGTACACTTTTATTGATTGGGCTCTCAGTGCGTACCCTACGCATACTTTCAGTGCCTACGGCATACTTTAGGTATCTACAGCTAGATGCAAGGACGAGAATGACTACATACATACATGATCAATAAAACCTTTTGCCTTTCATGATATCTATTGATTATGATATAGTACGCATATTCTACTCAAATCAGGGCAGAGCACCACCCCCCAGCAGCACCAACAGTACCACCAACTACTACATACAACTACCCTTCAGGTAGACGCCCAGGCAACATTGAATATCCCGAATAGCTATAGATGCGCGTCCGTCTATTTCTAATCCCCCCGCCCCAAGAAGCTCCCCACAAATCGTATAATACATATACAGGACTGATCACGGAGTGAATTACCGTGCCCCCAGTCAAATAATTCCTCAGTCATTTAGGGAGTGGGGGGAAGGCTTAGGACTTGAAATCCTTCTCTCCCTCTCTCTCTGAACTGAACTGTAATTGATCTGCCTTCTCTTTTGTCTGGAGATCAAATCGGCCGTGATATCATCGCCTCTTGGCCCGCCCGTCCCTCAGCCAATATCGGGAGTGGAATAGGTACATGTCGCTCTCCTACAAGTACATGTATGTATGAGGTGAGTTGCAGCTGAATGAGTAGAGTAGGGTACCTACACACATGTACGATAACTACATGTACCTACCTACTTACATGCGCCCTAATAGAGACACCTTAGACAGCGTGCAAGAGGTGCACTGTCGATGTCGAGTAGAACACGGGGATAGCCGGGGTTCGTCTCCGTCTACATCTCCTGCATTATAGGCTGGGTACATACATCATATGGTAATTGTACCATACCTCTGCTCTACTCTACCTTCCTACCCTAGCCATATCCTATCGAGCATCCCCATCGACCCCAGATCCCAAATCCTCTCCACTGCGCGGCAAAAAAGGAAGAAAAGAAATGGAAAAAGAAAAGAAAAAGAAAAAAGGAAGAGTGACCGGACCAGGTTCACGCCAATAAATTGCGACAGCGGCGGCTCCGTACATAAAGCGCAGCCGACCCGGGGGAGCGGTTACATTTCTCTCTCTCTCTCTCTCCCTCTCCCTCTCCCTCTCTCCCCTTTCTCTCGCCCGACTATGTACTTGTATTGATTGGTTGGTCCGAAATAACGATTTTTGGGGGGGAAGGAGGGGTGGGGGGCAAGACTTCGGAATGGAAGGAATAGCCGCGAAGGACGTGCTACGTTAGCTAGGAAGGCTCGGGGTATCTATTGTTCTGTGTATGGGGCCGGCGTGGGGATGGAGAGTGGTGACTATTGCGCACTCTACCTGGCCGGGCAGAGAGGCCTAGCTAGGGATACCTGCCATGGAGAATTTCAGAGTTACACAGGTCGGTGGAAGGTGTCAATCTGGAAGGGGAGTATGAGATGCATTGGTTCGATATGGGTATATACATGTATGTAGGAGGGATCAGGGAGAGGTCTTCTCTCTTCATTAGAGACATCGACAACGGTTGTCAATTATCATATCATATCAATATCATACATATCTGCGACTAACCTACCTGTCGCTATATGTGTCTCACATACGCGTAATTTACACCCCCATACACAGCTATAATTAATAATTTCCGGATGTAGAATTTCTCAACTCGCCATCTGCTTGCTAAATTAAAATTGACCAAGTTTGGCTAAAGTACTATTATATTATAATATCGTGACTTCGAGTTTTTTGATTAAACTGCCAAGAACGGAACAGGAGATGTGGGGATGTACCAAGAAGTATCTACCATAGTACAGCATTCCTAACTACATGTACATGTATCAGGCATGTACCCCCTTTCTTGAGCAGGTGTAACGGAAGTACATAATTAAGATGTAGTTTCAAGATAAAGTAAACTCTCGTTAATATATGATAATATGGTTATTATGATGATATATATCTTAGTTTGTATCACAGACTGGCTTCCACGCGGTGCATATCCCTATATTGAGAGGACACACAAAAGTTCTCGGGAGATTCGGAAATCAATTCATACCTACATGTCGATATGTAGTCAAACAGATTTATGGGCCATGAACAGCGACGAAGTCTCTATTTCTATTACAGGCGACAGCCCAGTGACGCCTGTAAAGAAAAAATCAGAGAGAAAAAGCACAACATGTCAATTGAATGGTTTTATCGGCTAGCAGTCGTAACAAAGGAAAAGAGGGCAAAAAAAAAGGGGGCACAAGAGCCATAATCGTCGATCAATGCGATCATAAAAAAGGTGAGTGATGAGAGGTGATGACAAAAAACGATACAACCAAAAGCACGCCGAAGATAAAGAGGAGTCAAAAACACAAAAGAAACCCTCAAATCGTCCCAAATTTAGTCATCTGGCATAGCACTGGAGTCTATCCGCTTAATTAATCCTTGCGTTCATCGCCGCTGTTGCCTGCCCGACCTTGAGCAGGGCCCTTGGTGCGTCCTGCCAGGGCATAAAGACTTCAACCAGCTGCGAAATCAACACCATCAGTAACTTTAAACCCCCTGAAAAACAACAAAAGGGCACGAAAAATGAAACCCACCTGGATATGCGGCGCACTGCAAAACTTCTCATTCCTAAACAGATTCTCGAGCTCCGTTTTGGTCTTAACCTGGTACGAATCCGAGTGCTCAGGGTCCGCACTAAACAGTTGCAAGATTTCCTGATGATTCCACGGCTGGATATCATTATAGATTGCCTTCATCCCGTGGATGATCCTCTCAATCGTATACCTAATCAATCAATCAATCAATTAGCGCCCAATCCCCTCCTCCAATTATTGCATCACGGAATATCACTCACCCCTTATTATTCAGCACAAAGATAATAGGCTTCAACCCGTGCCTGATCATCGTACTAATCTCCTGCACAGTCAACTGCAGTGACCCATCGCCCACAAACAAGATGACCCTCCTATTTGGGGCCACCTCCTTACACGCAAGGGCCGCGCCCTGCAGGGCGCCAACAGAGTACCCGATGGACCCCCAGAGTACCTGCGAGATCGCCGTAACGTCCTTCGGGAAGCGGGTCTCGAGGATACCAAAGGACGAGGTTCCCGTCTCGGTGATGACTACGTCGCCGGCCTGTAGCCACTGCCCGACGCGCGGCCAGAAGTGGGCGTGGTTGATCTCGGAGGAGATAGACGCGTGGCGTGGGATCGTATTGGAGATCTTGGCGGTAGAGTGTTTTTGGATTTTGGTGTAGTCGAGGGTGTCGATGAGCTTCCGGATGACGGATTTCATCTGGATGCCGGGGAACTCGGAGTAGCGGATCTGGCAGGTCATTGGGGTCAGTTTTTCAAAGCTCCATGCAAAAAGGTGTAGGTGGAATCTTTACCTTCGTGTGGTCACTGTGGAACTCCACGGTATTCTTCTTTGTAACATGATACGTGAATCCACCAGAGTTAAAATCACTCTGCATCCCACCGACATACAAGATCAGCTCTGCATCATCAACTCTCTGCCTAACATCATCCCTACTCGCGTCGCCGACATATACACCTCCAAACGGCGCACTCTCCTCATTAATCGCGCTCTTCCCCATAGGTGAAACAAACGCCGGCAGCTCCGTTCTTTCGATCAGCTCGTGCAGCTCATCCAGCACCCTATGTCTAATCGCGCACGCATCCGCCAGGATAATCGTATTCCTCGACCTATAGATCAGCTCCGTGATCTCCGCCACGACTTCATCCTCCGTCTCTTCATTGTTCGGCGGGGCCGTGAGGTCTAGCGGTGTGTTGAGGCGGGATGCGGGCACGGTCTTGAACACCATGTCGGTGGGGAGGCCGATGTAGACGGGGCGGGACTTGACCCAGCAGGTGCTGAGGACACGGTCGATCTCCTCGGTAGCTTTGGAGGGGTCGTCAAGCATGGTCTGCGCACATGTGATGTGCTCAGACATTTTTTCAAAGACGCGGAAGTCACCGTTGCCGAGGGTGTGGTGGAGGAGGAGGCCGCCGCGCTGGGAGGCGGTGTGTGGGACGCCGACGATGTGGACGACGGGGACGTGCTCGCTGTAGGAGCCGGCGACCTGGTGGTTTGAGATACATGTTAAAACTGTGTGTTTGTGGTTATGGGTTGGAATTGGGGTATGCTTACACCTGCGAGGGCAGATAATTCACCTATTATAGGAATTGAATCAGCTTAACTATCTTTTTGATAATCATTCGGGAGGCCCAACTACTCACCAACACCGAACGTAGTGACCAAAGCCGAGATACCCTTAATTCTTGCATACCCGTCGGCCGCATATGCTAGAAAGTTGCCAATGAGTGTCAATGATCATCTACCAACCAGCCAAAATCTAAGACGAAAGCAATATGCATACCGGCATTGAGCTCGTTACAGTTTCCCACCCAGTACAAACCTGCATCTGGGAGGAGATCTAACGCAGCAAGATTGAAATCACCCTAGAAATTTGACCCCAATAGTTAGAATATGCCCAATTGTCAAGAGAGAGAGAGATGTAGTGTCAATGATCCAGGGGGGAGGGCGGGAAAGCGTACAGGAAGTCCATGGACACCACGGACACCAAGCTCATACAGCCTCTTGAAGAGGTATAGTCCGATAGTGATCCCCTCAGACATGGTTATTTGGTGGATTTATTTGCTGATACAGCTAAATGGAGGCTAAAGAATTGTTTTTGTTGTATTCGAAAGAACAAGGATGAACTCAAGTCCGTTTCAATTGAGTGACTGATTCCAGAAAGTAAACACACATCCAAGCGGAAAACCGAAGGCTCAAATACTCTCCTCTCTTGACCCCCGTCCCATCCATCTCATCCCGTGTATGCGGCCAGAGGCGTGTGGTGGAGGTGAACAACATCCCACAATCCATCCCACATCCCACATCCCACCGATAAACAATGACGCAACGACGTCGACAGGTAACGGCTGCCCCGGGCGCGCCGCACGTCAAAGCTGTTTACTAAACATGCATATTGCGAGAGATGGCCAGCCATATCTGCCTATCCTATACCCCCCCCTACCCGGATACCCGACTGCACTTCTTCTCCGTGGATGTCCGGTTAGACCTAGAACAGCGGAATCCCTTGAGTGCCACTGGTGGTTAAGAAACAGCTGTTTTTTTTTTGTTTTTTTTTTTACCCAAGATGCACTGCCAAGGGCTGTTAATCCGAACCTTATGCTCTATTACATGTAGGTACTAGAGTTTGCTTTGCACAGCAGTTCAAGGATAGCAGTATCAAACATACGTTTTTCACATGATCTGTGCTCGCCACACAGTCGCGTCTGTATGATCGAGATCTCAGAGCGTCACTGAATTATTCAGGTATATGCATTGAGTAGGGGTACATGGAGAAGAGTGGAGTAGAGTGGGAAGTACATGTAGTCGGTAGAAACACGGACTGTAACACAAAGTATCGCTCTCTGTTCAACGATCATCCGTCTGTCCGCTGCAATTGCGTGGTTTAACCTTTGTAGCATCATTGCTAGTAATCAACCCAAGTCTCTCTTTCTCTCTTTCTCTCTTTCTCCCCTCTCTCCCCTCTCTCCCCCTCCCTCTATTCTGCTCAATCAATCAAAAAAAGAAAAATATTTCTTCGAGAAGAATCATCTACCCATTGTCTCATCCCGAAAAACACCTGATTCCTGCAGCCTCGAATTCCAATTCCAAGTCCACAATCAACAACATGAGCCACAAGTCTGGTCTCGGGTTCCGTGATGTTTCCAAAATTGGAACTACAGACAACTGGTAGCCAATCAGACCGCCCCCGCTCACACAAGGAAGCAGAGCACTCTACTACCGGGCTCATCCGAGGGGGGGAACAAAAAGTGGTGCCACATCTACACGTTTGTTTTTCTAGGGCTACACGCATAGCCCCCAATGGGTTGTGCTTCTGAGCAAAAATATTCCCAGGTCAACTTTGAAATCTCAACTCTGTTGCCGGAAATAAACTTTCCGGAACTGTCCCTGCAATCCCGTGCCGACCCGTGACTACGCAGCCGTTGTTTTCCCGAGAACTAACTCTAATCCCGAGACACTGTCTTTCGGCCCCGCTGGCCGCGGGAGTCCCTCCCATCTATCTTCTACTTGAAACTGAAGCTCAGCACGGAATTAAATCACCAGACACTGTGCCAAACACTCCTACCCCTTCATCCGGTCTGTTCTTCCGGCCTCTATCAGGTATTAGTGTATTCTCTATCCACATCCCATTCTATCCCCGACTGTAAGGGCGGGAAAGAAGGAAAATCACCCAATCCCCGACTGTAAAGAAAGCCCTCAAATATCAGATGCCACAACACGAGTTCCGGGAATCCCATCCTAAGCCACACCGCCAAATCCAGCGCCGTACAGTGCACCGAGATAATCCGATCCGGAAAAACTCTCACCCTCATGAGACATGAGCAGACCAAAGAAGGTGATGTGTGACCATCTAGATCTCAGATCCAATAGTTGGTGTTCCCGGGAGTTTAAACAAGCTATGGATCGACATACCTCTAACCGGAAATCCTGTTCTCCTGTTAGCCGCATGGATTGAAAAGCCCTATGGAGATGACGCTGACATGGATGCATGAGATGATGCGTGTTTGTGGGCTGACTTTCTGAGGGAGCTGTTGAGAAGCTGGGTAGGGTAGCTGGGGAGGAAATTTATGCTCCGAGGAGCTTGAACTCTTCGAAGCTTTGGGCTCTCCCTCTCTTCACTTGAACACTCCTCTAGAAGAAACAGACTGTCTGTCAGTAGCTCTTCAATGGTGATTTTCAGGGACTGGGAACTACAGGCCAACGACACCTTTATTATCGGGAAGAAGAGCTCTGTAGATCTCTGTACTACACGCAAGTAACCTTTCACCGTTCAAGCCGTGCTGATAGTAGAAGGTATCAGCGGATAGGGAGCATCAGAAAGGTCAAACCCCCCACCGTACTAATTGTTCTAACAGAAAAGGGCTCCGTCCACAAAGAATAGCGTGAAGAGCTCAACCCAAGCCCACTCCCGACCGATCCAGAGCTGCGATTTTATCACGATTTACCCAAAAATTCGACTCTTTGTACAAAAGTTAACCTCCACGCAGCTACCAAAGGCAAGGGGCGTCTGCTGATCTAGCTCTGCTATGAGCGATCCTGCTGCCGCTTCTGTCGGCTCCACAGGTCATTAGTAAAAAATTACAGTTGTTTATGGTGATGAGATGAAAAGGAGCAACGTTATAATAGTCTACTCTCTTAGGCAAAATTAGGACTAATGCGAAGAACAGAAGTGATGATGGTTTCATTTTAGAAGTCCAGGATCGAGTCTAGCTGTTTATTATATATGCTGATCACAATCCGGACATGGTCTAGGTCTACAAGTGACATTATGTCCACAAGCCACGAAAACATGTTTATTTGTGATCCTAGGGCGACATAGCACCATGTAGAAGTGAATCTTTTATTTTTACCATGTGCACCAGTTAGATCTGTGGGCTTTAGTAGCTTCGTTCGCTTAGTCCGGCCTCAATGCACCGGGAGCCACGAGACCAGCTAGGAAAGATACTACTCTTCGTGGAGAAACGTGACCTGGCATATCCCCCCCAGATATGGAGTCCACTCCTTCATATGTATGGCTTGTAGAAACATCCTGTATCGAACACGGTTAGCAGAGTTCTTAGCTTACTTCGAGGCCGTGGCGCAAGAAGCAATGGAACAAAGAAAAAAAATTACCGTCCAATTTGAGACACCTGATCTTGCCAAACGAAGACCTAGTTTGTGTGCGCCAGGCGTAAGCCACATCCGAATTGATTTCTTGGCGAAACCTGGCAGCTCTAACAGACGAAGGGATAGCCACAAACGAAATGCTTTGGTTCCTGTGCGACAGGCGAGCGGCGTGGCTTGTTGAATCATAGAAGATCACTCGAACGCCAAGGAAAGTTCCCAGCACTGTAAATATCTGGTTACTCAAGTTTTGGAACCCACAGACACCCAATAAAGTATGCGTTATATAAATTGACCCCATGATCACAGTTCTACAAGCCTGTTACTGGTTACAGCTTGCATAATTACATCCCAAGGCTATTCCAGTCGCGGGCACATAATAACTTTCAATAGCGGGGCAGACTCTCTAACAGAGGCTTGTACCGGACATAGAAGCGCCGCTCATCCCAGAACATAGCCTTCACGGGCCTAACTCTCGCTTTAGCTGGCTGCTATCTAGGAGATCTAAAGAATGTACCCGGCCAACTCATCGGAAGCACCTCTATCTCTGGGCCTGCTCTTCATGGCACTTTCTTTCCTCCACCGACCCCCCGCGGCCCCAGAATCGGCACAAACACCACCCCAGGTGGGAGGACTATTTATCGCAGAAGCTTTTGTTGCTATCTCACTCTCTCTTTTTTGGCGTTATAGACTCCTCCTTCTACTTGCCTCAGGCTTTCTACTCTGTGGTCCCAAGGGTTTGCTGCAGGGGAAGATTTGACAGTTTTTTTCTTTTTTGATGTTCGAACGAATAAACAAGCCCCGGTGTTTAGTCACTCAATTATACAAGTTACCTTCTATAACCCCATGGTAGCTCTACTCTGTCCGCAGGACCGGCCCCGGGGGGGGGGGGGAGGTGGATCCTAGAAACTTTTTTTCACTGTTGTACATAGGGCGGGGCAAGACTGATCGGTGCGGCTCGCAAGACCAATACCCCTCATCTCTTGCCTTAGAGTGTGCGTCTTGAGACAATCTAGGGCGCGGGGGTGGTGGGAGTGGTGGGGCTTAGTGTAGCTACTCATCCTTACGTGCTTCGATCTGCTCTGCAGGTCACAGTGAACCAGGTACTGCTTATTATGTGGCTCTGTACGTGAGGTGTGGGTGGATGTGTTCAATGTGCCGTAATAGAATTTCCCGGCATTGCCAAGGATGGGCCCGTGAAAGCACTACGTACGGGGTCAAAATTAATTGTGGTGCTATTGACGGCATCGTGGCGTGGTCTAGTGGTAATACACTGGGCTTCGTCATATGACCACAACCGGTTCAAGCCCGGGTGGGAGCAGTGGTGAGAATGCCCAATATGGTAGCGACGCTCTTGAGGGATGACACTCATACACATAAGTCTTTTGCTCCAGGATTTGATTCCTTTTTTTTTTTTATTTCAATTCAGCTTCGCTTCAAACTCCACAACGAAGGCCCCCAAAACGCCCCAACCCACCCCCTCTATAGTTCAAGTTGACTACTAGTCAGGATTGTGCCCACCACCATTCAGTAGCCAACCCCCCAGACACTCCATATTACGAGTGATGACCTGTGAGTCTACGATTGATCGATTGATCGATACTTAACTCATACTCTACGATGAATCTTCCCGGCCTTAAATATGTAGCTACACCAAGTGTCTTTAGGGCTCAGGGGGGTTGCGGAAGCTGTGATGGGTGTTGGGTTCCCTTGCAAGTTATGCCTGCATTCGTCAAGTGAATCTCGTGCACACAATCTGGGCACAGTGAGGATGTCTTCTAAAAGCCTTCGGAGATGCCACGCCGTTTCAACTCCAGATCTGGGGCAGCATCATCGACGCTGCAGGTAGTCATCCATTACGGAGTACCGTCACTCACTGGGTATTTGACGGACACCGGATGTTGACAGGGGCTTTTAGAGAAAATAGACTGGGCTTCCCTGTTTCTCTTTGGTGGGGCCCGTCGATACCTAGTATCGATCCATCATCACCCTGTAATTAACAGCAGTACCTGCGGGAGGATTATGCTAAGTACCAGCCTTGCGTATACTCTATATGAGTAAGTACATACTTCTTGGATCCGGTTTGATATGCTTTTGTGTGGTTGGTGGCTACACCATGGCCCAAGCATATTAGAATATTAGAGTGATTTGGCCAATCCCTGTTTTTCAAATTTTGAGCTCAAGTTTTGAGTTCTTGGCGGGATTCTCACACCAAAAAACTATCGCCAGGAACTAAATATTTAGATTCAGAGGTTGTTCGCCAAATCGCCCTATTGTGTTAGTTCATGCTTAAACACATATGTATGTAGACCTGATCACTAAGGCCATTGCACATACATAAAACCAGTTGTGGCAAGATCATAACGTGGTAATCATTATTTCGATAGTGGAGGGATAAGCATGCACCGCATACATGTAAGTATGTATGTACTTGAGTGCCCAAAGCCGTACCTCTATGGGGCCCAAAAAAGCCTTTGTTAAAACCACAGCTTGATACTAAACATGCTCTGAAAAAATAATTGAAGAAACTCCTGGTTAGCTTTGGCTAAGGCTTATTCGGGGCTTATAGAAATATTGGTTCTGCTCCTCAAGTAGCTGCCCCACAACCGAGGAGGAACGCATAAAGAGGCCTGTGCTTCCGTGTGGGCTGTATATATAGCATGAGGGCATATAACCAGCGTCAATGCCTAAATCGGTCGGTATTCCGTAATAGTGATAATTACTATTATATAGAAGGCCGGAGCCCAGGTCTCGGATCGAGAAACTTGAGTGCATCCCGTATTTTAGGTATAGGTATAAATTTATAATTACAGTCACGGAAAGGACAAATCTATATCTTACAAACGAAACGGTATTTACGCATCATATCGACGATACCCCTAGATACCCCGTTGAATAAATCTCGAGGAGTGGGTGAGAAGAACGGTCAAAAAATAACGCAATGAAGACAAACATGATATTCATTCACGCTCGTCCACACCTCCATTCAGACCCTCCTCCGCTATCGTAAGTAAATTGTTACTCAAACCCTTCAACGCCATGTGAGATAAAAAAGGACAAATGAAACGAACGAGCGAGCGTGAAAAAAAAAAGATTGAAATGTTGATACTCGAGAGAATAATGCTGGAAAGAAAAGAGAAGGATATAAAGCTAGAAGTTGATATCCGCTTGACTGGTATAGAATTTGTTGGCCGTTTACCGATCAACGATAGCTTCTAGCATATTAAAAAGTGCGGGGTAAGGGAAGGATCTAGGCTTAGATCAAGAGTCAATAAAAATAATATAAAATGAAAATAAATGAATGAATAAACTTTGAAAACAATAGAAGTAGTAATCTCTGCCCGAACCGGTATCTATAGTGTGATAAAAGGGAAATTACGGCACATAGGCCCGAATAGGTTTACTCTGGTTCTTTGATCTTTGCGTAAAGACTTGTTTCAAGGAAGTTAAAGCTCGGGTCCAGCGAACAGAATTCATGCTCATTCAGCAGTGTTGCAGCAGTAGGTCTCTCAGAGGGTTCACTAAAAAAGAAAGAAGAGGCTGTTAGTACTCTACTTGCCCATCTAGAGATTGAAAAGACTTACATGGTATGACAATCCGCCAAAAATCCAATCGCACTTGGAGAGACGACCTCAGAGACATCCTCGGGAATTGGTGGCGGCTGCCTTTCGCTACCAAGCTTGTAAATAGCACCGATAACTTCCTCCTTGCTCCATGGTCTGCGACCAGCAAACATCTCGAGTACCACACATCCGAGCGACCAGATATCAATCTTGGCACTATAACCTTGTTTCTCGGGTCTGATAACCTCAGGCGCCATCCAGAAGACTGATCCTTGCATGGAGTTACCGGGATCATCACCATAAATGTTATCTAGCACTCGAATGTCAGCGAAAGTATCAAGAATCAAGAAATGATTCATAGCTTACCACTCTTCTTCGAAATACCAAAATCTGAAATCTTGCAAGTACCGTCAATATCAAGCAAAATGTTATCAGCCTTCAAATCTCTATGTAAGATACCCTCACGATGTAAGTATTCCAATCCGCTTAGAGTCTGCCTCGTCAAGCTCCTAACTACTGGTTCTTCGAAACGACCATGTTTCCTCAAACAGCTTCCTACACTACCACCAGATATATATTCGAGGAAAATACTCATGTGCAGGTCCTTTCTCTCACACCCAAGATACTGGACGATATTGACATGGTCAAGATGCTGCATGGTGTCGATTTCCTGATTAAGCGCAGCTATCATTTCCTTCTGGCGTTCAGATTCACCTGGTGATACATGTCTTGACACCTCGACTTGTTTCACTGCCAAGAACTCTCCTGTAGTCGCGTTCATTCCAAGATAGACTCTTCCGTAAGTTCCCTTTCCAATCAGTTGACCCTTAAACCATTTAAAGGTAGCTTGACGCTTAATTCCTCCAAGCGGCTGCTGCACTTGTTGAGGCTGTTGGACCTGCAATTGCTGCTGCATCGCTCCCCGCTTCCCTTCACCAGGCTTAACCTCAATAAGCTTTGCACCAAACAATTTCGTGCTCTTACGGCGCAAAATATCGCCGTTTTTGATGCCTTGAATATTTGGATTTGTGTATCGCTTCCTCTGTTCATGTGCTCCCTTAGCAACCTCACGAATCGACTTCATTCTACCAAGTTGTGAGCGACCAAGACTCCGCTGTGCAACAGCCGGTACTACCCGCTTAATTGCTGGAGAGTCAGATGAAGTAGGTACAGAATCAGACGATGTGCCTTCCACTAGTGTAGACGAGGACGCAGGAGTATCTGTTAATTGGTATATCTTTGGCTCATTCTCTGTAACTACAACCGGAGATGCGGGCGGTGAAGTAGTGACAGTCTCATCGATAATTGGCTGATCAAGATCAAGATTAGGGAAGAACTCATCAAGGTTGTTAATAAGCGCCTCTGGAGGAGGGCGCGATGCCCAATTGTCCTTTGAATTGAAAGAATCTTGACGACCAATACGCATAAGATCCGCTGGCGATTGCGCAACGGCAGATTGAGGAGCCGACCAAGGGTTTTGGAATCCAGCTGGCGAATTTAGTCCCTGCTTATCATCGCCTTCCTCAAACTCGGGTGTAGGTGGTGATTGTGCCGTTGTCGCACTACCTGACGCTGTCGCTGTGGCCGAAGTATTCGGGGTTGGTTTGAATGATACATTCTTGGTCGAAAGCGTTAAAGTAGGCTTCGGAGAATCTAGTTGTCTTTCGGGAATCGGCTCAGCTTCTGGAACTTCCACCTTAGGTTGTTTTGTCTGCCTCAAAGGTTTGGCAAACAATCCGTCATCACTGTCATCCTTATCGTCATCTTGTCCACCAGTTGCCGCAAACCCATCGCCATCAAAATGAACTTCATTCTCTCTGAAAGGAATTTCCCCATCAGTCCCAAACACCGGTTTCCGAGTACTGGGCAGAGCGTCCCCGCCAATACCAAAGCTCATCTCAAGAGATTGTTGCCGTGGGACTTCCGGAATGTGCAATGTGAGCTTCCCAGGGCCAACTCCTGCTTCTGGTTCGTAGTCAGGTTCATTGAACAATTGGTTTCCTTTGCCCCATGTAAAGCCGGGGCTAATTGGGGTCCCACCTGAGCGAGGGCTGCTTGAGCTTGACTCTCCAAAATTAACTGTAGCCATTGCACGTTGTGGTCCCGAAGGCTCATTAACTCCTGTTTGATGTTGCTGGTTTGGTTGATTGGGATATGTGGGTAGTGAGACTGTAGATGCGGATGGTACAGGATCCCTCGTCAATTCTCTAGGAACACCAGGAATCGGTGTTTTAGTAATACCAGCCCCCATCAAACCCCCTGAAAGTAGAGAGGATAGAGCGCCTCCAGGGATACCAGTGATCGCTGGGAATCCAAGGTCAGGGTGCCGCATCTGTGGTACGGCCTTTCTCTTTGTTCCGACCTCTGACATTTCCTGCCCCTTCCGTGGTCGTCGCACGCTCACTCTTCTTGGCACAACCGGGTACTCAACGTGAGTGCGCTCCTCTGCACTCCAACTAGCGTTACTCTTCGCCGAGTCGCGTCTAGTCAGAGAAACTACCGAGTTACGCGCGGAGGCACCTGCCGGTGGTGGTGGCGGCCTCCTCTGTGGGATCAATGGCTCAAACTGCTTATCCTCATATGGCGATGATCTTGGGTTATCGAAATCAACCACTCCCCTACCTGCATAGGGCGCAGTCTGGATCTTAACGAAACCAGGGTTCCTCTCCCGCTCAAACCCTTTGTGTTGCACCTGCCCAGCCCTGCGGCTTTGGGCTGCAGCCTCCAACTGTGAAGTGCCTGCAGAACCCTTGTGAGAGCCATTGGGGAAAGAATTGAAAGACCCACCCTGTGCTGAACCTTGGGGAAAGAAAAGCTCGTCCTGACGTGCCGCTGAGACGCTACTGTCTATAGGAGAATTGGTGCTTCCATTTCTCTGATCCGCTGTCTTCGCCACGAAGCCGCCTTGCCAGTCGCCTACTGGATATGCAGATGCAGGACCAGGAAGAGGATCACAAGGTGAAGGATGAATAGATGGATGAGGTGCCCGTGGGGCGTGCGGTGAACTAGGGGTGTTGATGACATTGATTTGTGGGCTTCCGGTAACGCTCTGTCCCTGTTCTTGGTATCTTCGCAAAAGTGCCAATCTCTCTCGCAGGACATCGATTCCATCCACTGGCAGGGCAGGCTTTATGCCTTCGTGGAATTCTTCGAAAGATCTAAGTGGAGAATTAAAGTCGCCCTGTTTCAATGTTGAGGCTTCTGAATTCAACTGGCTCTTTGTGCGCTCAACTTGGAATGGTTGAGGCTTCAATCCACGCTGTTGCTCACTGTTGAAGAAACCTAACTGGGCTGGAGAATTTAATTGGCCACTGGCATTCGCTGCAGCAATGGCCTCGTGGGACTGTGATGTAGGACAAACAAAGAATCTCAAACTAGCAACACTATCTGCCTTTGTCTTGAAAGAGTGTATCAACTGTTCGTCTGTAAAAGCAGGTTCTTCTTGAGGGTTCACAAGTTAATTATATATCCTGGAGGAGGAAGGGGGATATACCATATGCATCTGCTCCTTGGCCTACTTCTGTAGGATGAATTGATGCCACCTCCCATTCACCAATACCCAATTCCGCACAAAATACTTTCCGTAGAGAAGCCGCTGAATCCAGTTTTGTAACATCTATCAAAACCCAAATCCTTCCATCCCTGGTTACAAACACAAGCTTTCTCTGATTTCCAGCCCCATTAGCTCCACTCGCTGCGGTTGCTACCCTAGAAGCCTTTTGCCTCCCTCGTAGATTGATATCAACAGACGAGATTGAATGACGATCAAGCGAAGAATCACTAGCGTTATGTTCCGCAATTGAAAAAGGAACACCCGCCGGTCCCCAACTTGGAGAAGCTGGTGAATCAACATCATCCATGCTTTCATCATCCTTAGACTCCTTCCTCGCCCCTAGCCTTGTTCGGATCTTATCAACAATCTTTGAACCTTTAGACTTTTCGTGCGTATCTTGCCTCTCAATTGGCTTGGGGTGGACTCCCAAAACCTGAAGTGCCTTGGTTGTTCCCTTCCCATCGCCCGCCCTATTCATCACATTACTATTCAAACTTGATGCAATCGACTCTGCCGAGCCTCCCCTCTCATGCCTAGAGGCAGAGATATTCTGATGGCTTAAATTAGGCGAGTTACGGGGTGAATTTGAGGTTGGCTGCTTCCCAGTGAAATTGTTATGTCCCCAAATTTCCTGGGGTTCACGAATACTTGTCTCCGAGTTAGACGGGCTATGCCGACCCACCTGGTCGACAAAGTTACTGACAACCCTCTTCGGGCCAGAGCCTGGCCCGTTCGGACGGTGCAGCTGCTCTATCCCGCTGTCGCTATTGCCTCTATTGTACTGTGGCTGCTCGTTTGTGGAAGAATAGCTCCCATCTGTATGCATTACGGGTAAGGTTATTGACCTATTTCCGTGATTGAACCGTTGAACTGGAGATTTCAAGTGTGGTTGCTTACTTGGCGACTCTGCCCTCTCAGCTGATGAGAAGGAGTCGTTGCGATGCTGGGGGCTGATCTGTCCCGAGGACGGCGGGGTATTTGGGACAACTTTGGTCAATTTCAACATTTCGCGGACCATCTTTTTAATATTCTTTGCCGCCTGTCTTTCTTTTGCAGGGTCGGCGTTTGGCCCACAAAGTCTCAGCACTTCCGGTTGCACGCGTTCGAAAATGTTCGAGGAAGTAGTATGATGGCCCATATCCAGAAACTCTTGGCCGTGGATATTGAGATTACGGAAAGCTTGTTGCCATTCCTTCGAAAATTCGTGACGGTCGAGATAGTTGATCACCCTGTCCAATGTCCAGATAGCAGCTTCTGATTCTGATGAGAGGGGACCAGACGAGTTCGATGCTACAAGAGGAGATTGCTGGGAATGGGATACATGGGATGACCGGGTAATACCCCCCACGGGGATCTGACTGGCACTAACACTACGATTCCCCGATTGTTGTTGCACAAGTGATACAGATGAGCCGTTGGGGTGGAGAGGTGCAGACATGTAATCTGGCTCGGAAGATTCAATGCGCACAAAGGAAGTGAGGCTCTCTGAGGACTGGGCTGATGGCTGACGGTACATAGGCACTTCAGGGGGAGGGCGTTGGGGATGATGGGGAGGGTGATGGAGATGTGAATGTGGGGTGTATTGCTGCTGTTGCACAGTGATACCGTTGCCGTTGACGGCGGATGTAGTACCAGCACTGACCCCGTTGTGGAGAGGCACAGACATAGGGGTTAACTGGGTTTTAGGGACCGAAGAGGATAATGGAGGGTGTTGGTGAGGATTATAGGCCCCGTATTGGGGTTGAAGCCTCTGTTGTTGTTGCTGCTGCTGCTGCTGCTGTTGATGCAGTAGATTTTGCTGCTGCTGTTGCTGCAAATGCTGTTGTTGTGCATAAAAAGTCATGATGCTGTCCCTTCCTCTTCCCACGGTAGCATAATGAGGGTGGTACCCAGGGTCTTTTTGAGGTGGTGGGGGGGGCGGGGGCGGAGGAGGGGGAGGAGGAAGAATTCCAATTCCATTTTGCATTGGGGAATTTCCTACTGAAAACCCGCCACTATTATTTCCAACTCCACCTCCTACTCCTACCATTCCACCTGGCCCGTTACGACCATCCAACACCGATGTCGAAACATGTCGTAATCCCATGCCGGGCTGGCCCGGCAACATCGAATTTCGTGAAGGTTGTCTGGGCTGCATTCCGGCAAACATTCCACCGCCAATATCCGCAGGCGATGAGGCAGCACTTGTATGAGCTCTCGGGCGGCCGCTCATTATATTATTGTATCCCGCACCTGAACCCGAGGTCGGGATGGGCAAGAAGTTACCCGTAAAGTTTGGAATCTCGCTCAGTTGTTCAGGCTCGTGCAGATAGTGCGCTGTTCCTGGTGTGTTCATGCCACTACCAGGAGTTGCACCGCTCATGTTCATTCCCCCGGGTGAGGGTGTGCTTGTGATTGAAGGGTTGTTCTGGGAAAGAACACTCGCAGAGCGTTGACGCGAGACCATTACTCTCTTCCTTTCCCTTCTTCAGCTCCTCTAACACCCTAACACCCCCTGCTGCTGCTTCCTCGGATAATATTCTATATTTTCTTGGCAGTTCTCAAAAACTTACCATCAGCCAGTGTGGATGTGATAGTCGTCTCGATCACCGCTGCCGAGAGTTGTGCGCGCGCGGTCGTTTCGTAACCTTAGAGAGACTTCGAAGCTCCCCGAGCAAGGCTGTCCGAACAAATACTTGTATAATTCAGGGTTCACGGACTGATCAGAACCTGAATAACTAGCTGACTGAACTGAACTGACTGACTGAGAGTTATCCCCTCACTTAGTAGAAACAAAATGGAAAAAGAAAAGAAAAAGTATAACCCGTGGGGTTGTAAAGCGAGCGAGCGGCTCTGTATCGTATTTCGGGGGGCTCGTGCGTAAACGAGTTCTCGATATGTAGATATGTAATCCTGAAGATGTAGTTTTTTTTAAAATTATTATTATCTCCTCTCTTTCTTTCCCTCTTTTTTCTTCCTCTTAATCTTCCTTCGCAAAAAAAAAAAATGATGTTAGGATATGTAGTTAGAACAGGGTAGGATGTATGAAGGTCAAGGTTGAAGGATAAGCAAAGCAGTTTGTTGTCGTTCCTTCGAGGGTGTTCGGCGGCACAGCACATCAGCCCCTGCTCCGCACTCGCCTGACACTCATTTCGTATTTTATACACAAACCCTGCGA
This sequence comes from Morchella sp. 2016-57, assembly GCA_024713875.1. NCBI lineage: Eukaryota > Fungi > Ascomycota > Pezizomycetes > Pezizales > Morchellaceae > Morchella > Morchella sp. 2016-57. Next base: position 802,426 of record JAMGZE010000011.1, read on the forward strand.
ATCTGTGTACCCTGCCCTCCTATTGGGGCTGAACATGAGATTTCGATGGTCAGTGGCGGTAAGCGCAAGGCACCAGGAACAACCTCTTGAATTGAATAGCTCGAATTTCTCTTACACTCTAAGCTGACGGTATTTGGATCTCCTCTATCCCATCGGTCTTTGGGCCGAGTGGTTGTCGTTACATACATCGCTTCCCCACCACATCTACAACATGTACCCCTTGTGTAACCAGCGAAGCACTTTCCAGTGGGGCACCTCCAATCTAAAAAAACTGCTGAAGCTTCTTTCAACACCAAAAAAGAAACAATCCCTATATATATCTACCACTGACTTACAATCGGGCCTCTTTTCTTTTGGTCGCATGCACGCACGTCAACTGCTCTACATATATGTAGGTATCATATTTGTTCGCCTGCTCAAGGAAAGGTTCTCATCCCGTGGTTATTATGATGCCGAGCGGTGCACAGTCCAGATACTAACGCTATTTATACTACGACATACATACACCTAGGCATGCACCATGATGCCTCCCTTCTCCAAACTCCAGAAATACTCTTCTGCCCCCAAACTGTTGAGATTGGAGGGGGTCTGTTGCTATTTTTACACAGAACAATTGTCGACCGTGGGCCCGAGACACCATAAATCTATCCTGCAAGTATGGCGATGACCCTTGTCCGACGTCCGTCAGTCCAAAGTAGCGGGATGTATCATATCGGGCTTGAATGTGGAAGAAGGGGAGAATAAAAGAAGTAAGACGGCGGAGATTTCCATCGGATCAACAGCCCTGGGAAAGGCTTGTCACTTGAGTACTCCGAGGCAGCTGATATCCCGATCCCCGGGTGGTTACCAGGAACACTCCTCTACATACCATACATGTACTTAGAGACCGTTCGGCTTTGACTCTAGTAAGTACATGTACCTATACATGTATGCACCCCATATGGCAAGCCCGAGGCGTTAAGAGACATCTCACCAGGCTAATATTTCCTAGATACCCGCACCGTTGATTGAAGGTACGTTAACTTAGCGCGAGTGATAGTTAAACCGAGCTTAAGAACCCTGTACGTCCCCAGCCCGATTAAACTCCATGCAGCTCGACGGCACATGCAGAGGTGTGAACGTATCTCCACCTACTTACACATCTAGAGTGCTCGTGCATTCCTACATGTAGGTACATATGTGGGGAAATTTATGTTTCATCCTTCACCATATAAGAGACACCAGTAAATAATACATATGCGCAAAAATACAGTACATGTCTAACCCTCTACAATACCACATACACGTATATTTACTGATCTCGGGGCTTAATCTCGGTAAAACCACAAACGGACACAATTGCAAGGTATACGTATAGCGTGCATCTGTCCGACGTCTAGTTAGAGCTGAAGCCATGGATACCTGCCTTAGTTGATCCTTCGATACGGATAGGTAAGGCGGGTTAGAGAGCGTTATCATGTACTCGGAGTTATTGCTTCACGGCCGCGAGATCGACTAGACGTAGGTCCATGTGCTGATATAGAGGTAGCTATGTGCAAATGCATCTGAACGGTCCGGTGGTCCCAATTATTGTTAACCCTCCCGCAGTTTCACGACACCGCTTATTGGGTCGTGTACCCGATTTTTCAACCGGCCCATTGACGTGCATGGAAGCGAGCTTGGGCGAACATTTCTACTTTGGCCATTGATCATGGGTTGCTCTGTTCTTCATGGACGGCATACAACACCCTTATTTCTGTGCTTGATGGTAGCATGAACGTGCAGTTTGTAAATAGCCTGGACTGCGTCTAGTGATGCTAAATTTGAACCACCGTGCTCAATTGACTTGCGTAACCCTGTTAGATGTGCCTACTCTAAAAACTCCGTAGACATGGGTCTCCCAATCCGATTTCATGTTTTTGTTTGGCAATAGTTCGATTATTAGCTATGCAAGGTCGTATACGAGAAAGGAATACTTTCTTCTTTTCCGTCTTCCTTTCCCTCAAACGGCAACACATGCAGCAGCCGTCTAGTAATCGTGCTATCGGTATGTAACAGAAACAGGGACACATCGTAGATTGTGCCGTAAATAATAGTCCTTTGTACTGTTCCGATTGGACGGAACATCTACCATCCCCGGCCGTTGAACGCTTCGAGGAATCCTGCTAGCTAGTGTTGCTGATCCTGAAATTATTTGACTATCCAATTAGGAAACCTTTAAAATCGACCTCGAGAACTCTGTTGAGTTATTTTAATTCAGAGGGCATCTAAGAAGAAGTAGGCTCTAGGGCCTATAATAGCTTAGTTTATTGTCGGTAACTGTCGTGGCGGTTAATACATTGAGAGAACATGGTTCTCAGCTGATCTCGGTGCCATGCTCCAGTCAAGGTTTATGAAAAGATACGAGTCCAGCTAGATAGGCCTCGACTCCATAGCTTGTCCCTGGTGTGTAATCTAATGGACCTCCCACCTCATTACAGAGGATAGGAGATCAATGCCATGCGTATATACATTGCCATCCAATAAAGTACACCAGAGGTGGCGAGTATACCCGGATCTCTAGCTTTAAAAGAACATACATCTCGGACTTTGATCCAATATCGATCCGTGAAGCTTCGATACGGAAATCAAATCCGTTTGAAAAGGAGAGAGCCATACTTGAATCGCCCTTGAGCATACCGCCTCTTCTAACCCCACGTTTCAATTAGACATTTTAACCCTATTCCCCCTTTTTTAAAAGAGGCATTTGTTACTGAATATGGGCATTAGACGTGCCAACCTTCGTTTTAGTTGAAAGCGGTTACATTGCATGGATTTTATGCATTAAGCTAGGAAGTGCTGGAAAACTCAGCTGAACAAAAGCTACGTTAGTGCAATGTATGACCTCCTTCTCCCAGAAGATAGCCCGATCTCCATAGCAAGGTTTATCATCCCCTATTTCGCGGAGTGATGGTTATACCGAGCAGAAAATCAGGTCTTTCCTTGATACAGGCCACGCCGCTCATGTTTAGACCTAGGATAGCCGAAAAACTTCTACACAGTGTAATTCCCCAAAAACACCTTCAGATACATATAGCTCTTTCTTTTCTTTTCCCTTGTTTTTATATGTAAGTTCAGGCACCGTAGTTTCCAAAAAGAACCATACCAAGCATAAAAATAGAATATTTTCTGTAACTGCTCGACCGCGATGGAGAAGTGTTCTATCGCACCCACGATTTTAGCAGAGGTGCATGCCAGAGGGTGTGGTTCACAACCTATCACTCGCAATCCATCGGTTGGACGGTAGAGTTTTGAAAGAACGTCAGAGCTCCCAACTAAGCGTCCAATAGCCCCAGGCTAGTAATAGCTCGTGGTCTCCGTTTTCAATGTGAAGGTGGGCTCTACAAATCTGAAACTGATACCAACGCCTGGAAGATCTCCTGTAAAGATTTAGTGATGAAACGATATTTGCTCATGATAAGTGATAAGTTATGTGAATACGTTGATTACTGATATAAGCTAAGTACATATATGTGCTTATCGGCATTGAAAATGTTCCGAAGGGATGACGAGTGGAAACTTGGAGGTGACAGCGTTGTTAAAATCCTGTCAACACCAGCTCTCCTAATAACTGTTTAGCCGGTAATTACCGCGCCAAACGTGTGGTATTTCTTTAACATTTACAGAACAAAGTAAAAACGACTACTAAACACTAAAACGACGCAGGGTTAGATTCTTCTTGTGCGAGTGATAATCTGTGGATATAAATGCTATAGTTTGGGAATGTAATGTCCCGCACTCCCGCACTCCCGCACTCCTTTGGTAAAGTGACCTTTATCAACACCTCGCATTCCATTCGATCCCGCCTCCACCCCCACCCCCACCTCATTCCACCCATCTCTACAGCCAAGCCAAAAAACTACATACACCCACGTGTAGCCAACCACCTAACCCTACACTTTGAGATCATTCAAGCAAGCTCAAAAACTCGAGGGGTCAACTATCTCCGGCCAGGGATTGTCTTCTTAACGATTGATTGAACGGTGTAGACCATCTCATATGCATAGCCAATCTCGGCACTCTTCACCTTTACTATTCAGACACAAAACGTGGCTAGGTACTTGTAACTGAGTCTCTGGCTCTGCTTGCAACCCGCCTGAAGGGGAACGGAACTGATATTCCGATATTATACATATTGTTTAATACTCATGCACGCGCATTTCTCGTTTACCCTAGAGTGCCTCAATCTCCCTGTTTACCGCGGACCAACACTAGCCTGGCCACCATTACTAACCAAATACGGGCTCTGATAAAAAATTACCTACATGTACATACATGTACTTATAGTACTAGAGGAACCAAATCACGATCCAGCCTACTTAATGTAATCGCCCGTCTCTACAAAATAAAACAACCCTCCCTCCATAGACATAGGTATTCTCTAGGGGCCAATGACTTCAAAAAGAGCTAGACCCCACCACCAGTCTTTGTAAATCTCTCAAAATCACAAGTAGCGCCAATGTCATAGTTGCTTGTGGTACTAGAGTCACATCTTGCTCAAGCCTTAACTCGAACCAAACACTAGCATTTGTAAATTATATTATCAATTTCAGCGGCGTAGTATAAGCTCGGCTGGTCTAGTGGTATGATTCTCGCTTAGGGTCACACCCTAAGTTAATATGCGAGAGGTCCCCGGTTCAAACCCGGGGTCGAGCCAAATCAAGCCTAAAACTTGGTGGATTTAATCCCCTCCCAAGTGGCGGTTTCTTTTTTCATGCCCCCGCTCCTTTCATATTGATCACTGGATATTGCATACAAAGCTGTTGATTTTTAAGGCCTCTTGGAACTCGTGGTTTTGGCATATAACGCGGGTTTCTTTTTAGCTGGCTGGGCATGTGAGTGGGAGATCGTGAACTCATTAGATTGTTTTAGGCCCAAAAACCTTTGCCTCATGCGGCTTCCTCGTATATAAATGATTGAGTTTAACATTCTGTTGATTGGATGACTTGGTTTTCAGCATTTCGAGCTCCGTTTTAGGTATCCAGTCAATTCTATGTATCTTACTGGTCGCAGCCAAGAGGCTCTTGATCCAGGATTCAGTTTTAGGAGTCGCATGTTTCGAGTGATTATTTGTGACGGATATTTCAGGCGTTTAGGTTCAAGAAAAGATTCCAAGCACTAGCATGGAAAACCCACAAATCCAATTTAGGACAAAAAATTGAAAGGTATCAATGTTAAACTAGCTTTAATTTAAACTATGACCTTAACGACGAAAGGTTATATCAAATACTCAGGACCCAAACCCTTGAAAATAATACCAAAAAAAATGCCTCCAAGCCACCTACAACCCGTTCTCGCCGTGGTACTTCATCCCCAACTCGGCCTCCTTCTCCCATTCGTTGACAATCAATTTCGCGACGTTCATGCCCATCAAACTACTGGTTTCCATAGTACTGATGAAGCTCTCAATACCACTAGTATACCACAATCCTTCATCCAGAATAGGGTCTTCGAATGTGACTCTAGGGTACAAGTACGGATATGATTGCCATATTTTTCTGTAAGACCAGCTGATCTTCGCCTCCTCCGCTGTCTTTGCGCCGAGAATTTCATATAACTGAGCGTCCGTGAATTCCTTGGGCGAGAAAACTTTGTAAAGGTACTCAAATCGCCCCTTCCGGGTCTCCTCACCATCGGAAGGGCTGTCAGGGTCAATGACAAAGTTGACGGTGCTACGGAGTGTAGAGATAGAAAAGAACCCTACTGAGCCAACTGCATCGGAGCTGGTGCCTCGTGTAAATCGTTCAGAGGCTTGCTCGGTTTCATTGAGCGTGGTAAGAATAGCCTCAGGGACCCGGTCTCCAACAGGTAATCCAAAGAATTCAGGGTCCAACCTGTTCGGCGAGGTAAAGAGTGTCACGTGAAGAGTCACATATGGAATTTCGTCAGGCGTCCTTTTGAGCTCGGGACTGATTGATAATTCGGAGAACTGATACGGCGCAGCAAGGACAACATCATCATATTCCTCTTCTACAACCTCCCCGGATGGGCCATGAGAGCTGAGCACCCAAGTCTTAGGGCTTGGTCCATTGGGGTCGCGGGCGACTGAAGAAACCCTAGTTCCTAATCTCACTTCGGCTTTGGAGGCATCGACCATACCTGAGAAGATCCTCCAGTTTCCACCCTGGACACTCACAGCGCCATCGGTGGCCATGCAGACCATGGTCTCCAATCCGTGAATAAGACCCAAGTTTTGGCCATAATTCACACGAGTTGATGCTTGGATAAGATCTGTCGGGAATTTCCCGGTAATACCATTTTTAACTAGATATTGTTCCCCGGTGTCGGATGTAGCCTCCAACAGACCAGCCTCCTCGACCGCCGAAGATAGAGAAGAGAATGGGAATAATGGCGCCTCATACATGTTGAGAAATTTACCCACAGTACTGGACATCAGTTTTTTTGTGCGTAATGGCGCGGTAGGACCATATTTCCAGAGAAGCTTGGCAAGGCTCCACCAGTCTTGGAATTTTCCTTCTGTGTATGGTTGGCGGAAGGCGAACTTTGAGCCGTCCCAGACTGCAAGTGGATCTACATTTTCTTCCCCAGGACGGTCCTCAGCAGAACCAGAGATATCGAGACCGAATTCTTTGACTGCATTCATGAGGTTGTAATTTACAGAGACGAAGATTGATGCACCAAGCTCTACAGGCTGGGTTGGATCATCGTAGACATCTACTGTGGTGCTGCGACCGCCAATGTAATTCTTGGTGTCGAAGATAGTTATGTTTACTGGTTGGGTTCCGGCATATTTTCGAAGATAATAAGCTGCTGAAGAACCCCCTGCACCAGCACCTATAGTCCATTACATGTAATTAGCTATCTATCTGGAGGTAATGATATGTTTGTACTTACCAACAATGGCCACTCGTTTAGGGTGTTGCCCACTTAGCTCCTCGTTTACCAGGGGCCGCTGCTGATAGTTATGAGTCTCTGGAGGGCTGGAGGCGAAGGCGTAGAGGAAAAGTGTGAGGGAAGCGAGAGTGAACGTGGCGAACACAACGCTCGTTCGTGAGCGCACCATGATAGCTTTGCTTAAACCCAGTTCTTGCAGGGAGAAGATGTTGGGATGTAAAAAGACAGAGAGTTTGGTTAAATACCAGAATCTCACCTGAGTAAGTGGGTTGGGGGAGGTTGGATGTTAGAGTTAGAGGATGTGGTCGTAAGATATGGGTGTCCCGCTGTCTCGCAGCTGCCGCGAACGCACCCCCCCCCCCCCCTCCCAACCAGCCAATGAGGATGATTCACTTAACTTCTAAGTAATCATCCTACGCCTTACACATACTTCAATTTGAGGCCCTTTGCGCAAAAGACTTCAGAGTCTTTTCTACTTGTGTGATTGGTTGGCGGGAGGATAGGCACCAATCAAGTTACCGGAAAAAGACTTTGGAGTCTTTTGCGCAAAGGGCCGATACTCCCACTGCCACGCGCCTATAACTATAAAGTGCAAGAACTCTGACCTTAGCACCTCATGTAATGAGATGGCGGGGATGATCGCCAGGGTCCACTATGAGATAGGATTTCCAATATTATTATTGTTTATATATTTTAGATGATCACTGTTACTATCTGCTCTGGTGGCCAAGTTGGTAAGGCGCAGCACTAGTAATGCTGAGATCCTCGGTTCAACTCCGAGTCAGAGCACATCTTAACTTTTTTTCCCTTCAATAAAATAATACCCACCGATGCAACCCAAAACGGAGTTTTCACCCCCTGTAAACTCCGTTTAAACCAGGCTTGGGACTCAGTTTTGTCTAGTTGCCGAACGGGCCCTAAAATGCCACGGGAGTCTCCAAGTAGCACCGGCACTTACCACTGAGAGATCGCTATTGACCGAGAACTGTGGCCCTCCACCACATAAAATCTGCCTGCAGCCAAGAAATATTTGTATGTGAATCTCACTGGGTAGGGATCTCGCTGAGCATAAAGGCCAGGAGGTAGCTAGGCACCCGGTACATGTAGCAATCTTGCTGTGGCTTTATCTGTCAATGCTGACACCTATCCCTCCAGTGTTTTCAAGGTCGTTTGGGTGCTTGCCACGGAAAACCTTCTGAGTGGCTGTAAAACTCTCTAGCGAGTAATACACACTCAGTTTAGTCGTGGCCCTAAAACGCCACGAGAGAGCCGCATAGATCGGGAGACAATGCAATGGAGGAATTAAACCCGCATGGGAGATCTAGAATAACTATCACAGCGATAGGAATGATCAATGGAAAAACAGGGGCGTCAAAACTGTACTACGGAGAGATATCTGTGTACCATGTAACTGCTTTTCCCATAGATCATTCCTATCGCTGTATTTGATAGAGGTCGTAAGATCTGTTGGTAGGAAGTCCTTGTAACGCCACACAAAATTTGCTTCTTCTTCTGGGTTCAAGGGATAAAGTAAAAGAGGGTGCCGGCTTCAGCAGCGAGCTGCCTACATACCTACTTACGCCAGATCCGCGGATGCTCTGGTTTGTGGAGAGTGCAGTCCCTGATTTGATGATGATCTACCAGTCTACAGGATCGTGTCCTACGTCCTGGTCTGTCTTTTTAGTTGCGGGCTCTTCGAACCTCGATATAGATGGTCGGGTGGGCGCCCAATCATGAATATGTGTGGGGAATATAAGTATCTAACGTATAACCCCCCCCCCCCCCGGGCAAGGAAGAGCACATGAGAAAGAATTGTTGAAGCCTATTTATTGTACTAAGGGTCGAACATGAATTTAGTCCCAAACCAAACACCTTGCCATTGATCCATATGGCCTTGTATACCACAACAGACTCACCTTCTTAGGCAAACGGCTGAACTTGGTGTGTACTTGCTTGTTAAGATCCACTCGGGAATTTTCTGGGATGCCGAGACCTCGTGGAAACAGTGGAAGGGACACTGCCAATTGGGCAGCCAAAAGCTCGAAAAAAAGCGTTTGTGGTTGAAGAACGGATTTATGGTCTGGCCTAGAATCTATTTAGTGTGTAGCGGATAGCGGTCAAATACATATAGTACTGTAAGGCAGTACGTGTTCCGATTCAGACCAATCTATCGGATCAAGGAGGAGACAACTGATGTATTGGAATGACGGGCAAATATTAGTCTTCGCTAATATGTTTCAAGATTTTTAGATTTAGGATGAATTTGGAAAACGAGATATATCTGTATCTGATAGTATACTAATAAAATGATACAAAATTAATGGAAAAAATATATTATATAATAGTTTTTGACTAATAATAAACATTTTAACTGGTGGGTAAAATACCCATTCGGCGAACAGTAGACAAATGGGCTATCTTTGTGCGTGGTCCTGAGGGATACATAATTTGTTGTCACGTAACCTGCGCCACAGTACTAACCGCCCACTACTATGACTACATGTATGTAGCTTCCAGGCTAAGTGTTGAGCTACCGGTGGATATATTGTTGGAAAAAAGTCAGCGGCCACAAAGACCGTTTATCACTGCAGGAACCAACCCCGTTTGCCGTGGGTACATGCAACCCCATATCTTGAGTTCCTACACATCCGAGGCCTCAACCCAAGGCTAAGGCTGGCCGAATTGGCGCGCGTTGCTGTTTACATAAAGCTCCCGCGGTTTTGTAGAAGGGTGGATCATGAACCAACTATAACTTGGCGGCCACAAGAGATATAAAGAAGATATTTGTACTGTTAGAGAGCTCAAGGTTGATAGAACATAGTATTTAGGCTGAAGTCCCTATTGCTGGGTTTTCGGGCTAGACTTTTAGGAAGTTTCTGCTGATTGCTATGCAGAAATCACGAGAACTTTTGTCACCCTACAATAGATAGAATAGAGAGTCCTAGCTACACGGGTTGGGCACTTGGACAGAAACTCCGCACCTCTTATTGGCTAAATCCTTGTAAGTCTTTGCCTAAAACAGCTGGAGTTTCTGTCCAACCTATCCGGCATCTATCCAATTGGCGTAGCTAAAACTCTCTAATGGGCGGATTCAACCTGGTCTGCGCTCACCGAGGCGTCATGGTCTCTCACTCGATATTAACAAATCTAGTGAAATGGTTAGATGTGAGTTTTGCATCCGCAAAAAGGCTATCCGCACCAAGAGTTAGATATATGTAGTATATGTAGGTATATGTAATTACATGTAGCTGCCTCCTGCTACGATACGTAATGTATAAGTGGGGGGTGGGGCTATGACTTTGGTGGTAGACCCTGAGGCTTATCGATAAGGGCCCCCATCTAGCCTCAATCTCATCTAATCGCCATGCGGCCTAACTACATGCATAAAAAGTAGAAATTCATCACCCTGCGGCGGCCAGGCACGATATTTAATAACTACATGTACATGCTGCGCGTGGCGACTAAGGGATCGAAAGGCTCATCAGATTCCATCTCATGTCGGGTAGAGAGATGAGTGCTCTGGTTGGTTATATATTGGCCTTATCGGGCATTGGTGGGGGTTTTTGGGTGTAATTCTTTTCCGTTAGTCTTTTCTTTTTTCTTCCAAGTCTGCCCCTCCCCCGCGCAATTTTTTTCTTTCGGTTTTTTTTTTTTTTAGCTCAAGGATACGCAACAAAACCCCGGCGGGTCCCCTCATCGACTCGAAACCCATCCATCTTCACTACCTCGATTTTTGTATTCTTTCATCGACACAGAAAATATACCTCAAAATGACTGAAACAAACTCTGCCTATGCCCTTTCTCAGGCTCACAAGGAGGTAGGCTATCAGCTACAGTAGTTTTATCAAGTTGATACATAATGACTCACACTATCTATAGCTCATTGAGACTTCTCTTCGTGACAGTGACCCTGAGGTCCAGAAGATCATGGTTAATTTATCTCATCCCATCTCATTTCATCTCAATTGCTAAACCTTAATAGGACCTCGAGATCAAGCGTCAGCGCGAGTCTATCCTCTTGATTGCCTCTGAGAACGTCACCTCCCGCGCTGTCTACGATGCTCTCGGTTCCCCTATGTCCAACAAGTACTCTGAGGGATACCCCGGTGCCCGTTATTATGGTGGTAACGAACACATTGACTCAATTGAGACTCTCTGCCAACAGCGTGCTCTCCAGGCGTTCCACCTCGACTCTGAGAAATGGGGTGTCAACGTCCAGTGCTTGTCTGGATCCCCTGCAAACTTGCAGGTGTACCAGGCTATCATGAAGCCTCATGAGCGTCTTATGGGCCTTGACCTTCCCCACGGTGGTCATTTGTCTCACGGATACCAGACAGCTACCAAGAAGATCTCAGCTGTTTCAACTTACTTCGAGACTATGCCCTACCGTGTTGATCCTGCGACTGGTATCATCGACTACGACATGCTCGAGAAGACTGCTGTTCTTTACCGCCCCAAGACCCTCGTTGCCGGTACCTCCGCATACTGCCGCAACATTGACTACGCCCGTATGCGTAAGATCGCTGACCTCGTCGGCGCCTACCTTGTTGTTGACATGGCTCACATCTCTGGTCTTATTGCCGCTGAGGTCATTCCTAGTCCTTTCCTCCACGCTGATATCGTCACCACTACCACCCACAAGTCCCTACGTGGTCCCCGTGGCGCCATGATCTTCTTCAGGAAGGGAGTGAGGAGCGTCGACAAGAAAGGAAAGGAAACCCATTACGACTTGGAGAACCCAATCAACTTTTCGTAGGTTTTTATTCACTTCGGCTTTAGATTATGCTAACATTTTAAAGTGTCTTCCCTGGTCACCAAGGTGGTCCCCATAACCACACCATCACTGCTCTTGCCGTTGCCCTCAAGCAGACCTTCTCTCCTGAGTACAAATTCTACCAGCAGCAGGTCATCGCCAACGCCAAGACCCTCGAGGAGGAGTTCCGCCGCATGGGATATAACCTCGTCTCTGGCGGAACCGACTGCCACATGGTTCTGCTCGACCTCAAGTCCGTTCACCTCGATGGTGCTCGTCTCGAGGCTATCCTTGAGGCTGTTAACATCGCCTGTAACAAGAATGCTACCCCCGGTGACGTTTCCGCTCTCTCACCCTCTGGTATCCGTGTCGGTACTCCCGCCATGACCACCCGTGGTTTCGGTGCCGAGGAGTTCAAGCGTGTTGCCCAGTACTTCGACACTCTCATCAAGCTTGCCAAGAAGATTCAGTCCGAGCTGCCAAAGGAGGCCAACAAGCAAAAGGACTTCCGCAAGCACGTTCTCTCTGGAGAGGTTCCGGAGCTCAATGAGATGAAGAAGGAGATCGCTGCGTGGGCATCTACTTTCCCTCTCCCCGTTGGCCCTGCCTCATAGATTATTTGTATCTAGAATTTAATTTCCTTGGTAATTTCCTTTTCTTTTCGTCTGGGTCTTGGGGGGAAAAAGTGCTTCAACTCACAAGTGGCCTCTATTTTGTGCTGTCTTGAAATTTATCTTGTAGCTCAACGCTAGGAGTTTTTTATCGGTTTGGTTTATGTATAAGAATGAAAAATTGTTCTAAGACACTAGATTTCCACCTGCTTTCCAAACCCCGATGGTGTGACCCACCCAGCTGCCAACAATATTGCCAACTGCTGGTCCATCCTATAAAATGTATCGTGGGGGGAAGGAAAGGAAAAGGAAAAAAAAAGTCCAACCCAGAAAAGATACTTCCAACTTTGACCCCCTTTATTGGTTGCGTTTGTACATACTGTCAGAGCTTTAGTACGGAAAAAAAAAAAAACGCTGCTCAATGTTTCTCACCCATGTTTTATAGAGCCTTTCTTTCTTCCCAAACCCATTCTGCAGATAAATCTTGTGGAAATATTCAGGATAGGATTGTCTGTATGATCGCACCAGGGGTCGAACCTGGAATCTCTTGATATCGATCATGATCGTAGTCAAGCGCCTTGCCATTGGGCCATGCGACCAGTGATGTAAAGCTTTGATATCATGCTTAATTGAACCTTATTCATGAATAATCCTGATTTAAGCCAAAATTAAGTCATATTTAATATTAAGGCTATATAAACTACTTGTACCATGTCTATTCAAATAAAGCTAAAGGCTCCCTACTCTCCCCTACTCCTCTCACCATTCCTCTCACTCACGCCCCCCACCTATATATACTCAGAGAGTTGTCAAGTACTAATTTTCCATCGAGATACGGCTTAATCGGCGGCTAATTTTAGTAGCGTGGTGTGGTAGCTCTGATAAGGAAGAGATGCGAATTCTAGTTTTGTATGGTGTCCCGCTACGATAAGAGCTCTTTCTCTTCCTATAGCCAAATACTCAGCCTTGGGCGCTGGGTGATATTTCTATCAGGAATTAAGCTTAGCGAACGTTCTTGGTAGTGGCCTATTGGACGGCCTTTAATGGGCACTGGCTGCGCCGGTAGACTGATGATCGGAGAGCAGAATACCTACTTGTAAGTATAGAAACCCCATTCGGCATGTTCTCAACTTTTTCCGTCTCTAATCTCTAGAAGTTTATTTACTTTGTTAAACTAGGTTTGATAGGTTAGGAGGGGGTACTCTCCCAAAGGGACTTCACCCAAGCTTATAGGCGGCAATAAATCGTTGGTGGGTATCGAGACCAGAGAGTGGTGATTTACAATCATGAGTGATCACTCGCTATAAATCTTCCCTTAAACTGTTGTTTGTTTTGTTCTTAATTATAAACCATTTCATGAGTCTGGATCCGGCTAACCCAGTTTTATTTGTAATAAAGTAAAGTATACTATTGTTCTTTCCCTTTAGTTAATCTAGAGTGATCTGTCCTATCTTACTGTAGGTAGCACGCAGCAGAGCGGTATGGTGACAAAAACCACCAGATCGATGCCAAAAGCAACTCAACAAGATATTTAGCTAGATGTTTGATATCATAAATACAACTAGTCTAACATATAAGTCTCAGTCCGTATGCTATCAAAAATTAAGGGCTCGGAGTGAACTTGCGAAATTTCCAAATCCCATACAAATTCGAGGTCTTGGCAGTAATTTCAGGATCTCTCACTCAAGACTACTACAGTTGAAAGCAAGCCAAGAGAATAATTCACCCTAGTAATTGTTATTATACAATTCTTTAAGCTAATCAATCAAAACAGTCTCTCCTAGTATATTTTATCCTAACCAAGAAATATAAATTACATAGTTACATAATCACACGCCACCCTCCCCCGAAAATAGCAGTGACCCGAGGCACGAATTCTGTTATTCACTAGAACCCTATAAGGTCAAAGGGGCTTTCTCTGATAATCCAGGCGCAGAGACCACCACTTGCTACCCCAAATGTACACACTGGCTAGGTTCGAGGCTCTGCAACCCGGGGCCTCTCCCAGCGTACAGCCCAATACTTGGCAGGTTTTGTTGTGGTGATCTATATCTATAGGCCTCTCTATCCAATTCGTGGGTAGACATGCTGCGCGCCACTCCCACACCCCAGAGACTCAAAGGATAACACGAACCCAGAGCTGGCAACAAACCCTACTAGTTCAGGCTCTCTCAAGGGCCCTCCCCAAATTCTGCCCTGTTTGAACTTTAGACAGGAACACCGTTCAGAACACCAAATCCAGCAGCGTCATTAAGATGCTTCCGGGAGTCGGGATTTGGCCCCCTTCCATCTACCAAAATAGATCAGGCATCCGGCCCAGTTGCCGGCTCGAGTGATGACCCATGATTAACTGTTATTCCCTGCAAGAAAACAAAGCGTAAGAGCCCTACCTAGGCCTTCTACTGTAACAACCTTAACAATCTTAGCAGGGGGGAAAAAACGTTACCAAAACTCCCTGTTCTTGGTCATATAGGCCAAGTAAAAGGGTTTTCATAGGTTGCATAATTGGGGGTTTTTCTTCATCTATCACTCGGTGTTTAACGGCTATCCTGCGTGATACAGCGAAGGCTTACCCCGGAGTTTCGCTCGTAAAGGGTGTCTAAGGCGGATACGATTATACTTGGAGGGGATCTATACCTACAAGGACGAGCACTACTACAACTTACTCGCTGGATACTTTTTTATATGTTCAAGCATAATGACATCTAGAGGTACTATCAAGGTCATAGAAGCTATCATTTCTTATGATAACCGCTGGCAGAGGGGCCTGGATACAGCTCCTTTTGGCAAGCAATTGGCCTACTGGTAAAGATACGGAGAGTTGATAATGCGGAGGGCGCCGAGGGGAAAGCATGTGCCCCAGTATATTCCCCGAAATCATTTATCCAATTAGGAGCTATCCCCCCTTTTGTTTGCCTGTTTAAGGCCTGCTTCGAGAATTACTAGCAATGACGACACCTAAACGGCAACCCGACCAATCAACCAACAAAAAACCATATCTCAGTGCCCCTATCTGAATCCATCTCAATACACAATTGCTAACAAGCATCGCTTGAGTTCTCCTAACCAACAGCCCTAGCCTTTTGTCTTTCAACACTCCCTTAAGCGAAGGCCCCGGTCTCGATCCTTGCCCCCCTGCTTACTCTCCTGCCCGCCACCGGTCTGGACCTCTCTGAGGTGTTTTGTGTTGAGGTGATCAAAGGGCGTGAACTTTCTTTTCATAGCAAGTTTGCCGGATAAGAAACGCCGGCGATCGATTATTTAGCATCATGAGGCCAAGAGGAGGAAGAGAGTGCGGAGAAACGGCCGGCTAGTTAGTTGGGTTGGGAAACAACAATAAACAGCACACAGAGTAAGGCGGTGGTGGTGGGGAGAGAGAGAGCCACGATCGTTGTGGATGTTGTTTTTAAAATAAGGCTGGCCTACGGACGCCTCTTTAGGCTTCTATCCCCCCCTTTTATTCGAGACCCCTAACAACAACACGGCGGTCCGGAAGTGGCGAAGGCTTCATTTCGATTTAAAGAATCCATGTCGAAGATGAAGAGAGGAGTGGTAAGGGGTATATCGCCGCCGCCGCCACTCTTTTTTTTTTTTTTTTTTTTTTAAACGCTTGCAGAGTAAGCCTTGTCTGCAATATCAAAAACCCCCCCCCCATCTGGATCACACGATCTCACTCGGCAGTCTCCCGCCCCGACAGCTTCTTTCCCAATCGCTTCAATTACCACTCGGATTTGTCAGAGAACCCTGTATAGGGCAAAAAATGGAAGGTGCGAGAAGAGGGATTGGTGCCGAGACCTTTTTCCTCCTCATCGACCGATCTGAAGAGGGCCCCGTCCGAATTGATATTCGGGATAGCCGCATCGTTGCTCGTTTTGGTTTTTTTTTTTTTTTTCCTTCCCCGTGGCGACAACGCTATGTCTTTTCATAAATTAATCCCGGCCCGCATCATAAGAACCGAGGTTACCGAGGATACAAAATAAAAATAAAAAAATAAAAGGATCGATGTTAGAATATTTTGAGTGTGGATTATGAGTGAGGGGTGGGGGGGTGTTTGGATCGATGTATTTTTATGTGTACGTATCTTTTTTATTTTTATCTTTATTTTTTTATCGCTGCTGCTGCTGCTGCTGCTGCTTGTTTACGCAACCACGATGAGATATACATACCAGCTCAATAATCAGACTTTCAAATATGACTTGATGCACTAGTAGAGATGGTACATAGACGGTTCTCCCTTACCCTAGGTAGGCAGGCGTGAGCTGTTTGTTGGGCCGGACTGGACTGGGCCGGAGTGAGGGTAATTGGATTTCAGGTGGTAGTATGTATGTATGTATGTAAATACCTATCGCTGTGTTGTTGTTGTCGTCGTTCCGATTTTGTTCATCAGCGATCACTCGATCACGTACATGTCGCATCTTACTACCTTCCCTGTCCAGGGAATGAATGGGTCGAGGTAAGGTGACCCGATGGCTTATTAGTGGACAGGGACAGCCAGCCAGGCAGGGCAGTTGATGATGAGTGATGGGAGGTTGAGCGCCGAACCACAGCAAAAAAACTACGTGTAAAAAGTACGCGCTGTCAGCTGGTTCAGCGGAGCATTTTGGATGAGGGTTGGGGGGGGGGGGGGTACACCCACACACCCAGACACACACACACACCACACACACACACACGTACATGTATGTCGGTATGTATTTACCTATTCTCATTGTATCCATCAGCCATCATCCGCAGCAAAACCAAAAAAACAAGAAAAAAGAAAACAAAAAGAACAAGAAGAAGAGGCATGGTCTGCACGGACATTTAAATGCCGACCATCTGATTGGAGATCATGTGCAGGAACCAGTCCCCGATGCTTGGCAACAGGACCAGCCAGACGCGAGACGCAAGCAGGGCCGTTGCTATCGAAACGTGACCGACTGACGGCCAGCGCAGATAATGGGGTGTGTGTGTATGCAGTAAGCGCGGGGGAGGAGGGGGGGGAGTACTGTACCTACTGGAACGATCAACATCTCCAACAACAACAGCAGCAGCAACAACAACCATGGATTTAAAAAAAAGCCGAAGATGAGCCGAAGAGGGAAAAAGGGCTTCTATATCCCTATTTTAGGAGAAACAGGAGCAGAAGCAAAAGCAGAAGCAAGCATAAGCAGCAGCAAAAGCAGAGGCAAAAGCAAAGGCAAAAGCAAAGGCAAAAGCAAAAGCAGGAGCAGAGGCAGAGACAGGAGCAGAGGTGAAGCAGAGGCAAGGAGAATATGTTGACTTTCCCTCAACTTTTTTTTTTACAATCAATCAATCAGTCAATCATAGGTACATGTAGATACTCTCGGCGCAACAATTTGAGTAGGTAGCTACATATCGCGCGAGCTGTGTGTGATGTACCCCGCGCTGCACGTAAACTTCACTCCACGGAGAGGGAAAGGCGGGGTATCAAATCATAGCTCAATACCGAGCCCAAATAACCTACATGCCCTAATATGTGTGGTATGCGGGCATACATACATTATTGGACCCTTTGCCCAAAGGAATAATCCGGAATAGACCTTTTAAGGTCCGCAGTAGAACGTTACACCGTTGCGCACGACCACATCACCGCGGGCAGGCAGCTTACTTCCTTCCTTCAGTGCCTACATGTAAGTAGGATGTATGTAGCCAAATCATCATCGCCGCACCACCACCACCACCACCGAAGAACGGACCAACTCATCTCAAGCTTCTGAAAACAAGTTTTTTTTTTTTTTTTCGTTTCTTGTCGTCTTTATCCTCCATTCCCCTAGGCTAATGCCCGATTCATCTGAGCATATCATAGCATAGCCTTTGGGGGGGGGGGGGGGGATTGCCGAAAACTTCATGAGAGGGTACGGGTAATGATTGCGGACTCATTGTGATCATCCGACCTTTGCACAGAGTAACCCCCCCATAAAATGAGTTATTATCATTCACCCCTCCATCCCAACATAGTAAAAGAACAACAAACCCAAAACCCAACAAACCATCCCATCGAAGCCGACCAAAATGTAGAGAGAAAAAAAGAAAAGAGAGAAAAAAGAAAGTCCCCGCACCCAGCTAACTAACTAACTAGATCCCACCCCCGTCCTCCTTCTTCTTCGGCAGCAAGCATATTCAGCCCCTCATCAGTTGTAGTACCTACCGGTAGGCTCTCCATAACTAAAAAACCCCCCACAAAGTAGGCTGTATGTTCCAGATTCCTACATACTTCTTACGTACTCGTATCCAATATCAAAAAAGTTATTCCCCCCCCCCCAGCTTCCCTTTAGCCCTTCACCTTCTTTCCCGCCCACACTTCCCGGTTCCGCACCCCCGAAACTCTATCGGCGTTAATGCCCTCCCAGAGTGGATGTAAATATGTATGTCCCAGTCTGTTACCATGGCCACGGACTTTCAAGGGCACCAGTGTTCTAGTTCAGCGTGCAAGGCTTCTTCTCCCTCTTCGTGTGTGGGGTCGCGCGCGCGCGGTGGGGGTGGGAATGGAAGGTGGTGGGTGGCCCGTGTGTGGGTGGGGTGGGTGGTTCCTGGTCATGGATAAGCACTCGTTTATCGCAATTCGCGATAAGGGTGGGCACAGAACAGGGACAAACCCCGGATTCTGGAGGGGGGGGGGGGGGGGGGTGCGCGCACCAATTTCCAACTCACACAACCCCTTCCCCTTCCCCCCTGGCCTACGTACAACCTATCTAGTTCTATTCTGTCTTAGAGAGAGCTCTGTGCTGGCTTCTGTCTCTCTCACTCTCTCTCTCTCTTCAAACCCTCCCCCCCCCTCATCATCATCATTAATTAATTCTTAGCTGGCTTCCCCAATGATGCTCCTGCACATTGCACATTGCACATTGCAATGGGTCGGAGGGGGGGCAAACGTCACGATACATATTTGTGCCTATATGTCTACAATTTGAAATTTTCTGGTAGAAACACCCGTCCCAAGTGACGTCAAACATCCCTTCGTCACTTCTGCAACCTTACTGAAACTGGGGGGTGCAAAATAAGAATAGGAGAGGGTAAAAAAAAATAGATTGAACCCCCCCAAAATTTCCTACACACCGTATGTATCATTCATCACCACCACCACCACGACGACACATCATATCACGAGTTCAGCTACCCATTCCTTCTCGAACACGAGAAGGAAGCATCACGTATATGCATGCACTTAGAGAGTACGTACGTACTCTAGGGACTCTATATGCGCTAGTCCAATGTTGAGGAAAAAAATTATAGAACAGAAATAAATTCCCTTTTTTATTTATACCCTTTTTTCCTTTTTTGGACCAGTTTCCCTTTTTTTTTTCTTTACCCACCCGCTCCCGTCAGCCCAGCTCCAGTCCCTAAGCAAAAATTGAGAAGTAGAAAAGAGGAAAAGTTACAAAAACGCAGGTTTGGAGAAGAAAGCAAATATCAACATGCCGGGAAAAAAAACAACGATGATCCGGGCCACATGAACGACTCAGGACCATGGGTGCGTAAGATCATGACATGAGGGAAATCATTAAAAAGAAACACCAAAGAAGCGCAAAAAAAGAAAGAGTAAAAAAAATCAAAGAGCGCCCCAGTAGTAATTCCTCTCTATAAATTTTATAAGGAAAAGAAATAGGAAAATAATCAAACTTAAACACGGGGAAAAACGTGGGGAAAAAAGGGTATAATGTAAAACTAAAGTCGCGGTAGTAAAAGAAACAGGGGGGAAGTGGGGGATATTGCGACTCTGTCTCACGTTACACCAACAAACCAAAAAAGGAAAGTATTAAAACTACAACTATTAGAAATAACCGCCGCAACGAAGGGATAGTACGGCGCAAACGAATGCAGAAAAGAGGGAAGTAGAAGAGGAAAAAGCAATTGCAAACGAAACAGTAATGAAACCCGTAAAGCCTATCCATTAACCCACTCGGACCTTTTTCTAGAGTTCCCCACAAGAAAAAAAAAAAGGCGTGATGATGCGCCGGGATTACCCCACGTTATTAGTGACGGGGTATCGCGCTATGGTTCCTCTTAGTGGCTTCCCTCGCGTTCTTTCTCGCTATGAGACGAGGTGCTTGAGGCTCCCGCCGCTGCTCCTGTGGCTCTAGGGGTAGTAGAGTCGCCGACGCTCAACCCCGCCATTTCGGGCACCAGGCTAGGCACCTCCGAGGGTTGCGCAAAACTAGCTCCAGCGGGAGGCGCAGGAGAAACCGGGTATTTAACTCCATTCTCACTATTGAGTGTGCTAATATCGGTAGCCTCCACTTCCTCTGACACTGTCGGAACGCTGAGTGTGGCACCATTAGGTGTACCAGTACCGGGTGTGGACACACCGAGCCCCGTTTTTCTCTCCAGCCTTTCGTCTGCCCCCACGGAGCTGCTCACACTGCCAGCCCTGCTTCTCGCTAGAGCTGGGCTCACAAACCCGCTCCCTAACCCCGCACCGCTGCCACCAAAGGCCGGTTCACTACCGGCCCAACAGCCAAACCTTCTCACGAGACCTCCTATCATCTTGACAAAGAACATATGCACCTCGACAAAGAGTTCTTCTCTGCCGACCAACTCCGCTAGCCCCTTCTGGCTGACGCCAAATCCGTTCTCGCCAGGCGGTCTTCTGCGGAGGAACCCTTCGGGCCCACGAGAAGCGACGGAAGAGAACGAATTGTTCAGCAACGGAGACACCTGTGCATCTTCCTGTTGCTTTTTTGCTGCCAATTGCTTGATGCGGTGCACTAGGGTTTCGAATGCCGAAACCACGTACTTCCATGAACTGACAACAATCTTTTGGTCAGGACATATGCAAACCAGTGCATACGAGCGTCTTCCTCCCCGAGCTTTGGGATCAGGAAGCCGAAACACATAGGCAATTGTGTATCCTGCAAGAGGGTCCCCGAACATCATGGGGCCTGTTTGAGCAGGTATCAGCTCGCAAGAGAGCGTGCGGACGCATGCCTGCCGCAAGGTAGTGTAATGTGCAGGCACAGTTGGAGCTCTAGTAGAGATATATGTCAATTGATGTGTATGTGTAGCTAGCCCGTTTGTGGAACTGCCTTGCGGAGCTCCGTCATCAGACGCAGGGGCGGAGTGAAAGTAGTTATGCGCGCCAGGGGACGAAGAAAGATGACGAGCATCATCGTTCTGACGTTGAACAGCTCGGATATTCGAGAATTGGCCTTCTGCCGGCTCTTCCTCGTCTTCGCTCCCGGATGGGGTGCAGGCAAGAATTGATTCCTTTGTGCGCAGCGTAGGCCGCGTGACAGTACCATTGGAGGATGCCTTTTCCTGAAGGCCCTTGGGGAGGGTCATACTACAGTTCTTGCAGGTATCACCACCGGTGGAGACCCCTGTCGTGGAAGCCGCTGATGGACCTGCATATCCTGGACCTGCAGTAGCAAGGGAGGCACTAGCCAGAACAGGACTCCTCGGTGATGGAGGGGGTGTCTCCATTGGGGTGGAGACATTAGATGATGAGGCTGAGGAGGTTGTAGTCCCACTATGACTTAGGAGCGATGCGTTTGGACGGAGACTTGAGGCGCTCTGGGAGGCTAGGGTATTTAGGGCAGGATTACTCTTATTGAGATGGGCCGAGCTGTTATGAGAGGTTTGAGGAGGTGTTGGGCCAAATGGTTGATGCTGGTGTGGCGTAGAAGGGACAATTGTGCCTGAGCTTGCAGTAGAGGGACAGCATGTCGTGCATATCGGGGGGGTCACTTGAGTGCAGATGATTGATGTAGGACCATGGATCTCGCAGAAATGCGCGAGGGACACCTGGTGACAGGAGATCCCATTAGCTATGCATAATCTACATGCAGGCCCGGGACTGGGGGGGGGGGGGGGAAAGAAGGGGGTTCGAGTACGATGAAATGTAGAAGGGATCAGCATACAATGAAGTTCATGATGGGCTAGTATCCCAAGACGGGAGAATTAAGAGCTCTCTTAGAATAGTAGCAGCTCTGTTTCCAGAGTGTGTGTGTGTAGTAGTTGTGATGGTGGGGTTAGTTTCTGCTGGACTGATACTACTAATATTATTGTTTTTCTGGCGCTTTCTGGTGGTGGTTGTGCCTGATTCCTTTTCTTTTCTCCGTCCGATTATTTCCTCTGTGCGCTGCCGCCTTCCGTGAGTAGACTTTTCTTACGAAAGGATGTCGCGTGGCGCGATGGTGATGGGAAATGGTAAACACACCCGCGCAAGTAGTAGGGGGTGGTGGTGGTGAGTGAATGAGTGTATAGGCAGGCCTAGGTGGGTTGGTTTGGGTCAAGTAAACGTTCTGTTCTGTCGGTAGGTGTAAGAGGAAGTGGACAGGTAACGGTAGGTACTCTACTGAGAATAGGGTATTAGGAGAGACCTAACAGCTAGACTACCAGTGACTAGTGCGTCGGACAAGGTGAGCCGACAGCAAACAGGCGTATACAGACTGTCAGACCGGGGGGGGGAAGGTATGAACCTTGAACTGGGTGGGTAGGGGAGGGGCGGCGGTTCAATCGGTCCCTTTCTTTGCCTAATCAGATAAGAGGTACAGGTACTAACGGAACCTTTCTGCTGATGCTGATGCTGCGGTCGATTGGTAAGAATCAATACGTGGGACTGCTGTGCTGATGTTCCTGATGCGAAACGTTGCCTGGTTAGATTGATTGATTGATTGATTGATTGATTGATTGACCGACTGATTGATTGATTGATTGCTTTGGTCTTGATCTTGATGAACTCTCGGTATCGGTACATGCAAAAAGTGTGTGCCTGCGTATGTAGGTGTATGTACCTCCTAGGCCTCGCCTTAAAAAACTCCGCTCACTCTTACTCACTCACGTTTCCCTATCTCACTCACGCCTCTTATTTCTAATACCCTATCGACTATCTCTCCCCCTCCACCCTTGATTTGTCTGCGCCTGGTTTTGATTGATTGATTTCCCACCCTCCTCCTCCCTTCCTTCGCCGCACACTGATTCCTCGGTTTCACCCAATCGATCGTCTCCGGCGCTCCGGATGCAAACAATGAGAGGCGAGAGTTGATCCTTCCACAAAAAAGCAAATTTGTCCTGTGTACCCTGTAACTCTCATGCAAGTGTGTTTTTTTTTTTTTTCCCTGCTGCTGACAATTCGATTCCCGGGGGAAATAATTATAAAGAAAAAAAGAATTCCCCTTCTTGAAACACCAATCGATAGGGTTAGCTGCAGCTATGTATCAATCAACACGAAGGAGGGAAGACATATTGAAGGAAGGGCAAAGCAAGCAAAACAGTGGAAGGGACAGACACGATATACCGGTGCGATGGTAGTCCGATGGAGGGGGGTGTGCTGCCGGAACCCAGAGGGAGGGATGCAGCGGGAAAAAAAAAAGTAAAAAAAAAGTAAAAACGAAAAGAAAAAAAAAACCCCCCAATTTCCAAAAAAGCAAAAAATAGAAACTCTACTTCGAGAGCTTAAAGGTTTACCTACATACAGGAAGGTGAACTAAAGAAAAAAAGGAAATAAAAGGGAAAAGCCTCCCGGTAGAACACAACCGAGAAGCGGGAGCACAACGTTGGGCAGGCAGGGGAATTCAGATAAGAAAGTGTGAGTGAGCAAAGAGAGGCGTGGGCGTACTTGAAGTCTGAGCGTCAATTCGATATTGGAGGTTCCAGAAGCTGGAACCCCTGCTCCCCTCCTTGACCGTATTAAAACCTACACACTCGACCACTGGACACACCATCTAATTCTAGACCATGGTCCAGACGAGGAAGGAGTCCGACCTTTACTGAGCCTTCCGCAGGTCGCGGAGTCGGGATGGAGGTCGGGATGTTGGCTAGGCTATCCGCCAACACCGAGGGGGATCGACAGTCGGGATGTGTCAGGCCCAAACCGTCAAGTCCCTATCGTGTCTGAGACTTATGATAATACTCTATCGTATTACCTAGTACTCGGTACTGCACGACACTACATTACTGTACCACTCAACGATGATATTATTAGAGAGATCGTCCGGCTCAATTAATTGAGTTGATTTGATAAATTTGATTAATGAGTTAATGAATTGATTGAGTACAACGGCGCTTCGCCCGCAATACACAACAAATGTTCTAGAGATGGAGATTTCCCCCATACAAACCGACCACCACGGTTTACATACTTTACATAGACACGTATTTCTGCAGTAGTCGAGTTCCTCACCGCAAATGGAGGAGTGTGAGTGCGTGTGAATTGTTTCCTTCACACCCTCACGCTCGCCCACCAACACCACACCACCACCACCCACCCACCCACCCCCTTTTTTTATCTTAATCTACCCCCATGCTTCCATGCATCGGGCTCAATTGTAAAGCCAACCATCTCAACCGGGGAGACAGCTTACAGCGTGCATAATGTAGATTACTTTGTTTTACAGTACACCTTATCCCAGTCCTCGCGAATAGGGCTCAGGAACTCGAAGGGTCTTAATGTCGCAGAGTTCCTTAAACGGTGATCCAAAGTACCATTGTGTGTAAAAATAGATCATTTCACTTACGTGGGGCGCAACTGATAAGTCCCCATGTATCCCGGGTGTGGTAGCTGGCGATAAGAGGTCAGAGACATTGGAAACGTACTCCTTGTGGCCTGTCTTTCCCACGGTCGCGACGGATATTTTTTCCGACATTTCTGATCATTGACCCCATTGCTGACTGTCAGGGTTTATTCCTGTTTTTCTACTACGAAAGGGCAGCCAGCCAGCCAGAGAGCTTTCAACTCCTCACCCGACCCGGGCCCCGCTCACTCGCAGCTCGCAACTTCTTTGTTGTCCTCATCGTCAACTTCCCCTCAAAGCAATCAAAGCAAGGAACTGCCAAAGAACCGCGCAAAAAAAAAAATAAAAAAAAAACAATCCATCAACCCCGCCCGAGCGAAGGGAAAGGGTAAGAAAAGAAAAAAAAAGAATGGACCCAAAGTCTCTCATCTCAAATGACAGCGCTGATCGTACCCCGTTTCCTAAGGGAGGTCAATCAACGCATCGGAGGTTTCTTTTGGCACTCCCAGCAGCAGCTTGGGTTGTGGGGATCGTAGGTTAAGGTGAGCATCGAAGTTACATTTCAACAGGCTGGCTGGCTGGCTGACCACCCCACGTTTGTCCGCTCTAACGGTTTCTTAATCTCCAACAGGTTCGCTCTGGTGACCCGGGCAGGCATGGTCGGCGCGACATCGACGATTTGCACGCCGTCGAATCTATGGCTTCAAATCCGTCTATCCTGATTTCGGTTGCACAGGCGACGTATGAGCTTCGCGAGGAGAGAAAAAAAAGGAAGGGACCGCTCCGAGCGAGCGACCATCGACATTACAGAGGTCCGACGGGCGAAAAATTGGTGGATTTGCCCTTCCGCTCGCTCGCTCGCTTCCGTTTTTTTTTTTTTTTTTTCCTTTCTTTTCTCCCGCTGTAGATGATATTCTTACCTGAGAGGGCAATAATCTCCTATAGCCTTCTACCATATGGGCCATAATCGTTCTACAGCTGGCCACGCTTCCTGTTACTGGGGGTGGAAAACCGATTTGGGTCGATTTCACTGTCAAGAGATGGGGGATCTCGATCAGAATCAGGAAACAACTTGATTATTCGAATCCTTCTGTCCAATCCACTTAGCATGTGTTCATTCATGTAACTGCCACATGAAGGCCACAGCCACAACCTCGTCGTGCAAATCAATCGGTCGCCGTTCCCAACGTCGAGGATACGCGAGAGCAGGGACAAGGGCTAGCTAGCAGGCTAGCAACATTGCCCGTTCTATTTTCCTGCTTTAGACTCACTGAATCTCGATCGTTTTTTAGTCTGTCGGACCGTGGGACCCCAGCAGGGTTGGGTTGGGCTCCGACGGCTTGAGCCGACCGACTGTAGAGTGTTCCCTCTCCCTCTCTTTGGAGCCTGGCTGGGGCATGGGGCCATGGGGGGGGACTTGTTTTACTTTATCTATCTGGCACCGATGAGAATGAGATCTCGGAGAGTGTGCGCACTAACCCTCTTTCGACGAGCGCTTTTTTAATTTGCGCGTTTCATTCCTTCTATTCTCTAATGCCCTTCACGGTGCATAGTAGAGTGCCTCATGAAACGTTGCCTTGCTTTCCTTGATTTTGGGTTGATGAGTTAGTCACAGGTACCGACACGCGCGGTAGATATTTGCTGCGTTTTCATTTGTGTAGGCCAAGGGAGGTTTGGCCGGTGCCTGAATCCTCATGCCTTGAAGGTTGTCGGTATACCTAGTAAAACAGTCCAAACTCCAACTCTTGTTTGTCAATGATTGATTGACCTGTTAATCGAGTAGGTACCTAAGCCCGTCTGGATTCAAATGTAGACGGGTCCTTGGGCTAGGGTGCTTTCCTTTAATAGCTAGTGCCAGCCACGAAAGGGCCGCCCGCCTGCCGGACGGAGCCCCCTTCACATGGAAAGCTAATAAACAAAAAAGCAAGTCTACTAATCCACCCTAGCCACAAGGGCCCCCCCCCCCAAGTATACATTTGGACCCTGACATACGGTGATCTAGGTTGGTTGCAATCAATCATCGATGAATAAAAGGTTGGGGGTTTGGTTCTACCAGGAACGCAATTTGTAAAAGTCTGATGATTGCTTTTTGACAGCCGGCATGCTATATAACATACGGGGAAGGGGGGGAGAGCTTCGTTCCAATTTCCCTATTGAGCATGCTTGCGCAACTCAGGGTCCACAAGTCCCATGCCTTACTGCGTGGTTTACATTTTTGAGTTTATCGGGGAGGAGTGAGTGGGTGTGTGGTCCGTGGGGCCCCTCAAAGAAACGCGAAGAAAGAACGATAACGCGGATCTAAGAATAGATTGGGAGGTATGTATCTACTCCTAGAGTAGAGTAGAGTACATACATGCAAGTTAGGGGATCATTTGGGGGTTTGGGTCTTTTGAGGATGGGGGTCTAATGTGAGGCTGGTTCTACATACAGGTTCTACATAGTGGGGTGGATTTTTATGGATTCGCGTGGTGGGGTTAATGAAGCCCTATCGAACGAAGTTGACAAGGGGTTGGATGCGGAGTGAGACCCTGTAGCTACTGTAATGCTCCCGGTTCAGATGTCTTAGTGTGGCTCGATTTACGCTACATGCTTGGCAACTTGGCGGCTTGGCATCGATTCTACGGTGTTAATCTAACGGAAGGGGGGTGGGCAGGAAATGTCGCGGAACATCGAGATCGCACAATACTATGGCAAGGACCCGGGAGAGTCTTGCGAACGAGATGGCAGCAACAAGGGCAGATGGATGGACGGAATGGAGGTACCAGCAGTACAACACTGCAACGGTTCGGTGGATCAGGGCAGAGTCACTTAGATGAGATCAAAGGAGAGAGGTGGACTTGCTTGTTGGATCCTGGAGTCAGAACAAGAGACCAGTAGACCAGGCCCATCAGCGAGCGTTGAGGGGCCGCGCTCTACCATCACTGGGCCGCCGCCGCCTCAACTTCAAGCAGGCAGCACCAGACATCAGCCACAGTAGCTGCCTACGAGGACACAAGGCAATCAGCCTCTCGACCGTGTTCTTCTTCAACAGAGTTGAACAGAGAGAGATCACCTCGATTAGTTCTAACTGTTGATTCATCGAGTTGCCGATTCGATCAAATCAGCGCTTATACTCTCTACTATTAATTCTATCGCATACAGCCTAGACCGTAGTAGAGTAGCAGGCTAGCAGCTCCTGGAGCCTACTTACGTACATGTAGTTAGCAGCTAGCTACTGCTTACATACATGTACTGAAATACAATACCAATTCTAGAAGCAGCACCTTTCAACTGACTGCGTATGTACGAACACACGGACTACCCGTATCATACTACCGCGGTCAGTACACGAAAGCATCATAGGGTCCTCAGCGGAAATAACAACAACAAACGCCATAGGAACCATTGATACTCCCTCACTGACTGGAATGCTGCAAAACGCTGCACGCCAAACCAAATAGAACCAGCGGAAAACAATTGAACAACAGAAACTCTGCAGAAACAGAATTTTATCCCACCCCTCTCTCCCCTTCCCCATTCACTACTCACGTATCCTCACTCACCGTGCTCATTTCAAAGCCTTACCACACCCCCTTGATCTTCACAAGCCCCAAACTGCATCTCAAGCACAAGCACAAACAACTCAGGCACTTCTGCTGCTGCAAGAGCAATAAAAATAATAAGTACGTGACCATCAGGAACTACAGCTGCCATCAAAGAAAAATAAGAAAATAAAACATATTTCACCAAAAAGAAGTCAGGCTAGGAGGGAAAAATAAAATAAAGAAAACCACAATTCAAAGATCCCACTGGCCAGAAGCCTCATCCGTCCAAAGAGAACAAACCACTCGGATTTATATCGAACACGAACACCGCATAGATACAGAACACGACCCTCTCTACATAGCTTATTATTTAACCCTCTGCATTTGTTTCTCTACTACAGCCAACCCCCCCCCTCTCACCCTGAGTTTCCCCCTTCTTGTGTTCCCAGTACCTATTCACCGTCCTTCTGTCCCTGTTCCCCGTTCTACTAGTTTTGAATCCGCCCGCTCCCCACGCAAAGCACCTTGCAGCAAATCTGCCCTCCACCCCCCCCAATAATCCCTAACAACCTTACCTACTATCACTCACTCCACAACCAAATTTACCCACACTCTACCAGCACACCCTCACGCACCTCCGCTATCCCTACCCCTACACTACATACCATTATCTTCTAGGCTAGGCAAATAAAAAAGGACTTGCTTGGCTCTGCCTCTGGCCCGACCAGATCTTGAGACACACACACGCAGACGCAGCAGACGCAGCAGACCCTACCTACTTCAAGATATCTATCAACGGCGTGGCTCCTTGCCTACTTCTCCCCTCGATCGCCCGCCACCGCGATCAATCTACAAATATTTCTCCCCCAACACAACTGTGAACAGTAAGCCCCGAAGGTCTTTCTTAGCTGGAAAAATAAGAAGAGGAAAAAAAAAAAGTCCCGAGCCCCTCATCACGCCCGTTTATCATCACCATACTTCAAAAAACACCTGCTTTTATTCTTCCTCAGTAACCACGTGAAAAAATAAATTAAAGCGCCTAGTGGTATTTCTCCACAAGAAATAAAAACAGCTGCCCCGGGCATAAATCTGGAGGAACATTCTTCCTCTCAGTACAAAGCGTTAACTCTGGCTCAATACGAAGCCGACGATGACTACTCGATCAACACCGGTCAGCCGGAACTTCACATAAACTTCGATCACCATACCAATTCAAGATCCCATCACCAAGAAAGCATGTTACCAATTATGTCCACTCAACAGCAACAACCCTCCCAACCCGATCCTGGCCGCCCACACCTGAGACACGACTCCTCTGAATTGCCTGTCAAATCGTCCTCCACTACTCTTGCTTCTCCTCCCTCTTCTATGCAAGACCATCATCACCATCGACATCAACGCCAAACGGCACTTGAAGATTCAAATTCCCTAAGGCATCAACATCAAGGCCCTATGGAAAACACAACTACTACAACACAACTACTACCACACCTACCTACAGAATCAATACCTTCAGGAAGACGAGAAGGAAACAACAATATG
Organism: Morchella sp. 2016-57; assembly: GCA_024713875.1. Lineage (NCBI taxonomy): Eukaryota > Fungi > Ascomycota > Pezizomycetes > Pezizales > Morchellaceae > Morchella > Morchella sp. 2016-57. The sequence continues at coordinate 832,184 of JAMGZE010000011.1, forward strand.
GCGGGAATGTTGGACCAAGAACAGCAGCAGCAGCAGCAGCAGCAGTTCACAAGAGGCGGAAGGCCTCCACCTACACATCACGGAGACAGTGGTTTTTCGAGTGGCGATGCTTCAATGTTCCCAAGTCCTCCACCCGAAGACCCCAGAGACGAGGCCATGCTCGGGTGGAAAACGAAGTCTAAATCCTTTGGAGGGAGCGCGGCGTCAGGAGTCGGTGACGGAGCCGACACGGCCTCAGGTGAGATCGACCTGGACAGCATCGCAGATAGCGGGGCTCACAATAGTTGTTCGGAAGATTGGTTCAGCAGTTTTAATCGTGATGTTGGAGGAAATAATTATGCTTCACTAGATGGTATGATACGATCCTTCTTTTCGGGATAGCGTCTTGGCAGGGGTTTCTCGATTCAAATGTGCTTACGATTATATTTCTTGTGTAATAGACGATCCTCCTTACTTCCTTCCAAATAATGCCTACTTCCTTCCAAATAATGCCTACAAGAAGAGCACCCCCGGCAGCATTTCTCGATACTCTCGTCTCAACAGAATGTATCCAGGTAAAGGTTCAAGAGCTGGTATGAAGCGTCTTCATCCTTCCGGTTCGATAGGACTCATCGACAGTACAGAAGAAAGCAATAGCGATAGCTTCCGAAGCGTCATTGATGACCTTACTATCAAGAGTATGTAACGATACTACCCTACCACAACCTTTAACGACAATGTGCTAATCCGTTTATTTTACTTGTCAGACCAAAAACTCAAGAAGCGTCTAAAGAAACTCGAAGGTTTACATGGCGGTGGTTTGGCCGAAGAGAAGTTGTTCGAGGTCCGGATGCATGGACTGCCATTGTACGACCCTTCGCTTCACCCCCACGTCTACCGTTTATGGTTACTAATGTCTTTATTAGACACAAGAAGCAGGAGCTTGAACGCTTACTGCAGGGATTCGCCTCAACACTCGAAAGCGATCAATCACCCGTCTCATCATCAAAGAAATCTCCGGAAACTACTTTGAGCCCTAGCTTACCATCAATTAACCCTTCTACCTCATCCCTTAACATTGCCGACTCTGCGTATGCCTCCAATTCACGGTCTGGGACCACATCGGTTGCACCATCATCCCATGTCAAGACAAAGTCTCATGTTGCTCGCTCTTTATCGGCAAGCGACAAGATGTCTGGTGGTAGTATAATGTCTTCACCACTAGCAGGGCCTAATACAGAAAGGGCAAAGATGAAGGAAGTTGTACGGAAGCTGGAACAACTATTCACTGGTTACAAGTCAAAGAACTCCGGGTCCACACCTGAGAGCACCAATTCTGACCGCTCTGGTTCAAACGTTGGGAACGTCATACCCGAGGAGGGTGCGCGAACAGCCTCGATAATGAACCCCCTTCAAGATAGACAGGCAGCTGAATTCGGTGAACCTATAGTTGTCTTGCAGTCAGAACCACACGCTATCGGATCAGACGGGGTTACGGACCAGCGCCCTACCAGGCCCAAGGACCTCGACCCCAAGCGTTTGACAAAGGCTGAAGACAACATTGAATATCTTTCCAATCTAACGCACAGCGGAGTAGCAGGAACCAGAGCTGAGGGATTGGGAGATGGATGGTTTTACTTGAATCTGTTAATCAACATGGCACAGCTGCATACAATCAGCGTCACTGTCCCATTCGTTAAGAAAGCCATCCTCGGTACTAGTGAGAAGTTGGAACTATCATTGGATGGGACAATGGTGAGGTGGAGAGGTGGTATGGAGGGTACGAGGTTGAGCAGTGAGAGTTCATCGGGAAGTGGGGTTGACAGTGCAAGTATCACCAGTGATGGAAGCCCTGAGGATTGGGATGGAATGAGGAAAAGGTCACCAAATGATTCAGATGGAAACCCAATGTCAATTGATCCAACATCAAAATCGGGATCACGAGGAAGAGCGAGCTCATCAGGCCGAAGATTCCCAGCACTTTCCCCACAAAGCATGAGCGACAAATTCCACTACAAACCTATGTTTGCCCAATCTCAATCCTTTGAAGATGATTCCTCTAGTACTCTCAGCACCTCGATGGGATCTTACCCGCGCGGAAGCTCGGATGAAGGGGGTATGACAAGTGTGACAAAAAAGACGACTCCTTTGGACGGGCCAATCATTTACTATGAAGGCGGAAAGTTCTGCACGGATCTGACTACTCAAGTTGTGAGAGATGGCAAACACCTCACGGGATTCCCATACGAGAGATTCACAAACAACCCAATTGGGGAGAAGCCGGCGCACGTACCATCAAGCCCAATCACCAAAAGGGAAAGTCCGCTGTTCTCAAAGGATGCGCCACCACCAATACCCTCGGACAATGATTCCATGAATATTGATTCTGACACTGATGTGGAACTCCAATTTTCACCGCAATTCTCTTCAACTAACGACCATACCCACCCTCCACCAATGGAGTTGGAAGCTTCAGGAATCGGCGGTGTGCTTCCAGATGACAACTTTGCAATCAACGTGCAAAAGAGGCATTTTTTGCTCCCGCAAAACGCCAACGGTGCACTGCCTTGTTCAAGGAAGAAGCTGTCCAAATCGAGAATTCTGAGGAAGATCTCGCATTCAATTCCGAAATCGTCGATCGATGCTTTCCAACAGAACGAGGACTTGGACGAATCGGGAGAGGAATCATCCGATGAGGGATCCGAGAGCAACTCGATTGTAGATTCTGGAGACGAGCGTTCTGTCGAATCAGATGCCGATGATTCAGCAGGCTCAGATTCGGAATCCTCGGAACCAGCCGTCAACACCAACACCACCCGCCGAAGATTCCATCGCCATAAGCTCATCAACCCCGAGCTTGTGTCGGCACACATCCTCAGACTTGAACCTTCACAACTTCCTCCGGCAAGCTACGGATGCTGGCCACCTTCTGATGAAACCTCTTCTGTGGATACAGATTCCGGTGCCGAGCCGCTCTCCTCCGGCTCGGAAGGCTCTTACCTCCGCGCAATATTAAAACATGCAAGCAATAACGCCGGCTACGGTTCAGTTGACGAGGACGATGACATGAGCCACGATATCCTTTGCGCCAACGGAATGAAAATATACCGACCTGCAGTACCCAGGACCGAAAACGGCGAGGCCGGTTCATCTGCCGCTACTGCTGGCGACGCTAGTGGTTACTCAACCCCTGCAGTTGTTCCCGTCAATGAGGCCAATATGGTTCAACTACCGACAACGGGCATCATGGATTTGGGCAGAGATGATGGCTGGGGTGACAGCCCAGATAGTGGAACGAGTGGGGGTCAATTTTCGTCTTCTGCTGGGGATGACGAAGAAGAGGGTGGCTTTGGGATGGGTGATAGATCATCCTTGAAGAGGGGGCACTGTTCTGTGGCATCGGGGAGCCCTATGGGGCTTGTCCGCAAGACTAGGAAGAGCGAGCAGCCTATTTCGTTGGATGACGATTCTTGTTGATTTTTGAGTGCAAAGTTTTGGCTGCCTACTTTAGCGTATCTGGGACTGTTTCTGTTACTTTTTTGTTTCCATGCTTTGATTTGATATCATGGGGTGTCCTTGGAGCGTTTTAGGAGTTTATTATTTCCTATTATTTATATATCTGCATTGCATTTTTGAGTTAGTTTCATACCCATTAGCTATTAGCTTTATGAATTTGTCCTGTCTGGGTTTATTTCACTGTTTCTGGGGTTTTCTCTGTTATCTGTTTCTCTATTTCTATTTCTATTTCTCTTGGATAAATTTATATAAAAGAGGCTCATGAAGGCGCATTCTTGTTAGTTATTTAAGGGCTCTATTAGCAAGTAGCCAAATGCGTGATGGAATTTGATGGGGGAAGTTTTTTTCTTTTATGCCTGGAACTTCATGGGTCTCTTTTTATCTCTTTCGCATCTCATATCAGGGGTCGGGATTGGGGGTATTGGAGTTACATTTTTTTTTTTGCTCACTTCGAGGGTCATCATGATATGTAGTACATAGTAATCTCGAGAAGGAAATCAATCCAAAATTGTGTTCTATTCTAATCTCCTCCCTGGGGGAGAAGGGGAAAAAAAAGGGGGGGGGGGGGGGGATCCAATGTATATAGATACCTTATTTATCTGAGGGAAAACAAGAATAGGAAAAGGAGATATGGGTTGAGCACAGTCTTGTTTTGGTTTTGGAATTGTTCGATTCGATCCGATCACGTTCGATTCGATCGTTGGCTCGTTTACAGCCAGACGACGTACGTTCCTTCAGCTACTCACCCCGTCCGCTAGTAAACTTAAGCCCCCTTCTTAAGGATTTCAATTCGGTCTGGGACGAATGAACGTCTAGGGTCGGGAAGGCTAGGAGTAGCCTTCTCTTTTCAACCCAGTCCAGTCCAAATAAAGTAGCGTGAGGGGAGTCAGTGCAAATAAGTACATGTAGAGTACATACTACCGTGGACACGCCCTACTGTCATGTAGGCCCACTCAGGTTTAATCTAACAACAGTCACAGCGGATCTCTCAACTCTACTGTATCGGACAATTACTCTGTTTCGATACGTGTGTGTTTAGGTACATACGCACAGAACTAACGCCTGCAATCACATTGGCACAGTGCGCGTATATAGTCACTCGGTCTAGAGTAAGTAGGTGGATATGTCGATCAGATGAGAACGAGCAGTAGGTGCTCATCACTCTTGCTACTCACGTAACCAACATAAAGCCGATTCTCAAGATTGGCTGCGTATTTAATACCGCTGCTCCTGCTGCTGCTGATGTTGTTCCTGCCTTCGTTTATCCCTTCCCCCTTCCCTGGCATGATGTTAATGCTTACGAGCGAGTCACCGCCCATCGTTTGAATGTGCCTGATATCGCACCTCAAATTCCGATTCATCGGTGCTCAACCCATCAACCTAGATCCCTATTGTATCAGCACTCTCTCTTTCACTCCCCTATGTTTAGCCGCGCACCTGTCTTGTCTTTAAACTCCCAGCCTCATGGCCCACAATATCCAGTGACTCTTAACGCGCTTGGTTCGGTATGGGACCCGGTATTGTCGCCAGCTGGCTTATCCTGTTTGCTCCGCTCTTTTTCCCAGGCTGGGAAATGGGTACATCGATGGGGCTCAAGATCTGAGATCGATCGATGAGACCTGCACCCACGTGGTTAGAGTAGAGGTTGGACGTCATATCATCTCGTTGATCCCATTGGAGCGCGGGGATAAATGGGGGGACCCTGAATTGGGGGTACATATGGGGGCATGTCCTTTAAAGGAAAATCCCGGGGTTATGTGGGTAAGGGTACCTATTTGGTTCAGGGTTGTTGGAAGTGTCGGGGGGGGGGGGGGTTAGGGGTATGTTTCCGGTTGTGATTCTCGATCGGAGGTTTGAGGATTTATCGAATTTGAAATTGGTGTTTTCGCGCTACCGTACCGGCATATCCTACTGGAGCAGGCGACACTTGGATAATTAGTAGGTAGGTTAGGTACATACGTACTCACTAGTTAGCAATGATCACTCTCTTTTTTTTTTTTTTTTTGTTTTTATCCGTTCGCTTTTTTTTTTTTTTTTCGCTTCAAGAGCAAGTAGCGTATCCCCGGTAAAACAAAGAAAGGGAAAAAGAAAAAAAGAAAAAAAAAGCAACTACGATTTTCCCCACCTACCTCCTCTCACGATTACTGTTGGGGGGGAAACGGTACGGGATGACGTCCGTCGGGAGCAATTAAAAAAGCAGCAGAGTAAGTTGATCGGGACGCTCGAGTCTTTTGTGTAGATTGACCGTTTATCCCGATGGATGGGGGATACTGTAATCATCATCAATAGTTTTCCGATGGAGGCTTACACATGTAAGACAATAACGATTTTTTCTTTTTTGCTCGCCTGTTTCCTTGGGACCGGCAGGCAGGAGGATCATGGTATGATGCTGCTGCTGCTGATGATGATCCGCGCAGTAATCATGCATGGAGGAAATGTTTCTAGAAACGAGTAGGAAACCAGGTTTATCATCAGGTTGCATGATCTTATCTGATTGACATGTGTCGCTACCCGAGTAGTAGCCGCGGCTTGTGGCTGACCGGCGAACGGGCCGTGGCTTGTGTGTGATCTTTGATCTTTATGGACTAGTCGGTTTTACATACATGTAGCCCTTGATCTCGATCGATTCCCGATTTAGAGTGGCGTGATTTCTTTTTTGGAATTTTAAATCATGGGGCATCACTCGGCCTACCCACAATGGGGTCGCTGGCACTGTATCTCTTGCCACCATATTGGGAGGAGTGATCTGAACGGAGTTGGGATAAGGTAAGGGTGGCGAAGGGGGGACTATCTACGAAGCACTTGATAGCCTCAGGTAAGCAAAGAAAAGCAAAAGTGAGACTTCCTTTAGCAGCGTTATTAAGCCACACTTTATTTTGACGTCCTCAAGGGTGGCGTACTACTATGGCAACTTCTTGAAATTGCCACCGTTAGCCTAGGCTCTAGCACCGCTATGAAGATGATGGGTCTCCTAGTTTCTGTAGATTCGTTGGCTGACTCTTCAAAAAAAGGAAGGAGGAAGACGCCGAACTTAAACATATGCCCCCCCCCCCCCATAGCTTCTCGAGCGGTAGAAGGGCCCTCCTATCAACCAGGGATACTGTGGAGAGTGGTATTTTGACAGCTGCAGGAGTGCTAGACCTAGTAACAACAAACCTTTTAAGAGTTTAGTGGGTTACAATTAACACTCCAATCTATATAGGATTGGAAAAGATTAATTCGTGATGGGAATGGAAATGATCATTTTGCCCCACATTTTTCTTTATAGCAGTGCCCTTAAATTATTTCTTCTCGGCTCATCATTTCCCACGTTTCCTAAAGGTTCCGGTTTCCGACCCCATAGTAAGTAGTACTACTAAGCACATAGTTACACTTGTAGAGCCCTCCGCGTCAAGTGGCGTTTTTGCTTATAGGTGTGACGGAGAACGGGTAGGGTGCGGTAGGGCTTCAATTTTTTGCACCATCACTGGGTTGGATGGTAGTTGCTTCGTGGAACCTAAAACGTTATTATAGTCAGGTACGCAGATGAGATAATTGGTGAGATCCACACTTCCAGAAAAACCCATGTCCCATGTATTTGGGACCTGCACATATCAGGAGAGATGGCGGCCTCCGACTTATTCCCCACCACACGGTACTCAATCAAACTATAGTTTGATTAAGCACAATACTGTCCATATAAGTGTGTATCCCCAAGAAGATATTACCAGGGCTAGGGTTGTATCAAATGTTCGCCCAGTGCTTAATAAACATCTTTGACGACCGATCACTAATCCTCCCTAAAGCTAAAGCCAATCGCCACAGGGGCAATATCTTTTCTTTTTCCTTTTCAGGGCCAGGGTTAGATTATCACTACTCCATGGGGTTTGTAGTACTGAAGGATGTACCTACTCATGGTGGTGCCCCGCCGATCAGCCCCCCGATTTGTGAGAATCACTCTAAAATTGGGTAAAAATGTTAATAAAAGATTAGGTAAGCGGAGCTTTAATTAGTAGAGTACTGTGGTACTAGGCTCTCCAACCTGTGATCCCCCAATGCAAGGGTTGTGGGTGTTAAAATGTGTACTGTTCGCGGACAGTCAGGTCAGTTGGCCACCTCATTTATCAACGAAGAGTATGTCCTTTGTATAAAGTAGCTCTGATATGTGCATATACGGGCTACTACTACTACATACATATGTAACTCTTGTTCTATAGACAGCACGATGTGGCTCGTACACTAGTACTAATCATAGAATATCACTCGCATCATAATACTTGCGGTGAAATTAAGTATTGTCCCAATCACTTATTACGCTGGCAACCATTCAACCCCACCAGACTTGAGACCCTACAGAATCACAATCACTAGCTTAGTCCCAGTATACCAAACTCAAGCTACGGTCTTTTCTACACCAAAAAACAATTATATCCCACTTTAACCATCATGGTGAGGTCGGTTACTATCATGCGCGAGAGACAATACTTAATTTCACTGCAAGTACATGGTTGATTTTAAAGAACATGCAGGCTTCCGGTTATGTTTCCCGTGTGCTACCGACCTTGTTCTTAATAACCAATGAAAAATGCTCATGAAAATTCTTATTTTGGATCAGTGTTATACAAGATAGGATCTAAAGAGCCAGGCACATCTCTCCCCAAGTTATAGGGCGCTACAGTGGGGTTAGGCAGTGTAATGTACTTAAGGGGATGTAATTTGAACCGGCTGCGCCACCCAACCATTCTTCTTCACCTATCGTAGGGCAGAACCTATCACCGCAAACTTTGCTTTACTAGCTGTTCCATCTGGGATGTTTTCGGGTGGCGGTGTGGTCTAGTACTGGGCTAGGGGTTTGGTTTTTGCCCTACTATCTGTGGACCTGAGATACTAGTTGCCCCGGGGGGGGGGGGTTAGCATCTGGCCAGTGGTCGAGTGGATACAGCTGGCCCAGCGCCGAGGGTTTTGCCCCCCTCGAGAGGCCATGGGGTTAGACTGGGGTGGAAGTTTATCGCCTTAGCTTCACGCCTGGGGCTGACCTTTTGGCCTTTTTGTAGTTGTGTACGTACATGTAGAGCAACAACTGTGGAGGTTCCCTTGGATGGCGCTTCCCATACACACGCTGCCGCCGGGCCCTTCTCTGCACACTTCTACTTTTGATACCCAGTTCTTGCTATGATGGGTTAAGTTCACCACTCCGACCAACCAACCAAAGCGCCGGAAACCCGTTCCAGTACATACTTATAGACAGACCCTCTTCTCGTGTCCTAGTGCCGCCCAGACACCGAGAGATCACTGTAGTCGTGTGCTTTTCTGTGGGGCTGGGTCTGTGTTAAGATGAGGCGGCTTGCCTTCTGCTATACCAGTTTAAGACGGTTTCCTATTAAGCTAGCATTATGTGCTTGGGGAGTGGTTCAAGCCCGGGCCTGCGGTATACATTACATATCCCCAGTGATATGTATCGTCTCGGGCTGGGCTGGTAACAGGGCATACAAGTACCTAAGTAGCTAACAGAAAGCTCCCTGCACGGAGAGTAGGTGAAGACGGATGTACATACATACATATAAACCGCCGACAGAGGCCGAGAAGACGACCCCCGGGGGGGGGGGGGTCTACCCTTTCTGGGTCATGCGTACATACACAACGCCACGGGGATGATGTCCGGGGCTAAACTACATGTAACTAAGCACACTGACTGGCCTTGGTCACCACCCATCACTCGCTTCCGCCGCCGTGCAGGCGTAGAAAGAAAGAGGCTTCCTGGACCGATAGACCCTACCTGCATGCAACGGGCAGAAACTAGATCGCCCTGCCTCTGCTCTGCATCTAGTATCTGGTCTGACCGGCGCATTGTCCCTAAGATAATGTGTAGGTACACTTAGTCCTCTCCCGTTGTGGACGCTCCGGGAATTAATTCTTCCTCTTTTTCTTAACACCTTCTTATACTCTGTATGTGCATTGTCGCCTGCGCGCGTACAAGTAATGAATTAACAGCAACGACAGAGGTCGGAATGTCTTGGCGCACGAGTGACAGTCTATGATCCCATTCTCAAATATAGGAAATGAGATCTCTAGCTAGAGGGAGTCTCTGTATCTGGTCTGCCCCCCTTCCAGGTAATAACAAGAGTAGCTACTCTTCCACCCGTGCTAGGCTTGGGCTGGACAGAGTTTGTTCAATTCAATGCTTGGTTTCACTCCGCCCGCATCCCGCCTACTCCATAAAGATATGACATATAAAGCAACATATGCGGGTCCACAGGCCCACATAAATAAAACACAAAGCCGGAAAAAAGAATAAAGAAAAGAAAGACATGAAGCAGGATCTAGACGTATATCTCGACCACACGTATACAAAAAGGAAACAAAAGACAAAAAACAAAAAAAGATCCCGCCGCCCGCAACCACCAACAACACTCCCACCCTCATTACGCTTCACTCCCAAACTCCTGCGTCCAATCATCACTCTTCTTGACATCCTCCTTACTAACCGTAGGCCTACTATTCTTGATTGCCTTTACAAAGTCCTTCAGCACCAGCGCCGGCTCCTGCAGCTCATCCGGATCCACATCCATCCACGTCATTTCAGTCGCGCCGAAGTCGCCGGGACTGCAAGGGGTGAGTTTGTTCCCGACGCGCTTGTAGTGCGTGGCCGTCTGGATCTTGCGTACGGGCTGCATAAGAGCGTCCTGCACGGCAATGTTAATGTCGGAGCCCGTGTAGCCTTCCGACATCTGCGCGAGCGTCTTGAAGTCCTGGGGCGTCAGATCGCAGGGGGTGGCGCCAACAGAGAGCTCAAACATCTTCATGCGGCCTGGCATATCGGGGACTGCAATGTGGATGCGGCGTTGGAATCTAGTGTGGCGGGGTTAGCGGTGTGTAGGTGAAGGGGGGAAAAGGGGTTTCTTACCGACGTCGGATAGCAGAGTCGAGCTGCCAGGGGATATTGGTGGCGCCGAGTACGAGGACACCGGAGGTGTCGTTACCGACACCGTCCATTTGGACGAGCATCTCGGTTTTGATACGACGACTAGCTTCGCTCTCGCCTTCGCCACGGGTACCGCAGAGGGCGTCGACTTCGTCAATGAAGATGATTGAGGGCTTGTTCTCACGCGCCATTGTGAAGAGCTGTTTTACGAGCCTGTCCCGACCGCCGCATATCAGCACCCAGCACCCCCAATTGGTGCTCAAACCGGAGAAACTGACCTTTCACTCTCTCCCATCCACTTACTAACTAGATCACTACTTGAAACCGAGAAGAACGTTGAATTCGCCTCAGTCGCCACCGCCTTCGCCAAGTAACTCTTTCCCGTCCCTGGGGGGCCATACAGCAATATCCCCTTCCACGGCTTCCTCTTCCCCGTAAATAGGTGCGGGAACTTGATCGGTAATATAACGGCCTCCTTGAGGGCCTCCTTCGCGCCCTCCAGCCCCGCCACATCCTCCCACCTCACGTTCGGCTTCTCCGTCAATATGGCGCCCGCTAGCGCGCCGCGCAGCTTCTTGTTCTCGGGGTCAATCGTGTCCTCGTCCTGGTCGGCCTTGCCGCCGCCGGTGGTGCTGCTGCCGTTGGCGCCCAGCTTGCTGGGCTTTTTCTTGTTGGCGCTCTCGTTAAGGTGCGTCTTGAGCTTCTCGGCGCGCTCCATGTACTCGGCGGCTTTAGCACGGATGGACTCCTTCATCTTGGGATTCTTCTCCCATTTTAGCGCGAGCATGAAGCATTCTAGGGCTTGGTAGTACTGCTGATAGGCAACCTCGTAGTTACCGGCGGTGTCCTCTTCTATGGCTTTTTTGACGATTGTGATGGCTTTCTGCGCATGGACGCGTTAGCTCTGGTTAGCTGTGAGAGGGGGGGGGGGGGCAGGGGTAGGGAAGGCATACGCCAACGAAATCGGTGTTCGACATGATTGCGGTGGTGGATTTAGAACTAGATTTTGGGGCGCCAGTGGATGGAGAGAGGGGGGAGAGCTAGGGCTGAAGCTGGATGTTTATCGAGAGATGAGGAGGTGTCGGCTCGCTGCGTGCAGAATGCGGGGGTGGGAGGAGGCTTCGTAATGCGACAATCAGGAGCAGCTTTAGCCTCCTGTTAGATGCAGACCCTACCTGCCACGTTAGCCTAAGTACGCACAGAAGAGTAAGCAATGCTGATTCGCTCATTCGTAAGGAATAAGAGTAGGAGGAGTGAGAGTGGGAGTACGAAGAGTAGGAGGGGGAGGGGGAGGAGGAGGAGGAGGAGTAGGTACTGCGTGTAGCTATGTATAGGGTAGAGTGGTAGAGTGCTGATAACCCAAGACGCTTCTCCCCAACTACACAGGCGTGTGTATACAATTAAAGGGCAGTTTTGTAAAGGTAATGTAGGGATGAGATCGAAGTGATGATCAGGGCTGGGACTATGGACTGGGGAAGAGATCTTGACTTACTTACTTGCTGACTGACTGACTGGGATGGGTTGGTGGAGGGTGGAGGGGGTGAGAGACAGGAATGGAGGGAAGGTCGTTGTCACCCTCGTCTATCGCGTCTTGGCACCTGTCTGGTTTCTGATGTTCAAACCCCACGTTTTAAACCCCACTACTTTTCTACCATACGATCACTCGACCATCGCCCCAATACATACCAGCAATGGCGAACCCCCAGCAAGCAATCCAGAAACTCACCGAGGAGTTCACAACCCTCCAGAAAGGCAAGCCAGCCAGCTCCGCTCGAGGTATCGGGACCCAATTGGACCTGCATCTGCTGATACACTACGCGCAGAACTGACCGCCGTCGTGGAGGCCCGGCAAACGCTCGAGAGCCAGCTGCAGGAGAACCAGTCGGTGCAGAAGGTATATTATTTATAGTTGTATATATAAGCTTCCTTTTTGAGATGAGATGAGGTGGGTGTGGTGGTGGTCAAAAGATGTGGAGCTGATTGCTGTTTTAGGAGTTCAACGGCCTTGACGACGCAGCCAACATCTATAAGCTCATTGGGCCCGTGCTCGTCAAGCAGGACAAGTCGGAGGCCATCATGGCCGTCAACGGACGGTTAGAGTTTATCGAGGCCGAAATGTGCGCGCGTGATCCTTTACCCTCTCAGCTTGGTGCAGAAGGATTATACTGACGTTAGGATAGAGCGAGAACGGAGGAGAAGATCAAGAATATACAGGAGAAGCAGGAGGAGAAGAAGATTGGGATCATGCAGCAGCAGCAGCAGGCACAGGCACAGGTAGCTGCGTAGTTAGTTGGTTAGAATCGGGGTTTCGGGGGGGTTCATTGTTTAGATCAATGATAATCTGCACTAGTTTTCCAGCTACGCAGCAGTATGTTTTTACACCACCAATCTAGTAGTAATATTATACAAAAAAAAAAAAAGAGTAAATTTGCAAACAAGCACAATGACAAGAACAAAAACAGAAAAGAAAAGAAAAACACTTTTTGGCATCCATTAAAACTACTACCTACCTAAGTCATCTACTCCTTATTACTCTTCCTCCGATGCTTCTTTTCCTTCCTCTCCTTCTTCTCATCGTGCGTCCTCCTCTTCTTCTTCTTATGTCCCTCGCTGCCGCCGGCGACAGCCTCCCTGGCCGGCCGCACCTCCAGCTTAACATCCCGCATCTTTATATCCCCATCCCCACCACCGTCAATCTCGCCCTCGAACCCGATCGGCTTGAACCGCATCTTGAGGCCCTCCGGCTGCTCCTTTACCGGCTTACTCTTCACCATCTCCTCGGTGACCACCCTGCTCGTCGGAAGTGCCTCAACCAGCTGGAAGTTCTTTGAGATCTTCTTGCCCGCTATCCACACACACACACACATACACACATTAGCCTCTCCCCTCACCCCCCCTCACTCTCTCCCCTCCAAAAAAAAACACACATAACAAGGAAAACTCACCCAACCGATACCCTCCCCCTTGCGCGACAAACAGATCCACCTCCTCCCCTGCTCCTTCATCCTCATCGTCCTTACTCCTCAGACAGTAACTCCTCCCTGAGCTCGTCATCAGCACCGGCAGCCCCTCCGCGATATCCGCAGGGCTGAGCCTGTCAACCTTACTCAGCGGCGCTGCGAGCGGCGCCGTAATGAACCACAGCTCCTTGCCGTTGAGGTTTGCGGCCGAGAACGGGTTTGCGCTGCCCGAGGCGGAGGTAGAGGCGAGCTTGAAGGACGGCGGCGGCGCGTACTTGTAGCTACCCTTGGGCAGTTGCCTAGAACGGTCTGTTAGCTAGGCAATTAAAGAAGACGGGGGTGGAGATAGATGAGCGTACGCAGAGGCAGCGATCTCTTCCTCATCTTCCTCCTCCTCGTCGCTACCGGGCTCTTCAGAGCCAGACTCAGACCCAGTCTCGGTCTCTTCTTCCTCGGAGCCGGACTCAGACTCAGACTCAGACTCGCCCTCCGTCACGGTAGCGGTAGTCGTCGTCTGCTGTGTCTCTGTTTCCCCCTCACTCCCGCTCTCGGACTCGCTGTCGACCACCTTCTCCTCCGACTTTCTTTTGGTGGTGGTGGGCTTCTTTATCGGCGCAGGCGCAGCCTTCTTCTTCTTCGCTGCTGCTGCTACCGGCGCAGCTTTCTTCGCGGTGCTGGGCTTCTTGACGGTTGTTTTTGGGGCGGCCATTTCTTCTTTGCCTCAATTGCTTCAATGCTCTGGGTGTTTTTTTGGGGGCGCAAAAAATTCGAAATGTCTTTTGCCCAGTAATCGTTGCAATGTCCACAGCGCCAAGGGAAAAATATAACGGGAGGTTCCGCCATGACTAGTACGGATTCGGAGGGGACGAGTGAGAGTGCGTGCAATTAATGTTAATGAAGATCTTTCGCTGTCTTTTTCTTTTGTTCTTTTCATTCTCTTCTGTTCTTCCTTTTTCTTGGGGGGGGGGTCTGAAGTCTAGTTCAATAGTGGTCGACTGGGCCCTCGGCGGAGACTTTGGTATGTATGTAGTTGGGTTTTTGGATGCTCTTGTGGTGCTGTCGATGGAGAATTGGACCCTACATAAGTAGTAGCTACACTAGACTCTGATGTCAATACCGGCCGTTGAGAGTTTGAGTTTACTAAACGGGGCATCGAATGCTAACTCAAAATCCAGGAGCTTACTCTACCTACCACGATCATGATCACCATCAATGCGTCCAACCACTAATGATCTCGCCGGGTTTTCAGACACGAGGATTGTCATTTTCAACTCCACCAACAACCAAAACACCAGCCCGAAAAATAGCCTAGTTAGAGGTCTGTCATAGGGTTCTCTACTACATGTAGATATGAACAGTGCCAAGACGTCACTCAACGCTAAGGGTATATACTCCAAGGGGCTAAAAAAAAGGTTCTCCTCAAATGAGGCCAACCAACGGCCACGAATCACGAAGGAGTCTTGAACAACTGCTCTGACTCGGAGTTGAACCGAGGATCTCAGCATTGCATTACTAGTGCTGCGCCTTACCAACTTGGCCACCAGAGCATGCTTTTCTGCTATCACGATGTGTTTAAGACGCTAAACAGGGTTTATCCCGTGTCGTGTACGGGTGGAGGGCCGGTGCGGCCGATGGGACGGGCTTTGTGGTGGGCAGGATATCAATTTGCATAACCAAACCTGTCCCTATGATAGGGAAAAGAAAGAATGCGATCCAAAGCGGTGGGACGAAATAGTACCGTGTCACCCAAAGGGTTTACGGTATCGCTTGTCAAGAGGAGACATCCCAAGGCTTGGAGCAAATTATCGGAAACGCGGGAATAGGACCCGGACCACCTCCAAACTAACTCCTAGAACACCTTATAGTAAGATGTTTGAATGCTAAAGAGGAGTTATACCACACCCCCTTCGACATTTAGTAAGAAGAATGCAAATTTGTTTCTGCGTGCGACTCTTGTGAAGACCTGATGTCTAGGTCAGTGATTGGCGCGGCATGTAAACTGTCTTGGAGGGAATGGGAGGCATCTGGGCCTCTGAGAGAATGACGGAGCATATTTAGGCATATTCGAGGCATTGGAATCTGGCAATACTTTACACAGACTCTAGGCGACAGGTACTATAGATACACGGGGGCGTGTGTTCAACTTCGAGTTTTCTACCAGAACCGTTTATTGGACAATTAATGGCATCCGATATGACCCCGCTCCCGTAAGACTACTCCAGTTCGTATAGTTGAGTTCACCTGGATGGTCATAAACGTTTCGTGTTATGTCTGTAGCTCCCTTAAGCTCATTTAAGTAGTAAATATGAGTATGTATAATTCGATGAGCTCCATTAATATAGAGTTGTTTTTCTAGCAACCACTATTATAACGGCTTTTTGTATACAAGCCAATAGTCCTCCTTGGGTGAAGATTGTTATTAAGTCCACTAGCTCCCACAGAAATTTACATTATTCAAACTGTGGTTCTAGTGTGAGCTCGCATCGTACTCGCAGCGCCAGACTAGTAGCTCTGGGTGAAATCCGCAACGGTAGTAGTGTGGTTGCGCGAAGATATGTATCTGTGGTTGCGCAGTTGAATTATCATGGTAGATCATTAGCCCCTTTGAGCCCTTATTATTACCGCAGCTAATTGAGACCCGCATAAACTTGGCTAGCCATTGTATCAACTTGGCTAGTTATCGTGACGCGAACTTTTAGTGGCCAACAAAGTAATGTTGACGGGTTATGATCTGCTGTGAGCTCAAGGGTGGCATAGTCGTCGACACTATGTTTCACGGAAATCATCGGATTGATTGACCTATTGGTGCCCTCCAGGGAATCTTAACCAGTCTTAAGTGGTAGTGTTGATGTTTGAGGGATCGAGTTGGGTTGAAATCGAGCGTCTGGAGAAACAATATATCTAGGTATATGTAGTCGGTATGATATTTCTTAGCCCTTGTCCGTGTAGTTAGAACTAATAGAGCCCCTGGGGATAATAGAGTAAAGCTAAGAGTCGATCCGGAGGAAGAGATTATAGACTGCCTCCCTGAAAGTTCAGTTGAACTTTCCTCTTGTGGTGGGCCTCGGTGTTGAAGAGCAGCTGCTGGTGTAATCGGATTAGCAGGGGGTGCTGAAAGATGATCTGGGGGTTGGGTGATTTTTGAGAACCTACCTTTTTTTGGTGGTGAGCTCGGGACTGATATGATCCTTATATGATGAGCATGCGAAGAGAACGATGTTGTGGGTAGCTCTATGTGCAAAACACTACCAGGATAAACGGTACTTTAGGACCTTCTTCTCGAGGTTGAACTTTGCTCAGTCTCTTCATTGGCGGGGTAAGTGGGTGCTGCATGCTTCTTTGTGGCTCTTGCTCTCTGGGGAGGGTTCCTGCTGCTTCTCAGCCAGTGTTGGTATCTTGTTGCGGAGGGGGATTAAGTTGGTGTGGATGAAATTGGGAAATTCGAAGGGGGTTTATAATTAAGCTGCAATGAAAATCAGATACCGTGCTGCAAGCTCCATAGTGAGCTTAAGTCTCTGCAGTACGTCTAGATACATGGTTATAGTTTGATATTGGATTTCTTGGAAAAAGGACGAGAGAGGTGGGCCATGTTTGGACTGTGCAGTAGTCACCCTCTGGCTTTGATGCATAAGTACATATTGTAGCTGGACGAGGGTTTTTTTTTTTCGTATTATTCAATGGGAGGAGAGCCCCCTAGGGGAAGAACCAGTTGCTACATTGTGAGGTAAAATGGGGCAAAAAAAAAAAAAAAAAAAAAAACTAGGTTTTTTTAAAGCTCAAAGCCCCCCCAATTCCTCCATTCTCCCACAACTCCCACAACCCCACAATCCAATTTCCCATCTTTCATCACAACTCAATCATCAAAAATCCTCCCAACATGGTCGTCACGGCCCACCCAAAAATCAAAATGTCTCCTTCAACTTCCAAAGCTAATTCCCTCCCCTGCGAGCTTATGGCGGATATCATGAGTCTCTGCACAAACTTCGACGATCTTTTGAAACTCTCTTCAATTTCCAGAAACTTCTATGAGACCTTCGAGTCTCTCAAGCCCGCTATCCTCTGCAAAGTCACAAAGAACATCGTCGGTTCCGGGAAAACCTTTGACTATCTTGTCGAGGTGCTCAAGTATCAGCGTCACAGCAGGGCGGAGATCTTGCAAGGCTTCCCATCAATTGCTGTCAACTACCACAAAGTCAAACCCTCCCTCAGCGAAAAGTTCAACTTTACCCTCGACGATGCCAAAAACGTCAAGAAGAACCAGGAACATTTCGAGACGGTGCAACAGTCCTTTGTCCCTTCCCTTGCAGCCGTCCACAGACTTGATATTAGAAACTCCAGTTTCGCTGTCAAGCAGGTCGTCTCCATCGACATGTTCTATGAGCTCTGGGTCGCCGCACTTAGGTTCGGTTGGGAAAGCCTTACTGACTGGGGGCTTCGTCCCGAGAATGCCGTTCCTGAAGACGAACAAAAGATGCTTGACTTCAAGTTGATGTCTGAAGTCATGCAACGTGGAAAGTTCGTCGCTACTCCCCAGTGGGCTATTCGCTCCCCTGGGGCGTATGAGGATGGCGGCAACACTCTCTTCAACGTCTTGATGCGTAACTTCGGATCCGAGCCCCGCGTGATGGAGTTCGGAAAGTGCGTGGCCCACTACAATAGTGGCCTCGCCATCGCACCTTATACGCGCCAGACTTACGACTACCAGGAGTTCTATACCTTTTTCCATGCCAACTCTTTGAAGGACACCATCGAGCATTACGACCTCGACAAGAACTGGATCTAGTCTGGCCTGGGCTCGCTGGGGGGAAATGTAATGTAAGTTTGGAACAGTTTGGCTCTCGTTTGGTTCACTTTCTGATAGCTAACCGGAACCATGCTCCCCAGCCTCAATCCCACCTGCCACATCCCCACCGTCAAGGGTTTACAATTTTCGTCATCAAGGGTTTTCAATTTTCGTCATCAAGGGTTTAAAATATTTCAAGGGGTATATGAGAGTGCGGTGTCCTGTAACTTAGTTCTGCGTTGGTGGGGATAAAATACGGTAGCACTTTCAGAAAATCTTTTCACATCATTGGTCACGAAGTGAGATGCTTAGTTTGCAAGAGGTGTGCTGCGTGCATTCTTAATGGCCAGCATGAATGATCCATCTTTTTCTGCAGTCAAGTTCGATAATGACATATAGGTAGTCAGATGCTATCATCATTGAGTTTGGATACTATGTATGTATTACTAGCAAAACCACGCACCCTCTGCATCCTCTAGAGAACAGCAGCCCAAGGGGACGCCGTTCGAGAACCTCACCTTGAGTGTCTTCGTGGGCTTCAAAAAGCCACGTGGTCTGGAAAGCTGGTTGTTGTATATACTTACATGTATATGATGGGTAAGTACATGTAGGCAAAGCCCCACCTGACCTGCATGAGCTAGCGAGTGATAATCTATGATTCAAATAATCTTTGCATTTATTTATTTATTTTTTTCTTCATTCTGTATCAATCTTTGCATTTCAAGCGTGTCGTGTCTGTATACTCTATAATGAGCATTCGAGGATCAGTCCAGGAGGATCCCGTGTCATGAGCATCCACGTACAAGTCACGACGGAGCTCCAGGGAGCAGTCTTAAACTGTCAGGTTAGCATCTATACTGTGTGATCACCCGTCAGAGAGAGAGAGAGAGAAAAAAAAGGAGCTCTAGGGTGCTGTAATTATGTAGATAAGCCACAAAGGTTAGGGTTATATACAGCGCCCTTTGTGCTATTACCTGAATCTGCGGAGTTGGTAGGTCCATAGGTCGTGGTGTTTAGTGGGGAGGGGTGCTGTCTTAGTGGCTGCGGGGACCGTTAGTTGAAGCCAGTAAAAATTTTCTCTGGCCGGATTAATTTCTCTGGCCGGATCAATTTCTCTGGCCGGATCAATTCCTTGAGGCCGGATCAACCTCTCAGAGCGGGCCGCTCTAGGGTTAGGTGGGTGGGCATCATAATCACTGTGCAATTCCCGCTCTGGGGGGATGTTGATATGATCAGCCACAGCACCCCACCTGCAACCATAAAAGGCCGCCTCTCCCACCACCCTCCTTCTCTCCTCATGCCATAAACATAATTGCTTACCCCCCTTGTGGGAAGCAAAAGACCCGTTTCCTTTGTTCCTTTTGGGGTCAGCCGGTTAACAACCGTGGCACAGAGAGGGTTGGCAACCTCTCTGTGCTGGAAAAAAAAAAACCGACACTCAGAACCCCCCTTTATAGGGGGTTCCAAGTTGTCATTGTGTACTCTCCGGACCCTCAGACTCATTCTGAGGGTCCAAAGTGTCGCCAGCGTTGCACTGCTGCTGGCTGACGCGAAAAAAAAATCTTTTTTTTTCATTGCTTTCCTGGCTGCTTGCGAGGGAGTGATGAAAGAAATTTTTTTTTTTTTCATTTTTTTTTTATTTTTTTATTTTTTTTATTTTTTTTTATTTTTTTTATTTTTTTTTTTTTTTTTTTTTTTTTTTTATTTTTTTATATAATTTTTAATATAATTTTTATTCTTTTTTTTTTATTCTTTTTTTTGTTCTTTTTTTATTTATTTATTTTTGTTTATTTTTGTTTATTTTTGTTTATTTTTGCTTATTTTCGTTTATTTTATTCGTTCTTTTTTTTTTTTTTTTTTTTATTTTTGTTCTTTTATTTTTTTTCTATTTTTTTTTCTATTGTTTATTTTTATTTTTGTTTATTTTAGTTTATTCAAATTTATTCAAATTTATTTTAATTTATTTTATATCTATTTATTTCTCTTTTTGCACCTCGATTCAGTGATTTTCTTTTTATTCCGGATTCCATCATATTAGTAGCCCATGCCATCCAATCTACTTATCCGTATTTATGTCTCCTCCCCTCTCTCTGTTCTTTTTAGCCCTCGCGGGCTGAATGAACCCTTAGCATTATACTCTAGATCTAGCTCTCCAAACCCCGAACCTTCCCCAAAAATTAAAAAAAAAAAAGGCCTCCTCCAGCTGTCTGCGAGGGGGGCAAGCTTAAGAAGCGCTCTCCTCCCTTACAGCTCCCAGTACTCGATGCCTCGATCTTACAATGGGCTCTAGTATACGGCCATGTCAATACGTACACAGAAGCAAAGCCACAATTAAACCAAGGTAGAAGAACAAACCCCTCCTGTATGCCTAGGGAGAAACCCCTACCCGCGGGCTTTATCATATAGACTTAAATAACTGTACAAGACAGTCACTAGCACACCAGCTAAATGGCAGATCAATACACCCAGGCGTGAGGTTAACTCCTCCGCCCCCAAATCTCGACCAGTTACATAAATGGGGTGAGCTAGAGAAGAGATAAGTGTAAGGGCAAGAGCAAGTGTAAGTCTCGTCCCCTGCAGGTCCAAACCCAAGCCCGCCGTTCCTTCGCTCTAAGGGCCTAATTTCATTCAACACAAGTACGCGTTGACTGGAGGGGACCAGAAGAAGGAGACATCAACCTACTAAATACCCTGCATCCAGCTTTGGTTTCTTACTGCAGTTCCTATAGCTAAGGATAGATAGACCATATATAGAGTTAGTCTTTAGTGTCTCAGGCTTGCTATTGGGGCCGTGTGGACTACCCAGCACCGGGACCAACAGATAAACCCAGATCCACAGCAATTCGGGCGGTTTGCACTATGTAATTATTTCCCATGGTCTTTTACCCACATTATAAACTGATTTTATTTTCTCCAATATAAATAAATAAAGAAAAGGCCTAGCGCCCCTCCCTGCCAATGATATTAACGACCGGTTGCAACCTTACCCTGCGTTACAACTACCACCCAACCCATGCGCCGGCCCTGCGGCCCTCACACCCTCTACGCCCCCAGCGGAAAATCAATGACCTGCAGCCTCCTATCCGGGTACGACCCAGATTGGCGGAAGAACACAGAAAGGATGTTCTGGTCCTTCAAGCGCGCCTTGTCAAACAGGGGCTCGGTATCGAAACCCGTGCCGGTCCACAGGAGCTTCCAATCCTTGAACGAGCCTGCAACGGTCGAGTAGTAGATATATACTTCTGTGTTGGTGTTCGATGGGATCAGAGCGATGAGTTCGCCGCTGTTGGCGATTGCGAGCTTGCCGCGGAGGCCAGTGGCTGTTGGCGCGCCGAGGCCGCTGATCGTGATGGCATTTCGGGTCCATATACCTGTGGATATTAGCTAAATTCGGGAGAGAGAGGGGAGGAGAGGGGTAACATACCAGTCGCACTCCTCCAGTAATGATACCACGAATACGTGCCGCTCGTGGTCTCCCTATTCAGCACATGGAACCTCCCTGCACTATCCGCGATCTGCCCCTCCTGGTTCAGGATACCGCTTCCCTGTGGAATCGTGTAAACGATACTACCACTTGTAGTTGGCCCAATGGTTGTGCCGGCGCTCATGCTGGCCACTGTTGTGCCGGCATTGTTTTTCCACGTCTGGCCCTTATCATCGGAGTAGGCGTAGCCAAGGTCGTGGTTGGTCACGACGTCGGGAGTCTCACGCCAAGTCCAGGAGACGGATATACGGCCGTTGATGTAGTCAAAGCCGTTGATGTAGGCATTGTTGTCGCTGCCTTGAAGGTAGCGCCCGACTTGTGACCAGGAGTGGGTAGTGGAGCTGTACAGGTAGATATAGGAATCACCAGCGCCAGAACTGTCGGGGTTGTTAGAGTTGACCGGGAAACAAGTGAGGATTTGTGACTTACGCCCCAATACGCAACTCAAAAAAGAGGTCGTTGTCGACCCGTTCGAAGCGTGGGTACGTCACGGGTGTCCATATGCCTGTTGCCCCTGGGAGTGCATTCAGGGTGCTGCCAAAGAGCGCCGTGGTCCATGTGTACGATGCTGGGTTTGTTGCGACACCCTGCTGCGAGACACGGTAGTGGAGGGGAACATCGTGGTGGTCTACTCACATAAGTTAGGGTCAATGATTCACCTATGGGGGAGGAGGAGGGGAAAGGGTGTACCATAGCTTAAATGAATGGTGCCATCCCCGGTAGAAATGCCGAGTGAGATAGTGTTATGCCCGTCAATGGTGGTCTGGACATAGTCGGTAAATACAATGAACTCCCACGCGCCTACAGGACTGATCCTGCGGCGGCCAAGAGTCACGAGGTTCTGGGCGTAAGTGCCTGAGGTGTTGTAGAATGCTGCGTATTGCCTATGGAAATGTCAATGACCTGATATAGCTATTATTGTTATTATTATTGGGGTGGGTTATGCATATAGTCACCGACCATCCATTGTAAGAAGTGATAGCACTGGTTTGAAAGCTTCCGCCATTAAGACGCGCGCTGCCCTGAGGATCAATACCCAGGTTGGTCGTGGTAGTGCCCGTTATCGAGAGCCCAAGCACCACAGAAACCGCAGCGAGGAGCCAACAGGTGAGGAAGCTGTGAAATCTAGCCATTGCTTGCTTTGAGAGCTGATCAATCTTTGGGGGAGGGGAGAATTGGCCATTACTTATATATCGCCAATATTGCCCAATTTATTTTATTTATTTATTTACCCAACCGACAAATTCGGTGTACGGGCTAATGTTTGCCGCTATATTCAGATCTCATGTTTATTTCCCCCCCCTTCTTCTTCTTCGTTCTGACCCGGTGTTTGGCCCTAGTTTCCTGGATCATTAGTGAGAGACATGCAGCGGACAAGCCCCCGGGCATAGGTACGGCGGTAGTAGCTAGGCTAATGTGTGATCTGTGTGGGGAAGGATAATGCGGGGTGATGAAGGGAAGGAAGGAAGGAGGAAGGGACGGAGGAGGAGGGGGGGGATTAATATAATCTAGACCTCATCTAAGACAGATGGCTGCCCCTGCATGGATCGGGGCGCCCGCTGGTGTTACCACCTGTAGGGAGATGCATGTACCTAGAGAGGTTAATTTATGAGGAATACCCAATGCCTCTACGCACCGCATTGGTTTTTTTAAGAACGATATCTCGTATGTATTATTCTTTTTCACCCTGCATATGTGAGTTCAGTTAAGAGATACCAGTATGTGTGTGTGTCGATCACCACACCGGCTTTTGTTTCTTCCAACAGGGAGCGGCTGCTCGGCTTGCGCACACTACTTTCTATACCCTGGCCTCTACTTGCTGCCTTGTATGCCCCGGGGCACAAGTACGTACTGCACTTGTGGAACCCAATGTGCTTTTGTAACAGTGCGTATCTAGCCATGCAGTCCAGCTGGGAATGCTTCGTTTTCTTTCTTCCTGGTATGGCTGGCAGTCAAACGCCGAGTGAGCACTTGTGATGATAGGTAAATATTCTATTATAGCCCCCAAAATGCAGACTGCCCTAGCTACATGTATGGCCAGAAATAAAAGAGAGAAAAGAACAGGGACCATAAAATGCATGTGACAGCTGATTTCGAGAACAAGAGTCTGTAGAGGAGTGTGTAATAGATCTTGCTATATATCACACATAAAATAACAATGCTCCTCAAACTATTTCACCTCCAAAGTTTCAGTTTCTATTTTCGATAATCTTCAATTCAATACTCCCCCCTCTCATTTCCCATTCATCTTAAAAAATACTGCTTCCGTCACTTCAAACAAAAATTCATCAATACTCGCCCAATGCTGCGAGTTCCTGCTTAACCTGGTCTTCCGTTTTGATCTTCTTGAGTTGGGTTTCCTCAAGTTTCTCTCCACTGGCCAGTCTCGCTTTCAACTCCTCGATAGCCCTCAACTTCTTGTTCAGGCCTCTGAGTTTTTTCTCATTACTTGAGGGGGTATCCAGCGCTTCTGGTTTAGGAGACTCACTCTTAGGTGCAACCTCCACTGCTTGTGGGGGCGCCAATGTCTCGGCACCAGATCTCGAAGGATGCTGCGAATGCGTGTTGCGATCGCTTTTACTCTTGGACCTCTTAAGCCCGTCCTGGTCTCGGTTGTTGCGACTCTTGCTCCTAGGGTGAGGGCTACGGTTGTCTCTGCGAATTTGGTATTCGCGCCCGTCGCGACCCTGGCGCTCGTTGGTACCATTGGCAGGGCCAGAGGGGGCTCCGGGAACCCCCGGGGCACCCTGCTGCTGCGGCTGCTGTTGTTGCTGTTGCTGCTGCTCGAGTTTCGCCTTTTTAGCAGCTTGCTTCTTCTTGTTCTTGAGCGCGGCTTTGGTAAGATTATCCTCATCACCAGTGCCTGCTGTTGGCAATGATACGCCGCCACCTGGAGCCGCTCCAGGAACAAACTTCTCAGCTGGCGCAGCACCGGGGACCTCCCGTCTCTTCCCTCTTCCAAAACCATTAGCGAGTCCAGAACCAGCTCCGTTCGCATATATGTGCGCCGCACCACCCTCATCTTCACGCTTGAAGTGAAGCGGAGTTTCCGTGTTACGGGCATGCGGCGGGCGGTACGCACCAGTCGGCTTTGGTGCTGTAGTGGCAACGTGCGCAGCTGCCGACGGGTGCGGGGCCGGCGCAGGCGGGAGTGGGTTTGGAAGTGGGTGCGCAGAAGCAGCCTGGGGACGCCAAAAGACGTTGTAGAGCTCATCGATTTCACTGGAGTACATCAACTCTCCAGTATAGTGCCAAATCTTGACACCATTGTCGACCCTCAACCTTGGGCTAGTAGTGGCGGTTAGGATATGCCTTCCGTCAGGGCTCCACTCGCAAACGCTGGCATTAGAGGCCTCAATCGTGCAGATCTTCCTCATTCCAGTCTGCCTATCGTAGATATCCATTGATCCGTTCAAATTCCCAAAACCAGCAACAAGAACAAACCTTGCATGAGGTGAAAACAAGATTGTGTTTCTTGGTCCTGGCGCAAGCTGATGGACGGCTCTAGCGCGAAGGTCGAAAATGGTCGTTTTAGCAGGCATGAATCCGTAAACCACACCAAATTCCCTGGAATCAGCCGACCAGGAGACATCATGAATTGGGCCTTCCTTATCTATTATGAAATATTGCATTAGTGGCGGGCCCTGTCACAGACCTATAAAGATTTATACATACCAAGAGAAACGCGGCAGTCATAGTTACCAGCCACGGTAATCAAGTAAAGATTGGTCTCTCCATAATAGCTCTTTCCGGTCTTATCTGCGTCAGTCTGCGCAAAGATGAGAACACTAGTTCCCATCGCATTCCACTTCAGTTGAATCCTGTCTGCCTTGAAGAAACTCTTCTGGCACAGAATAGTCTCAAATTGAGGAACCTCGTAAACCCTGACCTGGGCCGGTTTCCCCTTAAAAAAACCAAGTCAGCATCCCTACTTTGCCTTGAGTAATTAAAACTAATACCTTTCGTTCCGGAATAAACACGGCAACAGAATAGTTCTTGCCGGGGCTCAACGCAAAGTCCGTGACGCCCTCGACGTAGAGATGACCCCAAACAGTAGCCATGTTGTTAGCCTCGAAGAATTGGACTTCGTTCGAGACGACTCTTGCGCAGTATTTTTCATCGTGTGTGTACTGAAGGTTCCATCCGGACTGGGACTTATGGACGAACGCTGCAATATGCTCTGTAGTTGATGTTCTCCACACCTTGAGGTTCTTGGTTGCGCTATTATCTTCTTGCTTGGCTTTCGGGGGTGTTAGTATTCGGAAATGTGGGCTCTGCTTAGATGGGGTAACATACTAGGTCTTTCCCAGGTAATAATATAGCTCCCGTGAGGGGAAAATCCAATTTCATGGACATTCTGAGCCGGGAGAGTGCTGATAACTTCACCGGTATCCGGGTTGGATATTTTGACGCTGTTTGATATGAGTCAGCACAAATCCTGAAACGAGATACCCACAGGATTCGGGTGGTGGAGCTCGGTCTGAAGCAGGAAAACAGTACTCTTCATTACACGCCCAGGCAAAGTATTTGCCATCTGGGCTGTAGACACAACATCTATTGTTGGTCTCTGGCCTGTAGTAACACAGGAGGGTTAGTTCTCGGCGTTCAGGATCATGGTAGCGGACCACAGGTGGAGCAGCTCGCGATACAAAGATTGGGGCATATATCACCTGCTAAATCCAGACTGCGGCGAATACTGGGGATATGCTTCCGTTAAGCCGATAGTCTTCTGTGACCGGACTGGAGGGGCAATGTCAGTTCAAAAATTCCATCATTTACAGTTTCATCACATCATCACCACAAATACACGGAATCCGACCAAGGCGCTAAACTACTATAGGCATTATCTTTAGAAGATACGAATTCCGCTGAATCCGCTTTCTGATTCGATATTTCATGCGGGGGTCTCGGAGGAGGTTTACTTACAAGCAAACTGGGTCTGTACGGTAGTGGATGCCATGATGACCCTCACAAGTGAATGGGAGAGTTGAAGTTCGGAACTAAACGGATAGAGCTTCTTCTATTCGCTTTTCTTTCGTTTCGATTCTTTCAAGTTGTATATTTTTCCTAGTTGTCGAGTTCTGTAGTTTTTTTCCTTTTTTTTTTCTTACTCGGAGGTTCGATCTGTTTCAAGGGTGGGTACCCGCGAACTCTGGAACAACGGGCGAATTGTAAGAAAACTAGCTATACTTGGGTATTGGAATAGTGGGCAACCTTGCAAGAAACCGAAAGGCAAAAAGTGCAAAGCTTGAACAGCGGAAGTCTCGAGGAGTAGTTAAACCACCGAGAACAGGGGCGGGACAAGAAGAACCGAAACGAAAAGGCCGAGGGGAGGTCACGAAGCGATGGTGGGAAGGTTGAGGAGACTGAGACTCGAGGAGGGAGGAGAAGAAGAAGAGAAGAAGAAGGGGAAGAAGGGAACACGAGGGAAAAAGCATGCTTGTGTGTGCTGCAACGAAGGGGTCTCCAAGCAGCACCAAAAATCAGCCGGTAAAACTTCCTTGTTGGGGAAGGCGGGACAGCTTGAACCACAAAGGGCCACACTCGAGGCAACCGTTGGCACAGCTCATAGGCAGGTGGGGCGAAGTGAAAAAGTAAAAAAAAAAAAAAAAAAAAAAAAAAAAAGACAAAGCCTCCTTCACACTCTCTCTCTCTTACAATTGTATGAAGTAATCTTGCCTTTTCGAATTGAAATCTACAAGGACCAGACTTCATCTTAGCAGTTCAACCGATTACGGGTTCGGTGGCAGGGGGGGAGCTTGAATCCTCAGAAGAGTTTGGATTCACCTGTCAGCGGGGTTCCACGCTTGAATTCGGGGATTTATCAGGGTTCTTCCGTCGATCAATGCAGTCTCAAATTAACGATCTTGACTTCGCAACACAAGACAACCCATGCAGCTCTTAAAAAA
Source organism: Morchella sp. 2016-57 (assembly GCA_024713875.1). Taxonomy (NCBI): domain Eukaryota; kingdom Fungi; phylum Ascomycota; class Pezizomycetes; order Pezizales; family Morchellaceae; genus Morchella; species Morchella sp. 2016-57. The sequence goes on from JAMGZE010000011.1 coordinate 859,716, forward strand.
AATCCGATCTGATTACGATAATCGTTTGATTATATTCTCGAAATACTCGCGCGTTAACTGAGTCGCCGGATATCGTTGCAACAAAACGCTTATCATAAATTCCGACCTTTTAATTAACGACTGAGTATGTCGACTCGAAATAACATGGTGGAAATCCTAGATACTTAGACATACGTGTCCATAACTCTGCTCCCTGTCTCCGTAATTCCAACCAGCACAGCCACCCTTCATTCTATTCGGGCCCTGATGGTAAAATTACGTAGTGCTCAGAAATTCCGGGTATTTCTCCTCCGGCTCCATTTAGCGGCAGAACACGAGTGACGTCTGATGACTGCAGACCATGGTCCTTTAGCTACGGATCCTTTCGTACGTTATCAATAAACAACGCGTTCCCACCATTCAACGAGGGATCTGCATCCCTACTCGCTGGTTCACCATTCAGCCGGATACTGGAGGACCTACTATCAACTGTTCAGAATGAGAAGTCGTTATGAACGGCTGTTCAGTCGCCTGAGAGGAGGGGTCACGTGAGCTGGTGATAAATAAGGCCTTTGTAATTACATGTAATTAATATAATTCTACTGTCTATGATTAATATGGAAAGGGGGTGTTCGGAGGGCGAAGCCCCCGTGTGTATATGCGTACAAACATGTGAGCAGGTAGGATTTGTCCGCACGTATTAAACAAGCACTCGGCGAGCAGCCGTTCGTTTCATTCGAACGAAATATCCCGACCCGTGCCAATCTCCCGCACCTATATTTATATATCCCCGCTGATTAATTAGCAGGCCGTAAGTACTGTACATATTGTACTCTAAAAGCTAGATAGAGTGGGTAGAGCGAGTAAAGCCCCAGCCCCTACCCAAAAGTTTTCGTGCTGAATTAAGCAACGGGGTTCCCCACTAAAATACTTTCTACCAGTTCAAAAATGTGCAAAAGGCTTCTCCCAGGCTACATCCTCTGTTCATCCACTCCTTTCTACCAGTTCAGAGATGTGCAAAAGGCTTCTCCCAAACTACTTTACATCCTCTGTTCATTATAATTAATTATGTTGTGGTTCTACACTTGGAACGGCCCTTCCACGAAAACGTTTGGTTATGTAGGGACTTTACATAATGCATGCACCTACATGTAGCCTTTCAAGATGGCCGCCCAAGATCTTGCAGCAGAGCGTGAAGGGGTCAAGATAAGTGTTTCGTACCGGACCAAGCACAAGATCTAAGATCGAGGAGCCAAGAGGCCAAGCGTTGTCTATGGGTACACAGCGTCGGCCACGTTTGGGAGGCCTGAGGCCTGGGAACGACAATCCCAGTCAGCCCCAATCAATTATTTCTACAGTACCTAGGCTCGCACAGCTGTACAGTAAGGTAGGTACATAGGGCGGCTTCTATGCCATAGTCTTTGACTGCATGCAGCGTTTTGTACCTAGAAATAAAATGATATGATTTAAAAAAAAAAAAAACATAGGGCGACTTCATGCTCACATGGAAAATTGAAAGAGGCTCGACACGACTACATGTAATAAAAGGTACAGGCCCAAGGGCTGTTTCTATAACATCTTAGGCCCTAGCTAGGAATAATCCCTTAATCCTGACATAGCTATTAATAATACTACTTGTATATATTGGGTACTAAGGTTTTGATATGCCCTAAGATATTAGCCTGCGTCCTGAAGGCACTTTTCTGCCTGGCCTTTAAAACTACAGAAAGGCTTACAGAAAACAAAAAGAGAAGGCATCACTTCAGGCGTCAAGGCCGCCCTCCTGTTGTATACTGCCTCCTCATAACATTCTTCCTGAAGCGCCACACCCCAGCACCAATCCCACCCTTACCCGCAATCGCGCCAACATGAACCCACGGCGCGTCCCCACTGAACGCACCCAACATGTCCCACACCGGCAGCTCGGCGCTCCCCCTCACAAGGACCACCTTCAAGCCGTCCCCCTCCCACCCCGCAATATCCGCCTCTCTGATACCCGTCAGGAGCTGCAAGCACCCGCTCCCCGCATCCACGGCGCGGATCAGCGCCAACCCGGCCGCAAAACTGCTTTCCGGCGCCGGCGCCTCCCGGAGCCATGGCAGCCCTGACCCTGGCGCGGTGACAGCCTGCGGGAGCGCATGCTCCTCTACAAGTACCACACCCACCAATGTCCCGTCGACCGCAGTGACGAGTTCGTCCGGCGTTACGCTCTCGCCTAGCACCGTGATCCCGTCAATTCCTGCCTCTGGGCCTGTATATGGAACAACCCAGGGCGCCACGGCTGTCAATGGGGTGACAAAGTCCCAATCCCCCTTCTCGGGGCGGTGGTGCATATAGCTCGTGGTCTGCAGCGCTCTCAGGTCCGAGGCTGTGTATCTACTGGGCGAGTCCCCCGCAACGCTCACCAACTCATAGAGTGCTACATTCGGCGGGACTATCTCTAGGATAGGGTTGAAGCGCTCCGAGGAGGTAGCAATATGCACCAGGTCTGATGCCTGCGCATTATAGATGATTTCACTTAGTAACTCGAGGCCGAGGCCCTTTGTCCATCCAGCGGTGTTTATGATGAGAGGGGCTCGGGCGTCACCTGCGCTTGTGGCCGAGTCCAGGTTCTCGCGGTAGGTAGCGATTAGGTTTATGATGCACGATATGTAATGTGCCGGGTCGTTCTGGGGGGAATTGTAGCCTGTGTAGTGGGCTCGGACCACGGTGTCTGGGTTCGGATGTGTAAATTGTGGCCCGAGGACCGGTTTTGTGATGCGGTGGAGGGAGACGAAGCCTTGGGTTGTGAACTCAGGTTGACCAGGGTCTACATCGAGGAAGGCGACCGCAGCGCAGGTTGACGTGAGGAGCTTATTGATAAGGGTGCGGCAAAATGTAGATTTTCCTGCTCCTTTGGAACCGGTTATTATTATTGAAGGAGGAGAAGGTGTCGGGTGTGTTTCCGGAGAGTTTTTCTGGATGAGGGTATCGTAGACGGACTCGAATCTGGGTAACGTATCGATTGTGGAGACACGGCAGGTGGTGGTGAATAACTATTTGCAGTTATTAGCAGCTGGCAATGATCAAGAAGTCGAAAGGCCCCTACCGGGAAGAATGAGCCAGTCTCCTCCATCCTCTCGGCCTTGGTTCGCGCCGGGCTCCATATACCACCAAACATTGGAGCTGTCTGCCCGATATCCGCCAACCCCGATCTGTGGCCATTCCCCGTAACTCTAATCTCTGCATCAAACTGCTGGTCCTCCTCCCGGGCATTGCTCTTGAGTTTGTTGCATTCAATGACTGGCAACGACCCCGTTGACGGTGCATATACGGTTTGCCGGCCCGATTCTTTTGTCAAAGTGGCTCCATAGAGCTCTATACTTCCAAAGACGACCTCGAGGATGTACTCGCCGAGTATGACGAGCGTTTCGCCGGAAATAAGGCGGAAGGTACTAGTAAGTCCATCCTGCGACTGATCGTAATTGCCGTCGTTGGGAACAAAGGTCGAGATCTGTACCGGTTCTTCATTCGCCGCCCTACACCCCACCAATTGTGAGCATTCCGCCGCTCCCTCCCCCCAACTATCTCCTCTCTTGCACAAAAGAGAAAAAAACACTAACCTATCATCCACCTCCGACATAACCTCAACATCGTCCTCAAACCCCCGAGCCCCCTCCGTCAGCTCACCCGCATCAGCCATCTCCTCATCCACCGCGTCAGCGTCCTTACGCCCGACCCGTATCCGCGCCAGCGCAGAATCGTCAAGACTAGTATTCCCGTACTCCTGGACGGCGGCGGCAGCCCGAGCCCGTGTCTGCGCCCGCACCTGCGCCCTAAGCTTCTCCTCGATCTCACGCCTCTTCGCCGCAATGTCCTCTCCCGCATCTGCCGCGGCCCTGGCCTCCTCCCCCTCCACCACAGCAGTCGCTACTTCGGGCACCTTCACCACGACCGTCTCTAGCACTTCTGGTTCTTGCTCTGGGGCAGCGGGTGCCGCCGCCGCTGCCTTCCTCTTCTTTGGCTTCTTGGTGGTCTTTTCCGCTACTGCTGCTGCTGCTGCCGGCGGTGGTACGGGCTCTAGTACAGGCGCTGTTACTTGCGACCGCAGCCGGCGCGCTGCAAGTGCACTGATGGGTGCTGCTGCTGCTGCTTACTATTGTTATTATTTCTACATTCACCCACTCACTCATTTCTGCCTGCCTGTCTGTTTCTAGTGAGGGAGAGGGAGGGGGCGAATTGGTGGTATGGTACCTTTTACTTCGTCTATGCTGCGTTTTGGCATTTTTCGGTGGTGATGGTGAGTGAGTGGTGGAGGCTCTGGGAGGGAACTTTTTTTTTTGCGGGAGAGATGAACGATAATGCAGGAACCGGGATGGAGTGGGGATCTGATAAGATTAGATTAGATTATAGCTGATAATGGATGACTAAGCTGATTGGTTTACAGCTGCTTTCATCGAGCCTGACCAAAGTCGGACTCGACCACCAATCTTTACGGGCAGCAGCATCACGTACCTAAATGTCCCCTCCTTTTCTACATGTAGCCCATGCGCGCGGTGGTGGCTAAGGCTTGAGGACTCTGACTTTGTTTTGGATTTTCTTCAGCACAGTCCACGTACTGCTCAGTACAGGCATCTGTGTGTTATCTTATCGGATCCTAGTTGATGGCACTCTACGGGTGGTAGATTAGATCTGCGCAAAGATCTAATCAATAGGGAAATCCGCATCCGATCCTATTAAAAGTGTCTCACCTACATGCACTTAGTAGTTCACTACATGGCCGGAGGAGCCCGGGCTTTTTTTTTTCACACAATCCTCACTCACTAAATCTTGGAGGAATGAGAGCAATTCACGCGTATAGCCTAGGGGGAATCTTTTTTGGAAAAATGATTTTTAAATTATTAATATGGTGCGCGCGCACGCGCACCATCCTCTAATTTCCTCCCATCTTCTCCACAGCGACAAAAGAAAGAAAAAGAAAAGAAATTGAGGAAAAGAAAAGAAGAAAGAAGAGAAAAAGAAAAGGAGGAAAAGAAAAGGAGAAGAAAGAAAAGAAGCAAATACCCTCTATGCAAAGCACCTGAGCGGTTACTCCAACTTTTCCTCCACGTTACCGTGTAGGAAAGGCGGGGAGGCAGGAAGAATGCCTGCAATGGGCGTTGGCTACTGAAGACCGGTCCATTTCTAAGATACTCACAGGAAGTCAGCAAAAATACGATGCTAACATCATTAAAAAAATGGCAGGGTATTTACATACTTAGGATCTCTTGCACGTTTGGATGGATGAGCTGGTGAGCTTTTAAGCCCCACCCCCATATGTAAGATATTGTTGGGTGTTTGTTGCTCCTGCGAGTCATAGCATTAGCTTCCATACGAGCACATGATTGTATCAAAAAGGTCACTTTGCAAGAAGAGGAAAAAGAAAAATACATACCTTCAAGAGGCGTACCCGGCGAGCAAAGATCAAGCAGTGCTGCTTATAAGATCTCCAGCAGAGCGAGGATCAAGCAGCACTGCTTGCAGGACCCAGATAAGCCAAATGTGGCTTGTTTATGTCACCACAGATGCCGGACTGTGAGGGATGAAGAATAATCTGGGTATTTTATAGACTGAGTTAGTATTCGGGGAGAAACAAGCAGTCTAGCCTTCAGGGCTTAGAAGAGGAGGGAGAGAAGACTTACCAGTAACAATTTTTGAGACGAGGGCAGATAAGACCAACTCATTACAGCTTTTGAGACAATCCTATCTCTCTTATATGAGGACAGAAAAACCAGTGAGGTGGGGGAGATGGGTCAAACACCGCAGCTTGTAAGACAACCCTGTCTCTCTCATAAGGATGAGTGAGGGAGAGGGGAGAGGGCAGGCAGGATTCAGGTTCTCCCTAGAACCCTCCAAGCCCAGGGAGAGAGTGGCGAACCACTCTGATTCCCCCCGAGAAACAATATGGGGCAAGTTAATACCCCAGACAACTCCTGTCTCTCTTAGTTTTGGTGTGGGAAAAAGCGGGAAAAAGCCCTGTCAAGGCTTTGAGACAACTCAGATCTCTCTTATTGTGGTTGGGGCGGGAGGGAGGAGGATACCGCCTCCGGGAGACGACCAGAGAATACCCGGCAGAGCAGAGAGGAACATTCCCATAAGGGCTGGAAATTGCTCGGGGATGCAGGAAACTAGAATGATATATTATTAGCATGTGGTTCTTGCTAAATTTCAGACGAAGAAAAAAAATGTAGGGCGGAATACTTACATTCCAGGATAAATTTTAACGGAGGGCCCCTATGCTCAGCCCGTTGGCCTGAATGAACCACAGCGGGAGCTGGGTCCAAGGAGACGAGGGGACAGAGGGATGGGGGGATGAGGTGGCCGATGAGGGAGGATTTAGGGGAAGGAGGGCAGACAGGGAGCATAGGGGGGAGGAGAAGAAGAGGCTATCGGCTGAGGGGGTGCCATGCACTCCCCTCGACTGTCCCTGATGTCGGTTCGCTCGATGGTGTCTGGCAAAGAGTTTTGTTGGGTGGGGTAGACCCTACCATTTCCATCAGGGGCCACCCCACCACAGGAGCAGACAGGAACTTGAAGCCTCAGGCAGATGCCCATAGCTGTCAGTCCGTTTCCTAGAGGAAAACCCCTTGCCATAGAGGGGGGGGTTTTTTTTTTAAAAAAAAGGGGGGCAAAAGAGGATATAAATATAAGGAAAGAGAGAGAGAGGGAGGCAGGTCGTCTTGACGGCGTAGATGAGAGGGCTTAGAAGGCTCCTCACCATTGCTGGGCCCTCCCTTCTTGATGGTTTTTGGGAGCTCTCATGCAGTATATTGTGAGGCTTGAGAGGGGTTGACGAAGATGGAGAGGAAGAAAGAGAGAAGGAGGGGTAGAGAAGGTATTTATGGCTCGGGTCCGGATAGATGGATGAGAAAATACGTACTCAGTACATGTAGGAACAAGTACGTAATTCTTACTCCCTGGGACGGGGGGGACGTAATTGCTTTGGCCCTGTAAGCCTTTTGTCCGGCCGGGGAGCTTGGATTGGGGATGACTGGCCGGCGACTAGATAGATCTACCATGCACGGACGCATATATACTCTTACCCAATATCTATAGTTTATATCCAATTAAACGCAGAGGGCATGATTTATATATATATATAGCTACTTAAAAACAGGGGCGACTGAACCGGCGATCCTCATCGTCCTAACCGTGAGTGGGAGGGTTCTATTATTTAGTTGTTAGTCCGATGATACAGTGCGCCCGCTATATCGAATCGTCTACAAGCCCTTATAGACAGCTGCAACGGATCCCGCACGCACACCCCCAGCCAGCACAGATCAACCCAAGCACAGAAAGCCCAGATAAATCCAAAAAGTATTCCCCCGCCCTCCCCCCCTCACGAGGCCTCCCCTCCCCCTCCCCCTCCCCCTCCTCCTTCTCCACTACCCGCTACGCCCACACCACATATCCAAGCACCCACCGCCCAAAACAGCCCGCTCAGAAACCCCCAAAACACACAAAAACCATAACCCGCCGCAAAATCATTGACCCCACACCAACCAATCATTGACCCTACCACACAGCCCGGGGGTACACACCCCAGGGCCAAGGAGATTCAAGGCGACGGGCCAGGCCGTGCCAAGGCTTGAATCGGGACAAGAGGCCCACAGGTATCTTTAGCGCTAGTGCGGGCGGGCGGTTGATGTGTATATTACATACATGTACTTGTAACCCTGGAAGGCGGCGATGAATGTATTTTATTTTGTCCGCCCTGCCATATATACATGTACATATAGTATTGCACCGCTAGTGATCCCACCCCCGTTTTGGTGCGGCCGCTAGTTGTGGAGTCCCCGCCGTTATGTGCTAACACTAACACCCGTACAAGGCTACATGTGCGCAATAGACTCACCGTACAGCCACAGCCAGGCCCGTTGGTGGATACGCTGCACCGCAAGGTAGTGGTTGGTAGCGGCGTTGCAAGAAAAAGGAGGGCGGAGTTAGTCCCCCAGGCGGGGCGGGGCGGGACTCGAACCCACCCCACCCCACCCCACCCCACCCCATATCCACAACCGCAACCTCCCACCCAACGCAGACGGCAGTGACCTCTGTCCTCCAGAAAACCTGGTCCCGAGAGTCCCTAAGGTACCAGTTAAGGACTGACTATTGGGTCTGCAAGACGCACATTTGCAGTGCTTCTGCCGGTGGCTACATAGCTAGCGAGTGAGGTCCTGCTCTGGCTCACCACACACGAGCAACCGTTTCGGAGAGGGTGGTTGCCATAGTCTACGGGCTGGACGCAGACGAAGTATACATAAATAAATAACCGCTTCGGGAGTGGGAGGGCGGGGGCAGCCGAGTGACGCCCCGTGATGCAAGGAGAGCAAGACACAATACATGTATACATATACGCCGCTGTTTTCTACATTCTTTTCTTCCGGTACAGTACAGAGCCCCCCCTCACGCGGGGAGATGGCGCTTGCAGATTTAGATGTAGGTACAGATAGATTTAGTGGTAAAAGTAGATAGATGAGGAGGGGTCTGCGGTAGTGTACATGTAGAGAGGGGATGAGAGTAGGGAGGGAAGGGATAGGATAGGATATAGTCACTGCAATAGTAAGACAGGAAAGCACCACTGCCATCATCACCATCACATAAAGTCACATCACATCACGATACGGCACGGTACGTTACAAGCCAGCAAGCACTATTGTATCACCTCACCACTTGAGCAACCGAAAGAAAGAGGAAAAAGACGGAAAAAAAAGATCCTACTACGAAAAGCAAAAGTCCCACACCAAGCCCAAAACGCCACTTTAACCCCCATCAAATCAGCTATGGAAAAACAACAAAAAGAAAAGAAGGAAAAGAAAAAAATACTACACCCGCTCCGCGACTTATCCCAGCTAATACTAGTTCTTCCTCAGATCTACGACGTCAAAGCCCATCTCCCTGACCTCGCACACATGCCCTGGTCGCATGGCATCCGTGTACACTCTGCGCTCCTCGTGCGGATGGAACAGGCCCTTCTGGCGACAGTTCATGATTGTCTTTACCCCCGGTGGGTCCGTGAGCCTGAACACGCCCCAACTGCTCACTCATAGTTAGAACAAACACAAGCAAAAAAGGCGGGAAAGGAAACGGGAAATACTCACGAAGGCTCATGCCTCGGCGCACACACAATGGCGATACTCTCCTTCAGCATCAGCTGGTACGAGCAATGCGTGTGCAGGTCGACGCTACTCATAAAGCACGTCTGGGTGGGGTGCGTATGTATCCACCCGAGGACCATGAGCTCCTCGCTATCGCAGTACTGGAAGAGCCCCTCCTCGTCCGTGGTCCCGCAAGTATCGCTCGTCGCCTCCTGCTCCGGGATCACCAGACGGCTGATGAAAAGCGCGTTCTGGATCAGCGTGCCACACAGGATCCCGCACGTCTCAAGATTCTTGCGCGTGTTGGGCGCCGCGACAGCAAGGAACTCCCTGCGCAGGGCGGAGGGGAGAAAGATTGTACGCAGGGGCGTACCATTCTCGAGGGTGGCGGGGGTCGTGAATTGGAACTCTTTCTTAGGTGGGGGTTTAGTGGGGGGCGCGGGGACCTTGGTAGGGAGGGCCGGGGCGGCGGAGAAGGGGCGGTGGGGGGTGGGGATGGAGAGGATGATCCATAGGGTAGGGTGGGGGTGGGGCGGGGCCGGGATGGTGGGCATGGTGTAGTAGCTGGGTTTAGGGGGTGGTGGGGGAGTCGGGGTGGGGGTGACGCTGCGGATGTCGACGCCGGGGATGAGGGAGGGGGGGAGGTCAATGGGGCGGACGGGAGAAGTGCGGCGCTTGGGGACGGTGGGGTAGCTGCCTTGCCAGCTGCCGACACGGCGCTCTCGCTCCTTATCTCTGTCTCTGTCCCTGTCCCTCTCGCGCTCGCCCCACCCACCGCCGTACCCCTGCGGGCGCATCTGTCGTTCCTTCAGCCCGCTCCCCGTCTCCAGCCTCTCGATGCTCTGCGCCAACCCATACGCCTCGATCTCCATCTGCTGCTCCCTCCTCGCAATCTCCTCGTCCGTCTGCCTCCTACTATCGGTTGGTGATATTGCGCCGGGCCCACTCATGTCGCCGTAGGCATACCCCGTTCCCACGTCACCGGCATATCTCTCAAGCCCCTCGGGCATATACTGTCTACGCCAGGCCTCATCGATTACTGGAGTCGCAATGCGGCGGATCTCGCGGCCGCGCGAGTCGACCGGGACGCTGCGCCCCTGCTCCGACGCACGGCGCGCGCGCTTCTCGTGCTCGCGGCGCTCAAACTCCTCGAGCGCTGTGGCGCCGGTGCCCTGCTGGTGGCGTGTGTGACCGATGAAGTCGATGCTGGGGTGCGATGACGATGAGTGGGATGAGGAGGAAGCTCGGCGGGCGAGCGCTTTCTGGTAGGCGGCATAGCGGGCTTCGACGCGCGGGCGGAGGTAATCGAGACGGCGGAAGGCCTCTAGGAGACTGGGATTGATGCGGGCGATGAGGCGGGAGTTTTCGGGGTAGTTGTACTGAGGATGCTTAGGAAGGTAGTTGATGAGTAGTCTATATTTTACACAAAGGTCAGTGGTTTTGTGTTTGTGGTACAGTTACAGTTACTATTACGGCTACGGGGGTGCAGATAACAGCGGGAGGGGAAAGGGGGGAGGACGGACTCGGCCATTCGGACGAGGAGGAGGTAGGCACGTTGTTCGTTTCCTTCATCTTGGTAAATTACTGCCTGCTGTGTGTGAGCCCATGTCTTTTTCTCCCCTTCCCTTTTCTTTTCTTCCTCCTGTCACTAGCAGCAGCACCATCACAGGGGTGTGGGGGGGCAAACCTCTCTCAGAAGGGTGTCGGCGGTGCGGACCCAGTACCTCACCGGGATGAGGGGGTTATAGTCAAAGGTCTCCGCCTTACGGGCAATCTCCTTTGGCGATAGAGGCGGAGAGTCGAGGTAGTGGGTACTTGTGTCCATTAGATAATCCATTGTGGTGGTGATGGTGTTGCAGTTGTTGGTAGCTGTGTAGCTGTATTAGTTGTAGTTGGTGTAGTAGAGGGGTTGTGTGGTATTTCTAACAGGGTAGTAAGAGGTAACAGCTGACGACGACAACAATGCTCCGTGAGACTCGAGAGGGGGAGAGATGGAGAGAGTGTGTGAGGGGGTGAGAGTGAGAGGGAGGAGAATTAACCTACCGAGAGAAAGAGAGAGAGAGAACACTAGGAGTATGGGGGTATGAGTGATATGGTGTGTTTGTTTGCTCACTCGCAGAGTAGCTGCCCAGCCAGGTGTCTGACTGATATTGCCTGTCTGTATAACGCTTGTATGTCTGTACTGTATGTCTGTATGTCTGTATGTCTGTATACTCTATATTTCCATGATGGTGGTGATGGTGGTGGTGGTGGTGGAAGAAGTTGGGAGGGGGGGAGAGGATGTCGTCTGTCTGCCTGTCTAGCTATGTTTACTGAAGTGTCTCTTCTTCTTCCTCTTTGCAGGCACCCCGCGATGCCAAGATGTGCAGCTGCTGCGGGTGTTGCATGGAACGGAACTGGCATGCGTAATCGACGCGAATGTGTATACAGCATATCTATTCATGTAGCTACTCTCACTATGGGTACTTTGAGTACTTTGAGTACTTTATTTGTGACCTCGGGTACTGCCTCAAGTTCTACCTGTTGTTGTGGTAGATGTTGTAAATACCTTGGCTACCTGCCCGCTCCGCTCTGCCCTGCTCTGCCCTGAGGTACCTAACTGCACTCATACCCGGCCCCGGTACCTACAAGCTACAGGCTACAGGCTACAGCCCCCACCCCACACTAGTCCGTTAACCGTACCACATACTACTCTTGGCTGCAGTTGTCATGGTCATCAGATCACGTGAGGATAAGAAATGCAGCAACAAAAAAAAAAAAAAAAAAAAAAAAAGGTTTATCGGCCTCCCAAAAAGAGAAACACCACCACATCACCACCACCACAATCACCACCACCACATCACCACCACATATACTACTACTATTAATAATAATACTGGCATCACAATCATAAAATCTCACCTCACCTCTATCAATGCCCCATCATCCTTCGTCTTTACATGTCATATCTCCTCCATAATTAACCCCCACACTTCCATCATATCTTTTTATATTACATCTCTCCCTCAATCAAGATGCAGAAAATCACCGAGGCTGCCTCTCGTGCGCTCATCCAGCAGCTCTCCACTCTCAACAAAAGACGCAAGATTACCAACATCATCTCCCCCACACTCTGCGGTATCTAACTACCCCTCTATTCCACCTCGCCCATCCTCGACGCTGACGGTTCCCCTCTTTCCTCTCTCTCTCTCCTTCCCCTCATATAGAAAAAGCAATCTCCCGTCTTGACCTCAGTGCCTACAAGAACCCCATTCTCATAGACATGGCCCCCGGCATCTGCACATGGTCTGCGGCCATTCACGATGCCCTCAAACCTCGAGCTCATCTTCTCCTCGAGCCCGAACTAGCCTACAAGCCTTGGATTGAGGAGTTCCAGGCCACCCGTCGTAACACGTACTGGCTGCCAGAGGCCGGCGACCGCTGGGGACTCTACCTCAACATGTTTGGGCAGAGTCAGCCACCGATGCCGCGCTGGCCGGCAGACTATCCAAATATCATGCCGCGGACAGTTCCCCCCGACGAAGGCGTCAACACGGATATCATCTTCACGGGAAACATCTCGGAGAGCGACACGATGAACAATCGGTTCCTGGCGCAGCTGATCGCGACGATCCCCAGGGAGAGGTGGTTGATGACGTTTGGGAGGGTGAGGTTTCTCATGTGGATCACGGACGAGACAAAGATAAGGTATCTGCCCAGGACGGTGGCGGGGCGCTTCAGGGCCGCGGTCATGGCTGAGGCCGTCTGTGATGTTACGGAGGTGGTCAGCTCCAATACGGTCCTCATGGGGACGGGGTATCCGAAGGCTGCGGAGGTGTTCAAGATGGACGAGGATGGGAAGATTGTGCTAAAGAGCGAGCAGGAAATGCTGGCGGAGAAGGAGGAGCTGGCGGCAGGGCAGAAGCGCGGTCGCCCAAGGGGTTCAGGGAGGAAGCCCCCCACCAAGGAGATGATGGCCGCCACCACCACCACCCCACCAAAGACCACCCCACCAAAGACCACCCAGACCCCGCCTCCATCCCGAACACGCACCCTCGGGACCCTCATCCCAGAGATAGTCGCCGCCGACGGCGGCCCCGTGCCCGCCATCCCCATCACAACCATAGTAGCCACCCTCTCCGCACTCGTCGCAAAATACCCCAGCGTTGACCCTTCCATCCCACCCTTGACAATAGAACCCCCGTTCTTGGAGCTCCGCCAACTGGTACGAAAGCTCTTGATGCACCGCAAAATCAGACCCTCCGAGTCCTCCGCTCTGTCAATCATCCAGGCAAAACTCAAGGAGCTCGAACATACCCACCGCACCAGCATCAAACGCCTGGAAATCCGCCTCAGCGAATTCCTCGCCGACCCCGCCAACGAGAGCGCCTGGTTCGAGGGCCTGGATCACCCAGCCTGGTACTACAAGCAAAACCTGCACGACCTCGCCCAGCACATTCTGCGGAGGCGGAGGCAGGCGGCGGCGGCCTCCGAAGACGGCGTCATCGATGACCCTACTGCCCTCAAGGTAGGCAGGAGCCTGCGCCAGGTCAAGTTTAACGAGAACCTGCTGGAACGGTTCGAGCGGGATGAGGAGGTGAAGCCGCCGCCACTACCACCGCTGGAGGAGGAGGAGGAGGGGAACATGGAGAGGAAGAGAATCATTGACGGGTGGAACAAGAGCTGGGGGGAGCCCAAAAACCTTGCCGCGGCGCAGGAAGATATTCGCGTCGATGAGATTTATAGCTTTGAGCACAAGCTGCTAGAGTACTACCGCCGCGACTTTGAACCCATCACTGCGCAACCGACAGATTTCTACCCGGAGGTACGTTCCCCCTTTCCCCCTCCCTCCAAACCGCTTCTAACCTAGACTTACAAACACATAGACCCCCCTCGCCCTCCTCGACTTCACCCCCAAGATCCTACACCCCTACCTGCGCAACAAGGACCTCTCCCAGCGAGACCAGACCTTTGAGACGTTCTTGTGGCTTCTCCGCACGCTGTTTTTACTGCGCGCACAGCCGGTCTCATCGGCGCTGTCGACGCTCGCGCCGGGCGGCGAGCACATCCTCGACAACCTAGCCCCCGGCGTGCACATCGACCCGAATCAGCGACTGCGCACGCTGACGGCCGACGACTTTGTCGAGATCACGAGGGCGTGGGAGACGTGGCCATTTAAGGCCGACCTGGCGCATCTGGGGCTACCCCTGGACACTGAGATTGGCGGTAAATCCGAGTCGTTGAGGGTTAAGACGACGTTGAAGTTTAAAGGGAAGGGAGGGTAGGCGTTGTGGGTATGCATGCATGTATATTGTATGTTTGTATGTTTGTATAGTAGTTTATTATAAGAGGGTTTTTGTTCTGTGTGTGTGATTCCATATGCGTGCATTCATCATCCACCGCTGCCAACCCAAAAAAAAAAGCACGCAAAAAGATCATTACCACCGGCCGAGTGAGAAACCGTGACGCTTGGCAAAAGGCGGGGCTGTCGCTAGCGTCTCTCTGCTGCCCCGCCAAAAGTCAACGACAAACGAAATTCCTCATCGTCTCTCGTCTCATCTCGAAAACGCTCAATCGTCAATTGAAGGCCCTCATCACCACTTGCCAACAGCTTCACCACAGTCAGCTACTACTGCTACTACAATCAACTACTCCTACTACTACAGAAACTGCACAATGGCATCCACTAAGCTCTGGGGTGGCCGATTCACTGGTACCTTCCCTCTCCTCCTCCCTTTCCCCCCATCCCCCCCTCTAACGTATAGCTAACACCCCCCCGCAGGCAAAGTAGACCCCCTAATGACCATCTACAACGAGTCAATCCACTACGACAAGCGCATGCACACCGCCGACACCCTGGGCTCCAGCGCCTACGCCAAAGCCCTAAACCAACGGGGCATCATCACAGACCACGAGTGCAGCGAGATCCTCCGCGGCCTGGCCCTCATCGAGCAAGAGTGGCTCTCGGGCACGTTTGTCCTGGCCACGGACGGCACGGACGAGGACATCCACACGGCCAACGAGCGGCGCCTCGGCGAACTCGTTGGGCGCGAGATCGCGGGCAAGCTGCACACGGGCCGCAGCAGGAACGACCAGGTCGCGACCGACATGCGCATCTGGCTGCGCTCGGCGCTCGACGAGATCGAGGCTGCGCTCGTCGCCCTGGTGGGCGCGCACGTGGGCCGCGCAGAGGCCGAGATGGACGTGCTCATGCCCGGATACACGCATCTGCAGCGCGCGCAGCCCATCCGGTGGAGCCACTGGCTGATGGGGCAGGCGAGCTACCTCGCCAGCGACCTGGAGCGCCTCCGGCAGCTGCGCAGCCGGGTCAACCGCTGCCCGCTCGGGTGCGGCGCGCTCGCGGGGAACCCGTTCGAGGTTGACCGCGAGTTCCTGGCGCGCGAGCTGGGCTTCGAGGGCGTGGTGGGGAACAGCATGGTGGGCGTTGCGGACCGCGACTTTGTCGTCGAGACGATGATGTGGGGCGCCCTGCTCATGGGCCATGTCAGCCGGTGGGCCGAGGACCTGATCATCTACAGCACGCAGGAGTTTGGCTTTGTCAAGCTCGCCGACGCGTACTCGACCGGGAGCTCGCTCATGCCGCAGAAGAAGAACCCCGACAGCCTCGAGCTGCTGCGCGGCAAGAGCGGCCGCGTGTTTGGCCAGATGGCCGGCTTCATGTACACGCTCAAGGGCCTGCCGAGCACGTACAACAAGGACCTGCAGGAGGACAAGGAGCCGCTGTTCGACTGCACGCGCACGCTCCTGGACTCGATCAACATTGCGACGGGCGTGCTGTCGACGCTGGCCATCGACCCGGCGCGCATGCGCGGCGCGCTCACCATGGACATGCTCGCCACCGACCTCGCCGACTACCTCGTGCGCAAGGGCGTGCCGTTCCGCGAGACGCACCACGTCTCGGGCGCTGCCGTGCGCATGGCCGAGGAGCTGGGCCTCCCCGGCATCGACGCGCTCGGCCTGCAGAGGCTCAAGGGCCTGCGCGCGGAGTTCGAGGAGGATGTCGCCCTGGTGTTTGACTTTGAGGCGAGCGTCGAGAGGAGGGCCGCCGTGGGCGGCACGGCGAGGAAGTGCGTGTTGGCGCAGATTGAGGAGGTTAGGAGGGTCTTGGAGTAGGCATGTGTGTGTGCGTGTGTATATAGATTTTTTTTTTCAACGCTTTTTTTTTTTTTTTTTTTTACGATTTAGGTTCGGGTTGCTTTTCTTGCTTTTCTTGCTTTCTTGCTTTCTGGGTTTCTGTGAGTTCGTGCCGTCTGTCTGCCTGTCTGCCTGCCTGGAGGAGAGAGACGACGGAGAGCGCGGTACGTGGTGGAAATAAAAAATAAACAATCTCTCGTCAGTCAGTCAGTCAATCATTAGCCAGACTCATGCGTATATGCAATGCCCCAATACCCCACCCCATCCCACCCCACGAACCGGGGTAACATAATCTATAGACTTTGGCGTATGTAGTAGTTTACATACATACACGCCCTCCTATGCCATCCTCCCTCCCAAACCACAGTTTCAAACGCACCTCCATCTCCAAGCAGGGACCGGGAGGGGGGGGGATAACCCCGATCACGGGGTATCACTCGACGCGGGCGGGGTTTGGTTGTCCCTACGACGGGGTGTGTGGGAGTCTATCACCGGTCACGGGCCATCACTCGCACCAGTCGGGTGAGATGTGGCGGTCTCTGTTTCTGTCCGCGGGATATATAGCCCCGAGAGCGTCTACATACCCCCCAGCGGAGGGCCGGCCGTTGTATCAGCGGACCGGGTAGGTCCAGATGTGGGGTGAGGAGGGGGGGTACGTCGGTCCCCTCTATCTATACCCTCTGAACGGCCGGGTACAGCCCTGCCCGAAAAGTCCTGGCACCCTGCTATTATGTCTGTTTATGACCTGTAACCGAACCACCTCTCCTGCGCATACACAAGAATCGATAGGCAATGAAGATATTGTAGCTCCTAGCCACAGTAATGGGATAGAAGAAACAGGTGGAGGGCAGGTTGGCCGGGGGTGCCAGCGCGGCTGTACGGTGCAGTATCTCCTGCCCGGCCCAGTGTTAAGTAAAGTCGAGATATAAAAAGCTACTATCGGCCTGGCAGTTGGCAGCTGGGTTGGGTTGGGTTGTTGGGTCTGTAGGCTCTACTACTACATGTATCTTAGATGGTCTGGTCAATTACACGTAGTAGGACCGACCTCGGGGGGGCTATCTATCTATATACTCTATACTCTATACTATATACTCTATGTACATCGGCAAACAGACAAAAATCAAGCCCGACTGGCCTACGTGCGTGCGTCGGCCCCCGCAGATGTGTTTTACTGGAACACAGCCATGGTTCTAGACCCTCAACGCGCACGGTATGGTATTTGGTTAGAGGGGCTCCTATTTCTTGGGGTTGTTTAAGGGACAAGGCTTCATGTGGCTGGGGCCCGTTGGGGTATTTTGGTGCCTTGGTGACCTGCGCTGTTGGTTGGTGGTATTTGTCTGTAAGTTATTAGCTGTGGTGTCCGTAGTAACCGAGAGGGGGCCTTGGGGAGAATCGAGCCGGACGTTTACTATAAAAACCGATTTGTAGGTGGTCCCAGCACATATCCATCTCCATCCCCCCACCGCCAAGGCCCAGTAGTCAGTACATACCAAACCCCACCAACCCCCCCAAACACCAGAACAGAGACTCACCATGGCCGCCCCCCCCACCCCCTCCACACACACAACACACCCGCCCGAGCCGCCCTCCTGCGTCCAATTCTCCCCGCTAGACCCCACCCTCCTCGCCCTAGGCACCTACCTCCACGACGCCGCCACCTCCACCAAGACCGGGCACCTGCACCTATACTCCGTGACGGCCGCCGACGGGTTCACGCTGCTGCAGTCGCACCCGACACATGCAATCCTGGACGTAAAGTTCTCGCCACACGCGCCGGACACGCTTGCGCTCGCGCACTCGCACGGGGGGATCAGCGTGTGGACGCTCCGTGGGGGCGTGCTGGCGCAGCGGGGGCTGCACCAGCCCTTCGCGGCAGACGTGGTGGTGCTCTCGCTCGCGTTCTCGCCGGCGGCGGCGGGGGACGTGGTGGCTGTGACGCTGTCGACGGGGGGGGTGGCGACGGTGGCGTTGGGGACGGGGGCGGTCGTGCATTCGTGGGTGCCGCACGCGCTTGAGGCGTGGACGTGCGTGTTTACGCCGGATGGGAGGGGCGTGTATTCCGGTGCTGATGATAGCGTCGTGTGTTTGTGGGATGTGGCGGGCGGGGGGGAGGCGTGGCGGGATCGGAGGAGCCATGGGGCTGGGGTGACGGCCGTGCTGCCGGTGGGGGGCGCGGGGGCGGTGTTGACGGGGTGTTATGATGAGGTGGTGAGGGCGTTTGAGGTGAGGGGCGGGGGGGGGAGGAGGGGTGTTGTTGATGAGGTGAGGGTTGAGGGCGGTGGGGTGTGGAGGTTGGCGTGGATGGGCGAGGGGCAGAGGAGGGTGCTGGCGAGTTGTATGCATGCTGGGACGAGGGTGATTGATCTTGAGGGATTGAAGGTCGTCTCGAGCTGGGAGGAGGGGGAGAGCATGAATTATGGGAGTGATGTGAATAGCGATGGAAAGGTTGTGAGCTGTAGTTTCTACGACAAGAGGTTGAGTTTGTGGTCTGTTTGATCTCAATTGGCTTAGAATAGTTTGAAGTAGATAAAATGGAGAGAAGGAGGGAGAGAAAATGGAGTATATTCGGAAGACAATCTAATTACTGTATTCCCTTCGTGACAAGTCTTCTTTTTTTCCCCTTTTCTTTTTACAATCAACCGCTCAGTGAAAAAAGAAAAAAAGAGAAAGAAGGAAAGAAGAAAGAAAGAAAGAAAGAGCATCTAAACAATGATCTCTAGCTCGTGGGCGTAACCGATTGTGTTCTCAATGATGGTTCCGGAAGCCAGAGCTTCCTTCTCAGACTCTTCAGTCGGGAAGTAAACACGGCCATCTCTGACCTCCCATCCTTTCTATGACAGTAGTTAGCATTCCATCCGTATTGAAGCACCCATTGGATAAATCCTACATCTTGCGCAAACTTGATAACCGCGCCGTCCGAGTCCAAGAACAAAAGGTTCTTGGCATTGGATACGGGCAAGCTTGCATATGCCTTTTCAGAGCACGTAGCGATCTCGTTCCTGATAGTTCCGACAAGGACCTAACACACACACTACATTAGCTCGATCCATCATCATCATCATCACTAGCTTAAACTCACCTGTGAAAACAATGTATACTCCTCGCTCGGCATCTGCGAGCTCTTTGTCGCATTCCACACCTTATCGTAGCTCCCCTCCATCAACCACCTCTCCAACATGATCGGATGCCTCACAAACGGATCATTCTCCATATCGCCCTCCAGGTTCTCGAGCGTGGTGTGGAAGTCGGCGATGTCGTTCTTGCTCAGCAAGAGCAGCAGGTGCAGACCCACAATCTTGCTACGGTGCGGGCTCGGAGAGGCAGAGTTGAGGCGGTGGTCCTCGTAGAACGGCTGCAGCTGCGAGTAGTATCGCGAGAACGCGGCGTCATCGGTCTGGTGGATGCTGGTGAGGGCCCCAATCTCCAGGACCTCGCGGGCAAGGAGGAGGATGGGGGCGGGGGTGCTGGGCGTGGGGAGGAGGGCGTTGCGGGTTAGGAGGGCGATCTTGAGGGCGGAAAGGGTACGGGAGGCGGTGGTGTAGTCGCTCTTGGAGACGCTGTTGGTCAGCGTCTGGTGGAGGGACTTGAGCTCTCTGTCGGCCATGGTGAGTGCTGTGATGGGCTGGCTGGATGAGGGTCTAGATGGATGGATGGATGGAGGTGTGTACTGTAGATGGGGGGGAGACGTGTTGAGGTGTTGAAGGTTAGCAGTGGTGGGGGCTCCAGGTCAGTAACTGGCTAAGATACCTCACTTCACTCGACAGGGTTAGTTTGACCTATGCGGCGACAGCCAAGCCTACATCATACAAGGATTCATGCAGCCGGTAGGAATTCTTGGGATTTCGATCATTTCCAGTGCTAGTGAGGGCTGCTCTCTACACGTAGTTACATGTATATATCTCTATATGTATCTCAAAAAATCTGCTGTCTATAAGACGCAACTCTCTGCACTGTCAGTTGCTAAGACTACCATGCCAGCAACCCAAGCACTGCTATCAAAGGCGTTTCAACAACATTTAACCCTAGATAACCCAACACCACTACTACCCCAGAATCCCGCACCTCTGCTCCCCAACCCCGCCCAGACACGCACCTGACCCACGACCCACTCCACCACGGGCAGCCGAAAAACGGACCGCACCGCCCCAGCCCAAACCTGCCTTTATAGGTACATTTGTACCTACATATACCATATCTCTGGGGCTTGGGCACTGCACAGTACATGTATGTATATAGGTTTGCGAGGTTTGAGTCGTCGAGTCCCACGCAGTATTGTCCACCCACGAATACAAAACACAGCATAGACGCCCCGTTTACTAGCATCTTATACCGTCCCAAGAAGCCGTCCACTGGACACCAACTATAACCCGGAACCCGTAGAGAGTACATAAACCACCCCCATACCCCGACCTAACCCCCACCCCGCCCCATACAAACAAAGCCAAACCCCAACCCCCACCCACCTCCCCCCGCTCCAACCGCCCCGCTATCAGTCAGTACAAGCCAAACCAACCTAACCCGCTAGCACCAAGCCGCCCAAACCAAGCATCCCGAAAGTAAACAACCCCTCGACACATCCCACCTTGTACATATGCAGCCCTACAGAACATTAAAGTCCAGCCGTGGGCCCCCAGGACTTGGGGGCGGATGCTGTACCGATTCCCAATGTCAGTACCATGACCGACCGCCCGCCGGCGGCTGATGACACATATGCCGCCGGCCAGACCTTAAAGACGATAGCTAGACATTGAATAAAAGACATCCATCGCTTCATACATACATACATGTACAAGCCGAGAGGCATTCCGCAATAGCGGAGGTAAAGGCAGGTCTAGGCGGCTGGCCCCCAGACAGAAGCTTATCTCGAACCAACCAGTTTATGAACGTCCAACCTAACCCAGAGAGGGCGGGACGGCCCACCGAGCTTACCCAACGTACCCCAACAATCACAAGTTATCACTCGTGCGCCAAGAGCCACCCGCTTTCCTAGCCCCAATCCACTCCTTCCCACCGCTAGAATGCATCCGTGAACACACAGGTATAATTTGACTAAGCACGACCCGAAACTCTACCCAGAAGGCTCCATAATCAACATAGGGGAAGAATGCGGAGAGGCCCCCCAAGGCTAAAAAAAATAAATGATAAAAAAACCGGGCAACAAAAGACTTATGTGAGTAAGTACTCATCCCTCAAGAGCGTCGCTACCATATTGGGCATTCTTATCACTGCTCCCACCAGGATTTGAACCTGTCGTGGTCATATGACGAAGCCCAGTGTATTACCACTAGGCCACGCCACGATGCTTTTGTTTGTGTCGTTGTAGTTTATGACCAGAAAGATCCTTCCTTGGCAACGCATCTGTATATGTACCTACCATAGAGAGAGCTAGAGGATTAAAGCTTGCACAACTCGCTCGCGAGGTGGTAACCCCTAGTATAATAGAACCAGAATGTATTCAACGTCAATGATCTACACACATGCTCATATACCACTAATCACTAACAAAGTCATATACCATATACCATAAAAACACCACAGCAACAAGCCATCTAAAGCTCATCCTTCTCCTCCACCTTCACCTCCTCCACCTCCTCCACCTCCTTCACCTCCTTCACCTCCTTCACCTCCTTGAGCTTACTCCTCCTCGCCACCTCCGCAACCTCATCATCATACGCCGTCCATTCCGGAACCTGCCTCCGTGCCCTATCCAGCTTCGGCTCCTTCGTCATCGGGTTATTGCACAAATCGATCGTCTTGGCCGTCTTGAGGCTCTCGTCGCTGCACCACGTCTCGCACCACAGCCAGTCCTGCGGCAGCGAGTGGATGGGCAGGATGCTCTGCATGTGGTTTGGCAGGTCCTGGTCCAGGTTTGCCAGGCTTGCCGGGTCGGCGGAGAGTTGGTGGTACTGCTGGCGGAGACGGTCACCGGCCGCGATCTGGCGGAAGCGTTTTAGGTCTACCACGTAGAGTGCACTTTCGGGGCAGCGCGGTTAGTTCTCTATTTACCCAAGGCCCAGGGGGCGTGAAATAAACAAACCTGATATGGTATGGAAGCCCCTTCAGGAACTTAGCCCAGTAACCCTGCTTCCAGAAGCGGAAGCCCTCAATCTCTTCACGGGAGTCACACATAGGGGTGAATCCGTATGGCGCGCCCTGAAGGTCGAGGTCTACAAGCTCCTTCATGTCCGTCCTTACGATCTGGTCCGCGTCTACAAAGATGACCTTATCAAGGTCCAATGGGAAGAGAACATCAAGGAAGAGGATCTTGTATCCCCAGATCTCCCTCTGCTTCTCCTTCTGGGCACGGAGCCAATGCGGCCATTTGTATGTGACGAGCTCATAGTCAAAGCCATACTCTTTTGCCATGATTGGGATAAAGTCCTACCACTCTGTCAAAACACCGCAGGGAGGAGGGGTACGGGGTGTTTACATACCTTGAATGACGGGGACAAAAAGTTCTCAATGAACCAGAACTTGACCGTCTTGTCCGTGTGCTTCATGACACTAACCATCATGATGTTCAAAAACCTCTCATAGAGATGTCCGCTAGCCACCGAAAAGATATTAATCTCGGCCTGTCCCTTCGGCACCGCCGCCTTGGGCGCTGCCATCAAGCCAGCATCCACCATGATGCCCTCGGCCTTCTTCATCCACTTCTTGGCAAAGCCGCCGCCACTGCTGATAGACTCCTGCTCGAGCACATCCTCCTCGAGCATCCCTGGCTTCCTCGACAACCTTGGGAACAACGTCGCGCCCTGGAAGCTCATAAGCGTGATATCAGTGTCCTCCTGCTCCTGCTCACCAGCGCGTGGCAGCATAGAGGAGTACCCGCCAGTGGTGCCGGCAGAGTCGATATGGAAGATATCCGACGTGCGGCCCTCCTTGAGTCCCATGTTCCAGTACCCTGGATTTGCCTTGAACTGAAAGTACCCCAAATTGGCCATGACGATAGTGTCTGCAAACAGCGGCTCCTTCTCTGTGCCGAGGATGAGCTGCGCCCCCTTTGGTGGGCCACCTCCGGTGCTGACATCGCGGGAGTGGCCCTCGATAAGGATACTGCGGAGCTGATAGAGAGCTTCGACGTCACTGCCTTGTAGACGGTCTTTGAGCGAGTCGAGCATAAGGTTGTCAAGATCGTAGGTACACTCCTCTGGGTTTACAAGCCATGATGGGGGCACGTCCATGCTCAAAGAGAGGAGAATAGCACCAGGGATGTTCTCGAAGCGCGCCTTGGGGTCAATGATATTACCGGCGGCATCGAACACAGGCTTTGACTCGAGAACATGGCGGTAGAATCTGGTTACTGGGACTTCGGAGATCATGCGTTGTGGGGTCAAGTAGATCTTGAGGTACACGCCATCCATCTCACCAAGAACCTTGAGGATGGGCACAATCTTCTGTGCGCTCTCGCTCGCGGGGTCTACATTGGCGACTACCTGGAACATGGCACTATCCTTATCGCCGCTCTCGATAGCGGTGTGCTCGCCCTTCCACAACCTAAGGAACGCATCTGTTCTCCCAGTCACTGGCGCCTCAAACAGCCCCGCCGGGACATCCGATGCCGCGGTCAGCGCCACCATGTTCGTGAGCGCAGCCGGAGACTTGATCCTCTCCATCACGCCAAGATCTTCAGCTGCTTTAAGGACAGGCACAATGCGTTGTGACAACTCATACTCAAGCAACTGCTTGAAGTCATCGCCCACGAAATCTTCAGTTCTAGGGATAGGGCCAATGACACGGCCATTGACTACCAATCCGCGCTGCCCAGGCTTGAACCCGCTCTCCTCCGCCAGAACCTGTGCGCTCTCCCAGAACACGCTGGACTCCATGTGTGTGGGATAGGCCCATCCAGAGGCTTTGACATCTGCTTGCGACCCCATCAAGGCCTCGACCTTGGGCAGGTCAACGAAATCTTGCGTTGGCTTGACCTCTTCAAGCAACTGTGCAAGCTTCTCTGGGGCGGTGAAGAAATCAACCTGCTGTAACTGGTGCAGCAATGTCGACAATGACGGCGTGCTTGCAGACAACTCAGGGTTATTGATAAGCACCAAGTCCACGCCTGAAGCATCCCTTTGGAGCTCCACGGCGCCCTGAAGAAGCTGGTAACCATCCTTCTCGTCGAAATCGCCAATAACCCAGATAGTAGTAGCCTCTAGCGGAGCAGGCTTATCTGTAGAGATCCTGGGTAACTTCCTCATGACCTCTGCATGAGCAGACTCCAACCCAACAAGATTGACGAGCTTGACCGAAGACTCGTCCTCCGGGATGATATGGGTATTCCGTCTTATTATCGCTCCGGTCATGAGTAAAGCCGTGATATCGCTATTGTCATCGATAAGCTCCTCGTAGACGGCACGTTGCGTAACCTGCACATCTGATTGTAGCTTCATGCCCATATTCTGCATCCACGTCTCGTCACGCGGCAGCGATTGACCATTGATGAACACTGGTGGGGCGTCCGGGTTCACGCCTAAACGCCTCCCCCAGCTCTTTGCCTTTGTGTGCCAGGCCTCAATTTCCTCATTCTTAATCACCTCCTCGAGCGTAAGGATAGGCTTATCCTTCCGCGGAGCAGCATCTTTGAGGACGTTCTTGAAGACCTTGGCGCTAGGTTTGCTGAAATCGGTGTTTGCAAGCGACTCATGAGCGTACCGAAGGGCAGGGGCAAGGCCATACGAGTCCTTGAGGTGGTAGAACACCTTGGCTTGGGCAACGGCAGAATCGGTCTTGCCTAGCGGGACCACGCCGAAGCGGATTGCAATCTTGCGTTCTACAAACATGCGCAGTTGCTCCGAGAGGAGGACAAGGTCATCGCGGGAGGTGAGGTCTACAGGTAAAACGAGGTGGTGGACATTTCTACGAAAGGGGTGGAGTTGCCCGGGATAGATACGACGCATGAGCTGCGTATGTCAGTATATATATGTAAGATAGTAGTGTAGACTAGGCATACCACAGACACAGACGTCGACCAGTCTTTGTACCGCTTATCCTTCTCCAAATCGTTGAGCCAGACAATGACATTTCCGCCATCAATCTCATCCCTAAAATCGAACCTCTGCGGCAATTCCGAGAGCTTTGAATCAGCGATAATTTGGTGGCTAAGAAGCTGTATCGTCTCGCTATTATTCAATCCCAGTGCGGTCAAGCTCCCAACGTGCTTCCTCTCGTTACGCAGGTGCTCCAAGAGCGCAAAGGCATTGATCTGACTGTCGGCAAGCTGGGCCCCATTGATCCACAAGCTATTCTGCCCCACTGTCGGGAAAGCCTCCCGGTTCTCCCGAAGCTCGTTCAGCATGTCGATATTCTCCTCGATATGCCCGATGCGACCCGAGTGCTTGGGGAAATCCTGAAGGAACTTTTGCAGCGTGCCCAGGGGGTCTTCAGAGCTCATGATGAAGGACGCAGCATGAAGACCGAGATCCGGCAGACTCTTGGGGTGGATGGGTGTGATGTGCTGAATCTCCTCGTCGTCAAGTGCAGGTGCCTCAGAGTCTGACTTGGGCTCTTCGGGGGAGGAGCCGCTGTCGCGGTCATCCATGACAATATAGTCTGTTTTCTTGAGAGCTAGCCCGACTCCGTAGCCGCTGAGCATTACGGGACGGTCCTTACGGGTTGCTACGGGGCGGTGACGAACACGGTATGATATCTTTCCGGCATTGGCGAACTCCTTGAGTATCTTGTGGTGTTCTTGGAATGTGGGGGATAGAATATCCGCATATAGGATTGCCGCCGGCACATCGTCCTTTGACTCCAGCACTCTGTCGAACTGGAGCTTCTTTCTCTCACTAAACCCCCCCATTAGTCAACCGGCCACCAGTACATCCAACAAGGTCTCCTCCCCCCCAATCTGGGTCAGATACAAAAACATACTTTGGATACCTCTCCCACGACCCCAACATATCCCTATAATCCCCACTGGTCCTACAGATCTGCTTATGGCTCCACTGCAGCCACGTCTCGCACCCAGGCTCATACAGCTTCCCCATCTTGGGCTCGAGCTGGTTCTCGTAGTAATGGTAATGCGCCTCGACCCTCGGCGCCGCCGCATGGATGCTCAGCGCCAGGTTGAAGCTGGCCAGCTCCACGGGATCCGTCAGGAAGCCCTCCTCGTGCACGGCGCGCAGAAACGACTCGTAGAGCTCCTTGTCCGAGGCCGCGCTCGAGAACTCGCCCGTCGCTATCCGGTCCAGCAGCGGGTAGTACGAGGCTGCGTTTTCGTCGGCGGCGGTTTCACTAGCTCCTCGCTGTTAGCAACCCACCCCCCACCCCAGTCCGTGTCTGCTGGTGCACTCACAGTAGCTCGATCAGTAGCGGGGCGCCATTCCATGATGCTTTGAGACCGACATTGACGGCGGGGCTGCACAGAGCTAGTCGGAGGTATAATGGTGTGAGGAGGAGCAAGCTGCCCGCCGTGGGCAGGCCTCTTCTCCGAAGGTCTGTCAATCGCATTCCTGCCGAACCTTAAACAGGGAGCTTTTGTTCTTTCTTTTCTGTGATGTTGATTTCTTGTTGGTGTTGAGGTTTCTTTCAATTCATGGGGTTTGTGTTTATGTGTGTATATCTGTCAATTACAAAGTGTTGCTCTCTCGAGAGACTCCAATCCAAACGTTACACGGGCGAGAGTCCAGTGCCAAGACCTTTGAGGCCACGCTTGCATTAGCAGAGCGGCAACCCACGAATTGAAGAACTGAAATCAATTATTTGGTGATGGAGCGGATTGACTTCTACTGCATGAACTGTATATTAACTTGCAGTCTACCACTACATACAGCAGAGAGGTGTGCTCGGGGTCCTCTAGCAACGACGCCACGACAATCAACAGCCAGGCGAAAGTGCCCAACCAAGCCTATCGACATCTGTCCCTCTAGCGAGCGCCGTCTTATCACGATAGACCAGGGGGCATTTACCAGGATATCTTTTCTTTTTTGGTATCCGCCAACCGAGTGACAGTCCATGACCACGAAACCAGCCTCACAACCTAAATACTCAGACCCAGAGACGGGTACATATCGATCCTCCTCCCCACAAGGCTACTGTCAACTGGACAAGCAAATAAAACACCATTGAGGGATGATCTGATCCAACCCACTTACCAATTTGGCAGCTACTCTACATGGAGATAACCGCAAAAGAGCTGACTGGCTGGCTGGCTGGCTGGCTTCACCACGCCTCACTCGAGCCCTGGTACAGGATGTATATCTACATGTAGCCAGCTGCAACGAATGGACGAAGCCTGTAGGTACCTTCTGGCACCCCAGTCAAAAAAACGTAGTCTTGACGCAAGGGTTCACCAAATCTAGCACTCTCTCTACAGGGGCCTTCTATTCACTCACACGCCATCACTCGACGCCACACCTCCCCTCCCCGAATCCCCACAACCCAACCATCCCTCCAGGAACGAAACCCACTCGATTACCCCAAAGAGAGAGGCACTTATCCATCTACAATCTTGCATCATGAATCTCGCGTGCGCAAAAAAAAGAAGGATAGATATCATCGATCTACATGTACGCCTCAATCAAGAAATTCCCAGGCGCGATCACCGGGCGATCATTACCGCAAGCCCCCACGCCTCCCATCGTCATTCACTCAGCCTTGCTTGGCCCATGTCACATGGCTACTGGGGGGGCCTTGGCAGGGTCTCTCGATCTCACCTTTATGAGGGAGTCTCTCTTCTTTTCCCTTTCCCTTTGTCACTCACTCGCCCACCCACCCACCCACTGTAAGAAAACATCCACAACTTCACAATTTACAAACAAAACCATGAATGCAACACTCCTAAACATGCCCTCCCCCCAGATATCAACACCCTACTCCGAGTGTGCCTCGGGGCCCGGCACGCCCATGTCTGGCATCTCCACCGTCGCCATCAAAGACGGCCACGAAGGCCGTCCCAGCGGCGAGGGCATCTCCGCCGCCGACCGCATCAACCGTCTCGGCGGGTACTTTGACCAAGCGCGCAACGCATCCTACTCGACGTCGTCGGCGCCGAGCCCTGCGAGCAATGCCACCACGGGAAGCACGGTCACCACGGAGGAGGCCGTCAGGGCCACAAAGGAGGCAAAGATGATTGATGGGATGACTTACGACGAGGGCGTTGTGGATACGACGGATAGGGCCCCGGTGACGGTGATGAGGAGACGGCAGGGGGCGAAGGAGGTGCAGCAGCAGCAGCAGCAGCAGGGGGAGGAGGTGCAGGAGAAATTATAGTATTGTTTTTTTTTTGTTTTTTAAATTTACTTATCGCTTTCTATCTGTCTGTCTACGAATTTTCTTGGAGAGGGTGTTTATCGATTGGAACGACTTATCACGCCAGTGACGTCATGCCGCGGATATGTGTGGGTATATGATCTGATGCTTTCTGTTTTCTATTTCTCATTATGATACGGCTCTTTGTATGTGTGTGTGGAGAAAAACTGTATGATATTCGCATTGAGCAATTTCACCACGATTTACCTGTAGTTGTTGCTGTCCCGGTGGTGTGTGGGGTGGTGTGAAGAAAAAGTGGGGAGTCTGGGGAAAATGCTCCACTTTGGTCCAACTGCAGCCCCACACTTCACCATCACGGAAATCCGGGGTGCAGGGCGGGGCGGCTAAAATAATACTAGAGAGATTATGAAATGGAGCCTTACCGCGACGAGCAACGCCGTCATGCGACGGTGGAGATAAGAGGAGGAGTGGATTCTGAAAGGGCATCGGGGAGAGGAAGGCAAGTGTTTACATATAACTACGGGGGGACTCGGGTAACGAGGTAGCTGCATGCGGTTGTCAATTCGCATCAACACCAACGGCCCCATAGAACTAATTCTCCCCAAGTGCCAATGATCCCACAAGGCATAAAACATGCAAAATCACTCGAGTCTCTCGTTTCCTCACTGCTGAGATCTCACTCGTTCTTCATGTATGCAGATTGATTTACCTACAGGAAGCTCTCTCTCTCTCTCTCTCTCTCCCCTGCAATTCTCAGCACCCCCCGCGTGTAGCCGACGTTTACCGCGGGGCTCTGATCTGGAATTAACGGTGAACGGACGGACATCTGAGCTCAAGACAGCTTCTTCTTCTTCATCATCTTCTTCTTCATCATCTTCATCTTCTCCATCTCCATCTTCATCTCATTATCACTCTTTCTCGGCCTGGTCAGTAGCAGAAGAAGTAGATACACATCAGCAATGTCATTAGCAAACACAGCAGTCCTGAGGGCAGCTCGTAGCTCCTCCTCATATTCTCAGAAGGTCAGTCAATAGCTAAGGATATATTGATAACTAGCTAATATGTAACTCTCAGCATCTCCTCTTCCTCCGAAGCTTCAGCTCGACCCCCCACCGCCGAGAAATAAACAAAAGTATCACCTACCACCCCCCCTCAAAGTCTACCACAACTAACAATCCCTAGTCTACCCCTCAGCCTCCGCGGCCATTCACGACCTTCAATCCAACAGCACACTCCTCGCCGGCGGCTTTGGCCTCAGCGGTGTCCCCACAACCCTAATATCCGCGCTCGAGTCCGCCCCACACATCACGCACCTGACCGCCGTCTCCAACAACGCCGGCACCGACACGCACGGCCTGGGCCGCCTCCTCGCCTCGGGCCAGATCACAAAGATGATTGCGTCCTACGTGGGCGAGAACAAGACCTTCGAGCGCCTATACCTCAGCGGGCGTATCGCGCTGGAGCTTACGCCGCAGGGCACGCTCGCGGAGCGGTGCCGCGCCGGCGGCGCCGGAATCCCCGCCTTCTACACCCCCGCCGCGCTCGGCACCGTCGTGCAGAGCGGGGAGCTGCCCGTGCGCTATAATCCCGATGGCACCGTGGCCAAGTACAGTGCGGCGAGGGAGGTGCGCGAGTTTGGCGGCCGCGGGTACCTGCTCGAGGAGGCGATCCGCGGCGACTGGGCCTTCGTGAAGGCGTGGAGGGCCGACAGGTTGGGGAATTGCCAGTTCCGCCTGGCGGCAAACAACTTCAATGGCGTGATGGGGCGCAATGCGCGGGTGACGGTCGTGGAGGCCGAGGAGATCGTGGGGGTCGGGGAGATTGACCCGGCGGCCGTGCACCTGCCGGGGGTCTACGTGCAGAGGGTCATCAAGAGCGAGGAGAAGGTCAAGGGCATCGAGAAATACACCTTTGCCCGCGAACCCGGCGAGGCGGAGGAGGTGCTGGGCACCGGCGAGGCCGCCGCAAGGCGGGCGCGGATCGTGAGGCGCGCCGCCCGCGAGTTCAAGAACGGCATGTACGCAAACCTGGGCATCGGGATGCCGATGCTGGCGCCGTCGTTCGTGGACCCGTCCGTGTCCGTGCAGCTGCAGTCGGAGAACGGCATCCTGGGGCTGGGCCCGTACCCAAAGCGCGGCCAGGAGGACGCCGACCTGATCAACGCCGGCAAGGAGACCGTCACGCTCGCCCCCGGCGCATCCGTGTTTGGGTCCGAGGAGAGCTTCGCCATGATCCGCAGCGGGCGCATCGACCTCACCATCCTCGGCGCTATGCAGGTCGGCATGTATGGCGACATTGCGAGCTGGGCGCTGCCCGGACGCATAAAGGGTATGGGCGGCGCGATGGACCTGGTGTCGAACCCCGCCGAGACAAAGGTCGTGGTGACGATGGAGCACTGCGATAAGAACGGTGGCCCAAAGATCTTGGAGAGTATGTCTATCCACTCCTCCTCCTCCGCTTTATAAACTGACTGGTGGACAGATTGTACGTTCCCGCTGACGGGGCGCAACTGCGTATCACGGATCATCACGGAGCTGGGCGTGTTCGACGTCGACTTCGACGCCGGACTGACGCTGGTGGAGATTGCGGAGGGCGTCACGGTCGAGGAGGTGAAGGCGAAGACGCAGGCGCCGTTTACAGTCGCGGACGACCTGAAGCCTATGCTGTAGTGCAGCCGGATGTATGTATATAGGAAAGTTGGCTGCGAGTGATGGGACATGATCTGTATTGTATAATGGCGCATAGCAACATGTAGTTCTATATATAGCGGCACGATTGGCTTTTGGCTCTGCTTGCTTACTTGTGTACTTTGCTTTCGGGTGCTGGGTAGAGATGGTTGCGTGGTGGTGGGGCTTTTTCTTTGGGGGCAGTGGCATAGCGATTTACTCCCGCCCTATCGATGCCCGCTGTTGTCTACATACTCTAGCTACATGAAGAGGAACGTCTAGCTAGCCTAGCCATGTTATTGAAGAAGCAGCTCCGAAAACCAGCGTACAAGCCACGACCCATATCGTCTCTTGACCCTCCCTGGAGGGGGCGTATCATATGAGCAGCTGGGTTGGGGTCCAGCAAGATAAATACATGTCTCTATCCCCAAGAGCGAACGACATTCACCGCCAGCGAGAGGCACCCTACTGTGAACACTTTAGTACGCGCTGCGCAAAAAAACAGCCCCTTGGTGCTGCGCTGGTTACTGGGAGACCCCAGCATCTGGCCGGTGGTCGGGCACCGGGATGGTCATATTCCTTCATAGAGGCTACGAGTCCGGTCCAGGGGTGGGAGCTTGACCTTTCGGTGGGAGATCTGATAGACTTCTCATGCGGGGCGGGGTGGGTAGCTCTTCCTCCCTATACAGCGGCCGGCTTCTCGGCCCTTTTGCCTGGCCTTAGGATCAGCTGGCACCTCTATATACATAGCTTCGCTGTATGTGGTTTGTCTGCGCTTGCAGCAGCTCAGGTAGGTTCGCGGTGCAGTGTAGTCGTAGGAAAAAGTATTACTGGCGGCGTTTTTTGATAGACTGCTGAGACTGGCCATTTAGTCTCGGTGGCTCACTGCGTGTGGACTGAGCCTATAGCATAGCACAGCGGGGTGAAACCACTACGGGGTTTAGTGATCGACACCGGGAATACTGCTGTACCGGTATTATGTTCTTACCGCATTAGTGATTCCGCCGCTGTTTTCGGTACATGTAGTTCTGACAGCTGCTCTGCGTTTCGGCACGGGGTTCGTTCCCGGTGCATTAGTGGTCTCGGCATCTGGCCGGTGGCCGAGTGGGCGTGACACTGGCCCTACACCGATAGGGTTTGACTTTTATAGGAACCGTTCTGTACGTCTCTGTTTTCTCAGCTACATGTACATAGCCTGGCAATACTTACATGTAACCCCGGGCGTACCCCCCACCCGTACCCCGGCGGCATCTCTCCGTCCCCGTCAACAAGCCTCGACACAGGTGCCTTTAAAGAGTATCCAAGGGGAACCGCAGCCAGGAAAGCAGCAGTAGCAGTCTGCACACGTCTGGTGCGAGACCCAATCATAGGGTATCACTCACAGCCATCTAAGCGTGACAACGCCCAAAACCCAGCACGCAGGATAGCCAAGTCCCCTAGTCTAGCTTGTTGGTTGGCTGGCTGTAGACACCCTCCTGTCTGAAACGGCGCGGGTGGTGGCAACAGACAGTCGGGTGTTGTATGATCAGTTCTGCTGCGAGGCGCAGAGAGAGGGGAGGTCAGTTTTAGAAAACCTGGATGTCCGCCGCGGCGGGGGTTTCAGGAGGGTAGCTAGCTAGGGCGGGAGATGTCCCTGCGGGGGTTGATCGGTTGGTAAGTTGGTAGGTTATAGCTCTATTCTCGAAGCTTATGCATACCCTCACTCACTCTCTCACTACTCGCAGTACCCGGGGGGTGGACAGAGAGTAAGATGATGCAGGGACAAGCTGAGGAACTACCCCCGGGGTACCCGTCACATTGAGTGCCCCCTTTTCTGCGTGTGGGTTTTTCTTCTTCTCACTATTACCCCGTTCCTGCATTCCAAGCGCAATACGGCGGCCTTGTGCTATGGCAGTGGCAGTTGTCCCTATAGCGACCTTACCACGAGGCACCCCGGGACGATAACGCATGCGATATAGGGAGGAAAGAAGATTACACTGCAAGTACCATACAAGGCAGACTGACTGCGAGAAACAGGCCACCGGTCGCCCTATAGTAAGCATTTCAGAATGTCTTATGCCACTTCGGCGCCGGGGGTGTACCACGCCTCGCCTCGTGCAACTTGTAATTGGGTCATGAGACATCACTCACGGCGGTCTTGTGTAACGGTGCCCGAGCTCCCCCTGCTACGCTGCTGGTGGGGGTCGAGTGGGGTGGTGTAGGTGGCTCTGGGCTGGGCAGGGTCTATAGACGAGTTGATATCGCTGGTCACGCTGTCGATGGGAGAGAGCCTCGGGGTTGCTAGCTAGCTATACATGTGAATCCACTATTGCCTTCTACTCTGTAATTGGCTTAATTCTCCGTACCACCGGGGGGGGGGGGGGGGTAAGCTACACATGCAAGTTTCTCTTCTCGCTATGCACTTTGACGTTGTGCACATAGTAATAGAAGCCCTCGAGAACACGATGGAACTACGATGCCTCTGATCAGCCTTAGTAGAGGTGTATACATACACCAATAACACCACCAGCTCTCTCCAGGTAACATGAAAACCCCACCCACGTGCGTGTTAACAGCGGGTGCTACTCATTAGACTCGAAGGGGGAAAAAAAGGCTTTCTGCGGGGTTGAATCATGCATAAATCGCCACAGACGTACTAATAATCTACAAGATTTCGATTCGAGTCCATCGTATCGATTCGAATCCCCCCATACCCCAGAAACATGGTTTAGTCCCTACTAAACGCGCAACTACTTCGCCCTACATATTAGAGCGGGTCCGGCTCAGAGCCGAGATTTTTGACCGTTGAACCCGTCACTGACTTGGAGTGGCCTAGATAGGTCGAGCCCGTTACCCGTGTCCCCGTCGCTCCCCGAGCGTTATGCCAAGCGCTATCCGTCCGGATCAGGGTTAAACTAGGGATGTAACACCAACTGTTTTCTGCACTCCCCGGATTTACTAATAGGATCTTCAGGGCCGGAAGATATCAGCGCTGGGAGGTTAGGAGGGATCAAGATAATTGTACGATTCAGACCTAACCCTCATGCCCGACATCTGAAATCCTGTGGGTACGGAGATATTTCTCTTCTCCGCCCAGGGAGTAGGTAGAGCAAAGATCTAGAGTGCCTATTTCTATGCAAGGAGATTGCCCTTGCATATCGATCCGTATTCCAGACCGTCGTTATTTCGGTGTCACGCAGGAATCCTAACCATGGGGTTTTTTGCAAAAGAGAAGTCCTTATGTTGAGCACAGGCTATCGGGTACGACTAGATCCTAAACTTTAATCGTTACATAGATGTCGTAGGTTCTGGTCTGGCCTAGGCCTCCTCCTCCTTCTCTTCCACTCAGTATTGAAATGAACCCAGCTTCCTGGTTAGGGATAAACTGATGTGCATATTTTTGACGACATCGCATCTTGACGACACCCGATAAATTACACAATCCAGACGCAATGCCGTGCAGATTATCTGATGCTCTCTGAAGACTTCACGGCCCTCCCTACAGCGAGTGGTTGCCGTGTTATTGCTTTTCCTACATTCCAGGCTTTTGGGGGGCCTCGGCCTGGTTTAGAATCAGGCAGAAATCTCCTCTGAATAGTCGCAAGGGTTTTTTTTGGCTGCAAGGCACCCAAACCTGCCCCCGTGGTTGGCTCGGTTCGGGACCAGATCCCCCACGCACCTCACGAACAGAGGAAACCCAAGAGGGAAAAAAAGCAACCATTTCGAGTTATCGACCATGACTGACTGATCAACAGCAACAACAACTGTGGTAGCCCCTGATTTCCCTCTCGCCTAGCCCTAGCGTGAATGGCAGGCGCCAACCGGTGCCGCAGCTTTCAGCAACAACACACTCTGATTGGTCGATACGGTTAATCAACCTGCTGTTGACCTCTACGCCCCGGTCTAAGATCATGAAATTTCACTCGACGAGCCAATCAGAGTCTTTACTTTGCCTGGTCCAGAACTCGTAGCTTTAAACGACTCACCGCCCACCGGCGGTCTCGAGTAGGGCTGAGCGGGGTTCCTTGTTGGTGTATTGGTCGTATGATCGGCAGCTGCGAAGAGGCACTGCGCACTGGCAGTGAGGGGGTGAGCTCTAGATCAATATGAAGGGAGGGCTCTAGATATCCTTCCCCTCTTTCCCCCCCACCTCCCTTCCCCTTGCTTTGGTCTATGCTTTTCAAATCCAATATCTCGGCGATCGACTATGATGATACTGATGCTGTGGGGTCCATTTTCGTAATCGGCGATCGAACACAAAAAAGCCCACGAGTCGGATCCATGACTTCATGGGAGACCGAGTTCTGATTAGGAACTGCATATTTGAGAATCCTGCTTTTTGAAAAGAAAATAAATAAAAAAATGTGGTAGCGAGAATTCGGTAGCCCGCATTCAATAGATGTCGGCTCTTTGGTATCAACCCACCACATGGGGAATATGCCATATGCAACTGAAGGACACGATAGTCACCCCCTATTGATAGTCACTTCGCATACGGCCGAAATTCAGCTTTGGGGGCATCGGGCAGAAAAAAGTAAAATAAAACGAGGCACAGCAACATCTAGAGTTGTCCTGAGTGTGTTTTCGTTTCAAGGCCAATCGTTCTCGAACGCTATGTCCACCCCCCATAGCAACAGAGACCTTGGCTGACAGGTTTGACAGCACTGATTGGCAGCTTAGTTTAACTGGGCGTGTATGTCGCGCATGGACTGAAAGTCCCGTGATTTAGCGAATCGATCTTCTAGATCACTGGAATGGACATGAAAGGGGAAATAGGACCTTACCTATATCCAACGATTATATATGTGCTCCTTGGTTGGTTACCGTCTAGACCTTAACAGCACATATATGAAGATCATATTAATGTTGTACACAACTAATTACTAAAAAAAGGGTAGCAATGTCTTGTGACATTGTAAATATACCTAACCCTTTACCCTAGGGTCCGAATATCCCATCGGAGGGACCTACATACCTCTACCCGGGCCGGTATGCTGTAAAAGAATGTTTCCCCCAACCGGAGGAGGATAGACTAGGAGATGTCGGTAGTCGGTGCGTATATAATATATGCCCATGCCTTCCGAGCCCAGACTCTGAATCAAGAGTGAGACCCTCCATAACCAACTGGCGCACCTCGGCTCGCTGGCAGCAATTTCGGTTTGCAATCCGATATCCCTTTAGCTAAGTATTGATATCCTACTGGTGTGTGTGTGAAAAGAAGTGTAGATTATGTATACTGACGTGCGTCAAAGCTCCCGCAAATTAACTTGCCTGTGTACTGTACATAAGAAAGATAAGCTCGGACTCTTGGTTTCTCGACAAAGAAACGAAAGCAGAAGTCAAAGATCCGAATCAAAGATAGTTACTCAGGTACCGTTTCTCCCCGCGGGGGCTGCTAACCTGATCAGTATTATTTTCTCCTAGAATGGGTTCAGGATCCGTTATACTTGCCTATATGTAATCGCGTTATATAGCCCTGTAGGTAGCCAAATTTCCCCCCGCAGTAGTGAGACTATGTATGACAATATATAAAGGTATAGGAATATAATATCTTAACGGGCAGCGGGTGTGGTCGATGAAAAATCCAACCAACGCAATCTGACGGTTTGCCGCGCAGCGGATGAGATGCGATGTTGTTGTTGGGGGACCAGACCAGCCCCATCACCTGTGGTTTCCGTATCAGTTCGGGCATTTCGGGATCGATAGATAAGGTAAAGTGCATGAATAAAAAATAAACAATGGCCCAGTCCATTTGTTTATTCATTCATTCCACACACACACGCCAAAAAGCATTACATTTACTCTATGATGTATTTCGTATGTAGGGCTAGGTTTCTGGTAAAGTACATACATGTATGTAAGCCATGCACACACATACGCAGGTACACAACACGTAGCGGGTGTTTCCGCACACCCGCGGGGTTTTTTTTTTCCTGTAAACTCTACTTTTTCCGTACCACCACCGCCGCCCCCCGGCGCAACCGTCCAAAAGGGGGAACCAGGACATGTCCCCATCAAGAACAAACCAACTCCCTCCTCGGTAAGAGTGATTTCGTTTGGGGAGGGAGGCGGCGGCGGAGGAGTGGATGGAGGAAGGTAGGCATCATGGAAAACCCGTTTCTTCGGGTGGAACCCCGGTACTGATCTACCATGTACGAGGGACCGAGGGGGGTGGAGTTCTTTTTTCCACCCCCCCTCCCCTTGCCATGATTTATTTTTGTAGATTTATTTTGTCGTAGATCTACCCAGTAGGGGGGGGGAAGGGGGTGGGTGGTGTGCGGGTGGGCTAGCTAACTAGGTAGGCCACGAGATGTAAAAGTTAACGGTTGTTGCTGGATGGGGGATATGAATGTGTAACTCTTTTTTCTTTTCCTCCCCCCTGGTACTAATACTAATATTTGCTTTTCTGCTAACGTCCATGTGGTAAACGTTTTGGTTTGGTTTGGTTTGGTTTGGTTTGGTTTGGTTTGGTCTGGTTACAGAATACAATGTCATGTAGTACGTAGTTGTTGAAGTGCTGCAATAACTGCGTTTGATGGAGAGGTTTGCAATTTGGGAGCATACCAGTCACAATCCACGCTCTACAACATGAATACGATAGACCAGACCAGTGCCGTCATCGAGGCCGTCATCAGCAGGACAACGATTACTGTCGGTTAATCACGGCTGGGATTGATTGGACTTGTATGAGTTTCATGGTAATTTTGATGATGTGCCAATTGCAATAGATAATTGCTAAAACTACATACAGACTAAGTAAGGCCAAAAAGGCCAAAAATGCTAAAAGTACAGAAAAATACCAATGCAGAAAAAAAAACCCCAAGATAAAAAAACAAAAACTCCGCTTTCTCCTTCCGTTCCAGTATTTGTATAAAGAAAAAAAATAAAGAGAAAAAAAAAAAAGTAAAAAAGATGATGGTAAGGTAAAATAACTACACACGAATTTTTGCGATCGTTCAAACATGAATAAGGAAATATGAAATGCAGCCCAAAAGCAAAGGGGACTATGAACAAGATGCAATGCAATGATAGAAAAACAAAACACTAGAGGCAAAGATCTCAAAAAGAAAAAAGGAGTCCCATTGCACATATGCAAGCCCTTACGACAGGTACTTGAACGGACTAAGAAAAGAAATATAGAAATAAAAAAAAAACACCTCATCACAACACAGGAAGCCCTCTGCTCATCGGGTTACCCAACAGCATATAAATCAGTATACATATTATACCAATATGATTTATTGCACGATATGGTGTGGCCGTTTGCAGTGGCGCTGTGTCTTTTTTGGGTCGCCCCGTTCCATTTATTGCCCAATGCTGATGTGTAGGGTCATGTCTCGTGATATACGTTTGTATCTGCCTGCGCCGATCCGAGAAAAGAGAATGTAATGCGCCAGCCCGAAACCAAAAGAGTGCAATGCGCCAACGGTACAAAATTTACCGCCCACCACCCGTCTCGTACCCCCATTTCCCGCTTGTTTGTGCCCAGTCCAACCTGTTTACCGCCGGCTTGCATCATCTCTCTAGTATCGCGACTTGATATCCTCATCGCTTGGACCTGAATCGCTGTCGTACAACGTCTTCGGTGATCGCAACTGCTGTGATGATCCAAGTCTTGCCAAGCCTCTAACTATCCTCTCCAGTGTACTAGCCTTCCCACTACCCTCTTCCATATCTGAGTCCTCAATGGTGTTTCTCCTGAGGAAGCCCGACTTCTTCCTGCTCTTCTTGTTCAACTTGTTGACTGGTACAACGTCTGCATCCACGGAGCTGGCCTCGGAGCGGAAGCTTCCAATGCTTGTGGGTCTGCCTAGCTCCTCTGCACCTTGAATCATGTCCAATGATAACCTGAGATAAGCGTGCACTGACTCGCTGACGGCTGGCCAGCCGCCGGCGCCTGAACGCACACTTTCCAAGACCTCGGGACCATTCTTCTCAACTCCGGTAATGTATTTCCATAGCGCATGACGTTGGTTAGCAAGGGTAGTAGCGGGGAGGAATGCGTTGACATCAGGCTCTTCGAATGGGTAAAGTGTGTTGAGGATAGCGATAGAGTTGAACTTGTTGAATGGCTCCAGTGAAAGCTCATGGATCAATGTCTATGCACATGTTAATATATTGCACTAGATGGTTGTGAATGCATTGTAGGACTTACCCAACGCCTAATTCCTGCGATCGCTCTTGCATAGAACTGCTCAATCTTGATTGACTTTGTTCGCAGACCCTGAATCTTCCTGTCGTTCTCGCCTCGTGCCCTTACCGCCTTCTCCAATTCCTTCTTCCTTCGGTTCTCCAAATCACGGATGTAATCCAGTGCGGTCAATGCCTGATCAAACTCGACATTCTTCAAATCAGAGGCGAAAGTTTTCCGGACGAATGTTGCGAGAAAGTTAGGTGGGAGGGTGCATGGCTGTGCTGGGATATTTGAGATGTGTTCCAAAAGGAGCATCTTGAAGTCAGCAGGTGAAGTGTGGGGTGTTGCTGAGTTGAGTGTGTAAATTGTGCGCAGAGGAAGAGTGAATTCGTAGGTTGATGGGTAAGTAAGAACGTGGTCAAGAACCCTGCAGAATGGCAAGTTAGTTACATGTTCTGAAGCTCGACGGAAGGACTAAAAGTTACCAGTTCATTGCTAGGCCATCTCTGCTGGGGCTACTAGGGCTGATAGGGCTGGAAGCTCCAGATGATACTGATCCAAAAGAAGACATTTTTGAGTATTTAGGTAGTCTTAAAGACTATGTGTCTAAGAGGCACAATTATATATTATTTGATTGGATGCCAGAGTAAATAAGTGTAGTAGTTGATGGAAGATGTGTTGTGTTTGTGGGGGGGGGGGGTGGGAGTGGAGGATATATATGTATGGGACGAATGGGTTAAATTATTACTAGTGTGGTGCAGGTGCAGGAATAGTTAACGTCGAGGATGTGCGGTAGTGACAAAGAGGGCAAGCGACGGATTTAGTTATGGGGAATGGGAGCAGCGAGGGGGAAGACGGAGTTTTTGAACGAGTGACTGAAGGAAGGATGGCGAGTAGATCGGACGTCAGTGCGTAGCAAAGCAAATGATCCCCAAACTGGTTGGTTGGGTCGGAGGCGGGGCTAGGCTAACTTGGAGGGAGGGAGTTCAATAGTTTGCGAAGGGGCCAAAAGAAGGAAGGGCACTCTGAGACGAAACAACACCACCAGCGAAATACTCAAAGACAGAAAAAACGAGAGGAGAGGATTCAGAAAATCAGGAGTAGGGGGACGAGAATAAAAATAAGAAGAGAAAAAGAGAGGAGGTCAAAACAATAAGTAAAGTATTTTGCCCTTATTAACTGCAGGCGACATTGATGCATTATTACTAGAGAGTACCGTACATCTGCACTACTTCTGCAACTAAAGTACATGTACTCTACATAAACCGCCCGAACACCTTTTTTTCCTTCCTACATAAAAGTGCCTCCCACCCACGGCAGACGTGATACCCCCCCAGTCCAACCCAACTCAAGTACAAACGGCTGTTGGAAATTTCTTTCTTTTCTTTTGTGATAGAAAATCTGACTAAAGACCGAGTCTTGCTGGTCTCGATTGACCCAGAGTGTGGGATGTGCGTCTGTTGCTGATCCACCTCACAAGCATCGTGTTAATACTACATTCTAGCCTCAAGCAACAGTTCTACGCAGTCCAGAGTTCTAATTACTCACAAAAAATTCCTCTCTACTTCTTTCCTCCTACTGTCGTTCTACATTTAGAGGGAGCCAATCTGCACAGTCCCAGAAAGACGGCAAGTTGGCTACAGGGTACCCCCTCCCCCCCTTCTCCAACCCCCATGCAAAACGCGGTCGAGAGAAACAAACGCTTGCAGTAGTGTAGACCCCCACCCTCTCAATGTCCCTGACCTCCTGTCCCGAATACCTGACTACCACACGGGGCCGGGCGGGCGAGGGAGGGAAGGAGACTGGTTTCTGAGCGGGACATTCGGCAGTCTTACTCCACCACAGCTCTACTAAAGTGACCCTCTCGCTCCTTCATGTACCGACGATGATGGGGGCTGCCCTCACACAGTCACGCAGTCACGGACCCCTCAAACCGGATAGCGACAGGTAGGTAGTCCGTCGTCTCAGAGTGGATCCCCATCTACGTGTGTACCTATCCATAGGTTGGTCTCGCGAAGAGACATCGCAGCTCGGTACCGCCAGTTGGAGCTGCTGCTGCTAGCTGCTGCTGCGCTGCGTACATGTAGTATTCTGGGTAGGTGTATGTACATGTAACTAGCAGTAGGAGTCTGTACTCTAGAGTGTACCTACATAGGTGCCCCCTACTTTACATGCTCATTCGTACCTACATCCAGGTTATCGAAATCCGGTTAACCTACATACATATATATTCTAGAGTAGGTAGAGTACATACATTTAAGCGATGCCGCTCTACATCATGTAGGATTTTGCCCACATACAACGTTCCTCACGTCTGCACTGCTGACTGACTAGTTTGGGAAGTCAGGGGAGGGGGCTTTATGTTATCGTCATGTATGTAGGTAGAGTACATATACATAATTGAGTACAAACGGGGGTTGCCTGCAGTGCTGCGACCGCCCGTACATGTAGGCACTGCTGCTTGCTATGTACTTGATTTCTCTGCCTGCCATACGACGGAGATTCTCGTTATGGTCACCGAAGCTGAAAAGGCTTGGTGCACGGTCCAGCTGCGGGAGAATTTTTTTCCCTCCGAGTTCTCAATCTGGAAGGCTAGTACATACATAAATGGGAGGAGATGCTTCATGATAGTCTTCGGGAAAGCTTTTCCCGGCAGACCTTTCCCCAACAACCCTTGTCCCGGGATAAACAGCAGGGTCAGGTATTGCTAGTCGCCACAAGATTTCAACGTTAACTCGTTTACGATTCACTTTTCGCTTTGGCCCTTGGGGGTGGAGGTGGATGGACCCTTACAATGGTCAACCATGGCACTGACTGCGCTTCCATCACCGATGACATTCTCGTGGCAAATCAGTTTGATGGAGGCGAAGGCGACGTTTTGCATACGTGGGCTTGCGGAGGGAAAAAAAAATATTGTGGGGGAGGGCCCCTGGTGTAGAATACATGTAGTGTTTCTGTGGAGTTCGTTGAGACCAGTACCTACATGTAGCTCTGCAATAGGACTATCTGGGGGATCATTGGAGGGGGGGACGTCTTACATGTATTTGGTGGAGATATCTCGCTTGCTAGCTCCATGGGTTTATATATGCTCTGGGGGGGTCTCCTACATTTATCTCTAGTACATGAGCGATGCACTCTACATACATTTATGTAAATACATACATTATGAGTACATGCGTGTACATGTAGTAGTGAAACTTTAAATGAATCACAAGCGAGTGAGTGGACATGAGTGGATTGAAGCAGTGATGTCGGCGTTCATTAGCTGACTACGCAGAGAGTCTTTCTCACCCACAAGACATGCTTTTTGATGGCAGATAGTTGGACCCTTTTATGAATTTCATTACCACTTCGTCATACCTCATTGTGAATCACCTATAATTTCCCGCATAAAATACCCGGATTCTATAGGTTTTCTGGAAACCGTCTCACTCCTCAGTGCTGCAGCCAAGAACCCCGACATATTCCCAGAATTAATTCCTGCCAGAACCCCGAGATGCCGACTCTTAGGCTCTACCACACAGGTGAAACAGATAATCGCATAAGTGGGATAGCGGCTCAAAGGGTAAAATTTGTGGTTATTGATGATGATTTAAGTGTTTCACTCTCGTCTAGAAATCTTGCCATAGGATACGCAAGCTCAGAAAGATATAACCGCTATAGGATTCAACAGCATCAATCACAACAGCAGGACAAAAGTTTGGCTCGAGCAAGTCCTTTTGGCAATTTTAGCAGAATCGATCCAGAGCAAAATGTTTCTCATGGGAATAATTCAACCGTTGGCCAAACCAAAGGTTGTGTGGAGAATCTCTTACCGAACAAAACCAAGCTTTTTGAGGACTTGCATTCTTACTACGATCCTACCCAAGTCTCGAGGATCACCAAGGTTTCTTGCTGGGGCCAAAGTCCCCTTACCACCTATAGACCTAAAATAGCTCTATTGTTCGAATTGGAAGATACACTAGTAACAGGCAAGTTTGACTGGAAAGACACGCCAAAGGCTAGTGTCTTTATGTGCACCAGCAATGGGAGAATAACGAAGCTAGCCTATGGTGATACTCACGTATCAGGTCTTGAGTTTGTATCTCTGGGGAAACCAGTAGAAGTAAAATCTTCTAGCGATAAATCTTCGTTTCTCTCTTTAATTCCAGGAAACGACAGAGCAGAAGAAATACTCGACACACTTATGGATAAAAAAACATTGAGTGTCCATCGGGCTCGATGGGGGCTCCCCTCCTCCGTCGTACTTCCATCATCAGAGAGCGGCTCTGCGGATGAGAATGATGAGGTTAATTTTGTCTGTATGAAAATCAAACCCTCCAAAAAAGTTACATGGAACGATGATTTGTTGTACCCGGCCAACTCGGATGCTAGGTATCTATCTCTCTCGATAATTTGTTCTAGATTTTCAGCTTGGTTAATTAAACATCTATACAGTGGACCCGCTACGAAATCATCGATGGAAAGGAAGCTAGTTGCTCAAGTTGGGGACCTATGTCATGCTCCGAGGGAGTTAGAGACTGGAGAGAACAACATCTCCTCATCGATGCTTCCTTACAACGAGCCTTCCCATCACGACAACATCCATCAACTACCAACACCACAGTTTCTCCCAACAGTAACTGCGGAAATGGCTTCAAAATTCCAAAACAGAGCGGGAAAAGCCGCAAAGACAGGACCTCAGGCTGCAGAATCAGCAGCTCCCGATCAGGATCTAGCAATATCAATGACTTTTCCTAAGCGTCGTCCAGAGGAATACATCAGAAACACAAGGTCGGAGCTCTCTAAGTTAGACGTTGCTGGGACAAAGTGTTTAAACCCAGTCCCCGAAAATTCTCGCCTGGGTTTGGATCAGCCCGCTGGTAATGAATTCAGAGGATATTGCAAATGTGCCTCAAGGAATCATTGCACCCCACAGGCCTATAACTCATTCCCTCCTTTGAAGGTACCAGCAAATACCATGCAGGCGGATAATCAAAAACAACACTCGAAAAGCCTTGGTAAAGATACTTGCAATTGTGGAAAAACCCGTGAGTTTGGTAGTGGCGCTGCTGGACCAGTGCAGGTAGATTCTAGTGCGGCCTCTGATTCTGTATATGCAAAAATGACCGATCAGGTCATCAACCATGAATCTGTTAACATCAACGACGAGTTGAAAATGTTGGGTTCAAAACCGTGTGCTGGCACCGACTCTTACAAGTTCAACTTCGATGCTACTGCATCAAGTACCTGTGCTGTGGAGTCCCCTTTAGACTCTATGGATAGTGCCTTTGGCGCTAGCCTCCAAATTGGTGGCACTAAAAAGACCATTATATCGCCCACAGATGATTCTAACGTATGGATTCCCCCTCCGGATGAGATCTGCCGCAGCGACGACCCGGTTTTCGATGGCTGCAAAATCTACCGCGGCTTCCACCCAGAACATCCGGAC
The DNA here is from genome assembly GCA_024713875.1 of Morchella sp. 2016-57. Classification (NCBI taxonomy): domain Eukaryota; kingdom Fungi; phylum Ascomycota; class Pezizomycetes; order Pezizales; family Morchellaceae; genus Morchella; species Morchella sp. 2016-57. The sequence continues at coordinate 904,362 of JAMGZE010000011.1, forward strand.
GAGTCCGAGACACCTCTCGCTGCCTACCAGAAGAAAGTTGGTGGAGTCAAAAACTGGTACAAGTGGCCACCTGTCCAGGTCTCTGAGGAGTACCTTCCAGACGAATGGAAAGGGCTGGACTGGAGCGGTAATGGAAGAGAGGGAGAGTTTGTTCCCGGTGGCATTTCATGGTAGATTTTGCATCTACAACTGCCCACAGAAAACCTTCCAACCATCTCATACCTGCTCCCATTTATTTCATTGTCAAAATTTCTGTTCTCAGGTCTATACTTAAAAAAGGAGTTGTCAGGATCTTGAGGTTTCGGGCATCAGGGCGTTTGGTTTGCTTTTCATCTTTCACAAACAATTGCATAGCTGTTGATTTTCGACATAGTGGGTCAGGTTCAACACAATGGGGGTTTGTTTGTTTGGCGTATTGGCTGGTAGGGATTTTTTTTCTTCTTCTTTTTCTAGCTGATGGAACTTATACTGCGTTTTTACCCGGGACTGACAAAGATATGTACTTGTCATTCCTATTTCTTTCTCTTCTCATACTGTGGGAGGGGTCATTTTTAGTTACTTTGTTGCATGATTGGTGTTGTGGTAGGTCTATCTCATGAATTCTCACTCGAGCGTTAATAATGGTAGATTTACGGATTTCTAGCTATTCTGATTTTCGCATGGGCCTTCAGATTTTAGCTAGGTTAATGAAAGTTTTCCGAGCAGGTTAATGCGGAGAGTAGCCTGTGCAGAGTCTATGCGAACCTAGTCAGCGGTGGAGAAGAGCGGGGGGGTAGATTACATTCGCCTGGCAAGCAATTTAAACAGTAGATAGATACTGTTAGACATGCCGTTTATCTTGTTCAGCTGCGTCGGCAGGCCGAGATGAAGAGTCAGGGATTCATGGAGTAAATGATCAACAGTAAAGCAAGGACGGTTTCTCCAACAGTAACGGCTCGCTTCAAGTCGCTTAACTGGATATATTTGAAATAGAATTAACCGCAAAGGCCTTTTGTTTAGCCGAAGTAGTGAAAAATACATGTAGATGGGGTAAGACAACCATTGTTGCAAGGGTGGGGGGGGAGGTTTATATGTGCATTCCCGGCGCGTACATATAGCTTTCATACCGGGCCAACTCTCGGTCGCTGCACTGCACAATTTTTTTTTTAACATCGGTACCTGGCATATGTATTGTGCACCATTAGATACATGTAGGTACGAGCCCTGAGCATTTTTAACTCATATTAGTCTTAGCTACCGTGTGTTCCTCCTGGGTATCCCCTTGGGCTTCTAAAACGAAAGGGTCACGCATCTACCCCCCTGTTTCTCAACAAACGGGCCCATAACAGCTTTTCATATCAAATTACATAGGCTACAAATCACATGGCTATTCGTATGTAATCCTGTACTTAATAGTGTAGTAGTTAGTTACAGTAAACTATCTCAATTTTACATCCATGTTTACCCCATGTCAGTGTCTTTAAAAAAAAAATAAGGATTTGACGGCTTCATATTCCACCTCTCCAGCTCCTCCAATTCAAGCAGCAGCGGTGGCAGCATTAGCAGATTTAATGTCAGCCGCCATCCCCTTCCATCCATCCGCCTTCCAGGGTGCCACCATGATAGCCTTCTGGTCGCAGCTCAGTATTCCGATCTGACTAAACGCGTGGCACAGTTCTTCTGCATCAACCTTTCCCTGGACTGCGACCTTGAGGGCCAAATCTGCCGCATGCTGGGAGGGTTCGGGGGAGGCAGTCAACAGCTTGCTCCATGCTGAGGACGAAAACGGGCGCAGGAAGACTGAGGTTCCAGCAATACTAATGCTCTGGTCGGGTTTCTGTGCAGTTTGTGGTGTCAGTGGCTGGTTTCGGAGTTTTATATATATATACTCTCGGAATTGAAAGGATGAGCGGACAAGGGGGGCGAGAATTAAAAGGAAAGAACTCAGGAAATATCGGAGGAAAGGAGGATTAGACGGACCATGAGTTGACCGATAAGGCTTAAAAGCTTATCTACTTTCTCCCGAGAGGCCTTGTCAATTTTCTCATCTCCACAAACCGCTTGTAGATCATCCATAACCGCATCCACCACATCCTCGTTATTATCCAAGACCCCAATGGCCCCCAACAATAATGTAGACTGCAGGTGGTCCGGATGTTTTTCAATACATGCAAACAATTGTTCTCGCGCTACGTCCTGCTCCTCTTCTCCTCCTTTGGCCCACAGTACTTGCGAAAGTAAACAAACCACATCTGGGTTTTCATTACTTTCAGTTAGTGCCGCCTTGAACATCTCTAGACTGTCATCCATGGCGCCCAGATAGTAGTGCGCCAGCCCTGCCGTAAGATGTGCCGATAAACGGCAGATTTTTAGTGCCTCTGTGTCGCCAGATAGGTCAAGTGCTAGACTGGCATTCTCTACCGCTGCTTCGAATTCTTTGAGCCCGAGCCTCATGCGGGCAAGATCGGCTTTGGCTTGCGCGTATCTTATTAGATCCTCTTCGGATTCTGTTTCCTCATATTGTTGCTCTACAGCATTGCAGACAACCTCAAGTTTCTCAGCCGCTGGAGTAAACTCTTGAACCCGTTCGTTGAAGAGTGCATTAAGCCTCAACGAAACAGGCTCAGAAGAGATCTGCTCCTGTAATTTTTGCAGAGCAAATATAGGTCCAAGAAGCGATGAGAATGCCACAGTAGAGTCTAGCTTTGTAATGCTATCAAAGGTCGCTGTCGAAAATTGCCGTTTAACCGCGGTCTGGTTAGATACCCAATTGTTAGCATTAGGCCAGGTCACAACCCATCACTCGACCTACCGAAGAACTCTCCGAAATCTCAAAGGCATGGCCATAAAGCTCCAATGCCTCTTGTGTTTCCCCAAACATCTGCGCAACGATTGCTTGTCCCGCCCAAGCTAGTGCATACTCAGGGTCTGCGCTTTGAGCCTTTGAGAAGGCCTGGTTCGCAATCTCCAAATCACCCATCAGAATATACAGCGCGCCCAGGTTGGCCCAGACTCGTGCATTCTTTTCGTTAATATAGAGTGCTCGTACGAGCGCATGTTGGGCTACTTTGGCATTGAGCTCACCTGTTGCAACCCCGAGCGCGTTCCAGAACTCGTGATTGCCAGGTTCGAGCTTGATAGTACGCTTGAAGCAGCGGATGGCAGCGTGTCGATATTTCATCGGCCGTGCAGGGTGAGAGGCATAGGTACGGTATTCGGCACACCCAAGGTTAAACCACGCGACGGAATGTGCGTGCCGATCGTCGGCGGAAGCGTAGATTGCCCTTTTATAGGCTAGGATGCCCATGTGCAGGCAGATTGTCAGACCGTCTATTTGATCCGCTTCTTCCAGAGAAGTCGAGCCAACACCGTCAACGTCGGCGATAATGTCAAACTCGGACATCTCGATATCCTCAGTTAGAATACTAGAGACTAGCTCTTTGGGGAACTTCTCCGTCAAGCTCTGCACCCATGAGAAAATGAAGCAACAGTCTCCAACTGTTTTCCAAAGATTGAAAGCATCTGGCCGCTGCTTCACAATTGTCTCGGCAACTTGTAAAGATTCTACTGCTGCATCAACGGCTCTTCCAAAGTATCCCTTCTCTACATAATGCCATGCACTAGCAAGTAGCGTCTCACTCAAGGCTACAAGGACCCCATATTCTCCAGGTTGTAGTTCAAGAACAGCTCTATATCCCGCACAAGCGGTTTCGTACTCGCCAAGCTCGCGGTTTACATTAGCGAGCATGTATTTCGGGAACCAACTTGACGAGTCGATTTTTTCAGCTTGTAAAAATACCTTGGTAGCAGCAACCCATTTACCAGATGAAGCATATGCTTCGCCAAGGCCAACCCAGGAGTTATAATCATTTGGTGAAATTCTTAAGGCGGCTTGGAAAGATTGGATGGCAAGTGCGTAGTTTTGCGCGTTCTGTTCATGAAGTAGCACTCGTCAATACCCTATCACACAAAAAATCACTCGTTGTAGGTGAAACATACCAACTCAACCACACCTATTGCACTATGTGGCCAACTCATACCCTTCCCCGGTATCGATCTCTTCTGATCAGCCTCTGCAACTCTCCTCGCAATGATTTCAACCAACTCCCATTCTTTGCTATCGGCGAAACTCCTTGCGAGGCGTTCAGCAGCTTCCATTTCGCCAGCTGATAGCTCGAATGCCTTTTGGAAACACTTATTAGCCCTGGCGGTGTCGTTGGCAATATCTTCATAGTATACACCCAGTGAAGTGTAGGCTGGTGCGAAATTTTGATTATTGTGTAATGCAGAGATGAAGAATGTATATGGGCCATTCTTCCTATCGGCTCTCATCTCCTCTGTTTCGACCGATTAGCCACATCGCCAGAAGTTGTAAACAAGAATACGCTTACCATGGCCATTCCACACCGCCATCCCAATCCTCCAGGTTATCTGCGCCTTTAAATCCCTACTTCTAGGGTCAATCCCGCCGACCAAAGCTGCGCATCTCTCCAACTCCTCTTTCCCTTGCTCATGCTTCCCCATCAACACATCGCACCACGCTGCCTCCGCTCTGATCTTGACATTCTCCGGATCTAACGCAAAAGCCTTTCTCAACAGGTCCCCAGCCTTCTCATACTTTTGCTGTTCCTCCAAGATAAGACCCAGGCCCACAAGAGCCGCACTATAGGTTGCTTTCCTTGTGAGAACATCTTCAAAGGCCGCACGGGCTTCAGAATGGTATTTAGGTGATTGATAGTGAATCTGTGCAGTTGCTAGAATTACGGTGATCGCATCATTATTCTTGGAAAGGGGGAGATTGACACGCGCGGATTCTGCGGCAAGAAGTTTATGTGCATTGCGGGAGACGTTGATGGCCTGTTCGTACTCGTCGAGGGGGAGATAGTACTCGGCCGTGATTCGATGGCAAAGGATTGAGTTGGGGGATTTCTCAAGTCCTTCCTGCGAAAGAATAGGTTAAAATATGGTAAACAATATGAAGAAGTCTCCGTGTTTTTACAATCATAGCATCTATCAATTCATCCGGGGTGTCTTCCTCTGCTGCAGACTCTTTTTTGATAGGGTTGCCGTCTTCACCGACTTCTACAGGTATTGGAAAGGGCGATAGTTCGGATTTTAGGTATGCACCGAGTGCCTTTGAAAGGCCAGATTCTGGAAAGAACTGGATATATTCGCGCAGGATATTTACATCATGCTCGCCTGAACCCAGTGTTAACACAACCTTAATTACCCAAATTAAAATAGAAAGGAAAAAAAAAAGGGGGGGGGGGGGGGAGATGCTATTGGAGCACTTACCTATACTCTCACAATCTCTCCACTCAATTACAATCTGCCATGCGAGCTCGAATGGATATTTCAATATAACTAGACCCTCCGCCCACTTATAAACTTTAGCTCTTTCTTCATCTTTCTTCTCCTTCTCTAAAACCAGCAATTTATTATATCCATGCTGGAGTAGCTTCGTATCAATCGTCCTCCTCAACTCCTCATCGTCTGACCAATTAAGGATCTCGTGGTATAGTTTTTCTAGCGGGGAAGCCCCCAAGACTTCTCTCTTAACCTCTATTGCAACCTGACCTGGCCTAACACCAAGACGTGAGCGCCGTGAAGCAATCTCTTTGTTTATTTTTTCCTTTTCTTCGGCTTCGATTATTTCTATGAGCTTTTGTAGAGTGAGCGAAGGGTGGGGGATGCGCCCTTCGAGGAAATCAAAGATGGGGGATTCTGGGAGTAGAAGGTGGAGCGCGCGTTTGTACTATTCCTGCTTAGCTTTATTATACATAACTCACCAAAAGCAGGCGTGAACAAACCTGCTCTTTACTACCATTCTCTTTCACAAACGGCGTGATCTTATCCACAACCGTCTGACACCTCGTTCGATCATCCCTATCCTCACCTCAATTAGCTCCCAATATCCAGATTAACAACCAAACACCACTTACAAGTCCCTGAATATCACGGCCAGCTTCATCGCTGCTTCCATGTACTCATCCACCTTCTTCTGAGCCTCAAGCACATTGACGATCCCACTCCACGCATTCGGATTATCACTCTTCCTATCCTTCTTCTCAGCTTCGGCTGCGATCGCATTCCTATAGCAAACCGCCGCCTCTTCGAACCGCCCCTGCCGGAAAAGTGCCAGCCCAAGAAATGTATTCCTACATGAGCCTCCCTCGCAAATCAGTCTCGCCCTCTAAACCGTTTTTTTTATATATCCAAGTGCGCGCGCCATACACATTGTAATTCGCCGGGTCGAACTGTAGAACACTGCGACATTTCTCCTCGGCACCCTTCCAGTCCTCGGCTTTGAGGGCAGCGGGAATCGCTTTGATTATAGCTTTTGATGCCATTGTAGACCTTCCTGGTTGCTCTCGCGTTACGTTGGTTTGGTGGGGTGGTGGGAGGCCTGGCCTTATCGATTGCGGCAGGTCGTCATGCTGCTTGTGGGGTTACACGAACCTTGTTAAAACCTAACCCTGTGAATTCCTAGGCGCGCATGGGGGGGTTAATGATCACATCAACTGTTTCTAGTACTAACAGAGTGCCTACACTACAATTTTCATTATTGTGCAATATTTGGCATGCGAGTTACAGCCATGTGCCAAATTCCCTTACCCATGGATCAGTAATCACCAAGAAACACGGGGGGTGCGGGGAGTCACTTTTAAGAGCACTGTTAATTTTATCAATGTCACGGCCTCTGATCATTAAACGCGCGGAGAGTCGGCTCTGAGACTTTTCGGCTCAAGTTTTAGCCACGGATAATGAAGTCAATCACACGGCCCGAGCCAATATTTGTGGGCTCGGACATCGTGTCTCGGACATTGATCGGTACACAGACCTACATCTCTACATACATGCATGCAGGCCGATCATTGACTGTGGGTAGTTACAAATAAAGGGTGTGCCTGAAACCTGAAACTCCCATGTCCCCTTCCCTCGGGTGCGTCTGTAGACTAATTTCATTAAAGAGACTCCCTGAAGCCTTCGCTCAGTCCTTCTCGGAGAGAGATCCTGGGTTCAGCACACCCCACAACCTGGGAAGCTCCCGGACACTCACCCAAACACACACATTAGCTATTGAGAACCCTGCCAGCCATTTACGTATATACTAACACATACATATATTTTTACTCCCCAGTTTTCTCCTCCAATGCGCCGAACATCCGCGCGCAGTGCCTCGGGACACCTGAGCTTAAGAAGAAACCTCCTGAGCCCTCCTTGGCGGAATGTCTTGCAATCGTAACCTATGTGGGTATGCGCCGCAAACCTCGGGGGCTGTCCGATCCACGTAGCATTTTCAGATACATACGTATATGTGTATGCACCTACTAGAGTACACAGTACCGCTCGTATCGTATCTCATATGTGCTACATATATTATGCATCTGTGTACTCCACGAGCTGTCTCTCCTGAGGCTGCCCAAACTCTGAAAGGTTCGGCTGCCCTAGAAACCTGAGACGCCGTCGGGGGCGTGCTGCAATGCACCCCACAAACCCAATTGCAAGCCGCCCTGCTAGACACACTCTCACACCACGTGTGCAGGTGAGATGTATCACCTCCTCGAGGGAAAAAAAAAGTTTTTTCAGAGTCTGAGAGCGTCTTTTAACCGCGTGGCTTCAAGATCCTGGGATAGGCAGGGCACCCCCAAAAATATTTTTTTGGGAGCTCCTAACACAGAGCTAGTGTTAGCATGTATGTTTGTTATGCACAACGTCAACACACAAAGCCTTGGATGAATCCGCGGATCTCGTCTGCCCGGGGGGGATATGGTCAGACGTACGGGCACTAACAAGCGAGGGCAAATCCCTACAGCTGAAAGAGTCATGGCAATCTAGCATGAAAGATAGCAGAGTCCTTAGAGTCAGGTTATCTTTGCTGTTTTTGCCAGAGTCCGGAGTCCGAGGTGGGCCTGCACTTGGTCCTAGCGGATAGCCTCTTAGTAGGCACCGAAGATCCCGTACGGGTATGAGAATTTTGAGGGGAGCTAATGGACGGATAGCAAGGGGATATACTAGCTAATCGTTAATATTAACGTATCAACTGAGTTATCGTAAGGTTGGGGAATCATTATTGCAGCTCTCCTCAGCAAAATGATTTAATCGGAGAGAAGTTTCCTTAGCCTACAATTGGCCGCACCTCGAGCATGACTTTGGCCAGTTGTCCAAGATTAAGTTTTGCGAGTGATAACCCGTGAACCAACTACATTAACACGTGTAGCATACATGTATGTATACGTACGTGTCTCTTTAGTTCTAATTACCAGAATCTTGACCGTGAATTCGCACATGGGACCTGCATACTTCTCGAGTACTTACGCGTAGATCTATGTAGTTTATCTACTTCGTAAAATGATTCCCGTTGTTGGCGGTGCTATCCATCTAGACAGGGCTACATGTACTGTAGATATGGCATACAATACATGTAGTGTGAGCATAGGCGCCAAGAGGCAGCGGCCAATTGGCCAAGTAATAAGGGTAAAACACCCTATCCCTTAGGCAGAAAATGTAAGGAACCTATGAGTTTTGGGCCTTACCAGATCAGTGCTGGGGGTCTACACCGTATAATCTATGCATCACGTATCCCTCGCGCCCTCACTGACCAAACCAACGATATCAGCAGCGGGGCAGCACGTTCCGTCGGTGGGAGAATAGAATAAAACAGGTTCTCATACAGCCAGTTTGAGGGTATTTGGATAAATAGTTGTAGGTGCTTGTCTCATACTTGTGGATTTTAAATGATCACTCAGGGCGAGTGATACTCCATGACCGCAAATCAACAACAGTAAGATATCATCTCACCCGCAAACCCTTCCTACCCGTGAAAATTCCAGCAATACTTACTGATAATGCTATATCCTTAAGGTATAGGTTAGGCAGTATGGGTTTTTTTAAATTGAATGCGAACGGCTACCCCACGCCAGCATACACTACCTACGCACAAGGAACGAAAAACGAACATGCCCCACCAGCCCCCTCACCACCCTCCCGAACACGCCCACACCCGCACCCGCGCTCTGCGGTCTCAGTCCCGAAAAGAAAAACCCACCCCGCGGCCCTGCCACGCCGCCAGAAAAGAACGCAGGAACACCTCTGCCCAGAAACCCGGTTGCTATTGGTACACATCTAGAATACAGCGCTTTTTCCCGACCGACCCAACACCAAGCAAAGATAAAAATTAGTTCTCCTCGTCCTCAACCTCGCCATTCTCGTTCTCATCATCGGCCACACCTTCTTTGTCCTCCGCGCCATTCTGATCCTTCATCTTGACCGCAGGCTGCTTACGCGGCGGAATGACGGTGATGAAGGCCTCCTTCCAGTCTCGGCACTCGAGGTACTTGAGCATGATCTCGACGACCTGGTTCGTGGTGAGCACGAAGCGGGACGCCATCTTGATGTAGTCGCCGATGGGCAGCTTAGCGGTCCGGATGCCTTGCGCGACAGCTTTGTTGTAACATAACTTCTATTTACCCTCTATTAGTCTCGCCGCATCACGGCACACGGGGGCGAAGATGGGAGGGTGAGGGGTGACAACCTTATACCGATTTCGGTCCACAATCCCACCGATGATATAACTCGTCCCAGGCTCCAGCTCCTCCACCGTCTCCTCCGCATCCGCCGTCAGATACACGAGCTTCCCACGGGTTTCATCATTGACCTCATACTCGGCGTCCGAGAATGTGATCCCCTTCCAGTGCAGATGCTGGTTTTTGAGTCCCGTCTGAAAACGGGTCAGGAGGCGGCCATTGAGCGATGTCACGGCAAGCTTAAACTGGCGCGATGCAGCGCGGTTGAAGGCGTAGCAGCGAGTGAGCTGTGAGGACATGGATACCACTTCCTAGATAGAACACGGAGTCCATCAGCGGCGAAGCTAGGGGAGGGAGAGAGAAAAATAAATAAAATCAGGGGAGGAGGAAATACCTTCTCATGCATCTTCCCGTCAAACCCACAGTCCAATATCAGTGTTATATCCTCCACGACCCTCTTGACCCCTGCTGTTTGCTTCTGCTTCTTCCCCGCCGGCTCTCCCCCCTGCTTCTCGCCTTTATTATTATCCCCCCCCCTTTCCCCCCCCCCCCCCTCCTCTTGCTCCTCATCTGATGCGTCGTCGGCTTTGCGTTTGCTCCCGGTGGCGGCAGCAGCTTCCCGCTCTTCCCGGTCTCGCTGCTTGCGCTCTTTGAGTTTTCGCTTCTTGTCGGCTTTCCATTGCTCACGGGTCTCGGCGAAGCGCTGGAGCTTTAGTTGTTTCTTGTGTGCAGATTTTGAGATGGGATTTCCGTCGGGACCAAGTGGGCGTGGGGGAGCGGCGTGTTTTGTGTTGCTGGTGGTGGATTCTGCAGTGGTGGTGGTGGTGGTGGTGGTGGTGGTGGTGGTGGGCTCTGTAGTGGTGGTAGTGGTGGTACCGGTAGTAGTGGTAGTGGGCACTGCAATTGCAGTAGGAGTCTCTGTATTTACCGTAGCAGCAGTATTTTCTGGCACTGGGATGGAATCAATCTCCATTTCCTTGTCGTTAACGAATTCCGATGTTCCATCCATTTTTTCCCTTTCGAAAGCCGTGAATTCCTAGTGAGTTTCAATTATCTCTAATCCGGGTAACCATCTCTCTTCCCCACCAAACACCAGCACCAAGTTACAACCACCCCAGTCAGTCAGTCAGCATACAGCAAGCTCAACGTCAACCCTCCTCCCACCAACCAGCCAGCCCTCTACAAACCCGTACACATATCAATTCCCCACCATGGTACAAGGTATCCCCCTCCCTCCCATACCCCTCCCCTCCCCTCTTCCCCCACAAGTACCCCCACTAACTCTCCACCACCACCATAGACCTCCCCCCAACCGGCGGCTACGGCCCCATCCAATACAAGCGCAACGTCCCCGCTCGCGGCTTCAAGCCATCCTACTACCTCTTCGCCATGGGCGCAATCTGCGCCTACGGCATCTTCGAAGTGACGCGGGGGAACCGTGAGCAAGTGTATGTGGATCCACCACCACCACCACCACCACCCCTCCTCTCAATATATCCGCTCTAGCTAAGTTGCTTACTGGGCGGACGGGTTTGACGGAGCAGTGAATACTCCCGCGAGAAAGCATGGGCTCGCATCCACCTGATCCCGCTGCTGGAGGCCGAGGCAGACCGCGACCATGTGCGCCGGCGAATGGCCGCCGATGCGCGCGAGCGCGAGCTGATGAAGGATGTGAAGGGTTGGAAGTATGGAAGTGTCTATAATTCGGACAGGTTTGCTTGCCCCTCTCTCTTATCTGGGTTAATTGGTGGGGGAGGTGCTGGGCTAATTAATTGTGTCAATGGGATAGATTTGTGAGACCAACCTACTCGCCGGTAGAGACTACTGGCGTGCATGAGCCGACTAGGTAGATAGTCGGTTTCTTTTTGTTATTAGCATTCCGGACAAGACAGGAGCTCCATTTTCGACATTCACAGTACATACAGAGGAGAGCATCGCGGATCGGAAAAAAAAAAACTGGAATATATATCGTTACCGCAGAGCTAAAGACCAATTGACCCGAAGATGAAAACAAGTGAAGTCATTTTCTAATTTCATAGCCATGGATCATCACTCGTTATATATATATATAAAAGAACACAGCTTAGCAAACAAAGCATACAAAAAATAATCCTAAAGCTCGACCAAGAGCCCGAGAGCCAAAGTCAGGCAGGGTACAAAATGCGTGCACACACACAAAAGAAAAAAGAAAAAAGAAAAAGAAAAGAAATGTAGATATCTAGTCTACATTATTGCACAACCCCTATACCCAGTCCTCATCATTCCCAAATACCCCTCATCCTCATACTCCACCCCCATCTTCCCCACACCTGTGATCTTAATCATCTGCTCGCCCTCCGCATGCCACCACCTCAGCAAGCTGCGTTCATCCTCATACTCCCACTTCCCCCCCGTAACCTCGACCCGCACATCCCCCTTCGGAAAGTGAAACGGCGGCACAAAGATCTCCGTCGGCGCCTCCTCCTCCGTTGCCTTACAAGCCGAGATCTTCATCTCGAACGTCGCCTTCGCCAGGTTGAAGCCTGCCTCAATGACTGTTCCACACGTGTACACCGGGGACGGCCTCACGAATGCTTCCGCAGCCCTAGACCCAGCCACGATCGCGTCCGGCGCAACCTTCTGCATGTCCTCCGGGTTCGTGCTCATGGTGCTGGTCGTCATGACCTTCTTTATGTTCTCGTCGTTGATGGTTGTGGCGCTGTCGACGGCCGAGCCGGCGGACGATGTCGGCGGCCGGTCGTCGAGGCTGAAGATGCTAAGGTCTTCGCCGTTCCAATTGTCGCCCCACTGGTGGTTGTTGCCGGCGCAGTAGGTCCAGAGGGTGTAGCCGACCTGGGCGCCCTCGAGGGCAAAGTGGTTGGCGTCCATGGCGCGGATCTGGGAGATGTAGTCGCCGTTGGAGTAGGCGGCTTTGTCGTCCATGTCGTAGGGGATACCAATCTCGGTGAAGACGCAGGGGGTTAGGCCGATGCTGTCGAGGCCCTCTTGTTTCATGGCTTTGAGTTGGTCGCGAAGACAGTTTCTAGACGGGTTAGTAGAGGTTTGGAAGGTGTTTAGGAGTGGGAATACCTGATGGCGGTTTCACCGATCTTGATGGCGAAGGATGGGGACCAGTAGCGGCCGCGGAGGACACCGAGGACGTCAATGTTCCAGAGACGGTTCCATTTCTTGGTCATGAGGGTGATGCCGTCGTAAAAGTGCGGGGCATACACCATTCGTTCATGTGCGTCTTCGGTGCCCTTGATACGCGGTGGGATCTCGAATACTGGCGGCTGGCAGAACAGGATTGCCGCCTTGTGCACGCTCCTGATGGCCTTCTGGTACTTTCTGTAATGGTCGAGAAAGTACGTCTCCGTGAACCTCTCCGCATCGATAGGCTCGCCGCTAGGCATCTTGCTGAAGTAGTCGTTCCTGAGGATTGTATCCGTCGCTGGGTCCCACACTCCGTGCTGAGCCCACACGCACTCGCCGAGCTTCCAGCCCGAGTCCCTCTTCCAGCCATATCGAGAGTCGTCATAGTCGGCCGACAACCATGCCTGGACACCCTTTGGGTCAATGAGCGCCGACCCCGTCTTATATGGCCCGGTGCCGCCAAAATCCCAGGTATCAATCTCGCATGCCCTCCCCGACCCGGTGAGGATTGCCTGCCACGCCGTTGGCGAAGTCCCCTTCTGTAACTTCTGCTGCGTCGGAATCGCATCCAGCTTCTGGTATCCTATCAACCCCCGATTAGGCTCATTCAACGACTCATAGCCAATAACCGTGCAGTCTTCCAAATCGCCGGCATCATGTATCCTCTGTGCCAGGTGCTTGACCGCTGCAATAAAATGATCCTGCAGGTAGTCCTGTATATTGACTCCGTCAATCACACACTTTGGCGCAAAGTCCCTTCCAGCAAACCACAGCGTAAATATTGTCAGACACGCCAGCCGCTGATAGTTCGTTGACCAAATCATCTTCGGGAACGTCCCTGGGTCCGGGTACGTATTATGTACGAGCGCTGCCTCCGTGACCTCGAACGCACGCGGATCCAGCCCCATAGCATAAATCGTCCACATGGGGGCGCCCGACCCGCCAGACAGCCTCGACCACACATCCTGATGTGGGTCCATGAAAACCATAAAGTCATACTCCTTCGCCTTTCTCAGGATGGCGATCGTGTGGGCGATCCATTCCTCGTCGTAGATGCCGGGGCCACGTGACTCTATGGCCTCCCATGTGAAGATGTATCGGATTGTGTTGTACCCACAGTTGCGGAGGCGCTGGAAGTGCACGTCGGCCTGAGAGAGGGAGAAGGGGCGGTCGATGAAGGAGACGTGGTCGCCGTCGAAGAACTTGTCGGATATATGCGAGGGGAGGTTGGGACTTGTGGGATATTTGGCGTCCGAGGCAACGTTGATGCCGCGGAGAGTTACTTGGCGGTTGTGGGGGTCTTTGAAGTATGGACCGTCGATGGTGAGAAAAGTAGGCATATTGTTGGGTAGAGTAGTGTCAGACTCTCCTAGTTATGGTATAGGGATGGAGAAAATAGTTTGCGGGCTGAAGTTTGTGAATTGTGAGCTTTTGGTATGGCCAGAGGAGCTCTGATGTACCCACCTTAAGCTTGATCGAGCTTCCTAACAGAAACCCCACAGCGGAAGAAGCTTGACAAGAATAGACGTTGTAGCGAGGGTGTATTTGGGGCTGAGTGTCTAAACAACAACCTCCTGAAGCTATCTCGAGAACCCAAGAGCCCGTGTCGTAAAAATCCTCTAGATGCAGTTCAAGACTGGAGAGGCTGTCCGTCGTATCTGGGGGTTCTACTTGTTACCCAGCTTCCTTGACACAACCCCAACCGGTTATTGCTGGTCTTGGCATAGATCTGTCGCCCGGGGTTACTGTTATGACGAGTGTGGCTAAGGCCCATCAAATATCTAATCGTTCTTTCTCTCTCTCCGTCTTCGTCTTCGTCTTCGTCTTCGTCTTCGTATTCGCGCGCATTTCAATGCATAGTTTAGTGGATTGGTGTGTGTGTGTGCGTGAATCCGAATCTTACTGATAAACAACCCTAACCCTAGTGCTTCACTTCTCATGCAATCATTGATCAAAACGGGCAACCTAATGCCAAAGACTCGTATTCTCTAGTATTACTAGTCCGTGGGAAAGTTATATTATACACTCAGCCCCTCTTTATAGATATGTTCAGGCCCAAGTGCCCCCGTAAAATCTCTTTTAGAGGTATTAGAAATACCGCCTTAGCAGGGGGGCAAAACATCGGAAGGTGAGGTTGTTTTCTAGAGTACCAAGTACAGCTAATCCTCACTCTCTAAAGCAATTGTAAGGCAGGAACTATAGACAAACATGGTTAAAAGGTTGTGATACCTATGGCCATCACTACGCCACTATGATATGTTTTGCGAACATATTACTTTGCCAAGAGAACACATTTTCTACTAAACCCGTTTACCGGACCCAGTTTACGTCTCCCATTCACGGATATACACAAGTCTCTTCTAACGGATACGGGAAAAATTACAGCGTAAGCCACTTCAAATGAACGCTAATTTCTATGGCTTACGCCGTAGAGAGCGTGATTGCCACTGGTCTCTTCCAGTGGAATAATCGGTACTAACTACCCTTGGCTATCATTTTTACAGGCTCAGTCGAGCACTAAGTAGGTATGTAGTAGAACTTACTTCTCTATAACCTCACCAAGCAGTCCCACCGAAACCTTAACCTAAGATACCCGGGGTGCATCTCGAGTTCCATAACGGGTTAACTTTGGCTTAACAGTGATATAGGTTGTGTTGTTCGGCGGGGCCTACTATTATGAAAACAGCTCATGTAATCCTAAGAGGCTAGACGAGCTCCTGGGGGTATGGTTAAACCGGGTATGACTAATGTCACCCAAAATTCAGCAGGAATTCCAAGAACAGATGATACTTTCTGTAAGAATATGGAGAACGTTTTTTTAACTGTCAAGATCCGCCAAGAGCGTTGTTTATTGAGCCTGCAGCTGGTTTTCAGATTTATGAGGAGTTAGTCGTAACCCCAGGATAACAATACCCCTAGGAGTGCGTCTATCTAGATAGTATTAACCTAACTGACTGTTATGGCCCCACCGAGCATAATTACCCCGCATCCAAACCCTAGTCCGTAGCAGCAGGCCTTTGGAATCATCATAACTGCAAAAAGTATAGTTAGCAGGAGGGAGAAAATCCTTTTCCATCAATAGTAGTCACCTTCTGTAAGGAATGTCGAGCACACGTATAACCACCTAGGGGGTAAATTGTCACTCTTGTAGAACTGCCTTAGAGAATTTCCCTGTTTAATCAATACCACCGTATAAATACTCCCAGCTGCGTATCTCATCACTCCCGTCATCTCATACACATATGGGCCCAAAAGTTATTACCATTCTCAGGGCATTGACTACAAGTAGCAACTCTGGAATAGCTGTAGCCGTATATTGAATGCGCAAGGGGATTGAAGGGAATGATCAGTGTAGCAAAAAACCTGGGCCTTATTGTTATTAGATGTGAGTAGATGGCTATATGGGAGCCGGGGATACTGAAAGTGCTGACATTCATAAGGTATCACTCGGTATGGAACGGAGCACTTCCTGGTGAGAGAAAGAAAATTTGCTTGATTGAATGTGAATTCAGTATGGTTCAAGTTTTAAACCTAGTAATGAACCCATCACCTGAGTACTTTGATGTTGAGGTATGTTTTATTTGAGGTCCATACGGGTGCGTAGAATAATACAACCACCACTGATAGCAGAATACATGTATCCAATGCCCAATATGGATGTTTTCATATTATATATCCTCGTATGGCCCACTGGTAACGGTGGAGCCGAATACCTGAGTCGTTGTACGTAGTGCAGGGGTATGGGGAAGTCTGGCGGCTAGGGGCTATATTTGTATTTTCTGTCGTTCTTCCCGCACAGCACACAACACAACTCGCCAGTACGTACATACTACTACATGTACTCAGGCAAGTGGGGACAACAAGTCTAATACACTACATGTAAACATGAAGCTGTAACCTGTCAACCCGCCTCCCGACCCTGTCAGCGCAGATAATCACGGTCTCATCATTCTGATAAACAATATCAATACCTGCATATATTCAAGGTAAGGCAAACTACAACACAGACAAGAGAAACAAACATTAAGCTCACCAAAACAGTCTTAAGCCCAGTCCTGATTCTGGAGACCCTGAGCACTCTAGACCTGGACGATAAAGGACACTAGTCCACCGAAGTATCGTCGAGGGGAACCGGAAACCCTCACAACCCTCCCGTACTTCCACCCGACCATCGTCTGCATCCAATACAGTATCTTTCCCAATTATGGGAGGTCTCAGGCTTTGATAGGGCTATTCCAAAGCAATATAGTCCCACAGGTCCCTATCTTGAATCTTTAATTACAACACAAGGCGAATCGAGCTGTATTCTCCTGGTAAACCTTCGTGGAATATGCCAATAGGTATTCCGCAGGCGTTATGGTAGGCCGGTTGTTTGGGACCTGCATCAGTCTACAAACTAGTTTCATCAGTAGCACAGCTAACTTAGAGCCATCATTACTCTAGTCTTTGCAAAAGCATTCTCTGTATGTGCTTTGTATTCCACGCCTTATGCACCGACCCGTACTTGCATGATCGCGTATGCGGATGGCACGTGCAGGCTCCAGTGGAGTAGCACATGCTATCCCGTACCTTGATGAGTGTTTTATGTTGTGCATCGTCTCGAATGAGCTTTTATCCCTTCCAATCTTTCGATATCCTAGGGACATATGCGGACTGATCTGTTCTAGTTCTCGCCCGCGGTGGTCCAAAGTAAACATATGCACGTAAGTCAAAGGCTGATTTCTCCCTAATATTGCGAAGAAAAAAACCCGGAACTGACAAGGTAGTACTCTGTGATGGAAGATTTATGGCAGTTAAGATGAGAGATGAGATGCCCGCCATCAATTCCTAGTCCCGGAAGGTCAAGGGACGGTAACGGACCAGCCTTAAACTCGGTCACAAGAGCTTTATCTGCAGATAGATCAGTAAACATGACTCGTCGGACGCAGCATGCAGTCCTACTCGACAATGAGTGGTTGACTGGTCGGGAAAAGAACACCAATGCCTGCCGGTTGCGAGATGTGAGCAAAAAAGCAAACCGGGAACATGTCAAAGGTTTGAATGTGAGGAGGGAAGGGAAGAGAAGGGGGGGATGGATATATTTTTACTCATCACTTGGGAGAATCGAACCTATTGGTTGATATACCCAGACCAGGGGTCACTCAGGTTGGAAATCCCCCTCATTGTTTCCTGTCAGAATCGATAGTTGTAGTTGGCTAAGGAGAAGCAGTACAACTCTGATACAATTCCTGAGCTACCCAGCCTACATGAGAGCTGAACCTGAAACATAGATATCGCATGAGCTCTTCCAGCCGCCGAATTGCGACTCCGTATACCTGAGCAGTCATGGTAACTCGTCAAGCAATTCTTCACTAGTCCAACCCATAACCATACGAAGGATAGAACCATTAATATGCGATTGAAAATATCGGATCAACCTTCGCCAACAAATAATCGAAAAATAATCGCTGTACTAATTAAAGCATCTCAACAAAAAGGTAGATGAATCATCTACTACCTGCAGCTGTAGAGCCCCTCCCTTTCCCTCACCCCATAAACCCCTCACTTCCATCACCTCCATCACCGTCATCTTTCAATCATATCGGAACTCCAAAATAACTTTTCCTAGTCCTAGTAAGGCCACCCCTCCCTACAATAATTCCAGTCAAAACTCACATTTACATACACACGAATCCTGTCTTCTATATTTTCTAAGGCATAGAAATATTATGTTGGAGCTCGTGTATCGCTGCATGATCCACATCCTCCTTCAACAAAAGAAAAATTCGAATGCACCAGAAGTACACGTGTTTTGACATCAAAAGGACTAAGCTCTTATTCGCCAAGGAATTACTAGGTATATGTCTTACAAATAACCACCAGCTTCATCTGAGACCTTCTTGATAACCTTATTGCCCCGGATTCTGGACGTGAGGGGGCTCGAAAACACAGAATTTTACCAACCGCAGGGGTGTAGTGGGTATTTGAACAACTGGATTCGTGTACCAATCATATTTCTCACTTATTTTCTTCAAAACCCTCGTATTTATTACACAAAAGTATATAGCTGATGGTGTAGTGCCATTAACATCACATCCCATCACTCGGCTTCTGCAGCACTAGTGCATGATGGTGGCTTTCACTGGAGTAGATAGGTACATGTACTTATGCGATCAGAGCAGTCATTAGATCGTTTCTTTTCCTCATGCACCTTTTGTGTGCCTGACGCAAGGGACCTTACGTAAGAGACACGTCCACATCCATCTCGTTATGTGACTGCCTATCAGCTTCGGGGTGCTATAGTTAGGGTCTCTACAGTCAGTCGCGTTCATAACGTCTACCTACATGCAACGGGTTTCCCCAACTAAAAGTGAACCACCGAATAAGAATTTGGCGTTACAGTTAATTAGTAAATCCCTCTGATTATGAAATTCGCACCCCTTTGTTCGCTTGTCACGCTGTGGACAACATTCATATACTAGGTTTAACTACTATCTGAAGGATTTCGAGTTCAAGCCAAACGCCGGCTCCAATTTCTGTATTTTACTTTAACTACAACAAAAAACATTCCTTAAGCGCTATCAGCAGCTGCATCGGAAAAGGGAGGGGAACTGCTCTGGTAGGAAGCTCATAAAAATATAAGAGCAAAGCACCACCTTGACTCCTTGAGAAATGTGCAAAAAACCAAAACGCGCCGCCAACCGATCAGTACCATTCATTTCCAAAAGGGACTCCAAGAAAAGGCTGGGGAAGAAAAAAAGACAAACGTAGAAGGAAAATGTTCATGGATGATGAAGGAATGGACTGAAACGGGAAAAATGGAAAGCCGAGAAAGAATTCCCCTCCCAAACCGATAAGAAAACCAGGCAATGATGGACTAGGAGATCAAAAACAGACATAACCCGCGCTTGCATTGCATTGAACAGATAAAGAAATCGTTGAAAACAGAAAAAAAAAACCCGGATCCAGAAGCAAAAAGCCAGAGAGTAAATAAGAAAAGAGTCAAATAACCTTAGTCATTGGAAATTTGACTAGGTTGTATAGAAGTGACATCGTAAACAGTGAGGTAGATCCCTCAAACACTTTGCAAGACTCCTGCGTCGTTAATCGTTCACCGCACCCCTCATAAAATAACCAAACAGATGAACCATTGACGGCCCGAAACCCCTTATAGAAAAGACTAGCAGCACCTAACCAAGACAAGGGAAGTCATCAATCATCAAATATAACCAGGGGAAATAAGAGCACCATGCCAAAAAAAAAAATTTCACCCCATCGTACCAGCAGAAACCCAAGTCCAAACCAAAACAACCACCCAAAAAGATTGTACTCCCTGCCCAAACATAAAAAACGCAAAAAAATATTAACAAACCCAAATATCAAATCCCATCAGGACTGAAATCCATAGTTCAACGAGGCCGGTATCTCCCACTTTCCTCATCCATGGTATCTACCTCTTTCTTCATCCATCTTCCCACTTTCAACATCAACAACGTATAATAGCGCGTCAAACGCTGGCCCTGCCCTAGGTGGAGTTGCTGGGGTATCCTGTGCATTCAATAGCATACCAAGCTCCATGCTGTGTCGACGGTTCGGCGGCTGAGTGGTTATGGGTACTGTGTTTCTAGATGCCATAACTGGCTTTGGAGTTCGCTGGTTGAGATAATATATTAGTATTATGATCCACATGAAAACGATAAGATATCTTACTGGATTGTGCTCATCAATCTCCGTCGCGCTCCCTTCGCCCACAATCCCCGGGTTTAGCTCCTCTGCGGGGTTGGTGCTAGGGGTGGTGACACCCTCACTTCCCGACGAGTCCCCACTTCCAATAGAGCCTTGCCGTTTCCGCCCATTCCTAGGATTGGATTCATCGTAGTTGTATACCGAGCTACGCCCAAAGCTACGTTTCCTCGACACGCTCGCATCCCATCCTACACTGAGCGGCGATGCACCAGTGGTAGTATCCCTATTGTTATACATGCTAGTATCCCGCTGCGCCGGAGACTCTCGGGGGCTATTGATGCTCATGTTTGCCCACTTGTCGGTCATTGCCGTTGTGTCGGAGGAGGATCTGCTGTGCCCCCTGACGAAGCTTGGCTGAGGCCTTCCAGTGGGTCCCTCGTAGAGGGTCATTGGTCGAGCTGCTGAGGAGCGTCGGACACCCACACGACGGGTACCCCCAAATAATGGATTGGGAGCAAGGGATGAGGAAGGTGCAGGTGGGGGATGGCCAAAGATCGACTCGATGGATGGCAAAGTTTGGTTCCCGGGCTGGTTTGTGGGAGACGTGATATATTCAGATGGATTTCCAGATAGGGTCGTGCTAGCAAAAGATGCGGTTGTGGGAGAGATAAGCTCACGTTCGAGCGAGCTACGCTGTTCCCGGTTGATATCTGGATGCCAGGTACGACGTCGTTTCTGATATTCTTCTTCATCAATTGAAGAGTCAATAGATTCACGTCTAGATGAAGCATGGGAGCTTTGCATTGGCCATGAAGGTGATGCGAGTGGCTGTTGAATGCTAGACATCGAGGATATGCGACTATGTGAATATGGAGACATCGGATTTCTTGGGTGCTGGGGACCAGGAACTGAGAGCCTGCGCTGACCGGCATTCCGGGCGGGAAAGATACCAGATACAGATGATAGGCTCTGTACAGGAGAATTCAACGTTGAAGAATTATTAGTGTACTGCCCGTATGGGCCTGAAAAATCCCTTCCCAAGGGGCTTCTATGTTCTGTAAAGGTTGCTGAAGTAGGAGTGTTGATATTAGAAGTAGCCAACATTGGACCAGGCCGTGGTTGGGGCAGTCGCCAAGAGAATTCTTCATTTCGTGAGTAACTCACAGCGGAGGCAGGGGACTCTGGTGGTGTAGTATTACGATAACTCTCAAACGAAGAGTTACTTGTATTGTTGGTCTCCGGGGGGCTCTGGGGCAATATAATTGGATCTGGCCTGGTTATAGGCCGTGTTGCGTCACGGCGTGACAAGAGCCCATTAGTATGTGGTAATGGTGGGGCCTGTGATTGGGCCTGGTCGCTAGTTGTTGGGTTGGGGTTACTCTGGGCTCTAGCACGGCCACCAGGGCCACTCTTCGGGTGGCGTGAGTAACGTGAATTCGATGAAGCCGCAAGTGAATTTATTGGAATGGGCTCGTCCGCGTGTACAGTCGAGGAGTGTTGTCGGAGGTTATCCAACCGGGAGAATGCACGGCCACAGTGACAGTTGAAAGGTCGTTCACCAGTGTGTTTTCTGTTAACACAATCTTTATCAATAAAGGTTCAAAACAATTTAGTCTGCAACAGCAGCCAAAAACCTCTAGAAAACAGAGAGATATCAGGCCATGAGCAGCGAGACACAAGTAAGGGGAGTCGTGTCAAACAGATCACAAACAGTAGGGTATGATGTAAATCCTTGCTCCTTATTCAATAGATCTTTGGAAACCGCGCTCGTACCTGATATGTCTCGCCAGGTGCTCACTTCTAGTGAAAGAAAGGTTGCACTCCCCATAACCCTTACAAAAGAACTTCTGCCCCTTCTTTTTCTTCCTTTTTCCGGTTGAATCGTCTATAGTATCTTCATCCTCAGGCGGTGACCCAGCCCTCTCTCTTGAAAGCCTCGTTTTTCGGGTTGTAGCGCATTCAGTTCTCGGCTGACGACGAGATATATTAGTCGGTGAATCGGGGGAAACAGCGGCGCCCGAGTTAGTTGTCGGTCGCTGTATACCAGGAGACCCAGTTATTGAAGGTCCAGCAAGACTGGATGATGTGTAAGCCGCTGAGCGACTCTGCGAAGCTTGGGCGGAGACCGCCGTGTGTGACGGGCTAGACTCGGTCAAGGGCATTTTATTAACAGCTTGAAATGTGGGGAATATAGAAATGGCGATGTCGCTTCCAGTAGTCATCGTAAATACCACGATGGGGGTGAGAGGGGTGGGAAGGAATCGAAAGCAGTAGAGCTCAGGATCCGAGGGTGGGGAGAGAGATGCAAAGCGAGAAGGTCGTTGTCTTGTATTTTTGGTGCCAACTGTTAGTGAAGCGCCGATGCGGCTCGATCCAACAAACAGGGTTGAGAGCCGCCGATTTCCTATCAGAACCTGAATGACCAACGCTGCGCTCACGGACGGTAGAGAGCCTCGCAGCAATATGCTTTGGTCTTATCTTGTGCCCGGTGGCGAAAGAGGGAGTGAGTTGCTATGTAAACTAGATGCAAGAGGCACCGGTGTTGTACGTAAAACAGGATGAACTTGATGGGGGACAGATCAAGCGATGCAGGGGGATGCAGTCGCTACAATCACAGATTAAACTCGATAGTACAAGTGATCTAAAGAACAAATGTAAGCGGTAGGTAGGTTGGGTGTGTATGTATGTATGGGGGGGGTTTGTGGTAAGATATGTATTGTGTGTGGGTGAAGTACATGTACAGTACTCTTAGCTGAGATGCTGGCTTTATCAAGAAGACAACGAATAGACCCGGCCGAAGGCAGGATAGACAGACAACTGAAACTTTGAACTTACTCCTACTATGAACTAGAATTTCTCGCCTCTGGCCAAAGTCGACGAAGCACTTTAATCGACAACAGGCGACAGTAAACAGGATGGGTGGACACACAAGAGAGAGTGCGAAGAGGATGTATGTCAAAGTGTGAGGGGAAGAGCAGGAAGAGACGAGACTAGACGGGTTCCTGATCGTCGGTGACTGCGTGGAGAGGGGTAGGGTAATAAGCGGTGGCCTGGCGAGACACGCCTGGTCTGTGCTGTTGGTGCTTGGAAAGAGAGAGGGGGGGGGGGGGGGGGGAGTGGCCGGATGTGACTTTTTGACGCGGCAGTACAGGACTATCTATTATTATTATTATTGTTTTGGTGCTTGAGACCTATGTGTGGGGGTCGACCTGGCCTACTTATACATGTAGGCAGTCAGGGTTATGTAGAATAGTGGGGAGCTCTTTCGGTTTTTGAAAGACACCAATTCGCACCGATACCCCGTATAATAACGTCAAACAATTAACAGCTACATTCTAGTTTGGGACAACTTTAAGGATACTCGTTTTTTTCTTAACGGTTTGAGATTGTTTGAGCATATGACGGTTTGACTCGGACTTTGGGGCTAAGGGGGCAAACCTGGAGTTTTTTAGACACCCTCCAAGCTACATAGGTGTAGTATTTCGTACATGTAGGTAAGAGTGGATTACATGTAAGAGGAAAGCAAGGGCATACATACATACATACATACACTGTAGGTACTCTAGGCATACAGGCATACAGGCATACAGGCATACAGGCATACAGGCATACAGGCATTTGGAGGCTTGAGCTGCGTAATAATTTCTAGTGATCTTGTATCAAATAGAGAGTGAGGGCCGCAGGGGAAAGGGAGGGGGTAGGCACCCAACAGTCTACATACATTGTAGTGCAAAAGCAAAATGGACTTGCCTGCTGTATGTATGCATGTACGGAATGTCATCGAAGAACTCTAAACACCAGGAACAGGAACGAATTAACAACATGACAGCAGCTCTGTCTAGATCTCCTGTCTGTCTTTCTGCCTTACATTCTGAAGGAAAAAAACAACGCGACAAATCTGGTCGTGCCTATCTCACAGTATTAACAAGTTGGCAACAGGGCTATGAGGCTGGTGGTTGGATGGCGGGAGGGACATGGATGTTGTGCGTAGCATACTTACCTACTGTAGCAAGTAGCGGGGTGGAAGCTGATTGCCGATAAAGAACCCGACGATCACAGGCACATAATCCTTAACAGCTATTGCGAAGGAGAGGGGGGGGGGCCGCTGGTTCTCAGAAAATGTTGCCTGTCTCCTGTCTCTGGTCAGGATCTGGGGCCACAGGAACCAGGCACCAAAAGTTCCAATACGCGTAAAGTCAAAAAGCGTGGCGTTTGTTTAGTAAGCGCAGTCACATTTATGGGTGATACTCAGCCACATATAGATACATGTACATGTAGTAAACGAGCGTATTGGTACGCAACCCAAAGTTTTGGGCCCATCATAGAACCTACTAAATCTAGGTACTATCTTGATGAGAAAGAAGTAAGTATTAAACTAGCCAACTAGGGAACGTAGACCTAGCTAGTTATGTGGAAGCCCATGATCGTGATCGGAGCTGACAGTCGCAGCTACTATCAGCTGTAATGATGATGTACCTATACTTACATGTGTCCTACCTTCACGTAGTATGCTATATGCACCTACAGGTATATATTAATTAAGTGTTTAACTCTCGGAGCCAATAAATTGCGTGTATTAACAAAAAGAAACCCTAGCCCAAGTGATGTCCTAACATGATATGAACCCGGGCAGTAATAGCACTGAGATTGGGTCAAACTAAAAGGTATCTTTGTATGATATCTCTTGCTTCCATGGCTTGTAAGCGCTAATATTTGCAAGTGAAGTATAAAGACGTAGTAGCTAAATAAGTGTAATCTAGTGGTACAACACACGCTACAGAAGAAAGCTTGCGGGTAGCATTGGTGTTGGCACAGAGAATCTTTCACTAATGGGAATCTAGAGTCTAGACAAGCGCCCTGATCCTCCCCAAATTGCTGATATGCATGATATATTAGCTTCCGTACAAGGGTTCCAGTTTTCTAAGACTGATCCGGAACTGGTAACCTCCGGGTCACATCGCTCCATTCATATATATTATATCAAACTTTATAATTATATATATCCGCACCCGAGCAAGTGTCCAAGTACTGTAAAACTAGTAGCCGTTAAGCATGATGGGTAGTGGGGTGAAAATGTTTCGCTTGATAAGTGGTGCCAGAGCTACATGTAGATAGTTATCACATAAAGCTTATCTCTCTCTCCAGCTAGCAATACCAATAACTATATCACTATCAGAATAAGCTCAGAATTATGCAGACCCCGGGACCACAATCTCCTAATTGACGAACCCAGCTGCAGCTAATATAATAGGGCCAATGATACGTCTAACAAAAAAAAAGATACTGGCCAAGAGAATTGTTACCCTGCCCTCTAGCTCTCTGGACCTTAATACACATTATATACATGCAGTTCGATTCCTAGAGTAGAAACGAGGCATATCATTGATTTGCAAATTTGATGTAGTCAGTGGAGTTTACTCGGGCCCCGCTATAGGGCGTGTGTAGCGGGTTATATAATATAAAAGCCACAGTTTTAATTTTGTATCTCTCTACTTGTTTTAATACACGATACTCCAGAGTATCTAGTTCCCTAAGATCGTGGAGTGATTGCCTGGAATGCCAGGTAGCGTAGACCGTCTGACCTGGTAGGTCCTTCTCTAATGCATCATAATTACGCTTCGGCGGCGTTGAAATCGGTCCAGTAATTATTAGTCCGCTCTTAAACGCCACTGGGCCAGTAGAGCTACACGCTGGAAGAACAGCAGGTAAGCTATCCAAAGACCTCAATGTTTACAAGTGCTGGTTTGTCGACGTCGACAACACCCATGGGCCCATCCCATCGACCTGCCAGCTGCAGGTAGTTGCGTTTGAACCGTGGCGCTGAGAGAAAAAAAAGAAAAAAAAAGGGCTATCTTGCCCTGCTGCAGGTAGGCAGCCTCGGTAAAGAAAAAGCACTCTGGAGATCAGGAAGCCAAAAGGAAAATGGTAGATATGAAGAAAAACGAACGTCGTATGTGGGTGTGTGGTGTGGGTGTGTCACGGGAAGCACCGTTTTTCGGCTGTTTACGCTAAAAACGGAAGTAACACGAGGAAAGGATTGAGAAACGAACCTCACTCAATGGTGCCCGCAGAAAAGATAACTTACCGTTAACTACATACATCAATTGAGAGCTAGAAATCTTCGTAGTCAACCCATAGCTTAGCATCTGCTTCGAAAAATTAACCGTGAATCGTTACATACCCTAATGAGCCGGTACTCTAGATCTCAGAGCTATGTATATCATGTTATGCCCTTATGTTCCACAAGTTATAATTATGACAGTTGCGTCGAAACTTTTTTGGCAGGCACGATGGTAAGTTACCGGAGAACAGTCATTTCTAGGCAAAACTGCATGTAGATACTTACCCCTACCTCCCCTGACCTTTTGCATAACATAGCATAGCATAGCATACAATAGGTACCCCAGAGTCGTATTCGCGCATAAAATGCTATGGTATGTGTGCTTTTCTATCCATGTAAACCATAGCCGCCTCATATTGAAACCCGAGCCTCCGGTACAAGATACAAGGTACGTTTCATACCCCATCGTGCGCGGTGCCCGCTGCATGAATCATACCTGCTATAGAGTGGACATCTTTTATTTTTTATTTTGATCTTGCCCCCAACCAAGGTTGCGCGAATTCTGCTTCTGCTAGATTTGGTAGTGATTGCTAGTTGTCTAAGTGGGCTGCTTGAAACTTGGACTTTAGTCATTAATCAAAAGTTAATCATAGTCAATAATCGGAAGCTAAATTCTCATCCGAAAGTTTCGTTTCTATCTAGGAGAGGGATATTGCAAATAACCAGATTGCAAGCCAACTCGCTGGGCTTTTATGGCCCACAGCAAGTCGGGGAGCTTCTGGATAGATGTTTAAATACCCGTTTCGCCGTGTTCGGGCCAGAGTCGGCATCTACTGTATAAGGACCATGATGTGAAATTTACCTCCAGGCCTCAAAGCTTCAAAAAGTAGAAACTACATCTCTCTTGTTGGAGAAGCGGGATTCCATATGAACGGGCATGTATGCCTGTGTCGCAACTCATCTTGCTTGCAGCATACACTGTCTGTCGTGCGCAGGGAAATAATATCGGTATCAAGGCTGCATTCATGATTTGTAGAAAGTATCAGTAGTGCGTTCGTCCACCGGCCCGACACAGACCCCTGTCCATACATAGAGTAGGTACATGGCCAGCAGAGATGCATAGGCGGAGGTTCCTGCATTTAGCAAATCAACGATTTTCGGTATCGATTGTGTGTGGCTGGGTTTGGAATTCGCATGCGCGGAGCATGTACGAAGTTGCTGGCCAACTACCTAATCTGAAGAAAAGAGAGGAGGCTTGAGTATTTTACATATGTACCGTTACCATGCCCTACTTGAATTCGCCTAATAAAAACGACTCTGAAACTGGCTGGATGGGACCTGGCTATATTTTGAGCGGGGTCACGCACCTATGTGGTGTGGACGACTCTTTATGCGAGGATTTTTAATGTTCGCAGGGAAAGCCGATTGAAGCGCGCCTTGCGAATCATCACATAAAATCTGTATATGATCGCATTAAGTCCGCTTGGTTTTGAACACGAAGAGAGGAGGTAAGAAAGATGCGGCGGGCGTGCAGGGGCAGGGCCAGTTGGTGGGGTGTAGGTGTGGGGGAATTATTACAAGGGTTCAGATTGGGCCTCGCACGCGAGTTTGTGTGCCAGGGCTAGGGCTTATTTTATATTAATGGTGGTATTCCGAAAAAAAGAAAAGAGAAAGAAAAACAAATTCAAGGCCAGAACGGTCCATATACATACATGGTTACGCCTACATATTCCCCAGTGCCTCTCCACTATTTACTTGTGACCATATTTTGAGAGTGCGAGTCAACATTTCCACAACACAGGGCCGTTACCATATCATAAACTAGTAATTTACGTGAATTTTGTAAGTATTCGACATTCACACCCCATCACTCGGAAGACTCTTATCAGTAGAGCCTAGTGAAAGTTCCAGAAATGTTTGACTTACTGAGGGATGCTATGATAATCAGCATCATGACCGTTGAACAACCCCCCAGGAATAACCCAAACTGTTAACCCCAAGGCCGACAAAAGCCCACTGGCTCAATAGTATTCTCTGTATCAATAATATGGCTATCAATTCGGATTATGGAAACCATACGTACTCATCGGGAAAGGATCACTGGTCATCACTCGCTTGTAACCAAAGTGTCACTAAGTGATGTGTAATTGAACATGATACTTCCGGCAACTGCAAGCAATTTTCCGACAGTTGTCTCTAGCTGTGACGCAAAGGCTCAAGAAGTGAAGAGAAAAGATTTCCCCGAGGACTGAGCACTCCAACCTCAGATAGTGGTGGTTGTTGATTGTGGGGGCCTTGTTGATCACTGTGTCGATCACCCGTAAACAGGTTTTTGAGGTTACTCTACGGTCTTCGCTGTACGTGGAGAAATTTTCGAACGCTGTGCAAATATCAAAATGACTTCTGTCAGCTAAGGCCGGTTAAATGCTACAATATATTGACGTCAACAGGGGGGGGGGGGGGGGGGAGAGAAAGACGTACATGCTCAGATGTTGTCGTTTAGCTGTGGCGTCTCAGCCGTGTTCCGGGCACTGTAAGCCGAATTCGCGCGAAGGATCGACCCGCATATATATGATTTCCACACGGGCCGTGTTACTTATCACGGCGAGCTTCGGGTATTATGGACATACGACTCGCCTTGTAAGGAAAGTAGTTACAGCAAGCTTCTTATTTTTTATCTTGTATTCGCCCCCACGGTGGAGTGGACACGTTGCATCATGCGCTATCACTCGGTTTGTCTCGACTACCGAGGGACCGGACTCGGGTGGTTGTAATAGAAAATAATAAAGATACATGTAGGTACGTACATGTAGTTCTGTGGGTATAGCAAATGCTACCTCGAGAATCCACGATACCTTAAGCATACATAGTGTCTTTTTATGGTGTTTATAAGGTGGCGGCTTGACACGTCATTAAATATGCCTATGCTTCCAGCTGAAGAATTACTCATCATAGGTGAATCCTTATTAGCTTAGGAACTTGGATAGAAGAACAACACTTTTAGACCGATTAGTAGCACACTTAAACACCCGGAAACTCAGCGACCGGTTGAAACACAGACATAGTGGGTTTCATTTATCTCTACATCCATTTACTTGATTTTTCAGTATCTTCAAGCTTCAACCACTGTGCCAAGTTGTTGCTTAGTTCAGTGCCTAGTTGTTAAGCTCTTCGTTAGATTTGATTGAAAGTTTAAATAAGAGTTGCAAGTATCCCGAAACCGAGTAGTCTTCTAGATAAACGGTAGTTCACCCTTGTTTGGGTAATTTTGGGACCTGAGGGCCCGTATCCCGTTAAGGGGTTGTAGAGACTAGGGGCATAGTTATTACATACATGTACTTGTGCGCACTGACTCTTAGGAGTTTTTTCAACATAAGAACCCTTCTAATTTGGGACTTAAAACCTAGCACGAGCACAAGACCCTACCGATATATGCCTGTGCGTGCGTGCGTGCGTGTAATGCGTGTATGTGTATGTGCATGTCTTGGTGGTACCTGCGTCGCAATAGACCTTGTATTGCATTTTATTTCCTAGTGGCAGAGGGGCTGACTGATCTTTGGTGAGATGTCGAGATGAAACATTGCTTGTAAAGGGAAATACCGAAAAATGATGTTATCGGGATTTTGGCAATGGGTATGTAGATTCAAATACTACGATGTGACACCTTTCCGAATTTAGATTTACATATAACTTCATCATGGCGTGTCACTCGCTATCACTCGTTGTCACTCGTTGTCGCCCGCCGGCGTCTTCTGGTTGATTGGTTGATTGATACCGCCGGCATCTTCTTGTCAGGTCTATTAGATACATGTCATCTTCTCATCGTTGGTCAAATAGGCAACCTGTCCTCAAATAATCTAATCTACAATACCTATGGCATCATTCCTACATATCTACGGCCCCCTTGTTAAAGGGTCTAGTTACTCACCCTCGATACTCTATTGTTAAGAAATGGACGGTTCGAGCTCTAGAAACCTAAGGCCTAATTCATCCCCAAAACCTAACCTCAGCCCTCCTTCCTCCTCAGAAGTAGCAGAAGAATATTTTGGGTTTTTTGAGGATCACCGCGAAAAGGATAGATACAATATTGTATCCACATCCCCTCGGCCATCTGCGAAGCCCTACCTCCCGATGGCCCATTCCCCAGATGCTCAAGATTTAGACATGGGGGACCCTTACCCTCCTACCCGAAGGCTTCCCAACCTTGACTTCATCCCCACAAACGAAGGATCCCTCCTTGGGGACATCCATACCCGTAATGCCGCCCTTCGTACTTCCTCTGCTGACACCCAGAACCGCCGTTCACAGACCGCCAACGCGCCAATCCCAGTGGAACCCAACTGGAACAGAAATGTGAGGATGTGTGTCACAAATGCCCCGTGGAATTCCACGGTGTTCTTTGCAGAGGGAGAGATAACATCGCAGGTGCTGCGGTATCGAGAGGTTAGAACAATAGGATATAGTTGCTTGAGAATATCAACTATGGTTTTGTAAGTATTATGACACGACTCTTGCTAACTTGTTGTGACTGCTATGCAGATGTTTGCCTTTTTATCGCAGTGTCATGCCGAAGCACTCGCTTCAAATTCCTTAGACATGGCTCAAGACCTTATCCAGCGTGGGCAAATATCTATAGCCGCTATCAGGATCGCTGGTCATAGAACTCAGAGCTTCTATAACAACAGCGTGGCGCATGGTTGTCTCGCTCGCAATTCAAGTGAGGTTAGTATCTGGGGCTGGAAGCCATGGAGAGAGATGGCTATGGCCGATAAAATTAGTGAGCGGAGGAGAAAGAGGGCCGCAACTGAACGGGGGAAGGTTAGAGAAAGGTCCACGAGGAGGGCCAGGTCCCGTTCTGACACTTGTGATGATGAGATTCGATCATTACAGAATCAATCCGATGGTGAAAGGTCTTGGGGCGGTGCAGGACTGGACCCATGTGCCGGGAACGCGGATTACTTTGACGATAGAAACACGTATATCTCATACAGTAGCATATGTCGGGACAATTCTAACGATACTTCTTCATCAAGCTCTAGCAAATCTGACATGGGAAGCGAAGGTTCTACAGGGGTCTCATCTCCAGACTTGGTGGGTGGCTATCTTGAAGGCCCTTCAACAGATGGGACCAGGGAGCACGAGTCTAGCCTTAATATTTCAGAAAACCAAGACGCCCCTGCAAGTTGGAAGTGGCCTCCACCGATTGAACCTGAGATTCAGTGGCACCTTCCAGTCTATGATAAAGTCAAACCAAACAATTCTGTACTCCCCCAGAACGACAGAGGTATTGGATTGATAGTACCCGAAATTCCTACTATTACTCATTGGTTGATGCTAACAGTTGTTATCGTTGCTTGTGTAGATGACCCGGATCTCCGTGTTCAAGTTATCAACGAACCATCTAGGATGGGGTACTTACGACCGTCGTCCCCAGAGCTAAGACTTACCCCTCAGATATCTCCAAAATCAGTCTCCCTCTATGTTTCATCTACATCAGGAAACGAAACATACGAGTCTAGCGTACCAACTGCGTCTGATATCTCTACCTCTGTGTCCCTCGACTCTCCAATTTCATTTGATAAAACAGTATTTGAACTTAGATCAAAGAAACCACCAACAACTGATTCTAATTCGGACAGCACAGTTGGCGGCTCCAGAGCACGTAACCACCTCAGGAAAATGAGGGCCGCATTCAGGTCTATCCCCCTCACAAGAATACACTTCCCCTGGTCTAGCTCGGATGAAGAAGGCGGGGGGGGAGCTGTGGGGTTGGGTGAGGCGCAGACAGCCTCCACTGATTCTTCCTTCGCTACTGGCTCGGAACAATCTTGGCCACCGGCCGACAGCATTCCCCCTGGGTATGGCCTGGTCCCACCACCTCCCCCACCAAGAGAATTTATGCCCTACGTTGAATCTACTACCCCAGAAACTCGGATACACTCCCCGCATCCCAGACAGATTGGTACATCACAGTCACCGCCACACCCGGGTATAAGAGTATCCTCGATTGACACATCTGTTTCTGGCTTTACCATCTGGAGAGGAATGCCGATAACTAGGCATAGAGAGAGTGATCCCTTAACTAGGACAGAGAAAGAGTACCAGGAGCTCTTAACGATCCTCAACGAGTTAAAACGAGAGCTTCGAATGAGGAGATGGGGAAAAAGAGGTAAGAAAAGTAAAGGTGAAGAATAAGGCGCGGGTCGGAGTTAAAACTATCCTTGAAAAAAGAAAAAAGAAAAGGTCAGGGTTTTGTGGGGTAATGACCAGATGGCGTCTCGTTGTGGGGCTGGTATTTGCATGAGTATCAAATACTCTAGTCTCACTCAGTGGACTGCTGCGTTCCGGGTATTCAGGGTACGGATTTGTATTCGCATTACGGCTATGCACCCTCAGCGCCTTGCGGAGTCTGAAGGTGCTTATTACCACATAGGAGTGAAGTTGATACCGGAGTGATCCAGGCTTGTAATAAATGTTTTACCAAAGTGCAAGTTTCTGTGCCTTGATGCCTTGTGTCCAAATGCCGTAATAAGCCAGACTCCGAAACTTGAATAGAGAGCTTCCCTGATATCTGATACCTAAGGGGCCTTCACCATTCCATTAACTGCACCGGGTGTTCACCATAGATACCGAGAACCCCTGTATATATATCCCAACCACAAACACTTCTAACACCTACATGCGGTATTGTAGTCCCTGCCTACGAACAGGTGTCCTAGCCTATGAAGTATATAAATGTATCTAGTAGTACCTGTACTTAGTATACGTAGCTTAGCCTCTAGCAGAGATTACTGTTTCTGATCTATCAACAGTGCTAATTTATTATTAGATCATAATTAGTATATAAAACTCCTATAAAAATGCATCACGGCAGAATTAGTTATGATTGTGGCATGGGGTGTCGTGATGGGGTTCCGGTGTCGTCTTTGGTGAATTTTGAACGGAGCTGTCAATATTCATCATAGGATAGTATTAATAAAATAGGGTTAGGGCGCGGCTCAACCAGGGTCCAGCTTGAAGCTTTGAGGTGGCCTCAAGGAGGGCTGGGCGTTCTATATAAGTTCTAAATCTCAAGACCAAGATAACATACGTGAAATAAACCACGACCACTGCCGCTACGATCCTATTGAGCAGGTCTCTCACGATTCGCAATTGAACCAAAAGAATAAAATGCGTCAAAACAACCTTCTCCTGCTCCTAACCTCCAGCGCGTCCGTCGCTATTGCCACGGCGCCCCGTGGGGTCTCCCCTGAAGGTAATCACTTAATCTATCTACACTTAGCAATTGCAAAGTATACTAAATAAAAATAAAAATTAATACTTACTCTACAATATAGACGCGCGCCTCTACGCAGGCAGCACTTTCACCTGCCTTACACACCCGTCCATAACTATTCCAAACTCCCAAGTAAACGATGACTTCTGTGACTGTCCCGATGGCAGCGACGAGCCGGGAACCAGCGCCTGCGCACATCTCGCTCATACCTCCCTCGCCATTCGAGGCTTCCATTGCCGTAACGACCAACACACTCCATCATACCTACCTCTGTCACGTGTCAATGATGGTGTTTGCGATTATGAGATTTGTTGCGATGGTAGTGACGAGTACGCGCACGTCGGTGGAGTTTCCTGCAAGAATCGGTGCGCGGAAATCGGGGTCGCTGCGAGGAAGCTCCAAGCTGAGCGAGAAAGGCTGAGAGGCGATGGAATAAGAGGGTGGGCAGATCTAGTGAAGAGGGCACAAGTCATGAGGAAAGAGGCTGAAGATGAAGTTAAGTCGATAGAGGTGACTATTGAAGGTGTTGCGGGGAAAGTCGGAGGGCTTGAGAGAGAGCTTCGGGCGGCGGAGGAGAGGGAGAGGAGACGGGTTGTCAGGGCACCTAAAGAGGGAGAGGGTGGGAAGGTGGGTGTTCTAGTTGGGGTTGCGAAAGAGAGGAGTGAAGAGTTGAGGGCTGGGCTGGAAAAGGTGAGGGAAGAAAGAGATGCGGCTTTTGAGAGGCTGAAGAAGGCCGAAATGATCTTGGCTGCCCTGAGGGAGGGATACAATCCCAACTTCAATGATGAGGGTGTTAAGACCGCCGTTAGGGCATGGGAGGAGTACCTTGCACAGGAGGAGACCTCCACCAAACTTAATGATGCCGAGGAGAGAGATCTGGACGAACTGTTGGGGGAAGACCCTGTCGACTGGGACGAATTCCTCGAAATCGAGGAGCCGCAGAGTAACAGTGAGAATAACCATGCTCCATTTTGAACCTTAGAATATATACTGACAAGCGTTCTGGATAGTGTATAACTTCGAAGCTTACCTCCCTGAAAGCATTAAGGACTGGGTTAACGACAAACTCTACGACCTCCGTCAAGTTCTTGTTGAGAATGGCATTCTTGCCCCGGCCCCGGACACCCCCGGTACAGAGTCCAAAGTCGTTGCCGCCGCCCGCGCTGCGCTCAAAGCCGCCGAGTCTGAGGAACGCGATAAGCGTGCACGCCTTACCGCCCTGAACGACGATCTGAACACGGCATATGGTCATAATGATGTTTTCCGCCCGCTCAAGGGTGAATGCATTGATGCCGACGTTGGCGAGTATAAGTACGAGTTTTGCTTCCATGGGAAGGCCCACCAGAAGTCGCTCAAGGACTCCTCGAGCACATCGTTGGGAAGCTTTGCACGCATTGAGTACACGAAACCGGAAGACATTGGCGGTCAGCATGGATTATTTGACGCCGGGTGGGAGGAGGCACATGAGGAGGGTCTTAGTGGCGTAGTGTTAAAGTATGATAATGGACAGCAGTGCTGGAATGGGCCAAAGAGAAGCGTCAATGTCGGGCTGTATTGCAGCGCAGTGAATGAGCTCAGGAGCGTTAGGGAAGAGGAGAAGTGCGTATATAGGTTTGAGGTTGGGACACCCGCTGTGTGTGGTGATAACGCCGAGGCAACTAAGGAGGAGTCTGTGGAAGAGATGGTAAGAGATGAGTTGTGAGTTATTTAGTTAAGCACTTTCATTTTGGAAGTAAGCTACTCACATATAGTTTTCTCTTCCTTGGTTGTTTTTTTTCTCTTTTTTTTTTTTTCTAGCTTGTCTTGTTGTATATCATGCCATGTCATGCGATAACCGCAAGGTGAAAAAAAAAAATAGACTATATTGCTGCTCCTTAACTTTCTGTGAGGAAAAACCTTGTTTTTATACTACAGTCAATTTAGTACCAATATCCATACCCCCCAATGCCCTCATCACAAGCTGTCACTCGGTACTGTGATGGTGTCCGTTTTTATATTTGAATTGTACAGCCGCGTTCAAAAGGACTTGGCACCCCCAGGCCAAATTATATAAGGTCCTTTCTGATTTCCAATTCTCCTATATCCGAGACCATAGTCGGAGAATGCTATTGCGGTCGTACCTGAGCGATGGTTGTTGGTGGGTTACAATTCACGAACAGACTCAATGTAATAGGGTGCCAGGACTTTTCGAACGTGGTTGTATATAGTAAAATATACGTAGCAGATTTCGCTATCATATCGATCAACCTTGGGTACAAGAGAGGTGTCTTATAGACACGGTACTGCTCGGGGGCAATACCCATTACAACATCCGTATTTTTTTGCGATTGATTGGTTTGATGTTGACTGATAACTCCGTGTTCTCTGCGATATCAATCCTCTAGGGGCAAAGAGATAGGCCAGAGCCCACCCTCCTGTTGTAGTAATACAACGAGCCCTAAGGAAATGCCGGTCCAGAATCATATTGACAATCGTTCGGCGGCACACATGTATGAGTTATCAACCAACCAACTAACAAACCAACCAACAAACAAACAAACAAACAAACAAACAAACAAACAAACCAATCAATCAATCAACGGCAACACTGATGACATTGCAGAATAGTAAGTACGACCGAGGAGTTATTATCCCAGTTACCTATGTTTGTTGAGGGTAATAATCCCTATAGAACATGTATGTGGGACGACCCTTCCAGACATAGGCCTAGGTGAATTGATTGATTTGTTCTCCAATACTTCTATAAAAGACTCTAAAGATT
Organism: Morchella sp. 2016-57; assembly: GCA_024713875.1. Taxonomy (NCBI): domain Eukaryota; kingdom Fungi; phylum Ascomycota; class Pezizomycetes; order Pezizales; family Morchellaceae; genus Morchella; species Morchella sp. 2016-57. Next base: position 940,763 of record JAMGZE010000011.1, read on the forward strand.
CATTTCCAGTATATTACAGAAATTTTTTTTTAACCCACCCCTGATATATTGCCTCTTCTAACGATTCTTCTTTTACACGATTGTTTTTGTGCTTTTCGTAATCAATATATAAAATTATCTATAGATCCGAACATATTACATGTACCTATGTAATTACTAGATACACGCAAGTACCAAGACTCGAAATAGCTAGCAGCTCGGGTTTTATCCCCTAAGAATCTATTTCCTATTTTCCAATCAAGGTCTACATACATGTAGTTATTATCTATCTATCTATCTATTTATTTATTTATACTTCATCACATACATGTAGCTGTTAAGTAGAAAGTAACTTATGGAACAAGCGATTTTTTGGAGATCTATTTCCTATATTAAATAGATGGCTGCGCATGCCCATCTTTGACTATATAATGATTCTACAACAACAATTCTATGATCGATCGTGTTCTTCATGATCTATCACTCGGCCGCGAACTTATTGCTGAAGGTGCCCCCGACCGATACTTCATACATGCACGCAACCTAGCAGAAGGTGTTTTAATTTATTATTTGTATGAAGCTTTTTGGATATATATGATATTATCGTTTTAGATATACTTACAGAAAATGCAGTGAAAGGAGAGTAGCAGAGGGATGCTGGGAGGAGAGGATAACGGAAAAACAAAAAAAGGGAAGATGATGGGCTGGGAGATAATGATACATTCCAGGCAATATAGAGAGCATTAGTTCACGAGACAATGGTCTCGTATTAATACCCCTTGAATCAGACTAATTTTCTGGATTTCTTTCACTAAGAGATCTAGACCATTGATGTTCAGTACAATGATCCCTCGTTCGCCAGCTAGTCGCGCATATACTGACACTAGAGGTCCTCTAGGTGAGCATGAGATTCATTTATTTGTATAATTATACCTACTCCTTATACGTGCAGGTAGTGCACTAATTGCCACCCTGGGCCAAACTCGGACATTAGTCAGAATTTCAAGGCCTACATACAATGGTTCTTGTCCCCCACCTAGATCACTCTGGAAGCTACATGTATCCAGTACTGGGCTAGCCACAAGGGCCTTGGCATACAGACAGCTGCGAACGCTTATAATTATCTACATGTACATGTAACCACTATCACAATATATAATCATTTGTTAAAGTCTGCTAACTCATCAATAGCTAGACATATCTTCATAGGTAACACATATGTCGCTGAAATATGACTAGGGCGTTTAGTAGAAGTGTGAGTTTTGGGGATGAGGGGGATTACAGCTGCTCCCAGAGGAGGAGAGGTGGTTGCCATAACCTAAGGGTTGTATGCATGTATGGAGTATAAATAAATAAATAAATAAATAATAGGGGTGTGACTTTGGATCGATTCTTGATCTAGGAAAGACAAGCAACTTAGGAGAGTTTAGGACTAAACACGAGTCTGGATGAGCCCCTGGCTCAATGATACGATAGAAATGGCCCCGCGTACGTTGTACTTCTTACGTACTACGCTATCTGATCATGAATATGATCAAGTCCGCAACAGCGCTATCGACTTATAGTTACACGCACTGAAATAATTATACAACCATAAGCTTAGCATTCTTGCGATGAGCCTTGGGGGGTCTTTTCTTTGTGGGCTCAGTGATTAATTTAGCCAGTTGATACAGTGTAGGTTTATATCTTCAACTTTTGGGTAGTCCCCCGCAAAAGGGTACAATTAATCTTACATGAATATCACTCGTTGGATTACCCATTACTGACACAATTAATGTATCTAACCAATTTTATCTCGTGAGAGGAATCGATCAACACATGACAAATCCCTTTTATGTGGACTGGGATGCATAAATGAGAATAATGTCAGAATTACAATATTCGTCATCAGGAATGCTGTTTCATCAAAGACACCCACTTATTAGCCGATAGGTATGATATTGGCTATACGCTAACTAGAGTTCAGATCAGTGAACCCAAGGAATCACCCTTATAGGTGGTGGTATTGCATTATAGTGACCGATCTAAATGGGAAAAATCTCAGAGGAATTATTAACACATTCTCACGTGAGATTTATAACGAGTGGATATCTTGCGCCAACAAAAAGAAAACCTCTTTTCGGTGTATATATTTAATGTATGCATCCTGTTGCTCTGGCTGTCCTCAGAGCAGAATCTAGATGTCTGGAGTGCGAAAATAGCCTTTATATTTCAGACCAGTACCGATTTAACATTGGTTCTTCGATCTTCATGCCCACAACCCATGATACATGATACGCATCAGTGTTCGAATTACTAAATGAAGTTTTAGGATGGCAATGAGATACCACAACATCCTGTTGGCATTTCAACTCATTTGCGGCCCATTGGGAACCAAATAATGTGTGTGCGCTATTCTCAGCGGGTTGATTGGTCACATACTTCAAGAAAATATCAATTTGCGCCCTAGGTTCACTAATATGAATGACTAGACACTCCAGATAGTTGTCTTTAGAGTACGTGGAAGTCTTCGGATCCGGATAGTTACACTTTTGAGGGATTAGCCACAGTCGAAAATTTCAAACTACGTGATAATCAGATATCATAATATATCGAGATCGACACTGCAGAGTTTAGGGTTGTTGTGTAGAGTAAGCAGCATTTGGTTGCGACTATGTACATGTATGTACATGTACTTACATGTAATTAACGCACGAGTACCTGCAGGGGACAAGGAGGTAACCGCATAACCGCAGGAGATAACCGCATACTGGATTCTAGTGCGTCACACAACATACAACCTCAACATGTTCATCCCATCTTTGATGATGTGGTCACCGGTAAGAACCATTAAACTGCCTTATTGTAGTCATTACTTCCTCAAAGTTAGTTCCTTATAAAGAATCCCTGCCGACACATGTACTCAAAAAAGTTAATTCCTTGAGTTATGAAATCTCAATCTGCAGAAAGAAGGATAGACCGTAGTGATATTAGATAACAACAATGCGTTAACTAGTGAAAAAGACTATCGATTATTCGAGCATCGGGGCTTGGAGGCGTTTGACTGGATGCCGTTGGTTTAAAACAAGCCTGGCTTTTAGTTATATCCGGGTGGTCCGTTCGGCTTGTTTCCATGAGCTCTCGTTCATGCTACTGTTCTCCTCAACACACACCTTTGGATAAGTGGTGGGGTGTATCCGTGCCAACACTTTAGTGTAATGAATTCTCTATGTACCTTTGATGCTTAAACTTAAAACAATGTCGTGGGCTTGGAGTCTTATGGAAAGAAACTAGTAGCTGATTGACGATCAAAACGGTTAGTGGAATCATTTAGATATCTAAATCGATGTAACAAGAGTAAAAGTGGTCTATGAAGGGCAATTGAAGTAACTACATATAATAATAGGAGCCAAAATTTTCTAAACTGAGAAAGATAGCGAATAGAAAGGACAATGTGGGCTGTCTCGAGACAGTTTTCTAAAGGCTTCCAATTCTGTATAATAGATAGCCGTAGTACACTCTGTAAGAATTCTGATTGAGTGAGTGGGTGTCGTCCCATAGTATTAGGGTATTGCAACATTCACTTACCATCTTCTGATCACTTGCCCACACACCCAAGTACATGCATACCCCCCAAATCTTGAGAAACTGAGCGTGGAGAGATTCCCTTGTACCATACGATTACCCTCGAGGCCTCCAATATTAGTAATGGATAATACATCCAATAATCCTCCGACAGGGTTAATGAGCTCACCAAAGAGTAAGACAGCACTAGCTGCACTTTAGATGATCAACATAAATGTTCGTTGTTTGGAATGCCACGTCAATAAGCTGGCTAGCGCCAGGAATATATACTTCGAGGATGAAAGATACAATTCACGTGATTTCTTGAGCGAAAAAAAAACCTCTGGTCCAGCACTCAAAAACTCTCCATCTATGCGTCAAGCAACCTATTCTTCATTTCATATTTCCAGCAATCAATTGTGTCCGATCAATTGAACGCTTGTTTTCCTGGCAACTGAAGTCCATTTTTACCACCACAGTGGTCTGTGGGACTGCACATTTGAACATTCATACCTTCTCACTCGTTGCAGTGAAATAAATGAAATAAGGAAAGAAGGCCTGAACTTGTCGAGTCATTACCGTACATAACCCAAGAAAGATCTCTCTACTGACAATTTTATATTACTAATAGAGTACTTGGGAATATGCTACTGGAAGGAACCTAGTAGGGACTGCGACAACTCCAACTATATATGCGCATTCTAGGCTTATCTGTTTCAAAGATCAGGCTACGTCATGGGTCGGAGGCGGAAGACCCGGTAAATATTGCTGTATTCTTCCTCATCTTTACAGTACCCCAACAGGACAGCTAGTAACAGCCTTAGAGGATCGGTAGACCAAACCCACAACCCCACACGATTCTCCCGCAGCAAGGTTTCATATGGCAGGCGGATTCAACATTGATCCACATAAATCCCTAAGAAAGTTGGTATAACAAGATGTTCGACGCGATTTAAGATAGGTGAATTGGATTTCTCTCTCTCAATCTTTGCTTCTCGCGTCTTGGAAACAACAAGGAGTTCTGTTTCTTGTGCCACGAGGCGCTGCTAAATCGGGAGATTGTGTACGTGTGATGATCGCCTGTATGTTTTATGGGCTAAGTTGCGTACGTACACATGTAGATACATCATGTATGTAGTATATGCCACTCTACACGTTTGCACCCGGATACTAGTCCCGTTATCATCTAATCAAAAGACAATTAATTTTGTGGAAGTTGAATTCATGTAGTATTTTTGATAAAAACTTTATCAACTTGAGCGCTAGCGCTCATCTTCTTGACTGCAATCAATCCCTGCTCCTTCCAAATATTAATACTGATTTAGGCCTGAATAATAACCTATCGTGTGTAGGTTACGTGCATTGCCCATCACGTACTTGTTGACAGTGCCTTGAGGCGTACATGATCGATCGATCCTAAGTGTACAGTCGCGCAAGTGAACCAAGGTGACTGCTCACACACGGTCACGGTCCAACCGGCCGTTTCCGCGTTCGGTTCGCTGAATCTCTAGTAGAAATGATATGATGTACCGAAGACATCCATAGAGAGCCTCCCACTCGAAGCTGCATGCACGGCGCGAAAAATTTCGGAGAATTTCTTTTTTAAATGGAGTATATCCAAAAAGATGCCCGGAGGAAACAATCCCGGGTGCCCCTGTATGCTTGAAACAGATAGATAAAACTTTATGTATGTATGTTAGGTTAAGACTTTTCCTTCAATAGGAAGAGGAACGGGTGTTCAGCGACCCGCCAGGTTTTGAATTAAAATCTCAGCTCTGAGTCCACCAACTGTGGGAGCAGTATGAAAACTCATGAGGGTGCCCCACAAGAAGGTCCAATGCATTACGACTTCATTTTATCTCAGTGGCAGTACTAATATCAAATGGCCACGGGCGGTCACCCTTAAGCCACAGAGGTTTAGCTGCATAGCATAGAATAGCGAAGAAATGAATTTCAAAAAAACGAGTGATATCGTGTGGCATGACCTGTCATACTGTTGTCAAGGTAGGGCGATATGTCGTTTAGGATTCAAGACCCAGGCCTTAGGGCCTTGATTATTGGATAACATGCAGAAAAACTAATGTGCAGAACTACAGACCTAGCATGATAGACACATCAGCCCAAGCCATAAGAGCAGTAGCCAACAAAATAAATGCTTCTCAACCTCAAATCATGCTATTTAAATTTTATCCCCAGTCTCGCAAGATGGTGTGAGGTAAAATCAAAATGCCCTCCAAGGCAGGGTTGACGCAAGGAAAGTAGCTTGAGTCCCGCCTACCTGGGGTAAAGGAGAGTGTCGAATCGAGTCTTATAACGCATTTATTTGTATTGTGTGTGGAGTAAATGTAATCTCAAAGGTTTGTTTAAAGCAAGAGGTATGAGCGAAATATTGCTCTTCGTGCCGCCGACTACTATCTCGACATTTGACTTGAATTAGTCAATATCGTCGGGGTCGAGCTTCCCTGAAAAAAAATTCATTACCAAGTCTTAGCGAGTAGAAAGTCCCAAGGATCCGGCATTAATCTTTGCTAATGTTAATCAACGCCCATTTTCGTGACTATCAGAGCCACTTGAACGGAACTCCAAGACCAAGAGGTCCACTAATTTTCAAAGTGTGTAAATAACCTCTAAATGATTAACATTGTTTCTCTTGATGTAAAAAAAATTCTGCGCCGGTCCTTGAGAGCTGCGAGCTAGAACTAAGGAGCTTTTAAGATCAGCCACATGTAATGCGAAGGTTCTTTCGCCAATCAAAAAAATTTTCCGGTAAAGTTGAAGTACACTTCTAGTATGAGTCGCTTGGACTTGCACACCTCTGGTATTTGGGGGCATTCCCCAAGGGCGTTTTTGAGATGATATTGAGAAGAGCCAGGGATCCTAGGGATCCGGCAGTGAGTTCCCTTTCCAATTCAAGTTGCATGTTAAACCCTTTTGATCTATGCTCAGCCCCCACAGATAACGAGAAGGTGTTGCACTTTCTTGAAGTGTTCCGCCTGTGGGATGCATTTTATTGAGTAGAATTTCCATGGCTTAGACTCTTGAATGAAGCAAAGGTAAGGTATGTCGGGCCTAAAGTTAGAAAGCTATTAGTATTACTTCAAGCTTCGAGATGATGCCATGTGCGAAGATGGCTTTCGAAAATTTAAATAATTTTAGATCAGCGATTGTGATCCCCACAGGACCCTTACCGACGTTTCCCAGTGAGGAAATGAATAGGTTCAACTCATCCACTTGATAGCACTGAGTTTGTACTCAATTATTTGTCCGAAGCCAGATGGGCAAAGCCGAGCCCGATCAAATCATCCCCGCTTCCAGCAAATATAATTCCGAAAATGTGTTATAGCTCCATGTACTAAACACTGTAGTTAAAGGTTCTACTGTACCAGAAAGCGTAGTTGTGAGACTAGAAGGAAAAAACTCAATCCGGAATGTGAGCTGGGGGAGGGGGGGTCAGTGATTCTTGCCCAATCGGACGCTTACCATCTATCACGTGAGCAACTCGTCATATAGGGCCGGGTAACACCGATCATATGCACGCCAAGAATTATCGCTGACATAGGTACCCCCTAGTATATTGCATATTGGGAGATCTATTATTTGATAAGAAAGATTACTCTGTTAATAAAGCCACATAAAATTTGCTTCTTCTTGGGAGGTTAGCATTTTACTGATAGGCTAAGGGATACAGCACCGTAGCTATGTATAACATCTAGAATTCTAAGGGACAATATGAGTAAAGTACTTGCCGCGAGGATGAGTTTCCGCCACCACCTTTGTGTATAAGCTATAAGCAGCCACATAATTTGTATACTGAGCTGGTGGGTTTCTACGCTGCCCCTTTAACTATGCAGTACTACTTGGGGTGAAATTAAGTATTGTCCCAACCGCGCTGGCAACCATGCTGTTGCGAGAGACAATACTTAATTTCACCGCAAGTACATGTACGCACTGTACCTACATGTTGTACTGTAGCTATAGGCGCACCGGAGCCCTGTTGTATGTTCTGCGGATGGAAGTCCTTGACGGTGTCGAGGGTTTCGAGGAAGAATTTTCTACCATCTAACCTAGGTAAGGAGTCTTATGATCGCCTGCTAAGATTAAGGCCCCACCCTTATGAACCTACATGTAGGCGTTTGTGTTTGGTCACGTGACCGACGCTTTCTGAATTGATGCGCGAGAAAACGCTACCGTTAGCCTAGATACTATTACAATTATTGGGGTAAATTTATAGATTGTTTATACAACCTGCCCCATAGCCGTAGCCGTAGCCGTAGCCGTAGCCTAGAATACTCATCCTACATAGAATTAAACTGCCGCTTACTTATAATGTTGGCAAAGTGATACCATACATAGCTCAGGGTTTACTTGGTTGCAGCAGGTATAGCTGGGACAACGGCGAAGTTACAGCCAATAAAAACCAGCTCGCTTCTGGTTCACCTTACTGTATGTACTCTAGCCTACTTACATGTAGTCGACCTGACAGACTTCAAGGTTGGTAATCGGTATTTGGTGACATCAGTTGGAGGAGGGCAAAAGTTATCGATATGAAATCCACTGATCAGTAACTATCGGATGAAGAGTGCCGGTGGCCGAGCGAGGGTTTTTTCCTGAAATCTGATTGACGGAGATGACGGGTTTTCCCTCATCCGCCCGCCTAGACATTCCACCTTGGCACAAAATGTGCATTATTTCTGACTCCGGCCCCACAGCAGGCACCTGGTGCTGCGGTATTTCACCCTCTGCTGTCGTTATCCGGGACTCCGAAAAACGCCTTTGTTCACTTTATCTCGTCGTCCTTCCCCTCCCCCACCCTTTCCAACGTTTTGTTTCTGAACAGGTTGGACTGAAGGTCTTTCGTACAAGCCTTGTATCAAGATGGCAGCCTCCCTAACCCCTTATAATGCATCGCATATTGAGTATAATGGCAACTACTTCAATTCTTCACTTATGAAAGAGTTTAACTATAGTGGGTTATATCATCCTTAGCTGTTTGTCCGTTCTTCTTTGGTTTTTGGCTCTTCTTTGTTCGTGAGTAAAACAACTGCCTGGATAACAGCCACTAACGCGAGGACAAATATCTAACAGCCATATACACAAATGGTACACTTTCAAATGTTTCCCGCTGCTATCTCGTCTTCGATAACTATCATCCATACTTTGTTCTGAATGGCTCGGTGTTCAACGGCACGAACTGCGATGCCCCTATCAACCCTATTGGAACGCGTGCAATCCTCGGCATAGTCTCAAGCGTACTTTTCGCGATCGTAATTATGCTTGGGCTCACCCTGTTAAAAAAACATGGAGCTACACACCTACCAGTAGAAAAACGCTTCAGGTTGGTTTCAAGACGGTGGCAATGGTATTGGCTGGTTTGCACTGCTGTGTGCGGGATGATATCGGGATTTATGGCAATCGACGTAGATAGGAATTATCTCCAGAGCACCGCGTTGATCTTACAGAGCATCTTCTATTATGTTACACTACCTACAATACTGGCAAGTGTTTGGGAAATGACTCGGCATTGGTATATTCTACTTAACTGCATGCATCAATGTCACTCATACTTAATTCTAACGATTTCTTTAGGGGGTCATTCCTAGAGCGGCAAAAGGTTGATGCCGATGCCTTCTGTTTCTCGCAAGACGACAAAAGATCAAAAATTGAATTCTATATTCCTCTTGTTTTTTATCTATTCGGATTTTTAGTCAGTTGTCACCCGAGCTCTTGTGTATCTCCATGCAGAACACGAAATACTGACCTCACCACCAGACCTTCTTCATGTCTCTCCTTCGTAACTGGAATCCCATCACAAAAGATTGGGGCACCGGCGGCGCCCAAACAGCCACCGATCCACGTTTTCGCGCCGCCTGCTTTTTCGCATTCTTCGCTCTTATAGTAATCATTGTTTCGGTGTTTATCTCTTTGCATTACTACACACCGCGCCGGATTCCGATGAAAATCCCGTTGTGTATTCTTATTCTAACAATTAGGATTTGTTATAATGCCGCCTGTGCTTGGGATTACAATATCTCGCCACTTTCGCATCTAACAAACCCGGGTTGGATCTATGGGTTAGGCTACTTGCCAATATTATTAATCATGCTTATCATGTTATTTTATGGGTGGAGGGAGCCAAACGAGGACCTACAAATTATCAAACAGAGGAGAGAGAGGGAATTTCAACTTAACGTTGAAATGAATGGGTCTAAGGGGGAGAAGAAGGATAGAGGCGAGGAGTTGCTGAAACTGGGACGCATGAGTGATAGTGATAGGAAGATGGTGTGAAGGGGGCTTTCCTGAGCACATTTTTTATTTATTCACTTTTTTCTTGGTGGGTGGTGGCCGGCGGGGGAGGGTGACGGGACTGCGCGTTCGGGGGTTGCAATGACCTCTACCCCCCCCCCCCCTTCCTGACCATTTGAAGGGTCCCGATTATGAATGTATTGTATTATACGGGTTATTTTTCTTTCTTTCTTTCTTTCTGTATTTTGGGATCTGACTCTTGCTCGCTGTAGAGAGTTTTTTTTTATGAGGCCTTTACCATTTTGCACCTTGGAAAGATCAGTTATAAATTAAGGGGTGAAAATCTTTACTAATTGGAAATTACAGTTGTATTTACATGTAATCAGTGATTGTGAGCTTTTAAACGGCGGAATGCAAGATCAGCTCTTATAACAATTACAACTCTGTGTCAATCCCCACTCTCATCATGTGTAAGGGTAGTTAGCAATCAGCCCGTGATGCTATTGAGCGTATAATTTTCAAAAGGTTATTTGTGTATATGTACCCATCGTACCACTTTAATGTTCAAGATCACATGATGTTGCAATAATTAACCCTGAGATCAGAGGCTTAATCACTGAAAACGAATATGCAGGCCTGATTAGTACCAAGGTGTGGGGATTATGTGCTAAACATTCATTCACAGACCAATAGTCAAGAATTCCACCATCGAGAATCGAAGAATGTGTACAAAGCAACATATCATTTGGATAATTCACCGATTAATGGGTATCAACGAGAATAACGACATTATATCCTAAACAAAAGGCTTTGCACGGCATGCATCTCACAGCGCTATTTTCAGCTCTATAACGATCTTAATGATCGACTCAATTGTAAGCCGCGATGATTGCTGTTTGGCGGCCCGTTGATATGTAATTGTTTCTCGCTCACCCGTGGTACAGCAACCCTGCACGTGGATAAGGCGGAGCCTATTGGATAATTGTACATGAGACATTTCATCCAATGTATTCTGCCACGATTACTCTGGGTAATCGAATCTATGAGTGGGTGACTTGAGCCTCAAATGTATTAGAGTTGGTACTGGTTATTTAAACACGGGTTGACACCGAAATTGTCGTCCATTGCCCAGAGATAATGCCCACAAGCTAGAGCTCTTATCAGAACCATAGTTATCGTGGGAATATTATGCAAATAAACACCATCGTGGCAGCTTTAGAATCCATCGGCGCTTGGACTTTTATGAGGAAGCTGGTATACTAAGAACAGAGGCGGGTCGCGATTGTTTGTTCGGGCCGTCTGAAGACAGAGTTGGCACATTGTCAATGCCTATATATGAGAGCGGGCAGTTGTGTCGTTGGTCGGCAAATGCAGTGAAGACTGAAATCTCATAACAGCGTGATCACTCTAGTACTATCAATTAACATACGTATGTACCTCAAGAAGCATAGAAGATCAGGAGGTCCCTCGCGCACAAAAAGGAAACATCCCCGGATATATTTCCGCAGATCATAGGATATAAAGCTTGTTAGTTTGTAAATAAGCACCAAATGGGTTCCTGTTCGTTACCGAGATTTTCTTTGCAGGAACCAATGTGAATACATGTATGTATTTATATCCGAGGGCGATGCGCTTCATCTAATCTAGTAAGGCTCCAGAGCTCCCAGGCGACCCATTGTAACTTGTCACTTTTTGCTGCCTTCAAAAGAAAAGAAAAATGTTGATATAACATAGCAGTGTAACATGTTCAGGTTTTGACGGCCGTAAAGGTGGTGCCCTCGGCGGCCCGAGCCGTCTCCAGCTGTAAATGCATGAGATCCCTATTTCGTGTTGACTGTTAACTGAAGACGTTGGAGTGAAACCTTCCCCATGGAGTCATGATTTGTAAAGGCGGGCTCACCTAAGCAGCACCGCCCTTACGTCATCTAATTAATCAGGTCAATGATTGTGATTCGACAAATGACCAGGTCACATGCTCTACACAAACAGGTGATGTAGTCCCACTAATATTCCGGTGTTGCTCCTAGGAGCACAACTTACCACAAAGTTTCAACATCAGTGGCCAAAAAGCCAACTGAGAGTTTCAAGAGGTGGTTAGCAAGACTATCATTGAAGTCCACTAGAGGACTGAGAAGTATGTCGTTTCTAATATAACTTTTAGCGTGGAAACCATCACATGTCTATGCAAGCTATCGCGCAATCAGCCACATGTGAAGTGCTAGACCCGGAGGATTGGACAGCTAATTCCGCAGCGCTGGAAAGGGGTGATTATTGGCCCCCTCTCTCCCCCTCCCCTGTAGTCCGTGGGTTCAGCCCCTGGTAGAGATCAGAGTCAAGGATAAGAAGAGAAATGTTGGGGTTGGCGATGTGGGGTTTCTCCGATTAGAGAATGAGCTGGCATAGACTAGTGTATTTGGTCCCTAAGCCAATTCGCGTTTTATATCAAGAGGGTCTATCCCGCCTTTTAAAAGATCGGGGAAGCTTATGCGCTGGGGGTTCCCAATTTGTCTGTATTATGTACGCACCTGTCGAAACAAATGCCTGCTTGATTAACTAAAAGACGAAAAATGACTAAGGGTAAGAGGATAGGCCAATGTGCATTGTAAAGGTAGTATTCTTCGATTGATATGACGTAAAACAATACCTGTCTACCTGTTGATAAAGCGGAAATCAAACGACGATCTTTTGATTGTTGGAGTCGTGATCCGCCCGGTAAACTCTAAAGCATCGAGCCACACATGTATGTGTTTAAGTGGAACAACTTATCAACTGGCTAGCTGAGCCATCACGACCCCAAAATCTGCTTTTTGTGTCCTCCTAAGCGACACTAAAAGCCTAACTAGGTATACTAGGTAAGTCTACAGGAATATCCAAGGGGATGGACCCTAAAAACAATACCTAGAAGTCTACGAGCGGGATTATGATTACTTCTAGTACCTAAGGCCATAATTGTTGTTAAAAATCAAAAATCATAAACATAGGGGAAACACAGAAATCGATGTTTCTGAGCATGAGTGCATAAAGAATACGTGGGTTTTTGGAGATTAGTTGTTGGTCCACCAAACCCAATTGCAAGCGAATTCTTTCCCGGTGTCTAAAGGGCCATTTCGTCGATATTGTCGATTCAAAGAGAAGTGCTTGAAGCTAGAGACTTGTAAGTGACCTGGTGGTGATCGACGCGGACAGCAGCCAGATCTAAGGGGTGCTCGTTATGGGTGGTTGTTGGGCGCGTGTCCCCCTAGTCGATAAGGCTGCTTTGCAGTGCGCATTGGGGGCAGCAGTAACATAGAACTAACATGCCAACAGTGGGGGAGTTAGGGATCGAGCTGTAGATACATACATACATACATGTATGTATGATACATGTACCTACACAAAAACGTAGCACTTGAAAAAAAAAAAAAAAAAAAAAAAACTCTTAGTTCATCTCACTTGCGCTACTCAACTGTGGATAATCTACGTAATTACTGGCAGTGTGTAACTTCTGTAAGGTATGCAGTCACATAAAATACCCCAGAGGGTAACTAACACACACTTTGGACGTATGTACCATGTATGTAGAATACATGCATGCATTAAAAGGTTGGTTCGCCAGCTGTATCAGGTGGCTGAAGGAGCACGAACCACCTATTGGCCTCCTGTCTGTTGTCGGGTTGCAGGCTCTGCCGAGTGAGAGATCGTGCGGCATTATGATTTGCTACATCTCCACCAAGTGGTTCGCCTAGGAAAATTTCAGCCATGCAGCACTTGATTGGGTACCGAGATGCTGGCGTGTGGTTCACTGTAGAGTAAGAGTTGTGCATAAACGATCTTTTTTTTTCCCCTCCTTCCTAGCCTGGATGGTCGTCTGGCGGACCACGCATTCATGTTGGAAGCAACGAAGCAATGAAAATAAAATAAATCAAATCATATTCGGGAAAGGAACCCGGTTCCTGAAAGTAGGCATACAAACACACTGAATCCAAACTCCATATGTGGCGGGGGAAACCGCAAAACAAGTAAGAACGGGCTGAATGAATACAAATTTGATGTTGCAGGAACTCATACTTCCAAAGATATTGTGCGGGGAAAAGAGAAAAAAATAACACCACTATCCCCAGCTCCCCCACCCGCCTGGAACCCCCCTCCCCAAACGTAATTGCAAAAAAAACAGGCATAAGCAAAAGTAACACAAATAAGCAAAACAAAGAACAAAAGCTCCCGAATGCGAAAAAAGAACAAGCCAGCCAGTAAACTCCGATTAAGTTACACTGTACTTAGAAGCAATTGTTCGCGATCACACGTCCGACATCTTCAGCGCTACAAACGACAGTGTCGAACCTATTCTCGCGGACGAAGGCAAATGCAGGCACATTACAGATTCTCATGGTCGCTTGAATCTGCTCCAATTCAGGGTCCTGGCCCCCAACTCGGAAAGAGTAAAACCCTACTCTTCCTGCGTATGCCGGGTTTGCGGCGGCCTCATTATATGCCCTATATAAACTTGTGGTTAGTAATGAGGAACGTTTAATTCAAAAGCGATTAGTTCTAGTGCTGACTCACTGTTGGATAGGCCAGCAAGGGGGGGCCATAACATCATAGAAGTAGATGGCAATAACACGGCCCTCTCTGATAGTGCCGGTAATTTCTTGGTAGTGGTGGTAGGACTGGATTTCCTGAGGCTGCATTTTTCAAGGTTTGACCGCTTTCTGAGTTTTTTGGTATCTGAATATCAAAAATGGATCGTACGAGGGATCTGGGGCGCGGTTTTATATCTGGGATTGAGAAGTAATACTTCGAGGAGGACTAGTCTGTAGAAGCTAATATATCTGAATCGAAGGCGATTGAGTTTGATGGCTGGTTTGGGTTGCTTGATGATTCTTTAAAAAAAAAAAGGGTAACCATCGTGGGAATTGGGGCGTATATAAAGATTTTGAGTACCAGTATTCATACCTAATGCTCAGATCACTCCTAGGACCCTATCAATTCATCCAAAGCAGGAGCTATAGTACTCTGCGAAACCAAAAGGCTGTCGTTGCTGCATGTTGGCGTGGTATTACTGGTCTCCTGGGATTGGTCAAAGTTCAGCGTCCCTCACAAGGGCGATCGCGAATAAGCTAATGGAATCTAGCAGGTAGGGCCATAACCACCTTCGAAAGGCGGAAGAGTGATCAGAGGTCTGCCTGAAACGATACTACTTGTCGAGGACGCTCCGAGTTTTCAAGCTGAGGACACTGGCCCGAGCCCGATGTACATGTGGGGGTAAGTGTAATATTGCTATGAACTGCCGAAATTTGAAAGCCATGTACGTACAGTACTGTTTACCTTCTAAACATCACACCACATATCTCACAGCAAGATCTTCGTCTTGCAGTAATAGGCGCAGGTATGATGATGTCGTTCATAAATTTGGATTACAGATCCTTTTTTTTTTTTCAAAAAATGCAATCGCTATTGATGGAACCTATCTCCTTCAATTATATCACCCCCGCTCCTAATCACTATCTCTCAAGACTTCATTACTCTGTATTTGTACAAGGTTTCTGTAAATATTTAGGCAATTTTTTTTATCTTAATTGTAATCCTAGGCTACATTTTCAAATCTCACATTTACATATGCCTATAACGTGCATATAACATATATATATTATATATGTATATGTATATGTATATGTATATACATGTACTTATGTACACATCGACCCCAGGTGTTGTAATTATAACATTTGTGGCTCCCGGTGGAGACTTGGCTGTCTAAGCATAAACCAGCTCCTCTCTCTCGCACGTAGATATGCAGGGAATAAGTACATACCACTATCCAGCGAGCCCTGTCTTAGAGGAGGACTGGTACGTCCGTGCCTAGAATACCTACTGGTAAACTAGCTAGGGTTCCTACTATTCACATGAAGCTAACATCCCTAGCCACCATCTGCGAATAAGGCAGAGACCACACTACATGAAACAGTATTATAAGATCTCCTATTAGATAACAACAATAGCCTCCTTCTTTCGGATGCAGTACCATAACGTCTTGCAGTTTTGGGTTGTTGTCTAGCAATCTGTTGGGTTTCCGCTCAAATGCTGCGTCCCACGTGAAAAGTCTTGGCAGTCCTTACGTCATCCTGTACATTACATTTCTTGTCTCAGTCCTTTTTGGTATTTGGTACTAGTGATCGCGATTAAGCAGGTAGACAAGGCGTCGACCCCTACGTCAGCCTTTCAGTCGTTCGTGTTGCTACAAAGAGAAAAAAAAACCCGACACCATGATTCTCATGTTCTGCCCTTACAGACACGACACCTTGGACACTCCTCACAGCCAGAACCAGATCTCATCGTAAAACTGCACTTTCAAGAGAACAACAGCTAGCAGCAGTACATACCTACAGCATTACAGCATTAAGGAAGAGAGAAAAAAAAATCCAACAGCATAAAACACAAGAAAAAAATATTTTCAGGACGTTACAGTTACAATCATGACGGCCACATCACTCTCCGATATTTTCTCAGCGATAACGGTTTTCGTCTTCCTCGGCCTAATCGGCACCGCGGGCTTCGTTGTCTTTCAGAGGATGCCGCAGTGGACCGAGGATGCAAAGGAGCAACTCAAAGAGAAGAATATCAACATCTCTAACAGTGGCGTTCGCGTTGGGATTAAGGGTGTATCGAACGAAGAGGAGCAGGACAAGTTGCAACGGTAGTCTACCCCCAACCGGGGCCCTTTGTTTGCCACAGTCAAAAGGGCTAAAGTTATTATTTTCAGGGCAATCGTGAGGACAATGAGCAATTCGCATGCGAACCCAGTGGTAGTTGCTTCAGGTGCTCCACACGATAAACACCGGCACCACGTGAAGAGGTCTGTGCGATGAGACTACCCCCTAAGTGTTTCAGGTGAACATCACTGATTAACGCATGGAAAACAGGTGGAAGAATCATGAAGGGAAGATGGTCGAGGAGAGGGTGCCTGTAGATCCCCGGGAATCATGAATTCCACCTCCTACCTGTCCCTCCATTGTCAATGCGCATCAGGGGGAATTCTGTGTTGGTACACAAAGTGACGGTTTCCAGGGGGTGGCGTTTCTCTCTCGATTTTCTCTAGCACCTCAGAATTATTGCCGTACACGTATATCTCTCTCGATTTCTGTCCTGTGTTCAGTGCTCTAAAAAATTGATACACATACGTTGTACTTAGCTGCGCTGCGCACCTGTCTGTTATCGCGCATCCCCGTGATGATCATGAATGCCGGGCAATATAAATTACACTGACCCAGAGAATCAAAAGACCATCCATGACGTAGATCACCTTGGGCTGACATGCAGAGGGAAAGATACGTGACAGTGTTGCATTTTCGTCATGGAGCAGAGGATGTGAAGGCGTATCGAAAGTTGCAATCCAAACCCATGAAGTACAAAAACCATTCCGCCCAAGGAACCAACGAAGATCCATCATCGACAATCCCAGAACACCTGAGGTGTTGTTGATCCTATCGGAATCTCCACGGCGTGAAGACTTCTCCATATTCCCAGACACGCAGACAACAGAACTATCTCTCCACTCAGGACCTAGAATTGGATCATTTGTGACAACAGCACAGCATTTCTTCCCCTTGCCCCCGCGAAAAGGAAAGTGCGGCTCTAACTAGTTAAACCCCCCTCTATCTCTCTTCCAGCTGCCCTCCCTGGATCCATGCCCCCACAACTTTGTAAATCGCTAGCTTTTCTCGGGAGCCGTTTTTTTTTTTTCTTATTTTCTTTATTTTTTCTTTATTTTTCCCATTTTTCTCGGCCTCATGACAATTTTTGCAAACTTCATTCGTCGTACACGTGGCAACAGTCGAAAGAAAAAAGATATCTTGGGAGCGCCGCGGAACGTACGGTAGGTATTAGGTAGGTACATACATGTAGTTGCCCGGATAAACATTACTTACCTATGCTAGGACCACGAATCAGGACGCTGGCTGCTAGTAACGAGATTGCTGACTGGATATCGATCACATGAGAGCTTTTTTTTTTTTTTTTTTTGTTGTGCTAAAAGTAGGCTAGGGCTAGTGTATGCAGTTGTGTAGATCCCGCAAGTATAACCCTTTTAAGAGAAAACTTGGTTCATGGTTTCATAGGATATCACTCGCTGAATTTATTGACTGGGCCTAAAAGAGGGGCTATCGTTATGCTAGCACGCACAACTAACTACAGTCGTGCCTCGCTATCTCGTAATTTGATATACCAGATCTCTTTTTTGTCTCGTACGGGTTTTCGGAACAGGTACGGTCTTCCTCCACTAAAACCACTTCGCTGTCTCGTGTACCATCTGGGTATGTTTGCTATCTCGTGAGCGTTGGGCTCCCAAAGTACGCTTACGACATAACGAAGTATGCCTGTATAAGAGTGGATTCCGAAAAAGCCCAATCGTTCTTTTATAGCCAACGGGAAATCAAGCTAGTCCAATCTTATCGACAGGATTTAAATATCAAGGCCCGAATCAGACCATTAAGCCGATCGGGGGCCGCGTACTGCGCGGTACTCGCGTATAGGATTAGAACCAAAAAATGCGGATTGTTAGTGCAAGGGTGCTTTGTATGGCACTACATACAAATAATCCCTGTATTCGTCAGTAAATAAATTGGATTCGCTGTTACTGCAGGTCAAGTGTCATTGTTGCAAGTCGCATGCGGCTCAAGTTCCCTCCATGCAGCAAACCCCTCGCTCCCACCCCCCCTTTCCCCCTCTTCTCCCCTTCCCTGTGTGCATATTTAGCTACATGCGGTAGGAGCCTGTCAATGGGAAGATGAAATACCTCTACAGCAGAGTTCTCGGCAACGACCGACCTCCTGGTAAGGTTGGTCTCGGAGAGAGTGCCGTGGTTTCGGGAATTTGTTCGTCATCAGGAGCTAGAGTACGAAGTGAGTTGTGTGTGCTATTTTCTCTAACCCTGACTTATGCAAGTTGGACAGCGCTAGTAGATGTCACGAGTGATATTTGATGATTGCGATTGGGTCGTGTACCTACATGTACCCCACTTGCATAAAGTACATGTACTAAAGGCTACATATATCATGTATAATACATGTAAACCTACAAATGGAGCAGTAAAAAAAGCCTCATGCGAACACTTGACACTACATGTAGTTAGATATCTAGCTAGCATTCAGTTTCTTCCCCCTTTCCATTTCGCTACAGGTAGACACACATGTATACATTTAACTAAGTACATGTATGTACATACTTACTTTCATGTACGTATAAGGTATATATAGTCGATGCAGTACATGTGATCAAAAGTACGTGTACTAGAGGTTTAAGCTAGAGTATGGGACAAAGATTTCAAGGGCCACCGCAACACACTCTATGTTTACTCCACTTTAATTTACTAAACCCCAGAGAAAACAGAATATGCGCACCACTAAAGGCTAGGGTCGCAAAGTGCTCTACACTCTCGAACCCTGCATATCAGGACTTCAACCCCCACGCACCCCCCCCCCCCCCAACCCAAACCCAGGGGACAATATCTACTGCGCTGCAAAGCTTCTAGAAAGAAGAAAAAGGATCGACTTTGCATGATACCACATATGGTGATATACCTCGTTCATGCGGACGAATACCGGCTCTGTCTCCATAGTCGTTTCAAAATGTGATCTATGGTGGCAAAGTGATATCATCTAGGAAGGCTATTCAAGGGACCCATGCATTACGGGGTTTGTTAGTCGACGTCGACGCATACTCGGATGCGGGGTATGCGAGCTAACAAACATCACGACTGAACCAAGTTGGGTGGAGAGGCCAAGTTAACAGCATACATAGTTATACGAGGATAATGTAATGGCGACTCCGAATTAATATCAACATCATACGTACCTTGTGAACCTAGATATCTCGGCAAGCCAGGCAACGAGCGAGAGAAAAGACCCGCCTACAAACTCCCGGGTTCGGAAAAAAGAAAATGAAATACTAAACTCTTGTCTCCAAGAAATCAGAACCAGGTGAATACGAAGATCTAATCATAAAGGCTGACCATGAAGGTGATCAGTTAGATTACATATCCTATACCGCATTTACCGGCTCGCGGAACGATTTATGAGGGAGAGAACATGTAGTGGACATTTAAATGAGCTACGTAGGCGGCGGTTGAAATCCCTATGAAAGAGATACGATAGGGTCGCTAATCAGGAAATGGAGCGAATGAGGATCGTTATATCGATGAGGATGAGAAGTCAAATTTTCAATTAATCCTCCCCGATAGCAGGCCTCGGCAAGCAATTAGGTTCATTGAATATTAGAGGAGTGGATACCCATCCCAATCTTTGAATTTCTAGGATTGGCTCCAATTTCTATTCCTCGGGTAAGTATAAGGATATAGGGAAAGATGTCATGTGGGGGTTGCAAAAGTCGCAATATGTTCTTTGGTCCGTTTCAGAATTACCGCGAAGTTTATCGCTCACCCGGTAATCTCTACACAGATCCCAATCAGTAAATATCCACACGTGAGATCTGGAGATGGTATTATGATTGATTGAGGGACGCGCTTAACAAAAAAGAAATATAGATCCGGTGATGAAACATAAAACCTACTAGGATGTTTCAATGATATTGCAACAATTCGGAAGAATCAAGAATCGATCTGCGCAGGAGTGTAAGTACTACGGTGTCAAGGGTAAGTGAGTAGAACGTAGCAACGTAAATCGCACCGCCGCGTTCTACTCACTTACCCTTAACACCGGAGTACACACCGAAATTGTGGGAGAATACTCGGCGCACGATGACGATTCCCTATTTTACGGGGCGAGCTAAATGTAAGCAACCGATATCCGACCCAATTCAGAGCTATTGGCTCGCATCTCTATAATTAAAACCTTTTCAATATAGCGTTTTAATTTGGGGTAGTAGCACTAGGACCACGAACGGAAAATATTACGCATAAACAGCTGCAGCTACCCATATAACGGCCAAGTTTCAAAATCACTTTCACATCGTTTTAAGCACCGGTGTCTCCCTTCTAACATCCCTGCTGGCAATCTTCCCGAGCTCGGGATTGAGCCGCCATGCGAGGAGTCCTTTTGTGGAGCCGGCAGAAGTTTGAATCCAACTAGCTGTACAGTGATGACGGTCATGAGGGCGCTGAAGTGAATAACGCCATCTCTTGGCCATAGCACCAGTCTGGACGATGATTTGCACAGGGGTTCATGGCTCTTGCAGTTTGGATGCATATGAGCGCCGGTGATGATACAATCTAACTACATAGACGAGGGTATTCCCGACAAAAAACGATCAGAGATTGGCAGAATCAATGCATAAATATAGTTTGCATAGACATTATGTTATGTAGTAGGATAAGAAGTACCGAAGATCGCCATGTTTTTCGGTGGCCCTGATCATGATGGGCCATATGAGCTGGGAAATAAAATAAGAACAACCACAACTAAGCATTGGAAAGCAAGTCGATGCTATGCGCGCATAGTGTATATTGTACATTCGATAGATACTGCATGTGTGTACGATTATGATCTATCATTGAAAAAAAATTCACATTTCCCTCCCGGATAGCCTTACATAAGGCGCCAATGGGGGACCTGCATGACATAGATAAGCTTTGCATCTTGTGCTACCTTAACATTGCCTTTTAATTGCTATGGTGTCAGTCAACCCGGGATTTCAAACAAAGATCGTTAGGCGCTCATATGATTGACAGAGAGGATAAATACATGTAGCCAATCAAAATCCCCCATCAAATTGGTCCAAGAGCAAGAAAGGGTAGGGTTCTATCTAGGAGCTATTAGCCTACGAAGTATTATGAAACCAGAACACTGGAACATCATTCCAGTATTAGATACATGTAGCTACATAAGTACTTATCTAGGTCCCTTACTAGGGTGGGTTTCGCTGTGATCCAACTGCTTCCCGGGTCTATAGGTACTAACCCCATACAAGTACGGGGTACATAAAGAAATGGGAGAACTGACTTAGACTGGGCTCCCAACTTTATTCCATTAACCCAGATTGTCCAATGGCGAGGATACATGTCAACGCGCTCACAGCTCAACAAAGCTCTAACGGAACAGAGACCAGAGTGAAAGGCTTTACCTCAGTCGAGTAGATACTTATACATGGCATATCATAAGTGATGCGTATCATTTAAGCAGTTAGAGCAAGACGGGACCTCATTAGTATAATTTAACTATAGTCTCCGAGTAAGAGAGGTGTCAACCACTACGATGTGTAGTGTTTCGTTTGGCTTTCAACGCTGGAGATAGTATGTTTCAAGGGTAGTAGTATATTATAATGATAGGGGCGCGCGGGGGGGAGAGGGGAAGGGGGCAATAACTCCAACTACTAATTTACTCTCTATACTGAACTCACTCTCCTGTATCCCTTTGTCTTTTATGTTTATTTGGTTGCGTGGTTGAGGTTTAATTGAGTCTAGCACCAAGGTTGCGATGCTGCAAAAAGAAATGAAAGATCTGCACAAGAGGCCATAAATTTGATCCCTCAAACGCCTGATCGGTTGACGTTGAATTATGGATTGGATAAGAAAAAACACCTCTAGAGGTAAAGCCCAATCTACTATATGGATTTTGTGTGACATAAAGAGTAATAATAGTAGTGCCCGGCCCAACAATTGATCCGTGCACGCTAAAGACTTGGCAAACATATTACAACGTCAAAGGAAGCAACCAATCACACATCTTCATTGGAAAATAATTATTCCGTCCTAATAATTACAGCCACAAAAGCCACCAGTTGAGAGGGTATAGAACTACACAACGCCACAGGACGAGAAGATTCTATCGAGCAAAGAAAAGTGAAAACTATTGCCAAGAAAGTACCACATCACCCCACGTCACAGGCTTGATAGCAGAGGTTTAAAGCACCCAATGAAGAAATTTCGAAATTCATAACCCCGTAAAAACCGTTCGTACATACAAGAGGAAACCACAAGGAAAAACCGTAAAGAAAAAAAAAGAGAAGGTAAAAACACAGAAGAAAAACCACGCTTATTTTTCCGCCCATTATCGGAAAGTAACTGTATAACTTCCCTTACAGAACTTTCTATTTCCTTTCCATATTTTATTTATGAGAACCCAGCGCTTAGTCGACCTCCTCAACCTGGGGGCCGTCATCGCCACCAGCTGAGGGGGCACCACCGGCCCCGGGAAAGCCACCGCCTGGCATGCCACCGCCGGGAGCACCACCCTGGCTCTGGTAGAACTTCATCATGATCGGGTTGGCAACTCCCTCCAACTCCTTCTGCTGTGACTCGAACTCGTCCTGTAATATGTTAGTGACTTATTTTAGAGGCTCATAGGAATTCAAGAAAATCTTACCTTAGTAGCGGTGTTGTTGTTGTCCAACCATTCAACAGTCTCGTCAATTGCCTTCTTCAACTTCTCCTTGTCACCGGCATCAAGCTTCTCGCCGACCTTCTCGTCGCTCAAGCTGTTACGAAGAGAGTAGGCGTAGGACTCAAGTGCGTTCTTGGCGGAAATACGGGCAGCCTCTGCCTCATCCTCCTCCTTGTACTTCTCGGCCTCAGCCAACATGCGCTCGATCTCCTCTTTTGAAAGACGGCCCTTGTCGTTGGTAATGGTGATGCGGTTGGTCTTACCGGTACCCTTCTCGACGGCAGAGACATTAAGGATACCATTGGCATCAATATCAAAGGTGACCTCAATCTGGGGGACACCACGAGGGGCAGGTGGGATACCAGTGAGCTCGAACTTTCCGAGAAGGTTGTTGTCCTTGGTGCGGGCACGCTCACCCTCGAATACCTGGATCAACACACCAGGCTGGTTGTCTGAGAAGGTGGAGAAAACCTCGGACTTCTTGGTTGGGACAGTGGTATTCCTCTTGATGAGAGGAGTCATGACACCACCAGCGGTCTCGATACCAAGGGAAAGAGGTGCAACATCAAGAAGAAGAATCTCCTGAGTCTTTGATGAAGTGTCTCCAGAAAGAATAGCAGCTTGGACGGCAGCACCATAGGCAACGGCCTCATCAGGGTTGATGGACTTGTTGGGCTCCTTTCCGTTGAAGAAGTCGGACACCAACTTCTGGACTTTGGGAATACGGGTGGAACCACCGACCAAGACGATCTCATGGACGGAAGACTTGTCAATCTTGGCATCACGAAGGACACGCTCGACGGGCTCCATAGTAGAGCGGAAGAGGTCCTGGCAAAGCTCCTCGAAACGGGCACGAGTGATTGAAGTGTAAAAATCGATACCCTCGTACAGGGAGTCGATCTCAATTGAGGTCTGGGCGGATGAGGAGAGGGTGCGCTTAGCACGCTCACAGGCAGTGCGGAGACGGCGAAGGGCACGAGCGTTGGCGGTCAAGTCCTTCTTGTGCTTCCTCTTGAATTCCTGGACAAAATGGTTGACGAGACGGTTGTCAAAGTCCTCACCACCCAAGTGAGTGTCACCAGCAGTGGCCTTGACTTCAAAGATACCTTCCTCAATAGTCAGGAGGGAGACATCGAAAGTTCCACCACCCAAGTCGAAGATAAGAACATTGCGTTCACCGACAGCCTTCTTGTCAAGACCGTAGGCAATGGCGGCAGCGGTAGGCTCGTTAATGATACGGAGGACGTTCAAACCAGCAATCAAACCGGAGTCCTTGGTAGCCTGACGCTGAGAGTCGTTGAAGTAGGCTGGGACAGTGATGACAGCGTTGTTGACGGTACCACCAAGGTAAGACTCGGCAGTCTCCCTCATCTTAGTAAGAACCATGGATGAGATCTCCTCGGGTGAGAAGACCTTGGTCTCGCCCTTGAACTCGATCTGAACATAAGGCTTACCGCCCTTGTCGACAATCTTGAAGGGGAAGTGCTTCATGTCAGCCTGAACCTCAGCATCGGCAAATTTACGACCAATGAGACGCTTGGCATCGAAGACAGTGTTGTGACTAAATTACAGTTAGCAGGAGGTTCCTTTATCAGAAGTATACCTTGGTGGAGTAACTTACGGGTTCATGGCGACCTGATTCTTAGCAGAGTCACCAATCAGACGCTCGGTATCTGTGAAAGCGACCTATAAAGATTCATTGTTAGCCAACTTATCACCGGGGAAAGGATAGCAAAAAAGACTACAAAGTCCATCCTCATCAACGGGAGAAAGTAGAAGGAGAAACATACAAATGAAGGAGTTGTTCGGTTTCCCTGGTCATTGGCAATGATTTCGATACGGTCATCTCTGAACACACCAACACAAGAGTAGGTAGTTCCCAAATCGATACCGACAGCGGGGATCGTCATTTTAATTGATGTTTTTGTTTTTTAAGGGAAAATTTGATGAAGGTATTCCGTTTGGGATGAAGGAGTTCGTGAGTATAGCGTTAAAAGAACAAAGGATGCGAGTTTTTTTCGACAGCGCAGACAGTGTTTGATGGATGGATGAAGAAGAGAGGAGGAAACGGTGGGGGAGAGAAGGAAGAATGATTTATAGAGATACGGCGGGGGGAGTTGAGACCAGGCCAGAGTGCAGCTAAGGAACTGTGTAGAGTGCGCTAGAAGCTCCTACAACATCCATAGACATCTACGACATTCTACCAGCCTCTAGCAACCCCTCCCCCGCCACAACGCCTACTTTCAAAAAATGCACAGCTCTGGCCACTTCTCCTGCAGGAGTCCTTATCTTCATTTCTATTGATCCCTTGACCACTTCTTGTAATGCCTTTCATGCTCTTTAATCAGTTTTAACACTACTCTAAGCGACAACTTCTGCTGTTTCCCTACTGACTTCTATACGATTCTAAAGTGACGTAGATCCGCGCTAGCCTTTGTCACCCGTTGGCAGGGCAACCCGCCAAAGCAGCAACTCAAAACGATCTGTTTACCCCCGCTTGCGGCTCTCAGCCCCACCACCAGTACCAGCGCACAGCTCCGAGCCCTACGAATCTCCGATCGAACACGATTAATGGAGCACCAAATCTCTACAATTTTCTGGTTCAATTCGCTATCACTGAAATTCGAGTCATTTTCGGTACATGCTCAACCGAAATACGAGATCTGTCGAGACTACGATTCTCAACTCATGCTGCTCAATGCCGGAGCTCAAACGGTTTCACGCTTGCAAGAAAATGAGGAAACTTGAGTTTCTATCAGCTGGATAACATAACCCTATTGGATTTTTATTAAAGAAAGAATCTTCACTACTCTACTCAAGGCGCCCACGCAGGGGTAAGTAGACATTCCAGTTCTGTACACTGCTCTCTACCTCTTTTTTAAAAGAAATAAGTTTTGCCTAACTTATACGAAAGATATCATAGAGAAATTACTTTTCAGAGGGTATACTCCTACCAGATATAGATACATCTATGGCTTGACTATCACTCCTATATAACTACATGTACGCACTATCTCGGCCCTTTAGATATCAGGAAACTTCCACCTGAAGACTGGAATTACACAGGATGCTCAAGGTCGGAAACGTGTTTGCCTCATGGCAGATCTGTCCTGGATCCAGGAGAAATAGAAACTTGTATCGGTTCTTTTTTTTCCTTTCCCCCTTTTCACAGCAGTTGGTCAGGCCCTAATAAGTAAACAAAAGCCTCCGTTTTTTTTGCTACATCGGTCTTGGATATGCTTATGCTTTGGTACCAGCCAGCTTTATAGTCGATCATTTCCAACTCTAATACATTGGCCAAAGATGCATGGTAGCTCGTGGCTTGAATACATACCCGCAGAGCCGCAATTCTTAGATCACAGAATAGATAATTCGCGCTAGCTATTGCCTTCATGAGCAGGTACTCGGTCGACAAGTAATACTGACAGCTAAAAGGAATACATGCATATAAAGTATGTAGTTAGGTCATGAATGAACAAAGAAGAAAAAAATACATCCCAAACGCCTCTCATTCAACCCTCCAACTCCGGTAAAAGCAAAATACAAAACAAGGCCTCCAGCACTAAAGCAATCAAAAACCTCTAGACCAAGCTGGTTTATCTACTCTTTACATTTACTTCTGAACCATGTAACTGGATATATCTTGACTGTTAGTAACAGAAAAATTTAAATACCAAGAGTTTTAATTTGGTCATAACCTACGTGTAACATAAAGAGTGAATGAATCAACATCAACCTGTTTTAGATCTACGTTGACCTCGCCGGTCCTCTGGAGAATACCTTGTGCGTTCCCTGTCTGGACTGCTGCGATCCCCTCGATTGCCATCTCCTCCCGAGGCATTAGGCCTTCACCGACATGAGATGTTTGAGCCAGCTCCCGAAGCAAGATTGTGCCTTTATGTTGTGTCAGTATAAGCTGTTACGTCTTACAAACAAAGGTACCTAGAAAGTGCTTACTTTTCAATCCCAAAATCTCATCGTTACTCACTGCGCAAAATCTCGACGATCCCATACCCTTGATCGAAGAAGTATCTGGCTTCTCGAAATACGAGGGACATACAGCGATTGTGTTCGATCCTCCTCTCCGGCCGTTTCTTTTGTTTCCATGCCAAACAGCCAAGTCATTGTTTCCGCTGTGTAACGCAAATCTATTAGTAATAAAACTCTGGAAGAAGGTTTACTTTTGGACCCTTCTTCTTCACTGACCCTGCACAAGCGTTCTCCCAAAGCTCAGTAAGATCTTCCCCGCCGTCTCCACCAACAAAAGTGAGATCATGCTGAAGCAAAATTGACGAAAGGTGCACTAAGGCCATCTGGACAACACTCCACCCCTCATCGCCGACGCCAGCTAATATTCCTCTGTAGACTGAGTTAGTGCGAGTCGTGCCAAGGGATCGCCGACAAGGCTTGTTACATACAGAGGATCACTTTTCTTGACCACTGCCTTCAAGGCTGCTGGTACAAAGTCAGACAGTAATGAGCGCACTTCTTCTTCGACTACCGTAGCCTCGTCATCTCTGAAGTTCTCGAAGATTACTTCCACCAGGTTTTCCTGCTTGGTAGCCTCGTTTCTAGGTGAAGCCCCATAATAAGGCCTGCTCCGGGGTGCTTCAGCCGCGAAAGCTACACTCAGGTGTAAAAGAAAAACACACAGTCCTGAGATGTACTTCATTGTTGATGTCGCGTAAGGGCAGAAAAAAAAAACTGAATCGAGGGTAAACTATGAGCGATACCGGTCGAAATATATCCACTTCTCAATACGCCACGGGGTAAACCTCATATGCCGTTCTTGTCCAATCATGAGGCCATGCTCCTTGAAATACATGGTAAGAAAGCTTGTGCCAATGCACTAGACCTCTTTGTGACAGGCGTATTTACAAAAAGCTGTGTCAGAACGGCTCGAAATGGCCGAGGACTAGGGCGATATGATGATCTGCTAACCTTCCCTAGCCTACATTCACCAAAAAAAAGCTTCGCTCTGGTTGACAGGGCTGAAGAAGATACCTTGCATTGGTGTTGCTCCCACCGAAGGGGGGTCGCGGGGGCCTCTCCGTCGGCCAAAACCTGAGGCCCCTTGCGCCGCTCACCCAGGAACAGTTGGCTATTCTTAGGAAGAACAGCGCCGTATTAGAGATATATAAAAAAAATCAGTAGGGTACACCATGTCAGGCCCAGGTCTCCCCAAACCAGGTATGCCGCAAGTAAATTCCTGGAACAAGTCGATTCGGCTGAAGTAATTATCACCTCCAATAACTAAATGTCACTACATGTGCGGAAGTACCCGTAAAGAAAGCCCCCTTCCCGCGGGATATCGGATTCTCACTGTTCTGCAGTCTTCTTTAGAAACTGCAATTTTGCTAGCAGACAAAGCGAAACCCCGCAGGAACATTGTGCAACACAAACGTGATATGTTGCAAAAGCGGGTCCATCAGATTTGCCTGAGCAAGGTCAAAGTTCTGAACCCATGACCGTTGTGGGGGGGGGGGGGGGGGTTGACACGCCCTTACTTGAGATTTTCACGAAGAAAATGATTCAATGAGCAAGAAGAATTTGTCAATCCTCGTGCAGATGCACTCTACGAAGAAAGGGGTATGTATATAAAATGGAATTACAGAAAAACCGTTTACGCGTTGAGGCCGAGTACCCGTCTTAATAATAGATAGGAGTTGCTCATATTCAATGGACGCATAATCACGTGATAATTGTCTCACTACGCAAGTTAAGCCACCATGATTCCATTTATTAACCAATCGCAAGATGCGGAAGATAATAAGATAGGCCATATACAGGTTCCCCAAATACTACCTTATCATACCATTCAATGCAGCACAGAAAATGTTCTTAAAACGGAGAGAACAAAACACCAAAGCACAGCGAAAAGGTCAAAGGAAGGTATTCTTTCCAGCATCGCACTGACAGTTCAGTGCATATATTAAAACGCCCCCTACGTTCCATTTGTACCCCTCTTACCCTTCCGTCTACCTACAGCCCTGATCCATAGAAATCGATCTAATTCTTGGGGGGATATTTCTTGAACAGATAACTGCACGGAATCAGCTCCTCGGCTCCAAAAACTCGTGTGCTGGGACACAAACCTTGAAACAAAGTAATCTGCCGTGCCGAAAGCCGCGGCAAACGCTGCGCCTAGCCCTACAACCTTCATGCTAAGTTGACCGGCCTGGTGCTTCCTGAACCCAAAAATCCCCAAAGCCGCAGAGACAGCAGCTACAGTAACAGCATTCGCGAGAACAATTGGGTTCTGGAACTGGGAAGTAATTGATGATGACGATGATGACGAGGTGGCTTTCTTTGAAGATTTCTTCTGCGCTGCCTTCTTTTCTGCTTCCGCTGCCTCCTTGGCGGCCTCCTCCTGGGCAACACGGCGAGCTTGTGTCTCAGTCTGTATCTATCTGGGGGTCAATACGTTTGTAATACTCGAGAATGAAAGGAAGACAAACTTCTTTCTCGAGGAAATTGGACTCAACAACGGAAACGCCTGAGTCCACATCCACAAGGGAGCTGACGGATGAATCTACTGGAATAACCTCATCCACAGGGTTCGCACGACTGATTAATCCATCAGTATCAATTATTACCATTATCTTCGCAATCTCCTTCTTCATCTAAAAGGGGACAACTAACGCCTACGGACAAATGGATATTAGCATGTGATTATCATAGCGCCAAAAAAATAGAATCCTTACTTCTTCGGCAGACTGCGGGGGACCGCTGGCAGCAACATCAGCCCAGGTAGACATGATTATGATTGAAGTTTGTAGGTGGATGGATGGTTGGTTGAAGGTTCTGTAGGTTGAGGGTGTTCCTGATCGCTGTGTATGGGATTGGGAAAAGGAAACGGGAAACGGGAAACGGAATGATGGAATAAATAATGAGATGGGAGTTCCTGTTTGAGTGGGGTGTTGTCTTGGCCGAGGTTGACGTCACACTTTTTCCTCCCTTTGGTAGAGGGGTCACAGTTGCAAGGTTCTAATCCATTTTCAAGAGGGTTTCTTTTTTTTTTTTTTTTTTTTTACCACGTATAAGTGTTTATATCACTATATGTACCGATATTGATTTAGTTGTGATGACTGTTTATATGTCTCCTGTTATTGGCCCGTTTGGCTGGAATACCTAGAACCGCCTTTAGATTGTATCGTGATAACAAAGGACCCCCCCAAACGCGGCAGGAAACAACAGACGACTAATTTACATGTACCCATCAAGAAGAATCCGAGACACTTGCTATTTCTCCCAATTAGCCAGATTTCGACTCTTTACCGGTCGATGAAGTGCGCGTGGCTGCGCATATCGGATAAGAAAACCGTCGCTCGATAGAGTTTCTGCTTCACCCCTCGCGAATCCTAGATCGATAAGATGGGATCGATAAGATACAAATGTCTAAGATCCGAGACAACCAAAGCCTTGGGGTAACAGAGGGCTGAGTGACTACACCACAGACAACCTCAGCTTGTCATGCACCATTGGTGCTTATCACATTCTTGAAGCGATGCTATATTAAGCTTGTTTCTGGCCCCAGACCATTGGATTGCATGGACTCGTAGAGTGCCCCCCCTGCCTGATAGGCATATATGAATACCCGTGATGCCGAGCAGCTCAGATCAGTTTATTTGACCGAGGGTACACACACATGTAAGTACTATGTACCTACATCAGAAGGCGTTTAAAAAGACATGTTGTTAGTTTCCTGTTGCTTCAAATTCTGCCAACAAGCGCGCGTGGCGGTAACACCAAAACTCTGAATTCCAGTTTATATAACCACCACAACCACACGCACGATCGAGATCCCGATTCTCCGGTTCGGCTCTTGAGCTTCTGAGGCGTGCAGGTGAGACATGAGTTCGTTACACCTGATTGGCCACATTCAGGCTCCCGTAATCAAGAAAGACCGTTTCTGACACCCCCCAGAGCGCTTGCCCCCCAATTCGTTGGCCCAGTTGCACGATCGACCACTTTCGTCCTGGTCAATTGGTCTGCAGGGAGGCAAAGATGGCGGAGCACTTTACTCTGAGTTGCAGGGCAGCCATAGATACCCTACAAACAACCGCAGCTCAGCCTCCCGCCTAAACACCCACCAGCATAGGGGTGGGGAAAGAAAAAAAAATGGGGATGGGGTGGGGCTGAATTTCAACAGCCGCCTGTAAATGCAGTGTGGTCAGCAGCGGGGAATGCGTGTTAAAAAGGGACATTCACCCCCGATTAAATCTTTGCGGAGGCCTAGCTAGGCGTTAACGGACTAACTCTCAATAAATCCGTCCATCGATATCTAGTATCCAAGGAAGGATATATTTTATTATTTCAGGTCATCGTCTCTTTACCAACAACTCGGATCGATTGGGAAGCCTTTAAAGATGGCCAATTTTTTAAAGCCTTTGAAAGCCAGCGCAGGGCCGAAAGGGAAGAGCAAGGTGTCGGACAGCACGGTGTACGAGAGGGTCGGGGATGATGAGAAGCCTTTTTTGGTGGACGGACTGGATCACAATCCGAGATTACAGCAAGAGGACATGGTGGGTGGATCTTTCATCTGAGACGGGTAATCATAGTACGCATGGTGATGTGAGGCTAATATCAATGTCTCGCGATAGGCGTTGAAACGAAGGATACGGTTCCTGAAGTTTGTCTCCAGATTCCTTGCGTTCTTGATCAGCTTAGCAGTCCTGGGAATGATGGGAAACACCGCCTTCAGCTACTACAGCACCTCTGAGCAGAAGAAGGGCCCTGAAAACCTCAGTGCCTGGCCCGAGAACGCCAAAACATGGCCCACGCTGATGATGCTCGGTGTATCCCTCTTGTCTCTTGTCTCGAACGCCGTTGTCATGATCTCTTACTGCTGTGGGCAAAAGGCGGCAAACAAGACAGATAGCGTTTCTTCCTTCTTCTCGGCAGCCGATATGGTCGTCCATGCTATCTGCTGGGGTATTTCTGCCGGCCTGTTCAAACAACAGAGTGCTCTCAATGGTGTGAAAAACGATCTGTGGAGTTGGACTTGCTCTTCGGAAGCAGATAGCAGGCAGATTCTGTATGCTGATGTCGTCAACTACCAATTCTTGTGTACAACTAATGCAAGTCCCTCCCCTAACTGTTGGCATCTAGATTTTTTATATTAACTGGGAGGTAATCTAGGGGTTGTCATGGTACATTGCAATTGCAAACACAGCTTCCCACATCCTCAGTCTTGTTATCTTCATTTTTGCGCTCAGAAGACTCAAGAGCAAGCAAAAGCTCAACGCCACGAGGGCCGCCGCCGCGGGTGGTGTCCATGTTCCAATCGGCTCTTCCTCTCCTCCATCATACTATAATTAGAGGGTTCAGCCACAATTTCCAGTGTGCGCATGATATGAGGGCCTGGTGTTCCTTTTTCTTTTTTTTTTTAAAAAAAAAAACCTATTACCAGAGAATATCCTTTCTTATTAAATTGGCGCGGTTCCAGTCATTCCGTTTCTTCTTTCTTGTTCTAGTGTCGGGTCGAGTTATTATCTATTCTTTTGGGACATTTATTCTTATGGGGTACTATGCGGGTTTGGTTATTACTTTTTTTCTTTCCCCCTGGGATGCGAGGGCCTATGTAGTCCTAGATAATCCCCACGAGAAATAAAAATTTCCTTCATCTCGAAGTAGCTGCGATACGCCAGCTGATTTTCGTTTCCTGCTGTCCTGCACCTCGCATGTTGTGGCTACCCAGCTAGTAGCACCGCAATCTCCCCGGCCAGAATCTTAACGGCAAACAAGTACCCGCGCGTTCACCAAACGGATGCACTGCAACCAAGCCCCCCGACCGTTTAACTACATGTATCCCTCTATGACCCGCTGGTCTGGGAATGGCAGCTGCAGGTTCAAGAAAATTCGTTGCATGCCTGACGTCCATACATACTTATGTAGTACCGTTGTCTTATATGTATATACCCAAGACACATGCCAGTGACTTCACCCTGACGTGTATACCGGCAGACTGACTTCCAGTAGGTACTTACATACTTATATATTGACCGCACATACAGATCCTCCGTCAGTAAGATGCTGACCACCCCGGGAAGTAAATCTGGTGTGGCTTTACTTACAGATCTCGCTACCTATCTCTCTGAATCTTATCAAATAATTGGTCTCCTATAGGTTATAAATCTTGTTCCTCTACTATATATAAAGCGTTGGCATTGGCGGACTATACATAGGAGTAAAGGGCTAGGGATTTTTGGATCCATCGTTTTCCCCCCGGATATGTAGAGAGGGGGGGGGGGGGGGTTGAGAGGGTAGAGATGGTTACCATCATCGTGCGTTGAGGGGCTGTGGCTGGTGGTTGTTGTGGTGAGCCGCGCGTGGGGGTGGGTCCGGTCCTCACCCCAGGAGGACTAACCCCCTTAAGGCCAATGGGTCACGCAAGACTACCTGACTCTGTACGGACACTAAATGTACAGTTTGTAATTTGACTGTAGAGGGCTACAACATGTACAAGAGAGATGCCCTAATCTATATACCCGGGCAGTATAGGACAGTCAAATATGTGCGTACCAGACAAATAGTCCTAGGCAGCCCATGAAGTATCAATCAATCAATCAGTCCTAGGCAGCCCGCTTCAGGATCGAGTGATATCGTATGATCCCAGAGTATGCAATTGTGCAATTGATCTATTGACCGACTGCTTTATACGGTCCCGTCTATTCTAGTTAGTACGCAAATTTATATACCGTCCTCTGCCTTGTACTTATGTATGCACGGCCAGCGGATCTCTGCAAAGCCCAGATGCAGGTTAATGCTATATACGGACGGGTTTCTACAAATATCAATACCCGCCTACCTACCTTATAATTAGCTTACCCCCCCCCCCTTTCTTTCCCCTAATTTCTCCCCCTCCACCACACCAACCCCATCACCGCGCCCACCACCGCCGCCGCCACCTTCTCCACCGCCTCCTCCACCCTCTCCACCACCCTCTCCGTCTCCATCACTACCCTCTCCACATCCGAGTCCTTCAGCTGCAGTTTCCTCGTCCCCTTCCCCTTCTCCTCCGGCTCCGGCTCCGGCTTCTCCCCCGGCCCTCTATCAACATTCACCTGTGTCCAGCCCTCCTCCTCTTCTTCCCCTCCCCCGCGTACCTGCTCATGCGGGCTACGACGTAAGTAAGGTCCCAAGTGTAACTGCTGCGGCACAGAGTCGTAATCGAGCTGCTCGACGCCGGCGACCTCCCCCTTGGGCGTCACGGTGACGCGCATGATGTCGCCCGGGTAGCGGGGCGGTGGGTGGCGGGCGCGCGGGGAGAGGACTTGCTCCATTTTGGGGGGGGTGGTGGTGGGAGGGTTAGTTACTGGTGGCATTCTTTTTTGGGGGGAGGGATTCCGCGGTGGGTGTCGTCTTTTTCCCCCTTCCTCCTTATATACTAGCTCCTTCTGGGTGGGTGAGCTGGTGGCTGGTGCGGTGATCCTAATTTTGGTCTTCTTCCGAAACGGACGAGCACAAGGGCTGGTACTGGCGGTTTTGTGGATATGTATATATATATATATATATACCGTGCCGACTGGGCGTCAAGGTGTACGTCCAGCTGTCTATAAATTTAAAGCACAGTAGGATTAATTGCAATGTGTTTGAGGTTCAGAGCCCAGATGGATGGATGGATGGATGGATGGACGAGTGCACCGCAGAGGGAGCTGAGGAGAGAAATAAATCTATTTTGCATCACAGCCAGCCACAGCAAGTAGCGACAGTGTCTACATCTCTGCTGTATGTAATAACGTACGTACTATACCCGCTAGCTAAGTAGTTAGTGGGCTGGAATACATTACATACGTGCATACTATTGACCACTGCCTGCTGTATATTATATTGCCCTTTCTCCTTGTACCCGGCCATGTAGACTGTGGAATCGCATGCCCTTGCAATTGGCTTAGGCTTATGTGTAGCGACTTTATAATTTAATCTTGTGGATGTATGTAGTGTGGTAATGATTGTTTGATTGGGTTTTTGTGCGGCGGGCGGACTAACCGTGGTGGTGGTGTCGGATCTTATCAGATCTTTTCATCTAGGTAAAGCCCCAACCCAAAAGTCTTCGTGGAAGCCCGAAGGCACACAAGTCCCCCTAGCAACGGGGCTCTCCACTAGAATGTTTCATTATACCTTAACCACTCCCTCTTAACAATTCAAAAATGTGCAAAAGGTTTCCCCCAAGGATCAAAACATCCTCCTGTTCATCATTGTAATTGATTTTGTTGTGATTCTACACCTGGGACCTGGTCCCACCTAGCTTGGGTGGTAATTGGCCCTTTCACGAACGAGGCCGAGAGCTACATGTGAACGGAGGAAGTACATGTACTCATCTACTTACATGCTTGAGGCCGAGAGCTACTACATACATGTAAATCTACCTACAAGGCCTGCTCTGGATCTACACACAGACACAGCAGAGTCGCGTGCGCAATACGAGCTGGCAGTTGTAGAAAGTGTTTAAGGCACATGAGCACATCTACATCTACCTATCCACCCGGGTCGAGTGCACACAACGAGGCGGAGTCGCGCGGCATACGGAGGGCTGCAAACACTCTGATTTGATTTGGCGCCTCTTATCTACAACATATCTATAGTATTATAATTATCATACACCATACATCTAGGCCTCGATCTAGTAACGAGATGTAACCGGCACGGCAGAACTATAAATATACACATATATCTCGTTCTATCGTAGACACCCAACTCTGCAGGTACTTTTTGCTTTACTTACTTACTTTTCCGTGTCCCACATCTGCAGCCCGTCGTATTCGAATCTCCCACACCGCCCAATCCCCAAAAAACAAAACACCTAAAGTGTCAAAATAAAAAATAAAAATAAAAATAAAAAATCAAATCCGCATCCCTCCAGCGCCTCTACCATTCGCCCCTTCTCGATCTCGCCGGGGGATCGGATCCAGGAACACTTCACCACGTCACGCACCACCGAGTGAGATTCTGTGATCTTCTGACGCGCCCGCCGGCTTGGCGGATGACATGACGTACATCCTATAACAAATAAATCTCCCCACTCATGCTCAGCTCCCGTATATCATCGCCATCATCATCATCACCACATAAATAAACCGCCTGAACCCCAGAGATATCTAACAAAAAAGTACTTCTCCTCTGGCTCTCCCCTCCCCTCATAGCTTATACCCCCAATGCCGACGCAACCGTCGCCGAACTTTGACCTCAATGCCATTATACGGGGCGCCCAGCTCACCATTGTGGGTGGTATGTATATAGCTACCTATGTTCTCTCTGCACATATATCAAAGCTAACATGACCCACAATATCCAGCCTTCCGCGCGCTCCAGAACCCAGAACTGTTCAAGCAGGAGCACTACCGGCAAGCTGCGATTGCCGTGGCTATCGGCATCGCAATCCGTCTGATCGTTCTGGCGCCAATCTTCATCCTCAAGCTTGTTTTCGGCTTCCTCGGCCTCTTTGCGGACATGAGCGCTGCGTACAGCCTCATCTCGTATATGGAGTTTGCCGAGGAGAGCGTCCTGCAGATCCCGTTCTTTCTCATGCAGCTGATGCGGTACATTTCGCCCACCCTGGACGACGTGTAAGTCCCCACTCCCCGGTCCTTGCCGTACTCGTCACCCTACCCCAGCCGGGGAACAGAGCTGATAACAGACATACAGGTTCATGCGGTCTCTCAGGTGGGTAGATGACACCTACATGTCCAAGCACAAAGCCGAAGACCGCCGAACCCTACGGGAGCTCTACCACCCCCGCCTCTCCAGCTACCGCCCGCGCGCTCCCGCCGGCGGCAAAAGTTCCGCCATCCTGTTCCTGCAGCGGTGGGGCCGCCGCGCCGGCATCTCCCTCGCCGTCTACCTCCTCTCCTTCACGCCGGGAATTGGCCGCTTCGTCCTCCCCTCCGCCTCCTTCTACACGCTCTCCAGCGCGCTGGGGCCCGGCCCCGCAACCGCAATCTTCGCCACGGGCCTCTTCCTCCCGCGCCGCTGGCTCGTGCTCTTCCTGCAGGGATACTTTGCCTCGCGCGGGCTCATGCGCGAGCTGCTGGAGCCCTACTTCTCCCGCATCCCCTTCAGCGCCGACCAGAAGCGGCGGTGGTTCCGCGAGCGCGAGGGCCTGCTGTTTGGCTTTGGCGTGGGCTTCTACTTCCTCACGAGGGTGCCGTGGTTGGGCGTTCTGATCTATGGCGTTGCTGAGGCGAGCACGGCATACCTCATCACAAAGATCACGGCGCCGGCGCCCGAGGCAAAGTTTATGACGCCAGACGAGCTCGAGAGGCTCGTGGTCTGGGAGAATAAACACGAGTTCTTGAACCTCGAGTTTGGAAAGCTGGATAAGCTCAACATCCGCGACTTGAAGAAGGGAGCGCAGCAGCAGCAGCAGGGACCGCCGCCGGTGTATACGCCGGCGGAGAGGGAGTTGTAAGTGTGGTGGTAACGCATGGAGCGTGTGGGGTGGGGTGGGTAGGAGAAATTGAGGAAGGTGCGTGTGGTATGTAGCTCTGTATTTTTTTATTATTATTACTATTTCTTATTGCTTGTTTCCTGCCCTCTCTTTCTTTTTGTGAGTTTCTTTTGTATTTGTTT
The DNA here is from genome assembly GCA_024713875.1 of Morchella sp. 2016-57. Lineage (NCBI taxonomy): Eukaryota > Fungi > Ascomycota > Pezizomycetes > Pezizales > Morchellaceae > Morchella > Morchella sp. 2016-57. Next base: position 978,409 of record JAMGZE010000011.1, read on the forward strand.
TTTTTTTCTTTTTTCTTTTTTTTAGGGGGGGGGGGGGTTGTGTTTCGATACCATCACCAAGTACATGTAGTTCTGCAGCGTATGTAAGTATATATACACACACACTATATGCTGCTTTGTTTGTCTATTTGTTTGTACGTAGCAGTCCCTAAATCCCTCTCTCCTCCTGTCGCGTGATATGTTTCTCCCTTCCCTGCCCGGCCCTGCCCCGCCCTGCCCGGGCCCGACCAGTCCAGTCCAGTTCATAAGACACCCGGCGGGCTGCCGTTATGTAAAAACCTAACCCCCGCCGCTGGCAACTACATACATAGAATCTGGAATCTGCATGCACACCCACGCCCACACCCACGCCCACGGACCGGAATCCCCACAACCGGGCACGCATGATTGGCCGAGACAGATCGCCGGGCCGGGTGAATTGCACCCCCCCCGGGATATGTATGTATGTGTGTGTGTGTGTTATGCATGCATGTATGCGCGGGAGAGTGCTGTTCGATTTGATATGTAGATACTTGGGAGGGAGGGGGGAGGGGTAGCTTTCGAGCTATAGCTAGCTACATGTATGTACTTTAGCTGGTGGGCGGATAGTTACTAACGTCCTCCTGTGGGCGAGACGGGGGGTCCTGGATTGTACAGAGACAGAGATACTTATCACGGTCACGATCAGGATTATGCCGGGCTGTTGCAAAACATGAGTATGTATGTATCCGTCGAGAGTAAGTAGTACTGTGAAAATGGTATCAATTGTAACAATAACTCAACTCCTCCAGAAAGAAACCCCTCGCCCCACAGCCCAAAGAAAGGAAGAGAGAAACCAAGACCTTAATTTACAAACACCATAAAGACTATAAAATAAAATAAAAATAAAAATAAAAATAAATAAAAAAAGGCCGTAATAAACAAGATACAACCCCCCCCCCGGAAACCAAATTACTCCCACAAGCACACAAAGAATTCACCTCCCCCCTTCCTCCTCTATTCACCCAGCCCCAAACTAGCCATCAGCTCCTTCACCTCCTCGTCCTTCGCCACCTCAATCGGCTTAATCCCACACCCGTCCATCACGCTCCCATCCGCCCCCTTCTCCACCAGCAGTCTCAGCACCGTCTCGTTCCCCCCGCACGCAGCCCTATGCAGCACCTGCTGCCCTGCATTGTCCTTCGTGTTGATATCCGCGCCCTTGTCCAGGAGCATCTTCACGAGCACGTCATTTGCGCCCTCCGCCGCACACGCCAGCGGCGTGCGCCCACGCTCATCCTTGGCCTCGATATCTGCGCCCCACTCCAGCAGGACGCCGACGGCCTCGCCGGGCCCCGCCAGCCGCGACCCCGCACACACCGCGCGATGCAGCGGCGTATTCCCGTCGCCGTCGCTTGCGGCAATGTCTGCGCCCGCGTCCACCAGCATCTTTAGTATTCCCACCTGGCGGCTCCTCGCGGCCCAGTGGAGCGCTGTCTCCTGTCCTGCGTCCTGCAGCGTCACATTCGCGCCGGCCTCGATGAGGGCGCGGACGGTCTCCTCGTGGCCCTTCAGGGCGGCCCAGTGGAGGGCGGTTGTGGAGCCGACGGACTCGACAATGTTGACGTCGATGCCCTTTTCGAGGAGGGTACTGACGACGCGGTGGTGGCCGCTTGCGGCGGCGCGGTGGAGAGCCGTCCCGCGTGAGCCTGACTCGATGCTGATTGAGGTGGCGCCTTTGTCGAGGACGAGGCGGACGAGGGGGTCGTGCCCGTTGAGGGCAGCCCATAGGAGGGCGCAGACGCCGTTCTTGTCCTCGAGGGCGATATCGTGGATTGTGGGGGTGAGGAGCTTGTGGATGTGACGGGAAGTGCGGTAGAGGGAGAGAAGGCACTTCAGGGAGAGGTTGTGAGCGATCAAGAGGATCAGATCGACGGGAAGGCTGTGAATTGTCGCCATTGTGGTGAGTGGTGAGTGGTGGTGATGCTGATTCTAGTGCAAACAGATGGTGCTAATAGCAGCAATGATAGGTAATTGATTGGTATGTAGTAACTCGGAAGCTAGAGGCTGGGAGGAAGTGATCGATTATACTATTATAGTGAGCTTGACTGATGGTAGGTAGATAGCTGAGAGGTATGTAGCTATATATATATGTTAATATAGCTCTATAAAGCTGTTGATATTATAAGTGCTGTTTTTTCTTCTTCTTTGGATACCCAATATGCGGAATCAAACGATTTATCAAATAAACAAAGCTTTCCATGATCGAGGAGCGGGGAGGGGGACTGGGAGAGGGGGGATTTAGTACATGAGGCTCTCTCCTCCTCTCACCATCTCTCTCTCTCCCTCTCTCGAGACCTTCCATGCCTCTAGACCGTCAAGACCGCAGCTAACAGGCCAGTGGGGCCAGCTTTGAATTCCCCTGTTAATTCTCCGTTGTCACTTCTACAAACGGGGAAAAATCCGACGAATGAAGTCCGTCCACGGATTTCTTGTTCATTAGGGTAACACCCTGCAGATCGAGATTGCAATTTCCCCATTTTATTTTATTTTTTCTATTTTTTCCTTTTCCTTTGCTGGGGTGCATAGCTTAGACCCGGAAGGGGGGAGAATGAGAGAGGGTGAGTTAGGGTGAAGGTGAAAAAAGAGGGAGATTTCTTTTTGACAGCTCATGATCATCGATTCTCACTCCGTATATGGGGAGAAGACCCCACTACACCCACAACAACCCCTCGATCGCCGGGGGTTAGTGCGCGCCGCCAAGACAACAACCCCTTCGATTGTTGAACCAGTGGAACCTTTATTTTTATTTATTTTTCTTACTTCTGCTTTCTAGAAAGTAAACCGTGCAGCATGAGGGTTTTTTTCTTTCCGTTGCGTTCTATGTAGGACTACATACTTACATGTATTCATCACTCCTTCTGTTCCGAATCCTGCCTCCGTCACACTCACAAACCACGATAGGATTCATCATAGGATTTCTAATCGGTAAACCCTATATCCGTATCCATACCTGAGCCAAGCTGCCCCGAAGCTATGCCAGATATCATGATGTAGGTACTCTCACCTTAATAACGGAACAACCCCAGTTTCAAAATACATGTACCTACTTCTGCAACACCCATATACTTTAAAGAATGAGGCTCAACCATAATTATCATTAAGACTGTAGGTACAGCGGTGCTTTGGTGTTGAAACCACAGAGCCTCGTTTTCAAGTCTACATGTATGCCCGTTTACTTCGCACCTGATGCACTGCGACAGAACTGCCCGATTTCACTTGGCAGCCTGATTATCAGTAACGGTTTCACAATATGCGATGTTTGAGGTCTTCCTATTTTTCGATAGCAACTACTAAAGACACCACAGATGTTTAAAGGAAGGGTGAATGAGCAAGTAGTACCCGGGCCGCAAGATCCGCGATGCTGCCCACGAGACCGGCGATGTGTTATCCCAGGGCGCAGTGCACTTGATACTCATCGGGGTACATCTGTAGAGGCTTCCCATACAGGCTGCGCACATCTTCCTCTGACATACGAAAGTCACTGGACCAGTAATAATAGTACATAGTAGTAATAATTGCAGCTGGGTCAGCAATTGAGCTAGTTGTTGGAGTAGAAAGCATTAACACCCCCAGAGTGGTTTCTTGAGGTTCATAATGTGCCAATTAATCCGGATGTATCCTTTGCGTTGCTTCTGGTGTTAATGGCTGGCTACTGTTTTTTAGGATATCTAACCAGGATTTTCTTGACCAGTTACTGCGATGGCATTTCCAGCAGGCTGTATTAGCTAATGTTTAAGGTCGGTTTTCCACACGGCTTTAATATGATTGGTAAAATTCCGAGGGCCGCCTAGTCGTCTATTAACATAGCTATATTGTCAACATTCAATTTGATGGGTTTTTGTTATTTATTTTTCACTGAGGGCACTGTTTCTTGTTTCCTGAGTGCCCGTACGGCGCGCGCTGCGTACTGACTGGTACTGGGTTAGCCTTGTTTTTCTCGTTAGTAAGTAATGAGCGAACTTGGCACCGGGGGGGGTACTCGAGCCCTGAGCACCCTCTCTCAAAGTGTTCTGTAGATTAGATATAGAAGTTTCTCCGGGGTAAACCTCGGCAAGACCCACGGTTTTTCGGAGCAGGCCCGAGAAAGGGGGGGTCTTTACCTGAAAGATCAGGGCCGCCGTTCCACATGGCGATAAATCCCCGGGTCCCACCAACCACCACCACCGTTCCGTTATGGACTCGGTGAGAGGAACTGGGTAGGTAGGCACTTTAGACTCTGGGGACTGGCAAGAGGTCGCTCTGTCAGACGACCTGGGGTATGTTTATGTCTGGTTGACCGACATCAGATGTAATTTCAGAGGGTGTTGTGTTGTTGCATGACCGTGTGGAGTGATTTGCTCCTGGCAGTCGAGTGAGATGATAGTGATGTTCGTGAGAGCATCGCAGCCCATACGGCGTCTATCCTCATCTCGACATCGTGTTTCCAGGTCCGAGCCCCCCACGAAGGAGCAGTGATGAGCAGAGCGTACAGGACAGCTCCAGCCAAGCTCAATGCGCGTATACATACAAGCACTGTACCTTAGACAGCCAACGTTCACATAAAGATAGAGTTACATGATGTACCTGTACAGATCAAACTACATGTACTTAGATTACCGACGCACGACGTCACGTCAGCTTGGATCTGGCATATTCTCTCGTCTAAGGTACATACATACAGTCCCATCCCATCCCATCTTCAGGTGATGCAGACCGTCCAAGTGCTGGTGTCTCACTTAGAAGAGTTCCCCGATCCAATCCAATTGGGGCCCGTCTAGCCATCTTTATGTACATAACCCTAGGCCCGGAGGGAGAGGGGCCCCCTGCCTGTGATGCCCGGTAGTCCAGGGTCAATTGACGGTGGTTAGGGATCGAGCGTGTTCGTCCGGTCTCCCCCCCTGCTGGTGTAATCACTCCAGATAACAACCGCATCATGGAGGGGACCACCACCACGAGATTTCTCGAAGGAGCTCGTATCCGGGTTCTGGGCTCTGGGGGTGCACTGGGATGAAGCAATTGCAATCACGGGGGGTTGTAACTTGCTGTATTCCCACCATGGGGCTGTTGGGGCATCCCGTTCTCCCCCTTAGAGCTTCCAAGGGCTTTTGCTTGTGGGGACGTTAAGATGTACCATGCAGGCGTGTGCTCCTGCCCTAGGTACCACATCATGTGTTTAGCGGTGATGTGGGCATTTATAACAGCTTTTCAGAACCTCAGCGGTGGAAGTAGCTCGTAAAGCTGTGGGAAGCACTAACAGAGGGTTGTTGTATATTATATAAATGCGACATAATACGGAGAAGCAACTAAGGCCCTTTCTAATAAAAAAAGCAAAACCAAAAACAGATAGCAAAAGACGACTTACAGGAAGAAAGAAGGCTCCGTATTCCCTTCTATATGTATTGCTCTATTCAAGAGCACATATGGGCTGTGTGACATATAAAACAGCTTGATAAGAGTAATTATTTGCGCATGCGGAATTAATTGATCTGTGGGGTGCATGCATATCCATAATTCACGATAACGCATGAACGGCTACAGCAGCAACAATTGAACTGCAAATACTGCCCGGGGCTCTATCTACATGCAGCTACTTATACTGAATTCCTCAACTCGATCGAACCCGTAGAGTCCTCACATGTATTGTGCTATTGATTTCAGTTACTAATATTAGTCCAAATCATTAATTGACATCTGCGAGGCGATAACAGGCCTGTGCACGATAAGCGATAACAGATCAATTACTTAATTATACGGAGCCATATGTACATGTAGGCACTTACATCTTTTGACCCCTCCCCGACGTCCCCGTACCAGTAACATCAACCCGCCCCCGTCTCGTCTCGTTCCCTCTGCCCGAAGAGGAAGAAGAAAAGATGAGATCAAGTCGACCATGCACATAGATACGTACATACATGTCATCGCCACCATCATCATCAACTCCCCCATTCTTGATATCAGAAACCTACAGCCTTACTCCCTCTACATGCATACTCAATAAAGATGGTGGGAATCTGCACTCAGCATACATACATGTATCAAAGCAAACGTTTACTAACATACCCCGCAGTCCACTGATCATCGCCGTTACCGTCCGTCGTCCCTTGGCTCCCGGATATGTCCTCCCCATGCTGAACTACGAACATGATGGTTTTGAGGCAGGACGATATGCCTCGGGTGTATGACGAGCATAATACGGGACCATATACATATATACAGTATTCTGCTAGCAGTACAATACATAACAGGACAAGACAAGGCTCCCCCCCCCACAGACTCTGGGCTGGTAGAGAGGTCTATAAAGCCCCAATTGTCCCTCCTCCTCTGAGCGGCCTCAATTGCTCCAGACAGGTCTACAACATCGAATTCTGAACCTATTCACATCAGCACCGCATTCCCACACACACCACAATGCCCAAGGAAGCCATTAGAACAGCTCTCAAGGTCGACCTCAAGGCACCTGGTCACTCCCAGTCCAGCCTGCACAACAGATGGCACCCTGACAGTACCTCTCCCTTTACCTCTTCCTTCTCCATCTTTGCCTTACTCAGAACATTACTAACCCATACCCACAGTCCCCACTGTCGGCAAAATCGTCCCCGGCGAAGCCGTCAAGATCGAGTGCATCGACTGGACCGGAGGTCAGATCAAGAATGACGACAGCGCTGACGACGTCAAGAACGTCGATCTCTCCTGCGTCCACTTCCTCAGTGGGCCCTTCGAGATTGAGGGCGCGGAGCCTGGTGATGTCCTCGTCGTCGAGATCCAGGACGTGCAGCCGTTCCAGGAGCAGCCATGGGGCTTCACGGCCGTCTTCGATAAGAAGAACGGCGGTGGCTTCCTCGACGAGCACTACCCGCAGGCTGCCAAAGGTTCGTTCCGATCCCCATCTCATACCACAGTACAATTAGCTCCCCGCTGACGCACAGAAACACGATAGCCATTTGGGACTTTGAGGGCATCTACTGCTCCTCCCGCCACATCCCTCACGTGCGCTTCCCCGGCTTGATCCACCCCGGCATCATGGGCTGCGCGCCCTCTCCCGAGATCCTCGCCGAGTGGAACCGCCGCGAGTCTGAACTCGTCGCGGCCTCTGGCCACCTCGACCGTGTCGTCGCCAACCTCCCCAACCCCGCCGGCGTGCACGCCGGCACGGCTAGCGGCGACCTCTACGCCAAGATCGCCCGCGAAGGCGCACGCACAATCCCCGGCCGCCCCGAACACGGCGGTAACTGCGACATCAAGAACCTCTCCCGCGGAAGCAAGACGTACCTTCCCGTACACGTCCCGGGCGCCAAGTTCTCCGTCGGCGACCTCCACTTCAGCCAGGGCGACGGGGAGATCAGCTTCTGCGGCGCAATCGAGATGGCCGGTGTGATCACGTTCAAGTTTGGCTTGATGAAGGGCGGGATCAGCGAGCTGGACATGAAGAGTCCCATCTTCCTTCCTGGGCCCGTGCAGCCGCAGTTTGGCCCGGGACGCATGTTGACGTTCGAGGGGTTCTCGGTGGATGAGCAGGGGAAGCAGCATTATATGGATGCGACGGTGGCATACCGACAGACGTGTCTAAGGGTTTTCGAGTACTTGAAGAGGTACGGGTACAGTGGGGAGCAGATATATCTGCTGCTGTCGTGTGCGCCGGTCGAGGGGCATGTTGCGGGGATTGTCGACGTATGTGCTTTCCTTTCCCTTTTATTTCATATATTCATTTCCTTTCTGGATCTGGTGCAGAGGCTGATTGTGATAGATCCCGAACGCGTGCACGACAATGGGCATACCGATGGATATCTTTGACTTTGATATCTCTCCGGGTGCACCAGCGACGAAGCTGGACATGGGCAGCTGCGCGCTTACGAGTGATCGCAAGTGATTGCACCACTATTAGGACAATTCCTATTTTTTTTAATCCTTTATCTTTGTCTCATTCTTGCTATTTGTACATATCTTGGGAGGTTCGCTATGCTATGTACATATGATATTCTCGTTTCTGCCAGTTTAAGGCCTGTGCCCCGCCCTGTCCACAATCTCCCCTCCACCCAGTAGAGTACGGTACCGTTTTTTTCGACTTCCAGAATTTCCAGCGCTCACGTGCTCCCGCAGATCCTGCCCAAAGTAGCCTACCTCCGAGACCAAGCTTTTGCAAATTTCGGATGTGCGAGTTGAGGAGGGAATAAGTATCCCGGGCACGAGTCTCTTTTTTTTTTGTGTCAGTGGGATCGCTATTGCGACTTTTGCATGGGTGGGAAAGGCCGTTGATATTTGCAAATGTCTGCTTGGTGCAGGACCGAGTTGGTACTACACCAACTACATCAACTACACCCCTGAATATCACTTGTGAAGCTGGGTCTCCTAAGATAAGCATACTGATAGTTGACCTGATGATAGTATAGTGAGCCCAAGCCCAAGCCCAAGCCCAAGCCCAAGCCCAAGCCCACGCTCAAGCAAAGGACAGTTAGTAGTATGTAGCCCTGAATGTATACTACCCAGGCGTCTGTCCAGCGACCCTCTTAACTTCAGCGTACAAGTACAGAGCTCATGGTCAAGCTCCAACCGCAAATCGCCAGCTCTAGATCTTGAGCAGTACACGCAGCGGCCGCCACCAAGTCAGCTGCCAAAAAGAAATCCCCCGGGCCCCAATATCAGTCCCCCGCAAAACATCTGGTGCGTCCGCGGCCGTGGAACACCACAATAGCCCTATAATAGGCATCACGATATATGTTTTGACCCCAAGTCAGTCTGGCATATAAGACGCCATGCACACCCTGCTTTTTCCAGAATATCAACCACCAATATCGTGGGTTGCTCCTTTTGACAGATTTCTGCACCCTCCCTCCTTCCCTTCCAGTTGATTCCTTGCCTTGCTTAACGGTTCGCTCCGGTTGAAAAGGAAAGGTCGACTCTACTCCCAAAATGCAGATCAGCAGCTTGATTACCGCCCTTATTGTAGGCTCAGCAGCAGCACTCGTGCATGCCGCTGCCGTCCCCCGCTGCGACGAGGACCTCCAGTTTGTACGTATACGCCAATGACCCCCTTACACATTGCACCTTGTAGTGGGTACCAAGCTAATATACACACGCACGCACACCCAGTACAACCACTGCATCGAGGACACCAGCAAGTACCTCAAGTCTCTCAACGTGCGGGTAACTCCCGAGCACACCTCCCGCATCAACAAGTGCTACCACTGCTTGTAAGTCCGCCCCTTGTCTCTGAGGACTTGATATATAATCTAACAAGCATGCAGCCAGGAAGCGGCCGCCGACAAATGTGGCGCGCGGTTTGGAACGGACCCGGATAATCTGTCGGATGGTGGGAGGGCGTGTTATGATATGGGTATGGAGGCGTGTAGGACGAGGAGGAGGAGGGATCAGTGTAGGTTCTTTGTCAATTGGAATAGGCCAACGATTGGTGTGGAGGAGTCGTGATGTGGGACGGAAGGGGCTGCAAACGTAGATATATACATAGTTAATATACTCTTCGTTTTGGTGGTCATGGAATTAGTGTAGAGATGGTAGTTTCTGTGGGTCTTGTGAGGTCAGACGTGATTCCTCAAGGGCCATAGCTCCTATCGTAAGGCAATTCTAGGTCTTAGTATCCAATAGTAGGCCAATTGTCTTGTAGTGCGTCTCATAAACCTCCAGCACCCAACCCATCACCGTATTCTCCCTTCCCGGCACGTAAAGGCTCAAGGAGGGGTTCCCCCCGACAAGAACCCAGCCATATTTTCAAACACACAGCTGCTATTGTTGAAGGGAAGAAGCACACGCCATCGGAGGAGAATGAGAAAGAGCCGCTCGGTTTAGTATCTATATTTTTCTGATGCCAATTAACCTAATGACATGTAGATATCAGCAGGGAGAAATACGTCCAGAAACCAGCACGGGGGGATCGATGGGGGAACATTTATGGGGTAATGAGCTGTGGAGAGGAAGAGAAGCTAGTAGACCATGGTATCAATACTCCGATAATAAAAAAAATGACGTATCGATTTTTTACCATCGGTGCTTTTACCCGATATGCACTGATTTAGGTGGTGCTGTGCAGCTCAGCCTCGCCCCAGGGAAACACAATGTATGTATATCAATAATAGCCAGCTAGCCCCAACCCTTCCAAACCACTAGCTCTGACTAGACACCTTCTCACTAAAGATCTATATCAGCCATGGCCGAGGGTCTAGGCACTACTGCGAGTGTCTTTGCAGTCATTCAGATAACAACGGCAGTGGCTTCTTTGGGCTATGAGTACCTCAGCAGCGCAAGACGAGCGCCAGAGTGCCTAAAAAGGCTCACAGGTGAACTTAAATCTCTGATCGAAATACTCACTGAGATACACATCTGTGCACAAGACCACACATCAAGGGTATTACAGAGACTCGAAGATCCACTCCAACACTGTCTCGCAGATATGATAAAACTTCAAGACAAGTTGAGGCCCGGGAAGAGCCCAGGTCTTTGGGGAAACATACGAGCTAGACTTCAGTGGCCTTTTGAGGAAAGCGAAATTATGGACTACCTCATGAGGGTCGAAAGGCTTAAGAGCACTTTCAAAATTGCTATCAGCCTTGATCAACAGTGAGTACCTGGTTAGCAACTAGTTGCAGCTGTGGAGCAGCTAATATGATTCAAACTAGATTCCTTACAAAGACTACGATTGTCCGTGTTGATGCGATCAACACACACGTCCAGGGAATTGGCGGGCATATACAGACAGTTGACACGAATGTTCAAGGGGTTGGCACAAATGTGGAAAAAATCAAAGAAGATATCACAGACCTGCAAACAGCCCATAATTTAAGTGTCCAAGAGGCAGACATTCTTCAGAGTGGTGAGATATGCCTGTTTGAAACGGCCACCCCAAGCAAATTATGTGGAGGTCAGTTATTTACTAACACATCAATCAGAAAAACAACGGTCTGAAATACTTGACTGGCTTTACTCGGAAGACTTTCGCGCGACACATGATAACATAAGCGGTAGGAGGAAGGAACGGACAGGGGATTGGGTTTTGGAGACGGATGAATTTTGTAATTGGATTGAAATGAACGGCCCTCACAGAATTCTTTGGGGCTATGGTATTCGTACGGACCATTTGATTGATTGTATTCCAAGGATCTTCAATTCTAACCACCATAAATTTTCAGCCGGTGCCGGGAAGACCTTTTTAGCGTATGATATTTCTTATCCTTATATATGAGCGATTATGACCCTACCAATATTGTGCGTACTAACACTTGTGTTGAGCCGTTGCAGTTCTCGGGTCATAGATTATCTCGAGGACAAGGCGCTAGCCGCAGGTTACGGAGTAGCACATATCTATTTCAACTTCAAAGACCAGAGCCGACAAGAGCCGATACAAGTTCTTGCCAGCTTGGTAAAACAGCTTGCATGCAAAACATCACATCTCCCAGTGCTAATCACAGATATGTACAAAAAATTTCACCATCAAAAGAAAAGACCCGGTTATGAAGATTTATATGGATTTCTTCTTTCGATTACAGGCTCTAGTTCATTTAACCAAACCATCATAGTCTGTGACGCACTGGACGAGTGCGACCCTAACTCCCAGCGTTCAAAATTGTTGCCATTGTTTCGTAGGATGGGAGATGACGGAATTAGCCTGTTCTTAACCAGCCGTGAATATCCTGAGGATATCCAAAGCTACCTTACCAATAAAGCGACAAAGCTCAGGCTTTTAGCGACTAATAAAGATATTTGCAATTATATCAAACAAACGATAAAGGAAAATTGCAGAGCTAAGCGTCTTATAGAAGAGGGTGGTTATCAGGGCATGATTATTTCGGAGCTGATAAAATGTGCCGCTGGAATGTAAGTACATATACACATGTAACTACAGTCGAATCTCCCTATAGGAGACTCGACTATATAAACTAATTTCTATCATCTTGATACAATGATACTAAGAAGATTCAGGTTTCTACTTGCTCACTTCCACATTAAGCATTTATGTCGACAGCCTACGACTAAAAGAATCCTTCAGGAGCTTGAGAAATTTAAATTGTCCTCTTATTCCACTGAAGGAAAACCACTGGATCAAGTTTACGATAAGGCCATGCAACACCTTCGATCCCAACCACAAAGTTGCGAAGACCTGGCTATGAAGGCCCTTTTTTGGGTCGTTGGAGCCCGCCGAACACTTTCTATCCAAGAACTTCGAGTGGCAGTATCTTTAGAAACAAATTCAAAGCCAGTAATTATAGAAGACCAGGACATACCTGACGTTAAAACTCTTATTGATGTTTGCACAAGCTTTCTAACCGTCGACGATAACGATATGGTCAGGCTTGTTCATTATACAGTCCAGGAATACCTTCTCGAAAACTTTATAGTTCCTAAACGCGAGGATTTGGATCTAAAACTCGCCGTTCTGTGTACAGGATTTCTTTCGTCGGATTCATTACGGGATATGCCTGTACCTGTCTCCTCCCATCAATCCATATTCTCTCTTTCGAATCCACACCACTCTGCTCAAGCCCAAACGAGCCCTGGTTACCTAATAGAACCTTTCATACCTTATATAAGGAGCCACTTTGTTACCCATGTCAGGGATTGTAGAGACAATCAAGGGCTATTGACGGAACCACTCCTCAGATTTTTAAGCAAAGGATGGGAACATGTCGCTGATTTGGTTTGGCCCATGAGGAAATTCTCATCGGATATTCGTATTGCGATTGACCTGAGGAAATCGGAAGTGGCTCGGTGTTTACTAAAAAAAGGTCAACGCACGCGTCTCGGCACAGGGTCGCTACTACACCTTGCAGTGAGTAGTAACTGTGACGCGCCAATGGTCCAGGTACTACTAGACGAGGGGGGCGATATCTCAGCTCTGAATTCTAGGGGTTATGACATACTGCATAGTGCAGTACTTAGAGGATCCGTGGGAATCATCCAGCTTTTACTTAGGAATGGGACTAGTATCTCAACTTCCATATGGTACACTGCAGTCTCCAAAGGTTCTGTAGAAGTTATTCGACTTCTGCTTAAACACGATGCCGATATCCTAGCACGAACTTCTAACGAGGAGATGTACACCATACTACACACCGCAGTATCTAGAGGATCCTTAGAAATCATACAACTTCTACTCGAAAGCAGTACTGATACTTTGGTTCAGAGCGCGAATAGGGATACTGCACTACATATCGCAGTCTCTAGGGGTTCCGTAGAAGTCGCCCGGTTTCTACTCAAAAACGGGGCCAATATCTCAGCACAAGATAAGAATGGAGATACTGCACTACATGTCGCAGTCTCTAAAGGTTCCGTGGAAGTTATTCGGCTTCTACTCGAAAACGGGGCCGATATCTCGGCTCAGGATTTGAGTGGAGATACTGCACTACATGTCGCAGTCTCTAAAGGTTCCGTAGAAGTTATCCGGCTTCTACTCGAAAACGGGGCCGATATCTCGGCTCAGGACCAGAATGGAGTTGCTGCACTACATATCGCAGTCTCTAACGGTTCCGTGGAAGTTATCCGACTTCTACTCGAAAATGGGGCCAATACTTCAGCCTGTGGTGCGGGTGGGAATACCGCACTACACACCGCAGCCTTTAGGGGTTCCGCAGAAATCATCCAGCTTCTGCTCGAAAATGGTGCTGATACTTCTATTCAGAACGTGAATGAAAATACTGCACTACATGCCGCGGCCCTTAGGGGTTCTGCAGAAATCATCCAGCTTCTGCTCGAAAATGGTGCTGATATCTCGGCTCAGGATAAGAATAAAGAGACTGCACTACACATCGCAGTCCCTCTGGGTTCCGTGGAAGTCCTCCGGCTTCTACTCGAAAACGGGGCCGACATCTCAGCTCGGAACGCGAATGGAGATACTGCGCTACACACCGCAACAAAGTTTAGGTACTCCTTGAAGGTCATAAAGATTCCACTTCGAAATTGGGCCGATATCTCAGCTCAGAACGCGGACGGAGATAATGTGCTACACATCGAAATCAATATTAGGCACCCTGTGAAAGTTATACAGCTTCCATTCGAAAATGGGGCCGATATCTCAGCTCAGAGCGCGAACGGAGGTACTGCACTACACACAACAACCGAGTTTAGATACCCCGTGAAAGCCATACGGCTTCTACTCGAAAATGGGGCCGATGTCTCAGCCCGGAACGCGAACGGAGATACTGCACTACATATCGCAGTCTCTATGTGCTCCGTGAAAGTCATAGCGCTTCTACTCGGGAATGGTGCCGACATCTCGACTCAGAATACGGATTGAGATACTACTCTCAACCTCGCAAAAGTCGGGGGTGTCATCCTCTCTCTAAGAGCAGGGCTGGTGTTGGCTCAACCCAAAACACGCGCGGAACTATCACATTACACACCGTAGTCTCTAGGAGTTCCGTGGGAGCTACTAGGGAGCAGCCTCTCAATTCTATGTCCCAGACGAGACATGGCACTACGGATTAGTTTAACATACCACCAACGCCCCTGTACGGGCGTAAAGGCTGCATCTGCTTATTTTCAGTTTCTCTCTATCTCTCTTTGACTTCTTTATCTGTTTAGTATCTTATTTCATTTCGGTAAATAATATATCTAAAGATGCTATGACCCTACGCATGCTAGCACTCTTATGTTCACTTTCAATTTTCTCCTGGTTGCAAACTCTGGCCGGTTCTTATCATGCATGAGAACATTTCATATATCTGGGCACGTCAAACATATAACACAGTTTCTTTAGTTTATGTCATCTTTCAGTTTATCAACCTCCTCGGTAAACACTTATCTATAAGATATAACTTCAAGTCTAGTTGGTAGAAAGATCCGCATATTCCTCTCTATTTTCCTTATTTCTCTTTTTGTTTGGGGGGGGGGGGGGTTTACAGTGCTCACACGCACCTTCTCCCATATAGTCAATGTCAATGATAGATATCGCAAGTTTTATGTCAGGTAGGAGGCATATGTAACAAATCTTTGGTATAAACAGGATACTTATGTCTCCATATACGAAATTTCGTTTAGAACTTAATTATTCATGAGCACCAGTTTTTCACAGGTCTACTATCTAATAATTACATAGTACTAATATCTAATCCGAGGCCAATCCCGTGATATTACACGCTATCCCACGCACACCATCAACGCGTCTCCCATAACTAACGCGTCTGCAAAAAACCACTCTACACGTCCGCCACTGCCACTACAACTGTCAATGTCCGATCCGACCACAAAACGGTATTCCCTCCTCCGCCTCCCAAAATAAAACCCCACCAATACTAACACACCACCCCCTCTACAGCCGTCCCCTCAAGACTACCTACTCCCGCAAAGCGCCCGCCTCCCATCCCACCAAGCGCCGCCGCATCACTGCCAGTACCAGCCCGCCCCCATCCTCCTCCCTCCCTCCAACATCAGATGCAGAAAAGGAAGACGAACCAGCGCATTCATCAGCACCACCGTCCCCATCACCGTTACCCCCCTCTCCCCCGCCCAGGAGGTCGGCATTCACCTTTCTGACACGCCCCACGCAGACCCCGCGGCCCCTCGCAAGGCACAGGAAGCGCACCCAGCCCCCACCCCAACCAAAGCTTACGCAGTCAATTATTGACCTTGGGCAGGCGCTACGCATCACCTGCCGAACATGCGGGATGTCCTACCACCCCAGCACGCCCGACGACGAAGCCCTCCACAGGCGCTTCCACGCCAAGTCCGTCGGCGGCGTCGACTTCTCCTGCACCAGCAGAAGCGGGAATGTCATCTGGCGTGGCGACGGGGAAGAGGATGTAAAGATCCTTCTTGTGGATCGGAAGAGCGCGCCCGCTGAGAAGAGGAAGGTTAGGGAGGTCATGGAGGTGGTGGACACCGAGCTTGGGGCCGCTGAAATTGCGGATGCGGTGCTGTGGCAGGAGAACAGTGACGGCGGGGATAGGTTTAGGGTGTATCTCTATGTACACGGGAAGAAGTGCGTGGGCCTACTTTTGGTCGAGAGGATCAAGAGGGCTTATTATGTCCTCGACGAGCTTACCACCACCGCAGCCGCTGCTACAAAGCAACCAGGACAGAAGGATACAGGGGGGAAAGAAATCAAGGGTGAGGCCAAAGACAGCGACGGTAAGCCCCCCTCAGCGATTGCTACTTCTGCTTCTTCGTCGGTCTCGATTTCGTCCACGCCCCGCGATGCGCTCATGGGCGTAACCCGCATCTGGACATGCTCCTCCAGCAGGCGCAAAGGCATTTCGAGGAGACTACTCGAGTGTGCCAGGAGCACATTTATCTACGGCATGAGTGTCGATAAGGGCTTAGTTGCCTTCAGTCAGCCTACTGAGAGCGGCGGTGCCTTGGCCAGAGGATGGTTTAAGGGCGAAGTAGGATGGAAGGTTTATATAGAAGAACCTTGACGTCCTTTTTGGAGAAAGCCTTTTGGCCATTCCCTCCCTTTGGCAATTCTTATATTCAAAGGGCTTTTGGCACTCCTCTTTTTTCTTTTTTTCTCTTTCTCTCTTTTTCTTTTTTTCTTTTTTTAATTATGTTTCTTTGAACATATTTTCTACAGCCTATCAAGGCTAATCTGTATTTTACTTTATTTTTATTCTTCCCCTCACTTTTGAAGTCGTCTTTCGAGAATTTGTATAGGTTGATGCATGCCATTTGGGGGCGCACTTATAGATTTTTGTAGCATTAGAAGGGCTCTTTCGGCTGCTGTGGTTTTGGGCAGCATTTTTTCTTTATAGATTCACACCAAGGAGTTATCGCCTGGGCAACATCTTTGTATTAGTCAGATATCATAGACGAGCCAAACAAGTCCTGCTTGTCTCATCCAAACAAATCTCCCTCGCGTACTGTCTTTAACTGCACGACCCATCACTCGGTTCCCAGAGCAAACACCACTAACCCACTCCGGCGTCCCCTCCGCCCCGCAACCCCATCTCGTCCTAGCAGTCCTGCGACACAACACGAGTACCAGGTTGACTTGAGGCATGGCCCCACGATATGTACGGGAACATCCCCCCCTCGGGCGGGAGGATCATATGTAGATAAGAAAGAGCCTGACCTCCGAGATTGTGCGTGCACTTGGCTCTGTGCTCCCTAGGAGGGGGGTGAGCTATCACCAGCACTCTGTCGGCCATGAAACAAATCAGGGAAACATCGACTAGATGCCCAGCATCTCGTGTCTCTTGTAACTGATATGTGCTGGATTATGCTCCATATCAAGAAGCTGACGAATCCGCCGTTTCTTTATTTTATAGACGTGTCTTTTCCTTATACAGTCATTTTCTTTGTTTCGATTACTATAAAGGAAAAGACGATATCCACTTTGGATAATTTATCATAGAATCAATCAATTCACTATTCTCTATTTTTCACAATCGCATCTCCTATCTAGGAGAGCCTATTCCCTAATCTATCAATATGTACACGATGTTACGGGATTCCAAGCTGCTGTAATGTAGTAGGACTCTACCCCTACTCTGTCAAACAGACAACGCCAGATTACCGACCGACGGGTAGTAGAAACACGAGATACGGATAATCCATACCGCTGACGTTGACATTGACAGTCGTGGTCACGCCCGCAGGATCAAATGAACCACGTTTCCCATTTACCATTTAGCAGCTAGCTAGGAGAGCCGAAGAGCGGAGAAGCAGAGAAGCAGAGAAACTCAATGGCCACTGAGTTCTCGTCAAACGTCACGTTCGCGCCCGTCATCCCCAATGATGCGTGGGCAAGGAAGAGAGGGCAAGGGAGCTGGCATCCCCACGGCTCTACACACAATCAATCAAGCTGTATAAAGCCATACCATACCATACACATACACATACTCAATCCCGCAGCGAAGAGTCCCCAAGACCCTTTTTTGTGCAAAGCACAGAATGGGCAGTAAGCTGCATTGGATCAATTAAACCTGCACACGCGATGTAAAGGCCAGAAAAACAGAGAGCATGTATGCACTCCAGAAGGAAGAAAACGCAAGGGAGCCTTGGGGGGGATACACAGGTGTGATGTCGATGTCGATGTTGATATGTGTCCCTACGGACCAAGACCTCCGCACCCCGGGCACTCTAGGGGGGTGAAAAAGTTGAAGGGAAAAAACTAGGAGGCTGGCACAAGCAGCACAAACGAAAGAAAAGAAAGGGGTGTTGACCCAGGGTCACTCAATCACCTCTACTTCTTGGTGTTCTCCCTAGTTTTTTTCTCCAGCAGACACGCGACGACGCGTGGGAAGGAAGAGTGGAAGGGATCCTTTTTTTTTTTTCTTCCGCGCCTGTGTTGTCTAGCTCCTGCATTTTGCAGCAGCAAGCAGCAACCCAACCAGCACGCAATAAAGAAAAGAAAAGAAAAGAGCGAGCGAACACCTAAGCGGTGAGCCCCCGAGGTTGATACAGATACATACGCGGAGCAGGTAATCATTTCCTGAAGGGAAATCAAAAAAGAGAAGGTAGGTTGATGAATCGAGTTGATGGTTATCGCGGAAGGGGGGAAGAATTTCTGAGACTGAGACAAGTTATAACAACCTGATTTCAAACTCAGCCCAGCAGCAGATTCAGGGTTAGGGTATTTGTAGACTACAGCAGAATGTGAAGAGGACTACTCGCTCGGCTCACCTCTCGTTCGCTCGCTTCAAGTCACAGAGGCTGTGCTGATGCGAGCGATAGTGCAAGCGTAATCTGTCATCTTCCGGAAGATTTGCGGTAGCGTCGGAAAATCACCAACCGACCCCTAGTGGGTCCGTGGTGTGGTTCACAAAATATCACTCGATTTAGCCCTTTCTTAATATTAGGCTTGGCTCGGGACTCACAACCTTAGAAAGGTGAGAAGCGCAGAACTATGAGAAGAATAGTATAGCGAAATTTGACCTTTATCTATTGAATATCAGAATTTGTTGGTTCTCACCGTTGTCGGGGACCCTGGGGGGGGGGGGTTACCTATAGAATAAAAGCGCACTTTAACCTCACACGAACCAAGAACAACCAAATTCAATACTACCACCAGTTCACAAGAAACAATGGTCCTGCATCAACGGGCTTACCTACTATTATTCTTCGAGATACCGGATTCAATACTATGATTTCGGGTACCATGGCCACAGAAAGCCTAAATTATCGCACATTATATCAATCCGTCATAGTATCTACAAATCCTCTTCCCCGCAGCCTCCTTGATCATGTACCTGCATAGGATCTATTTTGCCTCGCCAGGGGGGGTGGGTGCGTGATGGAACGAAAGGAAGGGTTACGAGATCACATGTTTTGGGTCAGAGACAGCTTACTCATGGCCCCGCCTGTCTCAGTCAAGTCAAGTCAGCGGCATTGTGACGTGGAGGTCGAGCGTCCCAATATCAGAAAAGTAATCAAGTATCAGCATCGGGATTAGGGTGATCTGCCCTCAATATAAATTTTTAAATCAGCATGGATTTAATTTCTTTTTATTCAAGTATTTTCGATGTTTCACCAAACTCGAATATTCTTTCAAAATTATCATTTCTATCTCGGAAATCTATCTGTTGTTTCCAACTCGATTTATCCATGGTGCGTCGTCCTACGTCGTTTGAGTTGGGTTAAGGTTAGGAAGTTTCTGGAAGTCTCGATAGAAGGTCGGTTATCGATCGTAAACCAAACCAAACGGGCGGGAGATGTTCCAGGTACCAGAGCCACGTATCAAGATTGTACTCGACAGATCAAACCAAGGACAGAAAAAGAACACTAGAGCGAAGCACTGAATTTTTATGTTGGAAAGCCATTGCGAGTGTTGTAAAAAAAACCCAGTAATTTCAACCGCCCGGCATTTCCTAATATACAAGTTCGCGTGACCCCGTTGACAGAAAAAAAAGGAAAAAAAAAAATTGAAGAGAAAAAAACCAATGAACACACCGAAGTGCCCCGAAAACGACCATAAGCCAAGGACCCCACGAAAAAAGAAAAAGGCTTAATATAATTAGACACAGAACAAACTCAAAGACTCCTAAAAAAGATCTATCATTTCATCAAACATCCCGATGCGAAAACAACAGAATATTTGCCTAAAGAAAGACCCTATCTAGATTTCTTAAAACAAAAACTGTTGTTCCCCTTCGTTTTTTGCTCGTTGATTCAATGATTCGTTTATTTGGTGGACGAAGAGTACTTGGTGACAGCCTTGGTACCCTCAGAGACGGCGTGCTTAGCAAGCTCACCGGGGAGAATGAGGCGGACAGAGGTCTGAATCTCGCGGGAAGAGATGGTGGACTTCTTGTTGTAGGCGGCGAGCTTGGAGGCCTCAGTTGCGACACGCTCAAAGATGTCTGAAAAAGGAGCAAATTAGCACCGGAAAATTATTTTAAAAAATAAGACTTGAAATAAGATTTGGATGACAAACCATTGACGAAAGAGTTCAAGATTGACATGGCACGGTTGGAGATACCGGTGTCAGGGTGAACCTGCTTCAAAACTATAGAAAAAAAACAGGTTAGAACAATATGACTCAATCGAAAAAATTGGAACCTGATTCCACAAACCCTTGTAGATGTAGGAGGAGTAAGTCTCCTTTCTGGTCTTGGAGCGCTTCTTCTTCTCACCACCAGCGGCGGCGGTCTTCTTTCCGGCTTCCTAAAGAGGGGTAAAAAAAAACCGCATTAGTAAGATGATTTCGAAATCGTACTGGAGTATTGGATTCAATTTGAAAATTCAAGTTTTTTTTTTTTAAAAAAAGGAAAAAGTTGGAACCCGAAAGTTGGAACCCGAAAGTTGGAATCCGAAAGTTGGAATCCAAAATTTGGATCAGGGTCCAAAAAATGAGGTGGATGAAAATGCTCGACAAACCTTCTTCTCAGGGGCCTTTCCAGCGGGGGCCTTTCCGGCGGTGGTGGGCTTCTTCTCAGCAGCTTTTGGAGGCATTTTTAACGGATTTGGGTTTTTGGTATTAGGCTTTGAAAAAGGGTGACGTGAAGTCTGGTATTTGGATTATCGACGAAGGTGAGCGGTCTGACGTGAGTTGTGGGTGTGGTGGAGGATGGGAAAGAACAGAGCAAGAAGAAAGACGCGTGGGGAGAGATGGGGTTTATATAGCGACACCAGCTCGAACCACATCAACAGACAGGGGGACCATAGAAACGCGCGTGGCTGGGATTTTTAGGAACGTTGTACAGTGTCTTGTTGAGTCTCTGCAGGCCTAGCCTGCGACGATTCGTTGCATTAGGCTCGTCACTTTTTCCCCCTTCATTCCGTGCAAAGCGGTGGAGCTAGCAAGGGTTGTCACAGGCCATTTAAACCAATGAGCGCCCACAGGCTCGCATCTGTGACTTAACCGAATGATTTTCCGTCATTTCTATGGTCAGTGACCGAAAAAAAAAAAGCACTAGGTTACCGTCACGAATCACGAATAAATAAACAAGCCCCGTTCACCCCGTGTTACACATATTTCTAACCTAACCCTCTGTACTCTGACGCGCTAGTCTCTGTTTTGGCCTTCCTCCACCCAGACAAATTATTTGTGTGTCCGTAGCGCTGCTTCCCTTCCTGCTTTCGTGTGATGCAACCCAACCCCGATCACACCCTATAAAGACCACCCCATCTCCCATCGCCTCTGAGCTTTCTCTTCCTTTCTCTTGTTCATCCATCGCTCTTCTCAACACCACAAACCGCTCCTCCTCACGTCAACTAACGCGCCTTTTCGCCTTCACGAAGTATACTTCGCTAAAGTCCACTTTTCAACACCACAAACCCAAATCAAACTAAATTTACAATGTCTTCCGGAGGAAAAGGAGGAAAGTCCGCCAGTGGCAAGCCCAGTCAGAGGTAAGCGATTTCGAACCGAATCCGTTGAAGTCTCATGATGAATCACGTCTTTTCCCCCCTCCCCCCTCCCTTTTTCTGTTCCTTTCCGGTTTTGAAATGCGATTTTCATTTTTTTTGAACCAACTTTTTGGATTTGTTCTTTTTTTATTTATTTTTTTGAATTTGATTCTTTTATTATATGATTTTGATTTCTAACTTTGAATTTCTTTAGCCGTTCTTCCAAGGCCGGTCTCGCTTTCCCCGTCGGTCGTGTCCACCGTCTTTTGAGGAAGGGAAACTACGCTCAACGGTTTGTACTCCCATCTCACACACACCCCTTTCTTGATTCAATAGTTTTTGGATATTAATATTTTTTTAAAATTTAGTGTTGGTGCCGGTGCTCCCGTCTACCTCGCTGCCGTCCTTGAGTACCTCGCTGCCGAAATCCTCGAGTTGGCCGGAAACGCCGCCCGTGACAACAAGAAGACCCGTATCATCCCTCGTCACCTTCAGCTCGCTATCCGTAAGTCAACCCAACCCTGGATCCGTTTTTCTTGTTCCCAATTCATGTAAAACAATCCTGACATCCTTAATAGGTAACGATGAGGAGTTGAACAAACTTCTTGGACACGTCACCATTGCCCAGGGTGGTGTCTTGCCCAATATTCACCAGAACCTCCTCCCCAAGAAGTCTGGCAAGTCCGGAAAGGGTGCCTCTCAAGAGTTGTAATTTCGCTTTCTTTCTTTTTCCAATACAAAACGGGGGGCTTGATTTTCGATCTCATCCATTAAATGGTGTACGCTTATGATCTGGCGAGCTTTTTATGGATAGTCCAAGCTCAAGTGGTAGTTGTGGGCAATCAATAAAGTTCGGGGTGTCGGTGTCTTCTAACTGTTTTTTTACTTGTTTTTTTCTCTTTTGGGTATTGACATTAATTCGTCGTATCCGAAAGATCATTCTTGGGTATTCGGGATTTATTTTTCTCTCGGCCGGGGTTTACCTTTTTTTCCTTTTCTCATCCTGTATTGTACTATAGCGCTCTGAAATGCCGGGGATTCAATGAACGTGTTTTTAGGGATTCTATGACTTTGTATTTCCTGTAATTGTTTCACGCAAATGAATGTCCATTCCGTTTGGTCCCCTCCCTCCCCCGCATCATCATCCATCATTCGCTGTTTATCACACACCACAGGTCGATCATAAAAAGGCTCCTTTTTTTTTTTGGCACAGGGAATTATTAGAGACTTTTACTTGAAGATTGAATTAGAACAATATTACACCCCACTTTCCGAACGTTTCTTTCTTAGTACTCAACCTCACTTATACTTTTTATACATCCCTCAAGCTCGAATTACAAGCCCGTGAAACACCAGACGCATGAAACATCTCAACTCCCAGCTCTTGGCGAATCACAACGATCACTCGGCCCCGTTCGAAATCCATCGAGTGATAATTGCATGACGGGCCGGCCGCCCAAAACCAAACCAAACCAGACCAGGCCAAACGGATGGACGCTGGCTTTGCAAAGTTAAGCTTTACACTGCACCACTAGCGGAAACCTTATCCCCCCCCCCAACCATGTAGCAGCGTGTCTATCCAATCCGCTCGGATGGCTTTCTTGCGCGTACGTGCTGCACTGAGTGGACGGGCTGAGTGGGGTGTGATAGGTAGATAGATAGATACATTATGCAGTAGTAGCTTAATATAGGTGGATACTTGAGTAGATAGAATATAAAAACAAAAGCGCTTCTCCCACGGGTGGAACAGGAAACATAGGGATGTCAATAACACACACGCACACACGCACACACCACAAAACAAGCAAGCAAGTAAGTGAGAAGAGAAAGACAGGCAGGCAGACACAGACACAGGCTGTATCATTACCACAGGCACCGAGCCATTCCTACCAGCGAACGCAGCAGCCAACGTAGAGTACGTACGTACGTAGAAACACAGCACATCACAGCAAATAAAGAGTAAAGAATAAAGAGTAAGAAAAGTTTTTTTTAAAAGGGGGGGGGGGGGGGGAGTCAGTAGACCAACTACAACTACTTAAAAAAAAAGGATGAGGAAGCCTACTCCTCATCCGAAAACTCAAACTCCGGGTTCGGATTCGGATTCGGGGCCAGCCTCCCCTTTCCCGCCGACCCCCTCGTCAAGCGCCCCCCCGTGCCCACCGCAGCCGCAGCTGCAGTCGCCGGGGTCTCCGCCACCTTCGCCTTCGCCTTCGCCTTCTTCGCAGGCGTCTTCTTCGCCCTACCCCCAGGCGTCTTCCCCTCTGGTGCCTTCTGCGGCGTCTCCCCCGCGGCCCACGCCTCCCGGTCCTCAACCCCGGCGCTCAGCACCCTATCCATCCTCCCCTCCTCCCCCGCGCCCCGCAGCGCCCTCGCCTTCCTGAGCTGGTTGAGCCCCCACACAGACGTACTGCGCGGCTTCGCCATCTGCTTCTCCGCCTCCCGCTTTGGCTCGCTCCACTCCGTGGCCGTCGTGGATGCGCCGAGAATGCTGGCGCCAACCCCCCTTGCCCTTGCGCTGCCGCCAATGCTCCCTGTTTCTGGCGTGGCGCGTTTGGTTGGTTGTGGTGGTGGTGGATGCGGTTTGTTGTGGACGTCGCCGAGCGACTTTCGGGACCTTTTGGTTGTTGCGGCGGTGGTGGGTGGCGGCGGTGGTGATGGGCGGGCGGAGATGGTGTTTCGGCGCGATATGCGGCGGCCGTGTGTCCAAGCAGAGCCGGTCTGGTCGAGCATTCCCGGGGGGATGGCGAAGCCGGGGAGAATTGCTTTGTATTTTTTGGTCTTGAAGGGCTTTGTGCTTTTTGGTTCTGGGGGCGCGGGCGTAGCTGTTTTTGTGGTGGACTTTGGGGCTTGGGCTGGGGCCTGCTCTGGTTCTGGCTCTGGCTCTGGTCCTGGCTCTTCCACCACCACCGCCACCGCTACCTCTACCGCAGCGCTAGGACTCGCCGCCGCAAGGGGCAACTCCGTCCTCCTTCTCCCCACACTCCGTCTCTGCACCGGCGTCACATCATCAACCGGTGGCGACTGCGCGCCCTTCCTCCCCGCCGAACGCATACTCCTCCCCGCGCTCGCCGCCGCCGTCTTCTTCGCCTTCGCCGGCTGCGCCGGGGTGCGGCTCGGTGATCTTGCGCGCTTCCTCAGCGGTGGTGGTGGTGGTGGTGATGCCTGCTGCACTGTTTCCTCCTCCTCCTCCTCCTCCTCTGTAGACGAGTTCTTGTTTGCGTTTGGCGGGGGGGACGCGGCGGCCGGCGCGGAGAGCGGGTCCTCCGAGTCTGTCGTGACGGGCGTGAGTGTCGCTGGTGTGTTGGTCCCTGTGCCGGCGGAGCGGGCTCTCGTGAGGCGCACGCGGGGGGGGGTGGTAGTAGCAGGAGCTGTGGTGGTTCTTGGTCTCGGGTGCTGCGCGGGGGGCTTTGGCTTTGTGCTCTTCCTGGGGGTCGGGGTGGATGTGGTCTCGTTGCGCAGGGAGGAGGGGATGTTTGCTGCTGTGGTGAAATTGTTTGTAGCTGGCGTCGTAGTAGTAGCAGTTGTAGCAGTCGTAGTAGGCACTGCCGCCCCCGCAGTCGTAGCCCGGAGGTTGTTGTATTCACGGCTTATACTCTGCTCCCGTTAGCCACCACCACCACCACCACCGCCAACTACAAATCCCAGAGGAGGAAAGAACACACCCTCGGCAACGGGCTCGTATAAAACAGCCTGTCGAACCTCTCATTGATGCTCCTCCCCTGCCCCTGCCCCTGCCCCTGCCCCGCCGCCGGCGGCGGGGGGCCCATGCTTCTCGGTGGGATGCGGGAGCTGGCGGCGGTGGTCGTGCGGCGGTTGGCATTTGTGGTTGTGAGGGTGCGCGGGAAGGGGGCGTTGATTGTGTTTGGGTTGTGCGGCGGCGGCGGTGCCATTGCTCGGGGTTGTGTCTGGTGGTGAGTGTGAGGTGCGAGGTGCGGGTGGTGAGGGTGGACAATGAACGAGTGTGGGTGCGGGTTTGGGTTTGGGCTGTGGGCGCGTTGTGGTTAGGGTTGTGAGGGGGTTACACAGGTTTGGATTTGGACTGGAGACTCGACTCGGTAGAAGAGACGGAGAGACGGAGAGACGAAGGAAGAAGAGACGAAGGAAGAAGAGACGAAGAGGTGATTGGCAGTGGGTGAGTGCGTCCGTCTGCCGGTCCAAACTCTGGAGCGCGTCATCTACGCAGTCACCGGTTATCACTCGGTTGCGCTTGACCACGACTGATTTGGTTGATTGAGACTTCGCTTGACCACGACCCATTTGTTTGACTCGTCAAGTAATTGCAACGACCCATTTATACCCCATACAATCACGACTCACACAAACCTTAACCGGTGTTTCTAGTCTTCAGTTCCGTGGGCGAGGTGGTTAGAGATACTTACATGGACCTGGACTGAGGGCAAGTGTAGCTACAAGTAGTGAGCGGGTGCGAATGGGGACTCCTGTACTTGTACAATATCCAGGCAGGGCCCCAAGCACAGCCACAGATGAGCACCCGTACCGTGTAGCTACATACAAGTGTCTGGGTCCACTACGGACGAGGCTGGGTAACCTTTAGCTAAGTACATGTAGGAAAGTGCCTTCTCGTCCCGGGGGCTTCCTGTGCGCGCCTGATGTGTTGATGGGTTTCTTGACCCGCCCGGTCTCTTCAACTCGGGGGTGGCAGTGGGTTGGTTTCTTAGCTGTAGCAACTCCGGGCAGGAAAGGTGAGAACCTCAATACACACAACCAAACCCCACCACTCCTACACACCCCCGCGAACAAACAAAGCCCATGCGTACATACACGTACATGTATAAAAAAACCGCGGTGAAATCACACGACGAACACCGAACCAAACCGGCACCGGGGGGAAGAGTACTGTACTGTACAACACCGCACTGCAGGCGTGTTGGTCGGAACACCATACGCAGCAACCCCACGCCTCTTTTCAATGCTACGAATACAAGCACCCACACACCCCCCAAGCTAATCATTAATGAGTTAAACAACCCCCCCCCCCCCCCCAGCTAATCACGCAATATCACTCGCGCCAAGCACCACCAGCGTTTACTATTTCATACCTACAACACAGCACGTAGCAGCCATGCCACGCCACGCCCCGCCGGCCAGAGCGGCGATATCCAGCCTGCAGAGGCCCGGTTCCACCAGCACCTAGTGAGTGAGTGGATACACCGTACAGAGCCCAGAGTGGTTGGACATGCGGCGGAGGCTGTACGCGCAAGGGTGTCTACTCTTTCTGGGGGCCGCAGGAGAGTCTCTTGCTCTACAAAGAGTGTTTAGGAACCCCCGCCTAGAAGAAGACAGCAGCACAACGTAACTCCCCACAACTTGGATTCAGAGTACATGTATATAGGCCACCCACCGTACACCGCCCATACACATATAGCCAAGAAGGACAGCTTGGTAGGGGGGGGGGTACCCTGTACATTAAATACACCTCGTGTGGTGGTTGTGTAGTTGCCAGGATGGATTGGAGTCAATTGGATCATGTGGCATCACTCGCAACTAGAAGCTCGTTTCCGCTCTTGTTAATTGCATGCATAGATGCTCGTGACTTATAGTTGTCTAAATTTCAAATGTCTCACAGACGCAGACGGCAGACGTACAGGGCACGGATTATTTTCAGCCCAGGCAATTGCGCTGATGGCCAGAGGAAAACATCTATTTTACAGCTTTACATATTAGGAACGTCTTGTAACTCCGCTTAGGATCAAATGGGATAGATCGAGGAAGGTTTTTTTTTTCCCCGTACGTAGATTATATCACAAACCAGCAAAACTACTTGATCACGCCCGGACACCCACCTGGACATAATCACCCACCCCCCATGCAAGTCGCCATCCAGCAAGGCGGAGCTAGATTGCGACATCGCTCACTATAAACACTTTTTTTCTCACTTTACCCGAGCTAAATGGCGACAGACGAGTAAGAAAGGGAAGAAATGAGAAGATTGGAAGAAAAAGAAAAAAAACAGGCAAAGGAGGAAAGAGAAGAGAAACAACCAAAAGAGCTAGATAGATGTGGGGGGTAATTAACAAAGCACATAACAGGATATCTAAGCCAACAGCATGCGTCGGGGGTCCTCAATGTACTCCTTCACCTTAACCAAGAACGTCACGGCTTCGCGCCCGTCGAGGAGACGGTGGTCGTAGGTGAGGGCAAGGTACATCATCTATCAGTCACAGTCAGAATTCATCTCCAAACATAATAGTATCCGAGGAGGGTGGGCTTACGGGTCTGATCTCAACCTTGCCGTTAACGGCAACTGGCCTATCCTTGATGGCGTGCAGACCAAGCACGGCAGTCTGGGGCAAGTTGATGATTGGTGTGCCCATCAACGAACCAAAGACACCACCGTTACTGATAGTAAAAGTTCCACCAGCCATATCTTCAATGGTCAGCTTGTTGTCCCTTGCCTTCTGCCCAAGCTCGGCAATCGATTTCTCGATTCCAATAAAGTCGAGTCCCTCAGCGTTCCTGACAACGGGGGTTACAAGGCCCTTCTCGGTTGCAACAGCGACAGAAACGTCGACGTAGTCCCTGTAAACGATGGTGTCTCCTCCGTTAGGCCCCTCAATGGATGCGTTAACAGCCGGGACGTCCTTCATGGCAAGGATACAGGCGCGGGTGAAAGCGGACATGAATCCGAGTTTAACACCGGTCTTTTTCAGAACGGCATCCTTGTAGCTCTTGCGCATGTCCATGAGGGCGGACATATCAACCTCGTTGAAGGTGGTCAACGAGGCAGCGGTGTTCTGGGACTGCTTTAGGCGCTCAGCGATCCTGAGACGCATGCGATTCATTTTTACCTAATTAGATCATCAGCGCATACCCACGGTACTGCTTGCTGCTCTACTCACACGGCGCTCTTCACGCTGACCAAAAGGCTCGTTTGAGCTCTGTTGCTTTGGTGGTGATGCTGCTGGTTTTGGCTCCTCCTTCTTGGGAGCCGGGGGCGGTGGTGGGGGCGCCTTCTTCTCCTCCTTGGGAGCTTCACGCTCCTCTTTTGGCGGGGCAGCTTTTGATTCCGGCTCCTGCTTTGAGTCTGCAGGGGCCTTGGGCTCCTCCTTTGCGGAAGTCTCCTTCCCAGCATTTTCTGGGGGTGAACCACCCAACTCCAACTTCAACAAGTCCTGTCCAACAACGACAGTATCATCCTCCTGAGCAAACAACTCGAGAATGGTGCCGGCTTCGGGGGCGTTGACAGCTACATCAATCTAACGGATATGTTAGCTCGGAAACCCCAGTTTCATGGGTGCTCAGCTACTTGCCTTGTCGGTCTCGATGGTCGCAATTTCCTCGTCCTGCTCAACAAAGTCGCCAACCTCTGCAAGTTGTAGCCTTAGTAATAGTCCCAAGTACTCTTCATCGAAGGAAACAAACTTTTCGTCCACTGTTTCAGAGTTCCCTCTGATATCGACTCGGCCATCTGAGGGACCTTCACAACCTTGTCGGCTATATATGGATTTTGACTCATTAGCATCCAAACCACAATATGTTCCCACTTCTGATGGGGAGAAATCAATTAGGCAGATATATTTCGAGTACCGTAAGAACGAGCTTGGACATTGTAAAAGGACGCAATTTCAACGAACTGCTGGGGTTTCCTAGAGCCATCTTTCAGTGAGCTTTCCTCATCCGGAGCCACCGAGAAAAACTATTTTCCGAACCTAATGGTGGCGCCCAAAAGACCGCTGTTTGATGCCTGGGAAAGACGAGAGTATGAGCGTACAGATGCCTGGGAGACGCTCTTCAAAGGAGCAGCCCTGAGAACTGTAGGGCTAGAGATACGGGCAGAAAGAGGTAAACGGCGAAGCGCCATTCTGCTGCTTGAAGCCATGGTGTATACTGAGATGAGTGGGTGTAAGATGGTTGATGAATGAGAGGTCAGAAGAGTTGAGGGGTGGTTATGGAGGGTGTTTGGTCAGGAACCGTTTCAGATGACAGGATTTCAATGTCGACCGGGAAAGCGGAGGGAAGTTGGCTTGCAACAAGCCGAGCATGTCCGATGACAGACCCGCAACCCGGGCACGAACAGCAGCGCCCAAGGAGAGATCATTTACAAAGCCGAGGATTTGGCTAGATAGTAGGAGCATCTAATTTCTCTCCAATAGGGTAAAAACTTAAGATTACTAACTCGCTTGTAGATTTGAAGCTTGAGAAAAAAAAAAGGAACTTAGTGAAGGTACAGGTTCAACATATGGGCGGGTAAACACTTTTCCTCCAGCTGCCCTCTCCATCTAGCTCAGAACATAAATTAATGCCTCAAGAGTTTTTTCAACGTCCCCAAGCACAAGCACCTGGAAGAAGACATCACAAGATACATGTAGTAATCAATGTAGAAACCCTCTCCGTAAACAGTATCCACGTGAACAATCACCCAGGTAAACACAGTATGCTTACATAACATAGCCAAGACATGTTGGGGGGGGGGGGGTAATCCTCACTTCAATCAACCTATCAGTCGAATCAAATAGCCACAACATAACTCTCCTCTCAGAAACAATGGCCTCAAAGTCCCTAGTCTGGTGCGCCTTACACTGCTCAATTGTACACCCTACTCGTGCTGACCTTCAGAAGCTCTCTTTACCGCAAAAGCCTCAAAACCGCCCTCAGCTGGGCTGATGGAAGAGTCATGTGGAGAATCACAGCGCTGAACCTCCGTGATGCGTTTGAGGCGAACAGACACGTTACGGAACCAAGGCAGCTGCGGGTATGTTGTGTCCTGAACCCGCGCGCGAGCAGGAGAGCTGAAAATCCTGGATAGGCGCTTCTCCAACAAACCGAGGAGGAGCTAGAGAAGTGGAAGCACCCCGACCCGTACCTCCCACCAACTGCCCCCGGGGGTTCAAAATACGAGAGGAACATACCGGCTCCTATTCTCGAACGTATGTTGCCCTGACTCTATGCCATCTTGAGTGATGCTGATGGTAGTGTTACGTAGCTCCTTCGCGTGCCGAGAAATACTAGCCGCATAAATATGGAAGTTGGGAATAAACGCCCGCGGAAGTGTATATATCACTTATCAATATAGTACAGGAACGATACCGGTTCAGTGGACATTCGCACAAGCTACGGGTTATGATCTTCCCAGGACCCTGGGCTTTGGAGTGGGTTATCAGGGCTACGATTCTCCACTCGATGTAGCTCCTATCGTATATATACAAGGTAAGGCCTTGTACGCACGAATACAGTAAATATATGTATTCAAAACAATGCCCAGCTTCCGCGCTGGGCTCTTATCGCTGTAATAGGGGAGATGAGAGAACCAACGTATAATTCAAGATTTCCTTGAATAGTAGAAACTCCCTTTTTATATATTCCAAGGCAATTTACACCCACCACTAGTGAAAGTAACGATTGCAGACTTTATTCTTGCCTGAAATGGCTGGAGAACCTACTATCTCCTACTCTGCTATGCAGAACGGAAACCCATTTTCCTTCTGCCCGGGTCCTTCTACCTTTACCTAACGTCACACCTGCCCTAAAAATTAAATCACCACGTGACCTATAGGTCACCATTTATCACTCGATGGGAGTCGCTGGGCCATATCTAGTGATTATCTGAAGCACATTCAACTACCTTAAACCCAAACCCGAGGAGGCGGACCTTATTTTCTTACTCATTTCCTCCGATTGTGGTCCCCAAAAGGCTTGCAAGGTATATGATATTAAGGGGATTGTCAGACCACTGGTGAAAACATGGGATCGAGTTATGGGCAAGCACTCTTTGTGGCCACACTCCGTCGTGGTTGGGCCTTTATCTATTCAAATATTTGTTATATAAACTCTATGAATGCGACCGAAAGTACCGCCCGCCAACTAAAAGGGGTCAAGGTATACCAGAAATCTTCAAGGACTATATCGATATACTTAAATTTCACCTAATGAAAAAAGGTTTGACGGCAAGGGTGAAAGCCGAGTGAGACTCTGTGAAACATGTAGTTCAAAGCCAGTTGTAACTCTTCTCTAAGTGATGCAGATCTTGTGACGTGAGGTAGGGTAACCAAAATAGGCGATCTCGAGAGTAGGGCCCAACCCTGTTCAACGAGACTGCTACGGAGGCACACACGGAGGGCATTGTCGAAATTCAAAATCCCGGAATTGGAATTTTGTTGTTCCAACCGACATTGACAATACCGACAACCCACCAATTCCGCTAATCAACCGCCGAAAAATCATTCGCCATGCGTATGTTCAATTCTAATTTTTGTGGCTGCGCGTAAAGGGCAAGTGCTGACGATTTCTTACAGCTCCAAAGTTCGATCCTAGTGAAGTCAAGGTTATGTACGTAAACTATATCCTAAACGTTGGATCCGGTTGAATAAAACCAAAATTCCTCATATTGTACCTCCCGTCGTATGGGTTGGCTAACGATTGGGGTTGGTTATCAGTCAACTGAGGGCTACTGGTGGTGAGGTCGGAGCTTCGTCTGCCCTTGCTCCCAAGATCGGTCCCCTCGGTTTGTCGCCCAAGAAGGTCGGTGAAGATATCGCCAAGGCCACTGGTGACTGGGTACGTACTTTCTGCGCTTTCCTCCTTCTCCCGGTCAATTGCTGATAGCCCTATAGAAAGGTCTCCGTGTCACTGTCAAGTTGACCATCCAGAACCGTCAAGCCGCCGTCTCCGTCGTTCCCTCCGCCTCTTCCCTTGTCATCCGTGCCCTTAAGGAGCCCCCAAGGGACCGCAAGAAGGAGAAGAACATCAAGCACACCAAGAGCATCCCCCTCGATGAGATCATCAACATTGCTCGCATCATGAGGGGTGAGAACAAGTCGCTCGCCAGGGAGCTCACCGGCACTGTCAAGGAGATCCTCGGAACCTGCTTCTCCGTCGGATGCCAGGTTGATGGGAGGTCACCCAAGGACATCTCCGACGACATCGCGTCTGGAGAAATTGAGAGTGAGTTTTCCACCATATGATTTTTATATAATACAGCAACGGTACTAACAATGAGATAGTCCCTTCGGAATAAACTCCATGTAGTTGGTTTCTTTTTTTTTTCCCCATAGCTAGACTGGGTACCAAAAAAAATTTGTAGATACACAAAAGGTATCTCCAAAAGGCTAGGCGTTATTAGGCGTTAAACAATTCTGAATACCACAGTGAGAACAATCTTTATGCTTCCTTGAACTTATGAAAACACCTTACCAACACTCTGGTGCAAACCTACACAACCGTGGTCTGTTCCTATTTTGGTGTAAGGAAGATTATATCTTCTAGAAGGCTCTCTACTCACCGTTACGTCCTGGTTTCATTGATTCCATAGGTGGGCGTAATGGTCCTATATTTTTGCCTACATCCCTTCCAGGAAACAGGAATTTTTATCACAACTCCATAGTTAATAAATTATACATAAAAAGACCTCAACAGACCTGAAATCCATAATGATTTTGAAAATGGAAGGCTTTCTATTTGCTGTTAGTGGTAGAACTTGACTAACGGCCGCCCCATCACCACAAATCACTCGAATATATATACCTACAAATTCGCATATTGGTTTCTTTCAAGCTATCTCTACACGTTATACCGTCTGGTCCGTACTACGCCATGCATTATTTTGTTGGCTAATGCTATGAGGGGTAAATACTTAGTTATTTAGGAAGAATTAGTAGGGATTGTGCAATCTGCGATTTAAACGCTGGGCTCATCTGGATAAGATAATAGATGGCCATGTCTCAGATACAATAACTACACCTCCCGAGTATTAAGATCATCCTTTCCCCCCGTCTTGGGGTTCTATCCCAGTTTTCCTATGAAAGAGAAGCATTCGTGTCAATGGCAATAGTGACAATTACAAGTTCTAGATATCGTCTTTCACTCATTTCTCTCCCCATCGTTTACGACCCCAGTTTAGGCTTCTTAGCACCCTTCTTTGCCGCTTGTTCTTGTTTCTGTTTTCTCTTTTTCTCGGCTGCTTTCTCGTCGTTCTTCTTCTTGATGAGTGCAAGCTCCTCTGGAGTTTTAGGCACTGGCTTAAAAAAGTCGTTTAGGCGTGCTAATCTTCCTGTTAGTATAAAGAACTTATCATGAATGTGCAAAGAAGGATAGCCGTACATTGTGTGGTGGTTTTGAGGTTTTTGTTCAACTTTGCAGCTCCGCTCCTAACCCTTTCCTCGGCGAAACCTTTCTCGTGTACCAAGAACTTGATCAAGCCGTCAACATCTGGCGGCTCCCACTTGAAGTCGCATTCTTCAGCGTCAATGACCTCGGGATTCGAGAAAAGCTCACGGGCATCCTGATACGGCCAGTCTTCTGGAACCGCATATTTAGACCCAATGTGCTCAAGGACTTCCTCAATACTCTTATGTTCTTTAATTAGCTTTAGCGCCGTCACAGGTCCAACCCCCGGGATAGTCTCGCAATAATCGCATCCCAGGAGAATACACAGATCAATAAACTGCGCACGATCGAACCCTAACCCTTCCATCGCCTTCTGCAGATCGATCTCCTGCACCGGCTCTTTCTTCTGTTCACTCAGCATGAGCTTTTTTAGCAGAATCGGCGTCTCAAAGCACAAGGTATCCATATCATCTGACGCTGCCGCGTACACCTTCCCAGCCTTCGCTAGTACTGCACACTGCGCCTCAGCCTCGCAAGGCGCATCAATGTACGGAACGCCCATAAGCTTGAGCAGGCGCTTACATTCCTCGTTGTGCTCACGAGTGACTCTTACAGTCCTGCGCGAGAATTTCTCGATGTCCTCGGCTGTGCCGGTCTCTTTTGCGTCTGTGAGGGCCTCGGTGGCCTCGGCTTTTCGGGCAGTACGTTTCGCGAGTTCGCCGGACTTGAGGGTAGGAGGTTTGCCATCAAAGACGTAGAGGGGCTTGATACCGTTGTCGATAATTCGTAGCGTGCGGTAGAAGATTCCCATAAGGTGGGAAGTGGTTTCGCCAGATTCAGAGGTCAGCATTTGACCGTCAGAGCGCACTGCGATAAGGAAACTGTAGATGCTCATGGAGCTGAAATCAAAAGTCAGGCATTATATTCTCTCTTCTTTTAGGAGGGGACTTGGGACGCACGCATCGATGGCGACTTTGCGGCCAAAGTGTTGCTTGATGTCGCCATGCTTAATAGCGTCAGGAGCGTTGTCTGAAATGACCTGAAAAAGCCCTGTGAGGAGTCAGAAACTGAATATCGGGTGGGATATTCGACATTATTATTATTACTTACCTTTAATACCCATATTTGCGTTACTCTCTCAAGTCCGGATGGAAGCGAGTTTGTTACTGAGCTGGAAGGGGATGACGTGACGCGCTGACCGCGACGCGTTAAATGGATCTCTTAGAGTAGGTAGCCAATTATGCACAAAGAAAGCAACTTTAAGAACAGGTCCTCATTTTGAGACATTCTTGTACGTGTTGACGGCCACAAAGAACTTATTATACATTATTGACCATATTTATATCCAGCATTTAAGAAGTAGTCGATCTTATCAAAGTTGAGGCTCAAAAACAGAAGGCACATGCAATTTTTCCTCCGCAACAGAAGCCCAATCACTCGCTGTAAGATAACCACGCAAAGACATACATCAAGAAGGTATGGCAGTAGTAGAAAGTGCTCAATGTCTGTGTAACTAACGGCAATTTCAGTACAATCCACAAGGAACCCGGGTATCTATTCTCAAACCCCGGGGTGGGTCCATAGCCAACCAAAACACCAGGAGCTCAAAGCAACATCACTAGCCGATCCTAAATCCCGAAATGAGTGATATCCCATGACTCCACTCTCGACCCCCCCCCTTACCCCCTCCTCATTCCCAGACCTCACCCGTGCCCTACTCTAAAACCTACGACAACCTCGCGGACCCTGCATAGAACTTACTCGGGCACTAAATTCTAATCAATCCCAAACCATCAAGTGCATGTACCTACCTACATGTACCCACGGCGCGGGCTGGGTCGGGGGGTTCATTCGTGTATTGTAGATTACGATCATAAGAAGCCTTCTGGAAATTTCCCATAAATAAATTATATATATATAAAAAAATAGTAATTCTTCTATGCCGTTTACGCCTCACCTTAAACCCACCGGAGATACGTACCTTGCTGGAGCCTGGAGCAGGGGGCAGGATGATAAGCGAGCGAATATTATGAAACGAAACCGTCAACTCTGCCACACTCCGCCTCACGTGCCTCTTAAATGTAGGAACGACAAGAAACATAAATATAGGCAAAAAATACACAGAGCTCAAATTATTTCCCGAAAAAATTGCCCCAAGAAATCCCATACGCAAGGAATTGTTCCTAAAGCCATATCTGAACATAAACAAAATACCAGTAACTTAGTAGCCCCCAAATAATTGTTAGAGACCTCCACTAGCGCCCATTTCTTGGCGCACGCGACATCACTCGTCAGTCACGGCCAGTCACGGCTCCGTGGGCAGCTGTCAAAGAGGGGGGAGGAAGGTGGCGAGTTTGTACTCTGGAGCGATGGGAGCAGTGCTGTTTGATCGCTAAAGGGACGGGCAATAGATCATCATACTCAAATCCTGGATTGAACAGGATTTGGGGGAGTTATGGAGGGGGTAAATGGGGTGAGGCTGCGAAACGGCGCGATGATGGGGGAGATGGCTCAATGTGCAGCAAGTTGATACTGTAGAGTTTGTTGGGAGTCAACAGGCTGGGGGAGTAGAGACTTTGTAGAGTTGTTGAGAGGGGAGATGAGATAGCATAGATCTTATTTTTACGGGCGGAGAAAGGTTTGGGTGGTGGATTGCTGTGGTGGGAGCTCTAAGTAGGGTCGTGGGGAGAAGCTCGCGGTCGCGATATCCACATTTTCGTGAAGCCGCCCAACCACGGCGTGCCCAAAATTTCAAAACCACAACAATAATTAAGTAAAAATAACTCTATCCCCATCGCGGATGCTAACAAACCAGAGCTCTCCATCACATCTTTTTTGTTCTTCTTGTTTCCAACTTGGCGTTGTTGGGGAAGTGATGGGAGGGGGAGAAAGGGTGGGAAAAATTAGACGCGGAGTTGGGTGAGATTAGGATTGCAGCAACGGGCAGGAAGAACAACCCACGCCTGATTGCTACCGCTGGATCTAAAACGATGCGTGTGAATGTGGAAGCTCCTGAGAGGCTGGCTGTGCTTGCTACTGTTGAGAATCCCGTTCCTTACATTGTGCTCTGTTGTGCCATCTATCCACTGGGTGCGTGTATCTTGGGTGAGGCAATAGAGGCAGGTTTGGATGAGGATTTCGGGTAGGGAGGGACTGCAACAAAATAAGCGAATTGCAAGTTTTTCTGCGCCCTTTTTGAGCATTAGAAACGGGTGGAGATGGTGTATTCTATTTTAATTATATTTATGTATTCATACTTTATTTTACTATATGGTGTTTCGTTTTTGAAATCGATCCGACGCGACGCGCGAAGGGTGAGATTTTCTGGTTTCCCGCCGCAAAGGTAGAAGAGGAAGCACACGTCGATACGATACGATACGATACGATACGATACGATGCAATTACAATACAATACAATACAATACCGAGTGAAGAATAAGGACAGTGCCTGATCCCACTGCAGTCTACAGGAAGGGTGTCAAGTGACAACAAAGAGTAAGGAGATAGAAGGGGATCTTATCAAACGTGTCCAATCGGCGGGAAGGGAAGAATGGCGTAAAAAGAAAAGCTGGGGGGAAAGAAGCAAGAGGATGGGAGGTAGTGGGGAACAGAGAGAAGAACCCTCTCTCTCTCTCTCTCTCTCTCTCTCTCTTCTGCCTGGGTGGATGCCTATAACATGCTCTAGATAGAGAGAGGGTGGGGAAGACCTGGAGGGGGGAGCTACGGTGACGTGTTGATTACAAGAAATTGGTATTGGGGGGGAGGGTGGACAGGCAGGGAGGGAGGGAGGGAGGGAGAACAGAATAGAATGGTTCACGGGCGGGCACAACTTTCAAGGAAAAGAATTATTATCTACATAGACGATGTGATAGGCTGTTTGAGCCATTGGGTTTCTCCAGCAAAAAGATGGTACAGGGAAGGGAGGGGAAGGGGCAGATGCGAAGGGACCCCGAAAAAAAAAAGATGCCATCAGGATATCAAGATTGAGAGTGAGAGAGAGAGGGGGGGTGAAGGTCGTCGGAAAGTGAGTAAGGATGTGTTAGAATGGAAAGAAGGCAAGCAAGAAAGAAAAAAAAGCTAGAGTGGGGGGAACTGGTAGACCAGAGGGACCACACGCACGTTCCCCGTATTATTGCCCAACGCACCGGTCAAGGCGGGTGCTAGAGGAAGAATTGTCCATTGAATCGGAGAGTGCGATACCACACTGTAGAGAGTGGTGTGTCTCTCTCGTAAAAAAAACCCTAACCCAGGGTGTGTGAGTGACGGGTGTTGTTGATCTGGGACCGGCTGCAGCGTGGGACATATAGAGCAGCCCCGCCGGTCCTCCCGCTCGTCGTCTCTTCTCCTTAGCCCAACTCGCATCTGATTCTCTTGCTCGACGCTCTCGCCACAAAGACTCTTATTTCCAACCCTTTTATCAACACTTCCAAGAACCTTTCCCACCCTAAAATCAAAATCAAATCAAATGGTTTCTAAAGCTACCACCGCTAGCAAGCCCGCTGGCACTGTCAAGAAGGCCTCTGCTCCCGAGCATCCTCCATACAAGGAGATGATCAAGGAGTCTATCCGCGCTGTAAGTCCATCTGCTTTATCCCACCCCTTTGCCAGTCGCTCTATCAAGTGATTGTAATCATGACGTTTTTTTTTTTTTTTTTTTTTTTTTTTGCTCCAACATGATCACTAACGTTTTTTTTTTTGTCGAGTTTAGCTCAAGGAACGCAATGGTTCCAGGTTGGTTCACTCAATTCTCCGCATTCACATGTTATCTTTCGGACGCGCAACTTTTCGCACCAACTTGTGTTGCTTCTACGCGTTGTTATGATGAATTTTCTTCTAACTCGCGTCTTTTTCTAGCCGTCCGGCCCTTAAGAAATACATCCAAGCGAACTACAAGGGTGTAGGGACCGACAGGTTCGACCAGCTCTTTAACCTGGCACTCAAGAAGGGTGCTGCCGATGGCGAATTCACATTCCCCAAGGGTATGGTTTTAATTCTATATCGCTTACAATTCGTCGAAGCTAATACCTGAGCAAGGTCCTTCCGGAACCGTCAAGCTTCAGAAGAAGGAGCCTGCTCCTAAGGCTAAGCCTGCTGCCAGCGAGAAGGCCACCGCTAAGAAGCCTGCCGCCGAAAAGGCCACCAAGAAGGCAACCAGCACAGCCACCAAGAAGGCTGCTCCCAAGAAGGCTGCCGCTAAGCCAAAGGCCGAGAAGGCCGAAAAAGCCGAGAAGGCTGCCCCCGCTCCTAAGGAGAAGAAGGCCGCTACCACCGCGGCTAAGCCAAAGTCCAATGCCAAAAAGCCCCGTAAGACTGCCGAGAAGACTGAGAAGCCTGTAAGTTGAACCACTAAACCATATCTCATGTAAATTTACTTACACCATTGCAGGCCCCAGCTGTTGTCGAGAAGGCGGCTGTTTTGACCAAGACCAAGTCCGGGCGTGTCTCGAAGGGATCTACCGCCGCTCCAAAGGCTGCCCCCAAGAAGAAGGCCGCTCCAAAGAAGAAGGCAACCCCCAAGAAGAAGGAGGCCGCTGCAGCTCCTGCCGCAGAGGCTTAAGCTACATTTAGTTTGCCTCTTTCTCACTTCTTGTAATATGTACTTCTCGAATCGCCTTTTTGGGACAGGAATGGGCTTGGCCACCCTCTAGCAAGTTCTTTTTTATATCCAACGATGCTCTATGGTTCCTGACTCCTTCTTTCTTTTTTCTGTTTCCTTGGGTATAATGTTGGGTCTGCATTTCCTTTTATTCTTTTGGGTATTTTGTTTCTCTTGTCTTTGGTCCAAGAAGGATAGGGTCTGTTTGCGAAAAACGGGTTTGATTTGTTCGATTTTCTTTTCTGGTGATTTTTCATTGACGCATTTCGTTCTCGTGATTATATCGCGCCCTGAGTTATCTGGGGTTGCAGTTGATATGGAA
Organism: Morchella sp. 2016-57; assembly: GCA_024713875.1. NCBI lineage: Eukaryota > Fungi > Ascomycota > Pezizomycetes > Pezizales > Morchellaceae > Morchella > Morchella sp. 2016-57. The sequence goes on from JAMGZE010000011.1 coordinate 1,018,119, forward strand.
ATGAAACTGAACTGGGTTCTTTGTGGGGTTTCTGGGAAAGGCGGGGCGGCTTTGTTCTTTTTCTATCCAATGTTCTGGTTTTGCCTGTGTACTTTATTTTTTCTTCAGAAAAAAAGAAATCAAATTTACACAAAACTTATGTGCCTGCGTTGTCAGTTTTTTTGGTTCCCGCACCGTTGGCCAGTTGACGTTGGGATATTTGCGCATTGCCTTAGATTGATCACGAGGCTCAGATAACGTTTAGTGAGATGGAGCTAAGACTCGTTAGGTTGAGAGGCCCTAGGGGCTAGGGTTTCACATTGTTGTCACGCCGTAAGCCAGGCGTTTTATCTCCAGCCAGCGCTTAACGTCACTCGGTCTTGGCAACGAGTGATGGGATCAACACCAACATCAACAGCCTGAGCGGATTTTGTAGATAACGAACTACTCTCCGTGCGGAGCATTTCAGGAGTGATAATAGAAGAAATATTCCGGGAGCCGTATATAGAGTCGGCTCTTATGACGAGATGATCACCACCGTGGTGAAAAACCGGCAGTTTCCCTCACCAATTCCGTCATCGCCGAGGATGCTTTGCCCGTGAGTCGAGGAGGCTACAAAAACAGGATTGAAAGTGACGTGGTAGCTAGGTTGCAGTGGAGGTTTCTAAGGGTTTTTAGCCGTGAATGGTGACTGGTTCGCTCGCATGTGGTCTGGTAGAGTGCCTACTCTACTAGGTCGTGGTCGACGGAGGTTCAGGTTTCAGTGCAGAAGTTGGAAGTAACAGGGTCTATCTCTGGCGCTAGTGTACACGTTTAGGGTATTCCTGAGAATGGGGCCAATTCCTCATGAGCGGGCTAGCCAACATCAGGGGCCCTCCTGCTAGGTCTTCAACCAAAATACCGGGTTTTATGCATACACATACATGTAGTAACTCTGTTGGTGTGCCGAATGCGAATGATAATTCTCCTAGTCTTGATGTTTCGAGGAACATGCCTAAATTTGGGCAATGGTTAAGTGACTACCAGAAATTACATGTATTTATGTATGGGAATTAGTCGAAATTAAGTTTGGATAGTTTGGTTGAATGAGTACAAAGCAAGAACAGAAGTACCACAGACTTAGAGTAAGCCCGTGGCTAAATAAGTTTTGGGCAAACGAATAATGAGCAGATGCCATTTTTGACGAGAGATACCAAACCATATATGATACTAACCTAATTGGTGCCTATCTTCCCATCAACCAATCACACAAGTAGAAAAAGACCCTGGGGTCTTTTGCACAAAGGGCCTAATAAAGGATATGAAATAGATATTTTCTTTAGTACTCGGGTATCTTGGTAAGTGGGGCGTCTGAATGAGTGTTGAAGACGTCCAGAATTAAGTACTGGGGCGGAGCAACCCGATTACCCGAAGTACATGTAGTGTGTTTCTCGGCGCCTTTTTGGATTTCAGATGTATGTAGAAAGCTCTTATAAAAATGTAAACAGGCCTTCCATAGTACGTATGTATGTTTTTTGGATGTGCTGAGTTTGGATGACCATCTGGACGCAATAGTTAAGAGATGCATGCCTTGGTCGCCTTCGTCGTTGAAAATAATACTCCGACTACTAATATAATTCTCAGTTAAATCAGGAAGAACATCAACAGGCTTTCTAGCACCTCTTGTGATGCTCTAAGAACGAAGGTATATGATCAAGCATATAATAGAAAATTAGAGCCGCCTGTTGCCTGTTAGATATTCTTCTTGTTTTTCATGGCTCAAAATTTAAATGCCCTATGTAAAATCGCTGCCTCAAGGCCTGATACTCGACGAGCTCGATCAAAACGATTCCGAGTTTGATACACCAACGCTCGCAATATGCAAAATCATCCACGCCTATAGCTGCCATGAGATGATAGCGTATTTTCGTGTTTACCTAGAATGTGCGTTTAATTTATCCGGATAGATATCTGAATTATCCAACTAATTATGCTTAAAGATATTGGCCTTGCATGGGCTGGCAGGCCGGGTACGTGGAGGCAGGTAACTGTAATCTTTGCAGGTGAATTCGAAGTCAATTAGGACAGAAGCTAGGAAATAACTTACTTTAAATATGATTATACGTAGTTCGTATATTGCTCTCTCTTAGATAGTCAAGGTGGTTGCTAACGTTGACGTACATCCCAATAACTATAGTAAGGAGCATATATATATCTACATGTATGTAGCTAGGAAGAAACTTTGAAGCATATAGACGCCTTCCTGGGCCATTCGGACACCCCCTTCACTCGGATAGTTAGCGTAGAAAAGAAAAGATCATCATGTTAAGTGGCTTCAGCACCTCTTTTCAACTATTTATGATTGGCTGTCTGAGTAAGGGGGGGTGTCTGAGTGGTTAGGGAGGCTGTCTAAATATATACATGTACTTAGGCGTTTAGTGAAAACTACCCTGTTGCGACGCTAGTTTTCTGAACTCCTAAGTATGCAGTGGAAGACATAGCTAAGAAGCGGAATCAGGGTTACTATGCTGGGGACGGCCTATCTATAACACAGGAAGCCCTTAGTAGTACTGGTACATAGGGCAATCTTTAGTAGAGGATAGGCTCTAATAGAGTAGATGAACCCCTACTTTAACTGTCCGCATATATGCGTTGCGCGAGTAGAAGAACAACGTTATTGCCCACCAACATCAAACGTACTATCGAGTGAGATACACGCATATGGGTACTCCAAATAGAGAATATAGAACTTTAATTTCAGCCCTGGATTAAAGTCTAGCCCCTGGTCATAAATGACCGGCCACGATCAGCACACAGCACCTCTTGGAATTGAGGGAGGATGGGCTATTTGGTTGGGTTCTTACCTTAGAAGCTGCATATAGGAATGGAATGCCCTTTTATATAGAAGCGGAACTCTGGAATTAGAATATCTAGACTTGGATCATAGCTTACACTAGGACCATGATTATTGCCAGAACTATGATTTACCACATACAATACATGTGCTATAGACGTTGGGAAAAGAGTGCTGGCGTATGGAGGCGTGGGAAGGGGGCGAAACGAAGAACCTTGCAAATTTAAATGCAATAGTTGAAGCTGTTGATCTAGTACGGAGTAGATTCTTTCGTCATTATTCTATAGAAGACATCCTCTCACTACACACGTGCAACACTTCTGGATTACACCCTAAGCTGAATCAAAGGAAAGCTAAAATAGAGAGAGAAATATTATCTCTATAAGATGATCACGATTTCATCAATTGATTCTTAGGCACATCTTTGGAGATTATAACTAAACCCACAACCCTTAGACGGAGTATCTATCCACCCCCAAAACAAGACCTATATTTTTTATTATTGGTTCAGTCGATGAATGCCCAAACACCTAATCGATTCTAAACACACCGGTTGAGCAGGATGAAGTACGCGAGGTGCATTCTCGGTGAGTGGGGAACGCCCATCAGTCGACCTAAGTAGATAGAAGCGCCATTAAACTTCATTTGTATCAGGGCGTTGCATCATAAACCCCAGCTCGGCAGTGTTAATAGTGTCGCTCGCGGGCGCATTCATGCGAGCAAAGAAGTTGACCACATCGGGCCTCATAGCGGATAAGGTTCTGATACCCCGCCAGAATGGTTGACTTTGCTGCAGTTGCCGAAGGAGATAGATGGCCCGGAATTGTATGCTGATAGTGAAGTACTTGTAGTCAATAGGCCGTTTGCGCAAAGGGGCCTAATAATTATTAGGGTGCACAAAACAAAGCATGTAGGGAATCGATCGATGGCCAAAGCTGAAAATGTCAGCTTATGTTCACCACCATTCGGGTTTGTAGGAATTTGGCTTTAGATCCTCACATAATTTGGATTCGTGAGATAATCAGCTAACTCCATTGGTTTATATATATCTTTGGTTGGAGAAAAAAAATCTCCCACCTATCAGAGGAGGGCGGGATTTGATACTAGAAGATGAGTTAAGAGTGTAGTCCCGCGTCAATCTAGATTTGACGACATCAATGACGGTGTAGGTACAGAAAAGTAGATGAAGGACGCGTACTCCTCTTGATTAATAAGACATTATAACAGTATGCTTCCACATCTGTGTAGTGTGTAACTCGTGCAACTTCTGATTGAACCAAAGAATCCCTGTGGTTACCACCGATTGGGATCAACTGTGACTCTCAGCAAGTTGATTAACCTTCATCGGGTATGCGCCACAAAAACCTTTGAGGAGTGCTCTGTGAACAGATTCCTTTGATTCGATACATTTTAATTCTATATAAGGTCTGTCTCGGTGCATTGATGGTTCAATCTCTAACTGTCAGCCATCTCTCGCTTTTTACCCCCTGGTACGTGTCATCCACCCTACATACACACGGTTTTTTTAGTCTGCTGCATCCTCCAATGAGTTCGTCCTTACAGAGGGTCTTCCTTGATTGGTGGTACTCTGGTTTACTAGTGTAAAGTCCGTAAGGCTGAATTACACATTGCGAGGCTTAGTGCCAAATTGCAGCTAAGAATATCGTACCTATCGGTATTTTCCTTCGGAGGATCCTAAGATTTCTTTTTCTTTTCCTTTATTCTCATCGATAGCGTCTAGAGGTCAAACCTGGAAGGCTGTAGATCACCTCCTTATCGCCTTCATGCGAAGTATGGGGTAGTTGTGTAGTTGGCTATCGATTGAAGTGGAGATGTTGGAACGGCGCAGGCACAGGACAAGATGTCTTGAGGGATGACGTGCGAGTCCGGCGGCAGCGTCTGCAAATGGCTAGGGAGGAAGGAAATCAACGTGCTTGCTGCAAACCTGCATTGATTGCTTGCCAAGGCATGCATGAGTTGCTTTTGGTCAATAGCTTTCCCTCAACCTTTCGATTATATACAAGCCTCGATGCCCTACTTTCTAGTAGAGAATTCGATTTAAGTGACGCTAGTAATGCATCCCGAGATTTCCGGGATTTTGCATGCTCATGCTCGGTTGCTGAGTCTTAATTGAAGTACCACTAACCATTCCGAATCCGGGACTCGTCAGAATATCACGAAGGTTGATAAAAACGTTGCTCTCAAGTTGGCCTGCATGCGGAAGAGTGGCAGCGATTCAGGGTCCAGTATTAAGAATGATTGCTGTACTTAGAGGTTATCCATACGAGCAGCTTGTTTACTCATTTACTTGACTGGGTTGTATCCGGTACAATACTCTAAGCCTAGGGCAACATTCTAAATTTGTGGAAGGTGAGGTCCCTAGGAACCGGCACATTCGTTGCCGAAATAACAATGCATGTAAGGTAAGCAATGTAAGAGGTGCTTACCATAGAAAAAAAAAATCGATACTAAGGCAATATAGAAGGACCAAGATGTCAAGTAAGGAGTGGCTTTTGGTAAGAGAGCAGGGAACGAAGGAAGTAGAGAACCCGAGGGAGAGGAGCTGAATCTTCGACAAATATTAAGAGTATGAGTCCCACCCCACCCCCTCCCCTCCCCACTCCCTGTGTAGGTACTTTTTATGTAGGTACATGTAGGTATTTGGAGTTGCTGCTGCGCCTCCCTGGGCAAACCCTCTGTTGTTATGCTGTCTCTCATTCACTGTAGCCCACTCTCCTTTCCTCCAAATCTCCTCCAACAGAAATATCAATAGCGACTTTACGTTCTTGTCGCGATACGCACACGACCTGTCGCTCGTTCCCTATTCCCGGTCTCTCTTCAATACCCCCTCACATATCCATATCCCCCTCCACAATAGTTCCCCCCAGAAACTCTATCCACTGCACTGCAGTGTTGTAGTCATCTTGCTTTCTTGCTCTCTCCCACCAAGGCTCCATTACATTATACATAGTACACACTCGCAGGTCGATCACAAGCGCATACGCACGCTCATACAGCCCCTCCCTCTTTGTAATTGTTTTTTATCCGATCATTTCCCTCCTCCAAGCCGTCGTTGCAATTCCGGTTGATCATAGCGTCTTATACTGAGAGAAACGCCCCCTCGGAACCAGAAACTCCCAAAGCAAAGCGCTTGAAAGAAAGTGCTGAGCTCTAGAGTTTAGAGCATCTGCTGGGCAAACGAGTGAGAGAAACCTCCATCCCCCCCCCACCCCAGGAAAATTTAAAATTAGGGAGGCTGGGCCAGGCGGAGTATACGCACCTCTGCTGCCGCGTTCAGACAAATCTACCCTGCGCCTGTCCGCGTGAGGGAAAGGGGTTCCGCGTTTTTCGTGTTTTTCCTTTTTCACCTTTTAATTCCTTCGAGAACGAGCATCCAATCTGTTGGACCGGCAACAACGCATGCTTCTGTCTGGAGATACCGTTGTGATGACACTTCCCCACAACGAGTCCTACACATCAACACATCGCATACAGCACCCTCAACTTCCACAAAATTTCTCCCGACCTCAGCAACAACAACCCCAAGACTCGACTTGCTCATCTAACAGCTTTTCTCCTTCTAGTGGAGGCTTAACAGGTGGAAGTGGAGGGACTAGTGGTTTTGGCGAAGGGCACAGGGACTCTAGCAACACTCCGAACGGGGGGTTTTCAGCTCTCTCTACTTCCACTGCAGCAAGCACATCGGCTTCTAAAATGAATTCAAACGGATTTAACAACGCCACGGCAGAGCGTGACAATCAACCGGCCTCGGCTCCAGGATTGGGGGCGGGATCGGGAACGGCTGTAAGGGTAGTGCCGACCGTAGATAGTTCGTATTTCCCTAACGGATCTTTATTTGATCCCCTATCTACCCCAAGTTCAGCGCCAAATGGTACCTCATACCCGCCTGTACTCCATGGGTCCCCTACCCTGCCTTTAAACAACAGCGCCCGACCCCCCCAGAGCTCTATGACCACAGAATCTTCAGTGTTGCTTACCACTACAAACGCTACAGTTAATCCTCCAAGATTCTCAAACAACCTCTCACCTACACCTATAGCATCTGGACAGCAGTCATCACAACAGCTACCCGCATCAACAACTATCCGACATAGACATACTCTACAGGTTCCCAAACCTAGCAGTTCGAACCGGCAGAGCACTCCTAGTGGAAGTGCAGCGGATGCGGTGACAAGTGGTCGGTTCTCTCCCACCTCAGCCACTCCTAGGCGAGCATCTATATCATTAGGGCGCAGAGGAACAAGGTCCTTACATTCCGACATGCATATTGACGAGATACCCCAAGATGAGGAGGCAGTACGGATTGCCGAGGCGATCAAAGCTAAACGGGCCAGCAAAAGACGAAAGGCAGAGGAGGAGCTGGATGATGAGAAGGTCATGGTCGGAACAAAGGTCGACCAGAACCACGTCAATTGGATTACGGCTTACAACATGCTTACGGGTATTCGATTCACTGTATCGAGGATAAACGCCAAAATGGACCGGCCCCTAACAGAAGCCGATTTTGACGCTAAGAATAAGTTCTCTTTTGATATGTTAGTAGGCCCCTGAGTTTATAAACGCCTTTTGTTTTGTTTTGTTTATATATTTTTGGACATAACTGATCGTAAAATATAGCACTGGAAACGAACTCACCCCATCTGCCAAGTATGACTTTAAATTCAAAGACTACTCGCCGTGGGTATTTCGACATCTTCGGGCAAAGTTCCGATTGGATCCAGCAGACTATCTTATGTCTTTAACCAGCAAATATATATTATCTGAATTGGGATCACCTGGAAAAAGTGGAAGTTTCTTTTACTTTTCACGGGATTATAAATACATCATTAAGACCATTCATCACGGAGAGCATAGGTTTCTTCGACACATACTGAGAGATTATTACAAACATGTGGAGGATAACCCTGATACCCTTATATCACAGTTTTATGGGCTGCACCGGGTCAAAACTCCGTTCGGGCGGAAAATCCACTTTGTTGTCATGAATAATTTGTTCCCACCACACCGCGACATCCACCAAACTTTCGATCTAAAAGGCTCGACGATTGGACGTGATTTCAAGGAGGAGAACCTAGCACAAAACCCTCGCGCCACTCTGAAGGATTTGAACTGGCTTCGACGGGATATGAACTTGAACTTCGGCCCTACCAAGAAGGAGCTCTTCCTTCAGCAGGTGCATCGAGATGTTGAACTATTGAAACGCCTTCATATCATGGACTATTCATTATTGTTGGGTATTCATGATCTCACTAAGGGGAATAGTGAAGATATCCGGAACAATACGCTTAAGGTGTTCCAACCTGGTGCTAGTACCGCGGAGGCTGGCCAGGATGACCCAGCTAGCCATATGCTACAAAGAACACCAAGTAAGATGGAGAAGGCTAGGCAGGCTAGAGAACTGAGGAAGACGATTAATAAAGAAGTGCCGATTACCCTGGATAGAGGTGCAAATCGACTACCAGAGGAGTTTTTAGAGTATGCATAATCTCCATTCTACGAAGTCCGTAGGAAGCGGAGATGCTAACAGTGAGGTAGACAAAGGAACACCATTTTCTACGGCGATGACGGCGGCTTTAGGGCGACACACGAGAACGACGAGAACGGAGACGTCATTTACTACCTTGGAATCATCGATTGTCTCACACATGTAAGTATTCTAACAATGGTTTTCACGTTACGCTAGAGGTTTGCTAACATTTGATAGTATGGATTTGTCAAAAGATTAGAACACTTCTGGAGAGGTCTATCTAACCCCAAAGACCAAGTTTCGGCCATTCCACCAGATGGATATGGGGACCGATTCTTCAAGTTTATCTCAGGGCACGTGAGATCACAAGAAGAGGCAGCTAGGGAGAAAGTAGCTAGAGAGAATGCTACTACCACAGAAGGAGCTGTATCTGAACCCTCTCAACATGATTTGGAAAGATCCCGGGAACGAGGCACAAGTGAAAGTGATAGACCAAACAGAACTCTAGGTGCTGTTCGTTCACCTTCCGCGGAACGAACAGCAGGAACGTCTGGCACGGTCTTACCGGTCGTCGAGGAGGCTGGTGAAGGAGGCAGTTCTCGAAGTCGAAGTCATAGGGACAGCTCAAGTGATAACGGGCGATCGGGATATGTGGATAGTGTGACGGATAGGCGGGCATCTAGGGAGACTGGAGAGGAGGTTTTCTCACGTGGCAAAGCGCGCGCGATACCCGAAGATATGGCAATTCGAGTTGAGAGGGTTTCTTCTTAGGATTGCTAGGTAGGCGTTTGGTTTTTTAAAGAAGATTGAAGAGTATATCGGGCGATCTTTCTTGCGAAACTTTCTTAAATACGCATTGAGGGACGTTGAGCGCGAAATGGTGTTTTGGCTTGTTCTAAGAGAATGCGAGTAGTTGGAACAGAACAACTGTAGATCACAGCGTGGGTTTAAGGTTAGAGTTCTCCTTTCTTTTCTGAGGGCGGTCCCATCTGTGAGGGAGCGTATATTATCATTATTGAGCATGACTCTTCCAGCACCATCTGGTGTCTTCTTTTCTTTTGTGATATCTCCTTGGTTTTTGTCTTTTCCTTGTACGTTAGTCAGAGTCATCGTCATCGAACGACAATCTCGCCATTTCTTTCTTTTTGAGCACCGTCACATTCCCTCGATTGTATCTTTTCTTTTCTACTTATTTGCGTCTCTATGTTGAATTTTTTGCATCTCCCCCGTTACCGTTTTCTGCGTATGGGACGGCAAAAATGGGGAGGTTGTTATAGCGGCTTGGGGTTGGAAAGGATGGATTTGGGCTTAAGGGAAATTCGTTATGGCTGTTCTTTCTTTTTTCTTTATCTTTTATCCTTTTTCTTTCTATTTTTGTTACCGTCTGTGTCGAGTTTTTTGCGGTCTTATCCATATTTTCTGATATAGTAATTCGGTTCGTATGTGTAATATATTTGGCAGGCGAAGGGGGGTGGAGGCTTCAACTGAGGAAGATTCATTTTCAAGGAAACCGTCTGGCCAGTGAGTTCCTATTTCTCTACTTTTGGTTCTGGAAATTAGTATTTACTTCTTATCTGTCTCCTTATCTCTTCACTTACTTTGTCCTACCACCCCGCGCACATCTCTACTCTACGCTGTTACCCACCTCATTCGTTAACCTTAAGACTTTGATACTCAAGGTGAGCATTTCTTCTGTTTTTCATTTTCACTTCCCGATGGGCCCTTTTTTTGTCTGAATTTCTTTCCTTTGTTTTCTTTCCTTAGCGCTTCTTTCCTTCCATTTGTTATCTGCTTCCTTGTATGTTGCGCGCGGTTTGTGAGGTTCATGGCGGCGAAAAATCATTGAACGGCTTTCTTTAGTGTAGTTAAATAATATATTGAAACGTAAAAAAGTGAAAGGAAGGCCCAAACTTTTTTGTCATTACAAGTGATATTAATTACAGAACGCTTTCCGGATGCGTTGTGGGCCGAATCATATACTATCACTCACACACCATCGCTAGGCAAGTATAGGTGATGGGAAAGCTGAGGGAATGAATTCCATATGAGATCAATTGGAGACAAAATCATACAAAATTCAAATGGGCTGCGAAACAGGATAAAACTAGTGATTAACTACTACCAAATATACGCCATCGTTTCCTTTCACTCAACCCTCTCTAAGCATTACGCAGGAAAAAGAAAATAGATGCAAAGGAAGCTAACTCGTGAAAACCACCCCCATTGGCCCTAGCGAAGCCCTGCTCAGCACCCCCCGTCTATCTCTGGGAATTGTTCTTTTAGCATAACTAGATGCCCGAAGGTCTCTTCTATGCAAACATATCTGCAACGCCACCTAGATCGGGGCTTTCCTGTCGTTTTTCTGCGTACTGCATTTGCTGTTTCCTCTCTGCCTGAGTCCTTTGTTTGACGACTGGGGCCGATCTTAGAAGTTTTCCCTTTTCACTAACTGCAACTCCACGTAGGCCGTCAAGTAGCTCTAGTATCAACGCACGTTGCTGACGTGTACTAGTAGCTATAGTTAACTTCTTGTAACAGCTATCGACCTTGTATTCCGTAATACCCGGAAGCGATAAGAGTAGATTACGAGGTGTGGTTGATGTGGGAGAGTATAACAAGAATATAGTAGCTATGAGCTGCGCGAGATCTTTCTGGACATCGACGAAATAGTCCTCGTGGAGAGACTGATAATACATTGTTAGTATGGGCTTAATGGGGCAGTGAAAGGGACGAACATACATCGATGGCGGCCATAAGTACCTCCCGGCAGATAAATTCTCTTATATCGGGACGATCCGCCTGAAATTCTGGCACAATTGATCGGAAAACCCTAATGATAATTCCGCAGCATCTCGAATCTCTCATCCTCAGTGCATGGGTGCAAAACAAAATCAATGGCTCCAAGACTGAATCCATCGATAATATAAATTCTCTCATTATTTGTTCCCCGGGTCCAACACTCTGTAACTCTGGCGCTGCAACCTGGCTTAAAAAGCCTGGATTTGCATTGACCGCTTCGCCAGGTCTCTGGGGGTCTAGTAGGCCTGCGACAATTAAGACCGCTGTGTACGTAAGTTGCCTAAGAATGCTCTCCTCTTTCATTTCCTCGGCCAGCTTATCATCATCTTGAGTAATCTGTCCCTTCTGCATAAGTTCGTTCCATTCTCCGCTGATCTTACGGTCAACTTGAGCGAAGAGGCTTGCCAGTAATGGTGTCAAAAAGTGTGCCCTCAGTGTCGTCGGACAGTCATCAATGATGTATCTAGTCATATTTAATAGAATCGACATCTGGTGGGAGCTTAAGGCGTGTGCATCCGCGAAAAGTGCTAATGCAAGCGGCCCTGGAAGCTCGTTCAGCCCATAGAAATGAACATCCACTCTCGACATGCACCATAAGATTGAGTAGCAAGCTTCCCTGACCATCCGTATTGCACCCCTAATGGAGGAAGCAAGACCCTCCATTGTTGTCTTGGTCTTTGTAACGTTCTCGTAAAACTCATCTCGGCTACCAGTAGAGATCCCGGCTTGCCAGAAACGATCTGTCAAGATTTTCCGGATAACGCTCTGTAATTCAGGCTGGAGCCCCTGCCAAGTCGCTGGATTGTGGAAAGCATGTGCGTGGCTACCAATTTTTTTTTTAAAAAAATTAACATTCCGAAGATTGAGGCCGTGTAGAAAAAATCTTACCTGAGAAATTTAAGTAGGTTAGGAAGAATCATAGGTATCGAATCATGCCAGAGTGCGCATGAAATATTATATGCATTTGATGGTTTTCTCAACTGCTCGGTAGAAACGGCTAAGAAAGCTTTCGTAGTTCGTATTGGTAAGTTTTTGAACTTTTCTGTAAGCTCAAGTTGCAAAGCTTGACCCTCTTCGTCCAAAGGTTGTTTCGTGAAGTCAGAAATTTCGTTAACACGTCTTGAAATCAAGTAATCTTGAACCTTATCCAGCCCTAAAACCTGACAAAAGCCTTGAAAAGTTTGCAGAGATTCGGTAAGTCCTGGATCCCTCCAGGACTCACGAACAGGAAAGATGTATCCTTCCAACCGTGACTGACGCAGTTGTGGGTCAATATTCTTTGTTCGGTGACTATCATCTCGTTAGTTTGGGGTGGAAGGGGAGAATGATGGGTATATATACTTTATTGTGAAAAGAAAGGTGTGAAAAGCAATCTTTGTACGATCATCAACGTTCTCTGTAGCCACGATCTCGGTGATTTTAGTTTGAAGCTGGTCATAGACTAGCATTAAGTGATCTGGCATTTTCATTGCCAAACGCTGAATTTCAGTAGTACAAACGCTCATGAGCTCCTTGACAGCGTCCGTATATGCATGGTTTGGTAGATACTCGACCGGCCTGGTAAGTAGAACCTATAGAAGTGTTATAGTTAGTGGGTCCGTTATTATGTGAGATGTGAAGAAAATAAAAAACAATGAGACAAACATGTTCAAGGATCTTTAGCATCAAATCTGCTTTCTTGTGTAAAGCAGAGGTAGAGACAGTGACCATCAACTGAATGACTCTCCTTCGGATCATGGGATCTTCGAAATTCATGGTGAGGACTCGCTCACACCATGCCTCAAGGCGTTGTTCAAGTTCGTCTCGATTGTTGTTATACTAATCCAGAGAAGAACAAGCTGTGATCAGTATAAAGCTACATAGGTTTATATAAGGGTGAAATACATTTGTTTGAGAGGCCGAAGGGTTGTTGGTCACACCATCCGCCCATCTAATGTACCCCTTTAGAGCAGCTTCCATGACAGTGAACTGAGCATCTAATTCTAGGAAAGCGTTTGAATTCTTGCAATAGGAATCAACTGCGTCAGGTATATTAGTAACGTACCTATATCAAAAGACGGTGCCCACTTAATGAAAGTGAAGAAGGCGATCAGCGACTTACGTGTAAATGGAGGGCTCCTGTTATATAAACCGGTTAAGGAATTCTCTGCCTGAGACATGATATATGGGAATGCCTCAAATGGTCGTTTTCTTACCATACTCTCAACAATACTTTGACAAAACCTCCGATAATTTCCAAGGAATGCGTGCCTCTCTGGGATAGTGTCAAGATCTTCATTTAAGAAAAGCAGTATTGGATTTGAATCATCTTCCATAACCTCATACTAAATAAAATTTAGCCCAGCCTTAGTATTAGGTAGACAAATTTAAAGGGCCTACTTACCCTCATTAACCGGGAGGTAACCAACTCCAACAGTCCAGGTATTAGCGGTAAAACAGCCTCATGCTCACCAAGAACATCCTTCTTCACAATTCGGGTCCAAACGTTCAATACTGGTATAGAGACCGCTAGACTATTATGGCTAGTGATCTCAAACAATAATTTCATGAACTCCGATATGTCAGTTTCCGGCAACATTAAGTTTGCCTTTTCCTCTATAAAACTGGCTAGATTGGCAACCATCTGATTTGGAGTTGTATGAGTTAGTGACCACTCGATAACTCCCGAGAACTCCACATCTCACCTCCGAGAATCTCTTCAAAAAAAGATATGGCTCTTCATCAATATTATTTGGATCAACTTGTATCCAATTGAAAATCTTTCTTAATAGATCCACTGTCTGGGCATGGTACATTGGACAAACGATTTTCTGAAAGTCATCATCTTCAATGAGGATCCTTGTGAAAAGAGTATGAAGGCACTCTGTGGCGACCTAGATCATCAGTCTTAGCGTGTGCTTTTTCCGTGGATTCACAAAGCGTGAGATTGGAATGTAGTTACCATTTGTACTGCTATCGTTTCTACCATTAGGGACTGCCCAACGGTTTCAACTACTTTTGCTGCAGCTATAGCTCTAAAGTGATAAAGTCAATTTTAGTATTGAAAAAGAAAGAAGATAAAAATTCTAATTAAAAGATATAGAGACGTACTTTGGGATAGCCCAAGCCATACATGCCTTCAAAGTCCCCAAAACCCTTATCGCGCATGCCTCAACTTCGGAATTGCCTTGTACGCCGGCCTTCAAGCATTGATCCAGCATATCCACAAGCCTTGCAAGCCAGCCTTCTTCTCCGGATACGAGAACCACACTCGGATCTCGCAGAGGAAAATGTTCTCTCAGCACTGATAAAGGCGTAAATATGTCTATGCATGCCTTGCTCAAAGGTGTATTTCTGATCCCGGCCACCGAATCCTCTCTATTGAAAACGTCCTCAACCAAGTTTTCCAAAATTGATAAAACCAAGTCTCGTTGCGCAGGGTTCCCTTCTCTTGAAGAATTCTCCCAGAGTTTTGCCAGAAGTTCATCCATGTCTAGCCACTCGTTGGCCCATGAGCGCTTTGCAACCTCTACCCACAGCTGTGCAATCTTATTCCGTAAATATACAGGATCTCTCCCGTCCATCTTGACATTCTCAGCTAAGGACAAAATCCAGTTCCGAACTGTGGTGCTTTCTTCGACCGAATATTCATCCCAGTGGTATTTTAGAGCATGTTCCAATAGCAACAGCCCGAAATGCCTTACCACGGCGTTCTGGCCCCTATCATAGGCCAAAGTAAAGCCATGGTAGGGGGCCTCCTTCTCGCTTTTTGCAGACTCCAAGAAAAGCCCTGCCTGTTTTCGAGAATCATTAGTGCTGTGCGGGTCGTAGACAATTTCAAGGGCCTGTTTGATCTGGTTGAGGGGCTGTTGGTGACCGCTGCTATTATTTATACCGTTGGAAGCCGGCGTGGGAGTGACAACATTTCCTCCTCCTCCGTCCATGCTGGAATTTGAAAGGGTATGTTGCAGGCGAATGTTCTTCCGTAGGCGGATTAGGGATGTGCTGCGTTTATTCGGGTGTTCTGTCAGAAATAGATGATGCAAGCAAAGAAAACAGTGCTAGCCAAAGTCAGCAAGAAAAGTGCAGCTCTGTCAATTATGGTGCAATTTTCTTTTCCCTTTCTATCCTCGTTTTCTTTTTCCGACTACTTTCGGACAATTTTCTTCTTTTCGAGAGTTGGCGAAGGAGCAATAGGTCGGAGATTTTAGTACAGACGGTTTATGGATGACGCCGCGCTGGAAGGGGAGGGGAAGGAGGAATAAAGGGAAAAAAGCAAGAGGAGCTCAAGTCTCATAGAACAGGTGACAACGCGCAGCCTAACAACGGAGTGACAAGGGCAGCAGAGTAGGTTAACTAACTATTAGTGAGCGAGCAGATGAGTAATAATAGTTTGTAGAGCTGGTGAGTCAGTCAAAGTTAATATTACATACAGGTCGCACGAATGAATCGCTAATGAGGTGTAACTTTATGAGGGGGAGATTCCCGCTGGGAGGGATCGTGCGCCGGCGGCCACCAGCAACAGTTCAGGAACAGAATTTCCTTAGACCCAGTGGGAGTAATGCACGGTGCACAGATGAAGCTGTGGTACACGCATTACTAGAATCCCGGATTGCGAATTAATTATCTGCAAATTTAGATGAGTTCTACGTAATTCTGCCTCTTCTCCCTTTTTGTGTTGGTCTGCTTGCTGCACTTGGTTTCGAGCTCTCTCCTTCCGATAATTCAGTGTGCGGGGAGTGGCTCCACCGCTTTGGTCACACCAGCTCTTGAGTGCGCAGGGGACCTGTTGAGCAGCCACAACATTCAAGTAGATTCTGGTGGCCGTTGCGTCCCATTCGCCACAAGCACAGATTGTTGTCACCCCGCAGTTTCGTGTATGATTTCCCCCCCCCTCCGTCATTGAGTCGCGTTTCCCTGCAGCATTCCTTGCACATGCTTGTCTAAAATCATCACAGCTACAAATCCGCGCCTCTCACCAGTAATCATCTCTCTTCATTCTACATAACTTCCTTGTCCTTATACCGACAACTAGATAGCAAGTGGCAGAGAAGCGGAACAAACAAAGATGTTTATGCTACGGAATGTGGGCAAGTTAATATTTGGCGATTCGACCAAACAAGATATCATCCAGCTTGATCAAGGCCAGCTCTACATTGTTCGACCAAACTCCGTCAAGGGCTATAGTGAATGCATGTGAGTTTGGAAAACAAGTCTAGCCACAACCCTTTGTTACTTTCAAAATTCTGATTTGTCTATCAAAATACAGATTTAAAGATGCCGCTGCTACGATCCGCAGGACATCAACTAACTTTCACTACCAGCTGGTAATCCAGCGTGCTTACGAAGAAGGAGAAGAGCAGCTTGTCGATGATGCTGAGGATTTCGACGATACAAAGGACGAAAAGACGTTTCTACTCGATGAGAGCCTGCACCTACGGTACACCATTCGAGACGGACAAGCAGTTTTTGCGTGGAGGGATCTAAGTGGGGTTAGTAGAAACTATCACATTTCCCTGTGCATTTACTGACTGGCATAGGATCCTGGTGATTTATATGAGTTTATCTGCGATCCCAGTGTACAGCCTAGTTCAGCGCCTACCTTCGAGCTTGTAGCTATGCAGTGTCAGTTTGAAAGAAAATTTAGGAGAAGCCATGAAACAGCAACAGAGCCAGAGCTGCTTCAATTTTCTTTTTCGTAATTACACTCTTTCCGTGTATTGTGTCTTGCCCTAAATTAAGACCCTAATAATGAAGTTGAAGAGATTCAATTCCATCTGCTTCTGTAGTACCTGGTTCACCTACAACTTCAACATCTATTTCTGCGTTCTCCTCGCCGGGAGCGGCTGCCGCATCCCCCGCAAGCAAGGCTATGCCTCCTCCGGCAAAGGGACTGGAGACCCCCGCCCGAAAAACGAGAAGTCAGACAAAGGGGCCGCCGCCTGTTGCAGCTACCGTTGCTCCAGAAGCCGCAGTTGCCCCAGCGGTGGGAGAAACTCTCACGTCAGAAAGTGCAGAGCTGCATCTATTCGATTTAGCAAGTTCCACGTTCTTATTGCAGGACTCTCAAGTTACGGCAACAGTCAGTGAAATCGGACCGTGGCAGTGTATGCCTTATTATATCTCCCCTTGAGAGCTCAAGAAACTAATGTTATACAGATTGGTTTCAAATCGAGGGCCAGAGTAGGTCATGGGTGGGCCAGCCAGTAATTGCCGATATTAACCCTGTTTTCAGTTTTGAGTACCTCTCTTTCATCTTTAATCACTACGGTGAGGATGGGTCTGCCTACTCATGGCTTTTGCGTTTCAAAGATATTGAGAGTGAGGAACGTTTTCAAGAAGGCCTCATGCGTGCCCTGTGGGAACAATTGAATCAGCAAAAATGGATTAAGGCCAAAGATCAAGACAAGGAATATGTACTTGAAGCATTTCAAGATACTGTTATGGAGGACGCACCGGACCTTGAAGAGGAGGAGGAGGAGGAAGAGGAGCAGTTCGAAGCAGCAGAAGAAGATGTGGGTAATCGCAGCGAAGAGTACGATAGCGATGAAGAAGAGGACAATACCCATGTTAAGGGGGGCTCAAGTGGAGAACAGAACAGCCAATTAGCTGTTGGGTATAAGCATGATAGAAGCTTCGTTGTTAGAGGGAGTAAGATTGGCGTATTCAAGCACACTGACAATAACCAATTGGAGTTTGCTACAAATATCACGAAAGTTCTGACGCCAAAAGGGCAGCTGTTCGAACCTACGAAGGTTTGTGATTTATCACTCTTAATGACTAACTTTGCTAATTTGCGTTGTAGGTGATGCTGCACGGAGAGGACACCGGCATGATCATGCAAGATGCGAATAACCCCCATAGCGTTTATCGGATGGATCTAGAGTATGGGAAGGTTGTTGACGAGTGGAAGGTCCATGATGATATTCCTATCAACATTTTCACCCCAGAAAATGTAAGGTTCTATAAGTTCGATGCTAAGATGACTTTTGCTTTACTGACAAATCTCAGAAATTTGCACAAATGTCTAATGAGCAAACCTTTCTCGGTCTTTCTCACAATGCGCTCTACCGGGTTGACCCTCGCTTATCCGGCAACAAACTCGTCGAGTCGGAGCTTAAACAGTATGTCTCCAAGAATGACTTCTCCGCTGCCGCAACCTCCGCAAAGGGATATATCGCTGTTGCCTCGAATAAAGGTGATATCCGTATGTTTGACCGTCTAGGTATTAACGCCAAAACACACATTCCGGCTCTTGGAGAAGCGATCATTGGTCTCGATGTCTCAGCGGATGGCCGATGGATTCTGGCGACGTGTAGAACGTATATTCTCCTTATTGATACACTTCAGAAAGAGGGGAAGAACGAGGGCAAACTCGGATTTGAAAAGGCCTTCCCAAAGGACTCAAAGCCCCGACCACGCAGATTAGGACTTAGCCCGGAGCACGTGGCACAAATGCAAGCGGAGACAAAACAGCCCCTGTCTTTTACAGCAGCAAAATTCAATACCGGCCCGGATGCATCCGAAACTTCAATCATTACCTCAACCGGGCAATTTATGGTTACATGGAGTCTTAAGAAGGCCATTGCAGGGGGAAAGTCTCAATACACCATCAAACGGTATGCCGAGGAGATTAAGGCAGATAATTTCAGGTTTGGAAGCGATAAGGACGTCATTGTGGCCCTACCGCATATGGTGGATATGGTCAAAAAGACAGCTTTCAAAAAGCCATCACGAGATAGTATTGCGACGCCTGTCAGGCAGCTCAGGTCTCGACAGAATATTGTCGCTAGCCCCTATTGAGTAATAATGGGCGAAGAGCACATTGTAGTTGTAGGTAACAGATTAAGAGTAGTTTGATCAGGAGTATCTTTTTTGTTGGATTATGGGATAGGAGCAATTACTTTATCTTTTTTGTTTCACCAGTTTATCAAATTCTGTTAGTCGCAGGGAAGTTTTGGTCAACGATTATGTGCTGAGGCTCTCGTTGGAAATAGGACCAAAAGCAAGTTAGGGCGTAGAAGTTGGCCCCCCTTCCCCCAAGTTAATAAGAATATCCAGGCCTAAAACGATAATATAGTTTCCTTTTACTTACCCTTAAAGGGTCTTCTACATAGTTAAAAGACCAGCTTTCTGGTGATTTAAAATTCATCACTAAGTATAAAACGCCGAACGGATACACAGATATCAGGCGTCAGTATGTACGTACATCGCCAAATTATGGCATCTAGCTACCCTCAAACACAAAGGACCAGGACTGGGAGTAAATCGTGCTTGGCAACTAGATTTTGGTGGTATGCAGACCCAGTCCAGTTCGGAAACGTTAGAAAACTACATCATGTACATTCCAACACCGTCAAAGAGCTCAGAGTTGGAGAATTTGTAAAATTTGCCACGATTCATATAAATCAAGGCCTTGACACGGTTTTCAGGGCCTGCAAAGTTAAAAACCCCTATAACAGCGCTTGTAAAAATCTGATATCGTCACTCCCGTACCTACAGTCAACAGTTAGGATATCGAGTGCGAGTGATATTCCATGATTCCCTTCTTTCTCATACCCTCGACTTTAATTTCTGTTACCAAAATGCATAAACCTATTTCATATATATATTTATAACAGCAAACACACCCTGAATACAATTTATCCCAATTGTAAGTAGAAAGAAAATCCAAACTCCAAACCACCATTAATTCCTTCACAGCTTCATAATGTTAAAAGAGGAAAGAAAAACAACAAACAAGATAAAGGTCCTCCCCAACAAAATAACACTCATGTAACGTAATGTCTAGCTCTATCCAGAGAAACCAGGAACACCCCAACTAGCAAAGAAGTCGTCTCCGTCACCGTCTTTGATCTTAACCCGTTCAGAAATCTCCCGAATATTTGATTCAATATTTTCGGGGATCGCATCACCATGGCCCGCGGCGACACGCAGAATCAGCTCGTTGAGCTTTTGACGACCGAGAATATCTACTCAACAGACCGGGTTAGAGTGGTTCTAGGCGAGACAGGGGGGTAAACAATTCTTTACGTACCAACATGATCACCTGTGTTTGGCCCTCCCCTGGAAACGTCATAGTGTTAGTGATGCGTGAAGGTGCACACAAGGCCCTTCGAATGAATAGCTCACCGGATATCAAACATATCGGGCTGATGCGGCATCTCATAGGTCTTGATCGAGATCCCTGCTGGATTATATCTTTTCATTTTCCAGCCCTTGGTACACATATATCCCGCACTGAGCAAAGATACTGTCCCGTCGCCTTCGCCAACCACTACACCACGATCCTGTAAAGATGCTCAACATAATGCTTCCGACTACAGGAAAATCTAAAGAAAGGATTACTCACGCTACCATCTCCGTTGACACTCGTGTCAATGCTAATATTTAGCGACGACAACGGACTTGTTATATCTTGGTAGTAGTAGCTATAGATAATGAGTAAAGGAAACTGGAGGGAAAAAAAAAGAAAAAAAAAGGGAAAAGAGTATAAGACGCACCCTCTTTCGGTTTCCTTTCCGATTCCATAAAAACAATAGATCTTCATGCTTGGTGCATATGGGAGCCTTGACTCCAGCGGATTTACCCATTTTGACTGGATCTTCTCGTTCGCCTCCACCTCCTTCTTGGTATGCGCAACGCCGTGGGAATAGCTTCGCAGGACTTGTTTCCGGAACCAGGGATCGGAGTTGTCCAATAAATACTCCAAACCTCTGGCTACAGTAAGATTCTGGCGTGGATGTCCATGCGTCGAATTGCCCTGTGTGAACTTTATGAACGAGCCGTAGCTAACGTTCTGACCTGGAGCATCATCAGGAGCCCATGTGAGGTTTCCCCAAACCGCATCACCACCCTTTGGGAGCATGCTTGATATCCCCGGCATAGCCCGGAGAATTTCTGCACGGTCCTCACGACTAAAGAACTTCTCGAGACCGAAAACAGCAAGGCGATTTAGTTGAGCTGTGTCTTTCATTTCTCCGGAGAGAACAGCGGGAACGCCCTTAACAGCACCTAGCATGCAACCGCTTATCTGGCATGGGTGGTTAGTTACAGGATCCCAGTAATCCGGAAGTGGGAAACACTTACATTTATGAACGAATCGATGTTATCTTCCACCCATCGATTACCGCCATTACCGTGCCCTTCGGCTTCCACCCACTTGAAAAAATAGTGGACCACCTGCGAGCCCATACTGTGTGCAACTAGTACGGCCTTTTTACCTGAGAGCTTATTTGACGTTTCGATGTAAGTCTTTAGCCTTGAGAAGTACTTATCTCTTTTCTCGAGATCAGGGTATGCCAATCGCCAGTCGTAAGACGCCGTGAAAGCAGTTGTTGGATCGTAACCTATACTCGCCAGATTCTCTACAATTTTGTTCCAGATCCAATATCTCCATTATTGTTAGAGCGCTCTACCAAACCAATTACTCATAGAGTTGGCATACCCGGTAACAAAAAAGTCAGTGGCATCAAACCCCTGCGCAGCGCGAAGCTTAATCCCAGGCGGGTCGAGGCCAGTATCCTTATCCAACATTACATGTTGCTAAAAACCAACCGATAAGCGACAGTCCAGAAATCTTTTTATGGCGCAACCTACCTTCCAAGTGGCTCTGTCCGTAACCATAGCCCTCAACATGCTCCAAGAACCCCATAGCCGTTTTCGGAAGTATGGCCGACTTTTTTCACCAGTTCCCCAACTCTCCAGTCTGTAATTTTCGTGAACCGTAGTGTCAGTCGGGGCGATAAGCATTTGAGATCGTAGATTATTCCGTATACCCTGTGGAGATGACGCCCGGAACCTATTTCCAATATTTCATTAGTATATAATACTTTTAAAGCTTAGCCCGGGATGACATATTAGCCTACCATAATAACCGGATGATTTGCCTCCAAACCCTCGGCCTTCAAAGCTAATCCTACACGGAAGGCATCCGCACTCACTACATCCTTCTCCCGTTGCTGTCGTCCGAGTGCATGGGTTAGTATTATCGGCACAGAATCGCAGCTCACGTTGCCAGGTTGGCATACCGAGATATCTGTAGCTTCCTTCAGTATGCCCGCAGGAATCACATCAACCAAAGACCCCAACTGGAAGTCCCCTATAACAATATCCTGGCTCTTTGCAAAAAAGACTGCTAGAAACAAGCCCACCAGACCACCGATGATGAAGACCAAAGTATACGAGCGCTTCTTTACCCGTTTGGTTGTATTTTCGGCTTTCTCAATCAACACGGGTAATGTCTTCTGCGTCAAGTTCTCAGGTGGAGGCGACGGTGGCGGAGGTGCTTCTGCTGCTGATGCTGATGCTGATGATGCTGATGATTCGGGCGAGGCATGCTTATTACCCCTTCGTTTTTTCGGCGACATTTTGCGGTTTAGGGGGAGAAAGATTGGATGATTGGAAGGAGTTTCAGTTGCTATGAGGAACTATGTCAAGCTCTGGTTTGTTGTCACGGAGGGAGCCATTGAGAATGCCGGGCTTGAGCACCGAAGGACAGGGGTCATTCAAGAGCCGCAGCCGCCAATCTTGGCATGGACACAAACGTCATCAATCTTTGTGATTCCGCCAACCTTAGCTAAATTACTTTCACGTGCTAGAAGCGTTGGGTGGGGAGGGACGAGAGACCCCGGCCTGGTCATCTGGGCGATTGAAGGGATCATAAATGATCACTCGCATGGATCGTCTAGTCCCGTGCTCGACCCAGGTCAGCCCATCAGACGAGAAATAAGCAAAGCCACATATAGAGACCCTGTGGTACTATGGAAAAAGGAAAGAAAAGAAAAGAAAAAGAAATAACGGACGGACCTCCACCATACTTCCTAGCTTTAACCACTCTCCTGTGGTGGTTCGTTAATTAACAATGGGGTTAACCGGGTCAGGATGTGTATCAATATCCACCTGACTGGAACCATTAACATTTACAAATTCAAAGGGAAAGACAGACCAAAGACAGCCTAGGTTTATCCGATTCCCCTTTTGGCCCCGCCAGAGCTCAGGATCAAAGCAAGAAGGCTAGTTAAGTCCTATTGTGTAAAGTCACAGTATATCACTCGACGGGTTGTATTGCATATCCCAATACTCAGGCCTAGTAATTAAGCCATTCTTCTTTATGATGTGATAGGCATCTCCGGCGTGCATAGTACAGGAGAAGTCTTTTCAGGATCTCAGGTTTATTTATCTTGTGGGAGGAGGGGGGGATGTTTGTAAGTAATGGCGTTGTAGAAATTGTTTCTTATTTCTGAACCATGTATTAGTTACCTGATATAACGATGGAAATCTCTATACTTCGATACTCCCGAGGCGGCTACTATTAGTGCCCACTAAAGTTTTCAGCCGCTAATACAGGCTTGGGGCGTAAAGAAAGAAAGAAAAAAACTAAAAACCAAAAAGAGAAAAGAAAAAAAAAAGCTCCATCTAGCTGGCTATCTATGGCCAAACTACCAAATAAAGGCTTTACAGATTATCTACTTCTACTACGTTACCTACTGTTTTATTACCGTCTATCCGCATTCCTGATTCTCGCCTCTAACTCTGCCTTTTTCTTCTCGAGCTCTTCAATCTCCTCCTCCTCTCTCCTGATCATCTCATCTGTAACCTCCTCTTCTCCCGGCCTGAGGTATGCCGTCTCATCCTCGTACTCTACACCATCCATGGCATCATCGCCATCATCGTCCACATTGCCACTATTATTACGCCCGTGCAGTAGATCTAGCTCCGCTTTTTGCGCTTCTACTAGCGCCTCGTAGTTCTCGAGTGACTCCGACAGCTGCTCGAACCTATCGCGCGCTTTCGCAATCCTTTCTGCTGCTCCCGGTATATGACTGGATATAAGTCAGTCCCCACTAACATTACGTTCGTGAACCAGGGGGCATACTAAACAGCGCCCAAGCGCTCCGCACCCAGCAGCAGCACCTCAACATCCACGTCCCCTGTCGCCATCGGTACACCGCCCACACCACGACCAACACCCCCCGCGCCGCCGCGCCGCAGCCTCTCAACCATGTCGCCGCCAAGAACGGAGTAGACTGCCGTGTTCCGGCGCGGTGCGATGGAGACGCGGCCCTTCTTGTCGGCGTCGGGGACGGCGGCGGTTGTGGTTGCTGTGGTGGTGGAGGGGACGGTGAAGAGGGCGCGTTCGTGGGCGTCGGTATCGCGGATGAGTGAGACGATATCGGTTGAGTGCAGGATCGCTGTGGGGGGTTTGTTAGTCACGGGTTCTGGGAGATATGGGGAGGGGGAGGGACCGTTGGTGAAGATCTTGGGGGGTGCGAAGGGGAGTGCAGAGAGCGCTTGGGAGGAGAGGATGATTTGCTCGAGATGGGGGTCTAAGTAGGAGCTCATTTCGGTGAGTTTTTCTTTTATAGTTTATTAATTGAAGTTATTTAAATTGTATGAAGTTGAGCCTAGGTGTGAGGTTTAGTTGTGGAAAGGGCAATTGGATTGATATTCGTCGTTCCCACATGATATCTCGAGTTTACAAGTGATGTTTTGGGGTTTCACCGCCTAAAGTGGCCAGGGTACAAGGCTTATCGATAAGAAGCTTGATTGATTTTAGCTCTGGACCCCTCATTTGGTCTTACCAGACATACTTGAACGCCCGATCGGATATTCCTATAAGCCTTAGTCAAAAGTTAGTCTAATAAAGACCTTATATATTCCTCAAATCACTCCTGAAAATTCTTGAATAAGGTCTTTATTAGACTAACTTTTCACTAAGCCTTTTTTAAGGCTGAAATCAGGCCTATAGGAATATCCGATCGGGCATTAAAGTATATACATGTATCAATTGCTCTAATAGCCCGATAAATGTGTATTCTATGCCTTTTCCCATACAAAGGGAATCGGTAAATGAACTAGGAGATGCATTTGCATGTGATGTCTGATGTAAATGTATCAACAGATGCCTTTACATACACCTACCCACACTCCGTCCGCACCGGCCCTAGCAATTTAAACTTTAAGCTCCGGTTAAGACCTCCTGTCCCGCCATTGTAGACAAGCCCCGGTAGTGTAGTGGTTATCACACCTAGAAACTCAGCACGTAGTGACAGAGCTGTGAGGGAAACTCGGGTTCGAATCCCAATCGAGGCATTATTTTTTGTTTTTTTATTGTTTTGTGCCTCCCCTTCAAGTTTATCAATACAGTCAAATCTCGCTGAGTTACTAGTAAATAATTTGTATCAAAATGATGCTATAGTAGCTATAAATAAGCATTCTCTAAATGTTAAATAGTCTACTAGTAGGTTCAGTTCCTGATGCAGCAGGTTTTTCGAATATTTTTTTTTATTTCCAGGGCTAGGGTTTTGGTAGTTGGGAAGTGTGTATGTTAAGTCGTCCAATTTCCCTAATTACACATTTCCTGATTCATTTACACATATTTACATGATTCATTTCCCGGGCTATTAGAGTTGTAGATCGGATTTCTAGATAATATTTAACTTTACCCAGCCTCAATTAATGAATAGGGGATGTTTCTCGGTACGATATGTACCTGTCTCTTACTGCATAGAGTGGGAATCATACCTTAGAGCCCTCAGTTTAAATGTCAAGCAGTACGGTATTATATCAATATTGCTGGTAGTCAACACTTTACAGACCATCACAACCTTGCACTCGATCCCACACACCCCCCGCCAGCCAGCCAGCCAGCCAGCCAGCCAGCCCGGGCAGGGTAACGCAGCACAAACCAGCGCAAACCAGCAGCACCACCCTAACCAACACTCAACCTCACAAGCGTCAGTTTCGAAAACTTTAATCCCAATATCCCGTAGCACAGTGCACCCCTCTCTGCCTGCACCCGCCCCCCCAAAATGGCGACTCCCCAGCCCACCGTGCAGCAAATCACTGATCTGCTCTCATACATCCGAGCCATGAGTGTACACGCAGCAACCCCACTCCCCAGCGACGTGCCTTTGAAGATCAGCTACGCCCGTTACGACGCCGCGCAGGAGCCGAAGCAGCTCGAGGCCATCAGGCAGCTGATATCCAGTGATCTCTCAGAGCCATACAGTATCTATGTATATAGATATTTCCTATACCAGTGGGGGAATCTGTGCTACATGGTACGTTTATCAAATTTACCTCCCAGGTAGGTGTCAGCGTTAGTGAGTGGGTTATTGATAGTTGGAGGGGATGGTAGGCTATGGACGGCGAGCAGATAATTGGCGTCGTAGTCTCCAAGCTCGAGGAACACCGCGGCGGTGTGATGCGCGGATACATTGCCATGCTAGCGGTCAAGGAGCAATACCGCGGGAAAGGAATTGGTAGCGCCCCCCTCCCCCCTTCCCCCATCAACGCCTACGCTAACAACACCCTGCAGCTACCAAACTCGTCCAAATGGCAATTGACGCCATGATCTTTGGCGACGCCGACGAAGTACGTCCACCTCTCCTCCCACCCCATCCCCCTTGAGTTCTCCCCCACCCCCCTCGATTTCCCCAAAACAAACAAGAAACAACTGCAGGTGGCGCTAGAGACCGAGATCACAAACACGGCCGCGATCAAGCTGTACGAGCGCCTAGGCTTCCTGAGGAGCAAGCGCCTGCACAGATACTACCTGAATGGGAACTCTGCGTTTAGGCTGCTGCTGCCGCTCAAGAGCCAGGGGCTGCTCCATGAACATGAGTGTGGTGATGACGACGAGCATGGACATGGGCATGGGCATGATCATGGCGGGGAGGAATGTGGTGGGCATGGCGAACATGAGCATGGACATGAGCATTAAAGCTGGGGCGTAAGTGTTGTGTACTGTATCCCTCCGGGTGATTGCATCTCTTTCTTTCTTTTTCATTTTTTTGGTCCTTCGAACATTGGGCTTGGGAGCTTGCATAGTAAAGTCGGAAATTTACGCTTGTGATGTGATGTAGACGAAACTCGATCCAAGCGAGAGGGGAAAAATGGGGGTGAGAATGGAAGAGAAAAGCGTCCATAGATTGTACTAGAAAGCAGCCAAACCAAAATTATCATAGTATAATACATGGTAAGTCAGCAATAATCCGTGCCGACGTCACCACATGTCACTCGCTTCCCTTACCCCTACCACTCCCCACCAGGAGTGTCTGCGGCCAAGAATTGATTGATCGCAACACACACAAAACACCACTGTATGTATGGCTTCCGCCATGTACAAGTAGTGCACAAAAGAGAAAGAGATGCCTGCAAGTACTGCCAGCGGGCATTAACCACAATCAAACCAGCCCATAAACACACAGCCCCACCAGACTCCCTATCCCATCCCACCACCCATCCCCCATCCCCCCAAGTCCGATACGACCTACAAACAACAGCGTTGGATCACCACTCCCACCGAGTGACACCCCATGATCCCATCGCTACCACCACAGCACACACATATCGAAAGAGACCCGCCCACATCCCCCAGAGAAAAAGAAGACCGTCCCAGGACATGGAGACGCTCTTAGCTGATATACATGCATGTAGCTTATATATACATACATAGATTGCGTGTAGCCAGGCCATCGTTACCCCTTACCACCCCGTCTCACCCCACTGGCCCCATCTGGCACCGGTGTTAGTGCTGGTGCCCCCTCTTTACGTGCGCCTAGAAAAGGCAAGGAGGGCAGTGACGGACGGGTAAAGGTTTTTTTTGTTTTACCACGTACCTACATGTACCTATAGGCCTGGGAAAGCAAAAGATTGGGATATCTGTGTGGATTCAAATCTACGGTAACGATACTACATGGTTAATACTAACTTACAAAAAACGCAACACCAGCAAACTCCTGACCCTGACCCTTATCCTTACCCTTAATCTATACAGTATACACCCCCCCCCCCTCCTCCCCCCGATCTTCCCATCCCACCAGCACACTAAAAGGACTACATGTGGGTACATAACCTGATATTCTATCCGCCACCAAGCTTAAGCGCAGTAGCAGTAAAAAAGTAGAAAAGTAGAAAAAAGTAGAAAAAAAGTAGAAAAAGATAAAATAAAAGATAAAAAGGTAAAAAAAGATAAGCTAAGAGGCTAAAAGCTAAAAAAAAAAAAAAAAAAAAAAAACCCAACAAGCAAAGAAGCAACAACAAATTTCACTCCCTCAAAAACTCACTATCCAGCGCCTCCTGCGCCGAGCACCTCTTCGCCGGATCCAACTCAAAACACCTCCCAAGCAACCTGACGGCGTCTGCCTCCTCCCCGCCCAACCTCTGATCCCCCGTCCCGTCCCTACTGCTCCCCGTCGCCGTGCGGTTCGTCGCCCACAGCACAATCTTCTCGAGGGTAAAGCCGCGCTCCCCGATCGTGCTGATGCTCGTCTCAAACACACAGCCGTGCAGTGCGGCGCACGCCTTCATCTTTGCCTTTCCGAAGATTG
The DNA here is from genome assembly GCA_024713875.1 of Morchella sp. 2016-57. Lineage (NCBI taxonomy): Eukaryota > Fungi > Ascomycota > Pezizomycetes > Pezizales > Morchellaceae > Morchella > Morchella sp. 2016-57. Next base: position 1,046,533 of record JAMGZE010000011.1, read on the forward strand.
TCGCGATCTCGATCATGGCGTCGACGTCGTCGCTGCTGTTGAAGAAGGGGAAGCGCCGAGATAGAATCGTGAGCAGGATCACGCCCGCGGACCAGATGTCGAGCTTGGTCGTCTGCGAGGTGCATTTGAACAGAACCTCGGGGGCGCGGAAGCCGCGGGTGCCGGCGCGGTTGGCGCGGCGGGAGGGGCGGGAATCATGTTTGGGGTAGCCGATGGAGGGGGTGAGGGTCGGGGGGCGGGTGGGGTTGGGGGTGGTCTGCTGGCAGAGGCAGAATTGCGAGTCGGTGCCTTCGCGTTCAGCGAGGCCAAAGTCGACGAGGACTCCACGGCCACGGCGGAAATCGTAGAGAAAGTTTCTGATGGGGGGAGTTAGTGTTTGCAGTTTTTTTTTTTAGGGGAGGCGTAGTGTGAGTGATAGAGTGTGATTGGAGGGGAGTGATATCTCGTGATGCAATAGCTTGCTAGAAAGAAAGGGGAAAAAAAAGAATCAACTCACGTAGGCTTGATATCTCTATGAATAATATTGTGCTCATGCACATGCCTCAGCGCCTGGAACAGGTTCCTGAAGTAGCACTTGATATCATCCATATTCAGCTCCCTAAAGTACTCCCTAAAGTCCACATGCTTAAAGTACGGCAACACGGCCACAACCTGATCCAAGCATCTGAACGCCGTGATCAGCGGCACCACGCTCTCACACCCACTCAGGTCATGCAGGAGCTCGAGCTCATTCTGGATACGCGCCGGCGAGCTCGTCACATAGATCTTCTTCACCGCGACGTACTTTGGCCTCCTCCGCTCCCCTCCCGCCGACAATCTGCGGGACGAGTTGTGGCGGCGGTGGTCCCACGAGTTGTCGTAGCGGTCGTACTCGAGGTCCTCGGCCTTGTACACGGACGAGAACGTGCCCTCGCCAATCTTGTTGACGAGGCGGAAGCGCAGCGAGAAGCCCTTGAACGTTGCTTCGAACTTGTCCATCTCTTCCGCGACGCTGGGGTCGATCTTGTCAGGATCATCGTCTTCGTCCTCGCTAGCCGAGTATGTTCCTAGCGAGGAGGCGCCGTCGTCGTCGTCGTCGTCTTCTTCTTCTTCGTCTTCTTCCTCTTCGTCGTCCTCGTCGGCCTCACCAGTGATTGTGTTTTCGTCGTCGTCGTCGTCCACTTCCTCGTCCTCCTCGTCCTCCTCCCCCTCATCCCCCTCCTCGTCGTACTCTTCGTCCTCGGGGTTAGGGGTGCCCTGGGCGAGTGAACGGGCGCGCTGCTCGGCGCTCTCGTACCGGTCTTCGGTGCCGGCGTGGGTGGCGGGGGAGGATGCAGAGGAGGAGACGGCATCGTCAAAGTTGTGGTGGGCAGAGGAGGTGACGGAGGCATTGTCCTCGTCCTCGTCGTCGTCGGTGGGGTGGAGCTCGACGGTGGAGTTGCCGGACTCGCTGGGAGTTCCGGTGGGGGCGGTGGTGGTGGTGGAGAGGTGCCGTGAAGTTGAGGTTCCAGCGTAGGCAGCGGAGGCGTTGATGGGCATTGCGGGGTGTAGATGTTTTTTTTTTGTTTGTTTGTGTTAATTTGTGTATGAGGTTTTGAGGTTTTGAGGTTCTGTGTATCTTGACTGCGTGTTTATGTACGGGAGTGTTATATTATTATTTGTATAGCGAAGTTGCGGTGTCGCGAGACCTCACGATGTCATCCGGGAGTGCGGCGAAAAGAAGATCTTAAGAGCAATTGCAATTAGGAGTCAAGATCAATTGTCCTCTGTATTTGAAACTGCAGATAATTAGAACGATCAGAGCAGAACTGTCACATCTATGCAATTGATTGATTATTTATATTTATGTAAGTAGTTATATTATAAATGCTGAGTCGCGTCGTTCTCACAAACAAAACAAATCAAACAATCCAACCAATCAGTGGAATTCAGTGAACTTCAGCCAATCAATTTCAATTCACAAACCACAATCTACAACCCCACCACCAAAGCTTTTGTGTCTTTGCATGCTTCTGCCTCTGCTTCTGCTTTTGCTCTTGTTTTTGCTTAATTTACTCTGCTCTGCTCTGCTCTGCTCTGACTTCTATTTCTATTTCTATTTCCGCTTTCATCTATCGCCACCACCACCACGCCACCAAACAAAACCAACCGACCACCGACTTCATTCCACCACCACCACCACCACCACCACCACCACCACCACCACCACCATCACCATCATCACCATCACCGCATATAGCTAACCCACACACCGACACCATACTACATAAAAATCTTTCCCCCCCTCAGCCATCATGGACGACGCAGATCGCGCCGACTTTGACCTCAAGCTCTCCCTCAAGTACTACCTCGACTCCCCAACCTCTGTGCCCTGTCCAGATGCTCACCCAGACCTCCTCGACGCCGAGTCTGACCCAGAGTCCCTGACAAATGCTCAGCTTACTCCCATCCTCGAGGCGATCATCGATTCTGTCGCCGCCTCTCCAGACGCAATCGCACGCTCCTCAAACTTAGACTCTTTGCAATGCCTCCTCAAGTAGCTTCCCCCACACCCCCCCCCCCCTCCCACTACACCTCCGAGAACAAGAAAGAAAGAAAAAACCATTAACACATTAATATAGATTCTTCCCCACACTCCCCACAGCAGCCATCGGAAAGATCATCGACCTCATCACCTCCGGCCTCTCCGCCCAATCCGACATCCTCTCCTCCGAGATTGATCACGCCGAGCCTGACACGCTCTCAGAGCACCGCCTGCTCCTCGAGATCTACGGCTTCCTGACGCAATGGGCCATGACCGCCGTTGAAGCCCGTGCCGCCGCCGTTGCCACTACAAACGCATCCACCGCATCCGCCGCCGCCCGGGGCGCAAAGGGGAAGGGCGCAAAAGGGAAGGGCGCCGCGGCGGCGGCAGCGCAGACTGCGTGGGACTCGGCGACCCACCTGCTGGCGGCGTTGGAGACAATGTGTAAGGTGCTGAGGCTGAAACTGCTAAAGGTCTTTGTGACGACAAGTGAGCGAGACACGTTTGTGAGCCTGTTTACGAGGCCCGTGTATGTGGTGCTGGAGAGCGAGAGTAGGGTCAAGAATACGAGTGTAAGGATGTATCTGTTCAAGGTGCTGTGTATTGCTGTAAAGCATCATGGGCATGCATTTGGTACACTCTCTATATACAACTCCAGTTCCAGAAATATAGATGCTAATTTACTATACACAGGCGCACAAACATCCATCGTCCAAAACCTGACCTACTTTGAGCACCTCTCCGAGCCCATGGCCGAGTTCCTCCAGATCCTCTCCGAGCAATACGACTACCCCCAGCTCGTCGACGAGATCCTGCGCGAGCTCTCAAACAAAGAATTCAACAGCAACGACACGCGCGGCCCAAAGTCCGTCTCCGGCTTCATCATCAAGCTCTCTGAGCTGGCCCCGCGCCTCGTAATCAAGCAAATGACACTACTCATTAAGCTACTCGACAGCGAAGTAGGTTACCCTTACCCTTACCCTTACCCTTACCCACCTCCAGCGCCACCGAGTGCTCACCCATGACGTAACCCAAAAAAAAACCCCCCGTATAACTCACCAGACCTAACCCATCACTAACAACACAGTCCTACAACCTCCGCTGTGCCGTCCTTGAAGTCCTCGGTAACCTTATTACGGACCTAACCCTCTCGGACCCCAGCACGCACTCGCACTCCAAGGAACAGATGAAGTCCTTCTTCGACGTTCTCGAGGAGCGCTTCCTCGACATCAACCCCTACTGCCGCAGCAAGACCATCCAGGTATACACGACAAAGCTGCTTGACCTTCCCAACAAGTTCCCCAAGCGCCGGCAGAAGGTGGCGGACCTGGCCCTCCGCTCGCTCCAGGACAAGTCCAGCAACGTGCGTAGAAACGCAATCAAGCTGCTGACACGCCTGGTAGCGACACACCCCTATGGTGCGCTCCACGGCGGGACACTCAGGATGAGGGAGTGGCAGGGCAGGTTCGAGACCATCGATAAGCAGCTGGGGGAGCTGCAGCCACCGCCGGGAAGCTTGGAGGGCGCGGGGGAGGGGAGGGTGGGGGAGGGGAAAGTGGGGGAGGAGACGGTTGATCCGGCGTTGCTGGATGATGCGACGATGGTGGAGGGGGAGGAAGACGGCGAGGAAGATGAAGAGGAGGAGAGAGAAGACGGGGATGGAGAAGACGAGGACGGCGCGCCAAAGACGCCGCGGCGTAAGAAGAAGAATAAGACGGTCGACGCCTCCCAGGGGGAGACACCGGCGCAGGTGCAGATGCTCGACAACTCGGAGGAGATCTCGCGGCTGCAGCTGACGAGGCGGTACTATGCGGAGGCGGTGCGCTTTATACACACGGTGCACGACGCGTCGAGGCTCGTGTGCCAGCTGCTGAGCTCGCGGAATAAGAGTGAGGTTGTGGAGGCGATGGATTTCTTCAAGGTGTTGGATGTGCATAAGGTGGAGACTGCGAAGGTATTTTTATTTTATTTATTTTTTTACCCTTGGCCCGGTATTTTGGAGAGTTGTGGAGAGATCATTTCCTCACTTTTTTTTTGGTGGTGGTTTAGGTCGTTTCTGGCCTTTCCTATCATTTCCATTTTATTGCTCCACCCCCACCCCCATTTATTATCTTTACCATCGTTTCCGTCTGTTACCGCAGCCTCCCTCCCATCATTCATAGCTTATGGCCGCTGCTGTTCTTCCTACCATCGTCCCCATTCCATTTTTTTATTATTTTCCTGCCCACTACCTTTTTACCATCCAGTCTTTTACATTTCTTTATGGGCACTTTATATCGTTTCACGTTGCTTTAATTATCATTCCCCGCAGCTTTTTTTTTTAATTCATTTACTACCAATTATTGATGGGTTATTGCCATTTACCCTTTTCCCCGCCATTTCCTTTTCCATCACTCGCAACCCCCATTTCTACTTCCTCTATCACTCAGCCCTTATGAGCGTTTTTATCACCTATGCCCATTATTTCTAGCCACTCCATTGCTGCTCTACGCCATTCCTCATCATTTCCCCGTGGTTTAAAAGAACGAGTGATAATCTCACATGGAAACCAAACCGAGTGATAATCCCTGACTAACGCAACCAACCCACAGGACGGAATCCGGCGGATGCTTCGTCTAATCTGGACCAAAGGCAACAGCGACGAAGGAAAGGGCATCCAATCGCACCTGATCGAGGTCTACAAGGATCTCTTTTTCGACGCCCCCGACACCTTCAGCGCCAACGAGACCGCAAACTTCATTGCCCGCAACATGATCTCGCTAACCTTCGACACCACGGCCGCCGAGCTCACCTGTCTCGAGCAGCTGCTGTCAAAGATGATGAAGGAGGGCCATGTCAGCGATCTCGTTGTGCATAAGCTCTGGCAGATCTACGGCGTACAGAAGCGGGAAATCAGCAAGAACCAACGCAGGGGGGCCATTATCGTGTTGGGAATGCTCGCACACGCAGAGCCAGAGATTGTTGTGAGGGAGCTGGAGACAATACTGAGGATTGGTCTCGGCCGCTATGGTAGGGCTGATCTGGGGTTGGCTAGGTATACGTGTTCGGCTTTAAGACATATTAGCCCAGTTGGGCGGGCAGCAAAAGGTAAGTTATGATTCATTTTTCCAAATCCATATCCATTGCATTCTACGCTTTCCCCCACCTCTGTATCTTCCTGGCACACACACATACATGCACACGCACATACACGCACTTTTTTTCTAGGGTGCCGGTAAGAGTTGCATGATGTGTGTCTGTCACGTGACTGGTCTCTGCGTGCGTTCGCTGTTGGCCAAATTGGTGCCTTGGACTTTCTGGGATTGGCCTGCATTGGGACTTTGAGTTTTTTTTGTACTCCCTGTCAAACCCAGTCCTCTGTTGTCCGGAGGGGGGGTTCGGTGCAGTGCCTTTCCCAAAAATGCCTGAAACCATGGGGTCGGCTGTCAGCTTCCTACCGGGTCTCGCTCGTACAGGCAACCCGACCAAAAAACGCAACCACGCAAGGACCAGTTAAAGCGGGGGATCTGCTTAGCGAATAGTAGAGCAAGAAATTAAATTAACGCGTTTTTTTTGCCTCTTTTGCCTCTTTTTTCCCTTTTCGTAGATGCCGCCACGACGATGACCAAACTACCCAATGACCACGCGATCCTGGTGCGGCTGGGAGCGCTGGTCGAACTTGCATCCGACGACAAGGAGTGGTTTGGGGTAGCGGAGCAGGCCATCTCAGCAATATACGCTTTGGCAAAGTTCCCGGACCAGCTATGTACTGACATCATTCGCCGTAAGACAAAGAGCGTGTTTGCTCAGGGACTAGCAGTCCCCAGTAGCAGGGAGGGAAGTGCTGCCCCGCCAGAGACCCCAAGGAGCGTGGTTGATGCGGATGGGGATGAGGATATGATGGATGTGGACATGGATGATGTACCATTGGCACCCCCTCCACAGCCTCAACAGCCCCCAGGGGGGGGGGAGGAGGATGCAGTGGGGGCGGAAGAGGATGCAGAGGGGAGCGAGAAGAATAAGAAGAATAAGGCGTTTGCATTGAGCCAATTGCTGTTCATTGTGGGCCATGTTGCGGTAAAGCAAATTGTGCATCTAGAGGTTATGGAGCTGGATTTCAAAAAGAGAAAAAGTGATAGCGAGAAGAGTGAGTAGTTCCGGGAGTGGTAGCACACATATGCGCAAAGGTTCGCTTTGCTAACGACATTATCTGTGCAACAGACAAGGACACAAATCCTACGCCGAAAAAGAAAGACGGTGAGGAGAAGGACGAGCTCGATTTGATCGGTGGCACATCAGAAGATGATTTCACAGAGGCTATGGCTATCATTCGGGAACGGGAGTTATTGTATGGACAGAACTCATTACTCTCTAATTTTGGCCCATTGGTCACCGAGATTTGTGCGAATAATCTTATCTACAAGGTAACACTCAAAGCGAAATCTATCTATCGCGATCTCGCTAATATGTAGCCAATTCCCAGGACCGAAACTTACAAGCACAGAGCACCCTTTGCATGGCCAAGTTGATGTGTGTGTCCGCAGAATATTGTGAGACTAACCTCCCACTCCTCATCACAATAATGGAGCGCTCTGCCGACCCGATCACGCGAAGTAATGCCGTGATTGCTCTCGGTGACATGGCCGTGTGTTTTAACCACCTCATTGATGAAAATACCGACTTCTTGTATCGACGGCTCAACGACCCCGATTCCTCCGTGAAACGTACTTGTCTCATGACGCTCACCTTTTTAATTCTGGCTGGGCAGGTAAAAGTTAAGGGCCAGCTTGGGGAGATGGCCAAATGTCTTGAAGACTCCGATAAGAGGATCGCTGACCTATCACGAATGTTCTTCACCGAGTTGGCAACGAAGGATAATGCCGTCTACAACCATTTTGTGGACATGTTCTCCCTGTTGAGTGCTGAAAGGGATCTCGAGGAAGACGCATTTAGGAGGATTGTCAAGTTCTTGGCTAGTTTCGTAGAGAAGGATAAGCATGCCAAGCAACTTGCAGAGAAGCTCGCTGCCAGGCTTGGGAGGTGTGAGACAGAACGGCAGTGGAACGATGTGGCTTACGCATTGAGTTTGTTGCAACATAAGAATGAGGAAATTCAGAAGACAATCGCGGTCGGGTTTAGAGTGGTCCAAGCTGCTGGCTAGATAGGCCTAGATCAGGGTAGGTTTGTGTCTACTCTAGATAGAATTCCCGGATTGGAATTATTCTTTTGCGGGGCTTTTGACTGTGCTTCCCTCGTCTGAATAATACATGTAGCTGCTTTATTTCTCTTTAGGCTATCATCTGTATTACTTATTACTAGCCTATATCAAAATTACTTATGATTTTTTTTTATGACGCTAAATATAGCTGCACTTTTAGATGTGGTAACTGACTCACATTGGAACTAGGACCAATCAGAACCCACATTGTCATAACTTTATTCTAACAGCATTTCACTCCACACACTTGGCCGGTTAGACAAACATAAGCAATTCATTTTTATCTCGTTAAGCATTACCGGAACGGAGCGAACTCCCCGAGCATGATTAGCCATGCGAACTGCATAGCCTTGCTATTGGTGGAGGCTAGGCTACCTGTTATACCCTAGCATTTAAATGGTTAGGACGTGGATCTAGGGTGGTAGGTCATGGAGGTACTTCTTACCTACGCGAACCTGTAATCGATAGACGAGAGACTCTTGGGGGGCGCCCTTGCTATTGCGTATCAACGGATCACAGAAGGTTGTACCGTAGGGGGTGAGTTTGTTGTTCAATGTTGTTGTTATGGACTCAGCTGCATGAAGTTTCGAGTACGTACTCGGTACATGTATGTCTTAGAAATAGTAACAGTAACGTGTCCTACATGTACCTACACCAACTACGGCTTCCACGGTTTAAGGTCTGCTCCTTAAGATAAGTCAAGAGGTTCGGAGACTTTCGACCCCGTTATAAATACTATAGTACCCTATGGATAAGGCCCATCAAGCGCACTACAGGCTAATAAAAGAATGCATGGACCCGTTGTTTAGTTTGAATCTTTTCTATATTCTACTATGTACCTAGTAGGTAGAAGGTACTCTATTTACCATAAAAACTAATAGGAAATGCTAAATATATCCTGCCTGGCACATTCCAACACCTGTTCCAGTCCCAAAAATGCAAAGATACCCCCACGCCAGACAAGCCCCAACATTATAATCATCACATTACATCATATCATTAAAACATAAAGGCAGCCAATGCAACCACAAGGGTGCCAAAAGTAATCCTCATATCAACTATCTCCAGCGTCGAGGCTGATCCAGTAAATTCTAAGGGGGTTGGAGTGGTTGTGGTTGTGTTGGTGGAGTTTGAGCCTGTAGTGCCAGTCACCGCCACTCCAGCACTCGTTGTCTCGGTAGGGGAACGAGGAGTAACACTAGCGTATCCATGAACGGTAACGCTAGTCGACGTTGGCAAAGGTGTACTAGTAACTTTGACTTCAACTACTGTTGTTGATGCCTCGTAGTAGGTTTTGTACTCGGTTGCAACAGGCGTTGCGGGTTCAGTCTCTGGCCATTCCTCATGATCATAGTCTGAATCAACCAAAGGCTAAATTAAGTCTACCGTCAGAAAAGATAATCACGGTTAGGGTGAATCACAATATCATACCCTCTCAAGCTTATGAATAACACCATTCAGGGTAATTATATCCTTCTCCACAAGCTTTATACCATTGACATACGTCTCCCCATCCTGCACGGTGACCTTCAATTTTTTCCCCTGACAAGTCTTGAATTGCGTGCCATCCTTAAGCACAGAGTTATACAAAGCAGCACCATACACGACGTGGTCTTCAACAGCCTCTGCGCTTAAGCTACTACAGGAGCATGAGCTGTTAAAGGACTCGTCGATAGGCGCGAAAATCGTGACTTGGTCTGCACTGTCGTATTTTTCCTGGAACCCTGCGGCCTCAACCGCGTTGGAAAATTTGGAGAGTCCAGTTTTTTCCAATGAGCTTGAGGCTGATTCAGGGAATTCGAACATGCTGATATATCATTAGTATATTGAACCTTACAGGCCCTTATACTATGGGATGGGAAACTTACTCATCAATGACCCAGAGAGTTCCTTGTTTAGCCTGCAGGCTTCCAAATAGGACCTGTGATTTCCTCCCGAGCCCAGTAGAAACGGTGATTCCGGGAGGCTTTGGAGCCAGTGATTTATACGAGCGCTCTTTCAACACAACCTGATCTGAGCCATCTCTTGGCTTGTACTCACCAAAAGTCATACCGATAATAATGTTCCTCATATTGTTTCCCAAAGCCTCCGTCCGAAGTGAAATTGGTTCGCCTGTCCCTGTGTACTCCCTCTTGGATTCCAGATGTGTTTCTGAAACCGATCTTTTGAACCCTCGTGGGGGGACGTACGTTGACGGGTTGAAAGTACTCGCGATCAAGATATTTTGATCTCTTATGGCGTCCGAGCGCCGCTGGACGCTATAGCTGGTAGAGTTATAATGACGCTCGAGGGCTTCATTCGACGGGATGAAGATCGATTTATCGCGCACATCAGCGTAGTATTGGTGGTATATATCTGGATTGTTTTCTAGGTATTCACCCCAAGCCGTCATTTTGGGCGTTTGCTTGCATATTTCGATAATATCGAACCACGCCAATGTAGGGGTGATAATGAAGGATGAGAGCAGGAATAACGAGAGTACTAGAGAGTTTGTCATGTTGCTTGCTTAGCTGGTTAAGGCTTTCAAGTACTGCTGATGTTAGATTTTCTCTCGGAGGGGGATACAATCAGCTATTTAACAGCTTGACATGTATTTCCAGCAATTGATTTCACTCTGATTAAATAAATTTCTCGATTGATGCTGCACTGCGCCACGCCCATTCTGCACGGGAAACAATCAGCCTTGATAGCCTGTCAACTGGAGAGTACCGTGTACCCGTCTAGCCCATACCGTTGTTATCCAGTAAAAGGAAGGGTACATGTACTCAGCTCCCCTACCTAGAGAAGCTAGGGGTGGAGGTCGTATAGTACAATAAGGGATTACACCTAATTCCCTTCAAGCTTCCCCATAACTTATTTACGACACGTGAAGTACACTACGTATAGTAGAGTAATGCAGCTAGATAAAAATAGGTATATGTAGTTCTCTTTTTCCGTGAGATCTGGCGGGACAGATTTTATTATTCATCCGGGAGGCTACTCGATCTAGAAGCATACCCGCCAAATCGGATACATAGAGGCAGTAAACAACGTGGGCGCGGGACCACGCTTGGACGGATCCCTTAAGTGGGTCTGAAAAGTACAGACACGTAAATATCGTTTTTTTCTTCTTCTTTAATATTACAAGCAATATAGCTTTACCATGTAGAATAGCCCTCTCCCGATATATATACTTGCGCTTATATACATATATATTGAAATACGTAGTAGGGCATGATGTTTTGTAGAATCAAACTTGGATAGAAGATTGTAATGTCCATGTAGAGTTATCTACTTTACATGTAATTGCAGGCACACCCAAAGTGTTCTACTCGCGACAGGTAACAAGTACCCGAAAATGCAGCTCACTGAATTGGTGTACTTCCAATAAGAATTGCATCTCAAGACTTGCATATCCGGGTACCTCTTACCTGTGCGAGTATCAACCACTGGCAGCGACGGTTGGTCTCCTAATACATATTCTTCCCACATGCACCTCCCGAGCTAAATTTAACCTTGATCACCGGAATACTGAGGGGCGGATTTTATTATCACCCTAGGCTACCAGACAACCGGTGAGCCTTATGATCTGATCTATAGCACTAGTTCGTGATATAAACAAAAAAAAAAGTGGATTCAGACTCCGGCTCCGGTATTTACAAGTTCCATCGTCATATTGGAATGTGCTCGTAATTACATAAAGTTATCTTTAGTAACTCATAGCCACGGGATCGATCTAGAGATGCATGTATATTGTTCAAAAAAGAACTCAATATGCCATAATATTCATGAGCCCCATTGACGGTTAGTTTGAGTTGATATAAATATTATCATATGAGTTAGTTTAATGATGAAATACCCATTAATATTAAAAAGAAACCTACTTCTATGTTTTACTGTGCTAACTCTGGGTGTGGCAGGCTCTGTATACCAGAAGTGGCGGTGCTACGCAGGCCTCCCGTTGTGCCCCTACACTACATGTATTTTCTGAAAACTCCCGGGGGATATGTTTCGACCTAAATATCGCCATTACTTACCAAGTGGCCAATTATTGGCGTTCAAAGACTGCCTCTGGTTGGCCTATACCCCTGCTGTCTCGCAACGAGTCTTCTCAGATTCTGCGGTACCTATTAAAGTTGCACAACATCAGTAAGTACATTTCATGCGGCCTTTTACAGAGTGTGGGTAGAATATGACATTTTGTCTCGAGCCATAAAGTTATGTGAAACACTACTCAGGCAGGGTTCCCAGCTGCAGACCTGTATGTTAGAACTCGTGGCTGGCTGGTATAGGGATGTATCTCATTTGTAGCGCACATAACACATGTATAAGCATCAAAAACCTGTTATTCGACAACTTCAACCTAGCTGCCTCACTGATTTTATTAGTAGGCGGCTGTAGGCCTATCTACGTGTAGGTTGATAGGTCTACTGCCACCCGCGCTACCTATATGTACCAGGTGCATGTAGTTTTGGACTGTAGGTATGTGTGGGGCTGCGTCGGAGGTTACCTACACTTTCGATCTCATCCACCACTTTCGGAAAAAAACGTTTGAGCATGACAACATTCAGGATGTATGTATACAGTAATCATACATACATGTACATGTATATATAGAGTTTTAGATACATCTCGTCGTCTTATGCAAACTTGTTGTCGAGACCATCTCCCTTAAACTTTATACAAAGACTACCTCCGTTCAACTTCCAACAGCTGCCATTGTGTATAAACTGATATATACATATATAAAGGTATGTGGAGACAGATTAACTCAATGGAAAATATTCTAACTCACTTATGATACTACTAGCACTGGGCTCGAGTTGTCTTCGGCTGCCATACTTGTCCATCGAACTCTTTACGATAGCCATCGGCGTGGCCACTAACAGGACATAATGGTCAGCAGTGCCATCGACACAGATCCACCACCACATACTTACCTCCTATGGAAAATCTTCACAATGCCCACCGATGCAGGTGGCAAGCTAGCCATAGCAGTGCCTGGAGGAGCAAGCTCATACTTTGTTTCCATTTACACAATAATTCTCGGCTCGATCTTTGCCTTTGGCTGGCAATTCGTCACCTATCTCATCATCACATTTTATCCAACAGAAAGTGATATCAAGCTATGGCCTAAAAAAGATCGAATAAGTTCCCCAAAGGATGGCAAGAGGTTATCATCATCAGAGCAAGAATCGCTGAAAGTTCGGCAAGATAAGGCCAACAGATATGTTGCTCTTGTTAGCGTTTGGAATACAACAGATCCAGCATCCGCCATGTTATTACTAGTGGAACACGCCTGGCTGATGTGTACCAAAGTAGACGACCAGATAACATGTCTGCTAGATATTATCGTTTTACTCCTCACTGTGGGATTTATTGTTTCCGCCGCTGCAGCCCGTGTTCTTATCTCAGCAAGCCTTTTCATAGGTGACGAATCTCGATTGGGAAATGTCGCTCCAGTTAATTCATCGAGTGTTTTCTACTCGGTTAATGAGGGGGGTGACCCCTATGTGCTCCGTAAAGCGGTTAGATCATTCACTTTCGGGGGATCCTCGGCCATGAGAGCTATGGGAGCTGCAGAGTCGATCACTGAGGAGACGAAGAAACGAGTTGGGTTCCAGAAGGCAGACGATCTCTCAAGTATTTCTTACGGATTCAACATAAGCGGCGTGGAGTTTGGTCTCCAACATGCCAGTGATGTCAACTATTCCGTTAGCGGAAAATGCACCCTGGAATATAGATGGATAGATACATCAGACATAGAGAACGGAACCGACCTTTATTATCACCCTGATCTCAATCCTCCTGTACGTATACGCCTTAGGGATCCTCAGACAGCACCCATCGCAGTCTCATATCCTACAATAAACTTTGAAAACGAAGTTTCAACAGGAAACTATACGAATATAATCATTTTTGGGACAGCGGGTCGATTCAGTTTTTACCCCGGGACAGACCCTATGTATGAGACCATTGTTTACGATCCCACCTCGACCAATGACAATTTGGCAAATAATTTAGTCAATCGTGGTCGGCCGGCACTTTTTTGTTGGGAGCAAAGTTTTTGGACTTATAAAGATATCATAGTTCGTGATATATACGCCGATCTCGGGAAGATTCCTGATGAAGTTATCCCAATGTATATGAAAGGAGATCTTATCCCTTATCTCTTTGGGGTTCCGAGATACCCTATTCTCATGAGGTCTCTTGGAGGCGTAGTCCTTGCTTCCTCTTCGTCCAGTGGAGGCCCAAACATCGACGCAGGGCTAGCAAAATGGCAAACAGACATGGAGCGTTTTTTTACAGTACATTATATATCAACCCGAAACGCCTTCCGAGACACGGCTCTAATGACAGACTTGCTCAATGCTAACAATCAAATCCTGGTGAATTCCGCCAGATTTCCAGATGGAAGCCCAAAGCCAGGCCTCGGTGATATGGTTATTGGCAGCTCACAGGTTACAACAATGTCACTCACAGTCCTGATTGTCATTCCAGTCGTGTGGCTTTCGGTTTGGATTATTATAAGCGTCTTTAGATGTAACAGGTGGACAAATAGAAATAGCGGGAAAGCCTCCCGGTTCACTTTACGAGCGGTTGGACTCCAGGCTGTACAGATGTACCGGTTGTTAGACGAGGAAGTATGTGGCCATCGAGACGACTGGAAAGGCAGGAAGACGCATATGCCCTACATTAAAAATGCAAAGAGACCAAGTCCAACAAACACCGAAATAACAACCAGCACCCAATTCCCCCAGCAGAATCTACCAACCCCTCTTTTTGCCGCACCGAAAGTTGAAATAGATCAGAGGGATGGGAGATACCATCTCAAGTTCCTTGGACCACTAGATTTTGATCCGAAGGTAACGGAAGGGAAACCTAAGTGGACTTGGAGGGACGTTGCTGGTGGTCCTAGATCTACGTCTGAGCCCCCTGTTGTTAGCACTAGCGGAACCCTCGAGTATTTCGATATACCACCTACACCTTATGAAGTCAATCAACCCTGTAAGTCCCCTGCAACCATCAGAATTTATTTTACTTTATTGACGTTATTTGAAGTCAACCCCAAGGGTACAGCGCCTTAGAACAAGAACTTCTAGTAAAACATATAGTTAAAATTAGGTTACGAGGATGCTTTTCGAATTGGAGCTTGGGTTTAAAGTATTGTTTGGGCCGTGTGGGTTTTTATCTTATTTATTCTGTTTTTTTTCCTTTTGCCGGGTTAAGGTTATTATAATCGGGTTCGGGCGGCGTTGGTTTCTTTGTTATAAGGTTTTACGATGTACGTCTTATATTAAGTACTTTTTTATTATTCCTCTTCGCCTTCCATTTCAACTATTACACTTATTTATTATCTCAACCTACGACCAAAACCAGAGTCACACGTATATGTAATTCGTTTAACCTTTCACTGTATCTACAATCGGTACATGTTCGTACATATGTGTACCACTTTATGTTAGCATACGAGTACTATAGCAATAGTAGGGAAAAACGGGGTGCATTCACTACCACATGCCTTTTTTGTACAGTGGTTTCCTACAGTACATTGACCTTTTTTTTTTTTGTTTACATCATTGATCGTATCCAGCCTTAAGGCTATGACGATATCGAACCCCCAGAACTACCCCGCCAGCCCCTGGCCGCGCCCAATAAAGGGAACTCAGCAGGCTAGCAACTTCCACCGCCAACTACAAAACAAAACATAAAAGAAAACACCTTCTCAGCCTCCTCAACACTAACCAACACGGCGCGCTCGCTGTCTCGAGCCTCATCATTCACCACGCAAGTACCCCCCAAACAAAACACAAAACAAAACACAAATCAACAACATGTAACAATTTCAAAAGTCGCCCTTCTTCCCTCACTCCCATACAAACTGCCTCGCCTATCGCCTCGCATCAAGCAATTAAACTCAAACTCTGTCGCTTCAAATTTAAAACGCCCATCCCGCTTTTTGCTTCTCCTACTTGCTCGCACGCATACCTCGATATTACCGCAAAATTAAAGCGCCGCCTTTGTCGCGCTTAAACTACGCCACTCCTTAATCGTATATGCTTTCTGCGCTCTTCTCATTCCGGCTGTCATTTCTTGTCTCATGTACAATCCTGATACTATCCACAGATTCAGAATTTCTATCCACTTGACAAGCGACGCGAGAGGACCGATATCTCGCTCTCTGTGGCTTGTCTTGTTCTCAGAGACGCTATCCCAGAGACTGGCCACAGACGGCCACATGGCGCTCATACAAGGGCGGCATGGCAGCCTCTTCCTCCTCTTTCTCTTCACTTTCTTCCATCTCAGAATCGACTCCACTTTCCGACCCGGCCATATTTCTCCTCTTTCTTTTCTTCTTCATCTAGAGGCGCGCTTCTTTCTCCTCGCTCTTTCAAAAACAAATTGTTCCACAATGCCTTTCTGCCTCACTGGCCTCAAGCTCAGAGAGACTTTTGGCGCTCATTGTAGTAATCTTTTCCACGCTCGCTTAACTTGCCGCCTGTTCATTATTTTTGCGACGCTTGCACAAGATTACGACATGATGCCTCAGACGCTTTTTATTCACGCACGCGAGCGCTTTATATAACCTCTCGCTGCGGCTACGCCATATCTCAAGCAGATATTTAACTTCGCCCGCCGTGCAGATAGTAACAGCGATAACTCCGATATTATAAAGGAGTTATGATTTATAGAAGAGGCAGCGATAGTCAAGAGAAACTATAATAAATTGCTAAATACGTAAGACGTCATGCAGTAAGAAAGAAAGGAAAGAACGACACAAGAGCTTGCCTCCTTATATATCCAACCACCATCAAAGAACCGCTATTTGTATGAGCCTCCCAAATAGCCTCCTGCTCCCGGAGCCTCCTGAGACTCTGATATTTTTTGACTCTCCTGAGAGAGATATCAGGAGACAAACCAAGCTCATTGACGACCGCTCCTACATGACTCATACTCACAGAACCCCGCTATGACTCACTCCTTCAGAACAGAAACTCATGTAACCTTTTCTCGACAAATCCTTCTTCCCGAACGCACAATCCTCGCAAAGGCCCATTGTATCCATAAACCATGCCACGCTGCGTGTCTGCACCGCCTACGGCCACTATCTGGCTTAATGTGACACGCCTAACCATGGGTGTCTACGACTTGGATAATACAGAAGAAGAAATTACAAAGACAAAGATTTTTCTTCGTTAAACTGCATCGAAGACTTCATTTGTCTCCTGAGTCTCCTCCTCCTGGAGACTCAAAATTATCCAGGAGCCTCAGTGAGACTCTCGAGACCGTTGAGACTACATGCAGTACATAGTTCTTGATGTCTTCACATTTCGTCTCCACATTTGCCTCGACCGATGCTGGTTTGCAAATCCGCGTGGTGGCCATGAGTTTCTGACACTCGTGGCTTTGTTGTCTCCAGTTGGTTGACTCGCGCTTCATTGTATTCACTCAGTAACTCCCGCCTAAGAGTTTTGTAAATGAGGTTTTCTGATTGGCAGAAAACTCGAAAGCGGGGTATTTCCTGGTGTTGGGGGAAATATGTGTCGACTCCTAATTGGTCGGTTCGTCCTGCACGTTGGTTGTCAAGGGAGAGCTTTAGTACATTGACCTAATCCTATGTAGCAGTTTCAAGTCATGGTATATCACTCGTTACTACCGGAAGTCCTTTTAGCTCAACACTCCTTTTATCGTGTTACTGTTAATTAAATCATTCGTTGAGCCCAGTATTCTCTAAGACACCGTTGAGATGAATAATCTTGGAAAAATCAAGTGAGTAAATACACGCGAAGGCCTAGCAAATTTTTAAATAAAGGGATCCTTTTACTAGGGGCCAGTGATATCCTAGATCTATAGAGAAATCACCTACATATTCAAGCCCACGATAAAAGGCACCTAAAGTTTTGTAGTTTGTACACTCATTAAAACTCGATTGTTTGACTGAACGATTCATTCAACAAGTACGTTCATGCAACCTTCTTGTTGTGGCACACTCTACCAGCCATGTAAACGAACCGTTTGATTCATTTCTCCACGAAATGATTTTCGGGGGTGAACTCTTTGATCCACTTCCCGCCCAAGGGGCTTTTGTAAAAGGCACCATGATTCATTTATACGGGGGAAAGGTATCAAAATGATACCTCCCTGATATCATTTCCTAACCACTTTTGTGACTCTCTTTCTAATTATTCTTTTCCCGTCTAACGAGCCCCACTAGAGCCCACAGAACTGGTGGTATTAATATATTGGTTGATTACTTATGTAGGTGATAGGATGTAGGCCGAGCAACCACGATAACTTTAGTCCAGCTCGCCGACTGATCAATTCTTTTCTTCAATTTTTTAAAGTATAAATTTTTACAAGAAAAAGCACTGTAAATGTTTAAGACAGAACTAGGTGACTTTTACCTCCGACCCCGGTCCAATCCATTAAGAGGACACACATTTAGGGTCATAAGCAAAAACGGTGCACTTTTTGATTCGTTTTCATAGCTGCAGCTGGTAGGGACAATACGGCCACATAAATGACCATTCTAGCGCACTAACCCTAATTAACCCTAACTAACCCTCTGTACTACATGTAGTGCTGTATTCTTACCGCATTAGTACTAGCGACCCACAGCCTCTTCTATCGATAGGTAGATACTTTAACGCCCGATCGGATATTCCTATAAGCCTTAGTCAAAAGTTAGTCTAATAAAGACCTTATATATCCCTCAAATCACTCCTGAAAATTCTTGAATAAGGTCTTTATTAGACTAACTTTTCACTAAGCCTTTTTTAAGGCTGAAATCAGGCCCATAGGAATATCCGATCGGGCGTTAAAGTAACTGAACATTCGTGTTGCAACCAAAATTTGTATGGGAGCGCAACTTCAAATAGCTATTACTCTATAACTGCAAGGAAATTGAGTAGGGAAGCTTTATAGATTGACTCTCTGATTGTGAGAGTACTTTTACCTCAAGTGTCCCGTCAAGAGCACTACTTTGAAATTTTCGACTTGTTGGTTACTCTCCCAATGTTCGCTTACTTGTGACAGCAATACATGCTTACGTAAGTACTGTAGTAATTTTACCACCATCGGCTAAGTATTGGCACTAATAAGTAATGTAATATAGCGCAGCATAGGGACTGAAATTCAGTGCTTATACCACCGGTGGTAAAATTACTTTTGGCACATTTACCGCTCTATATATATAGGATTACGGAATTCAGTGACGGATACCAAATTAAACCGGTATTGGAGGAAGAGTACTGCAGCTGTACCAATACTAGCTGTGTTCCTATCACGTATGCATTACTGGCGTATTGACGGGAATATAGTAGCGATCCCACCCCCTTTTTGTACTATGGGTGTAGGGGTAAGTCTGTAACAGTGGTCGTGGTTGCAACAGCGGTAGGTGTCTACAGAATTACCCCTCCACCCGTAGTACTGTATGTATGGTTCAAAAAGAGATATTTTCATAAAAAAAAAGAAAAAGCTTAGAGAATTGTTCCCCCTTCTATGAGTGTGTGTTTTACAAGGCTTCATCCGAATCGATTAGGGATTGATTGTAAAGCTAAAAGTTGAAAATGACCGTTTTTGGTTCAGGACGATCACAAGTATGCAAGTGCAGTGCTTGATCAAGAATTATACTACATTCAATGCTCCCACTCGGCGCAGGCCGAGCCAACCCAGATATTATATCAGCGTATTATCATCTCCTTACCAAGCGTACACAAATAATACTCATCTACCGGCCAATTATAGATAAAATTTAACATTGGATACCATAAGCCTATATATAAGTAAGTAGGTCATTGTGGTCATTCCTCCATTGTAAAGCTTAACCTCGTTATGCTCAACCTCTAGGAGCATTAATACTACTGCCTCTTTGGTTGCTCGCTTTTTTTTCTCTATATACTTAGTATCGTTACCGTAGACTCGAATACAGTATACGGTTTGTTACTCATAGGCCGCGTTAACTCCGTGAACCGCACACGTCCCACTTCAACAACCCTTTGAACATGACACTGCATAACAAAGCATACCATCCAATAGTAACGGTGAGCGCGGGACCTAGACGGGGCGGGACTGGCCCAAGTTTAAGTCGGATCCCACCCCATCCTATCTATCATACCACAGCCCGAAAATCTCGAGTGATATCTTGTGATTGGTTATGGGTGAAGAGGGCTTTTTTGAACGCAGGAACTTCTAGAGTAGAAGGTTGGTATAGAGACGCCTCCTTCTATGTGAACTCGACGAGATCGGGGGAGTGGGTAATATATATGGATTTCTAGTGTTCGTGATGGATCAGGGAATGGGTTATTGAGCTTAAACTATATGTAGCTATTACAGAGCTGACTAGGTTGATGGATGATGCGCCTGAATGACGGTGGTACTGCTTCTCTGGGGAAGGGAAGTATAATTTGGGCGGAAGTCCGACTAGTTAATCGCTGTCGGGTGCTTAAAGGACAGAACTAGATTAAGAGTAAGGGCGGATTTAAGTAAAGGACATTCAGGAGACCCCGAAACTAGGGTCTAGCCTCGAACCCAAGAGATGAGCTATGAATTCTCGCCAAAACAACAACTACTAGGTCTTAGACAGGGGAAAGAAGTATAGTAGGTCCCAGAACCCCACCATTCCGCGCCGCTAGAGAGGAGCTGTGCATACATATGTGAGTTCGTGTACTGTATCATGTCCTTGAAAGTGAGGAGAGACATAATTATAAAGAGAAGTGAAAAGAGTTTAAGAGGGGGGGGGGGGATATTAGCCGCGTGTTACTTTGAGCTATGCACTATTATATTAGTTGCAATAGAAAGGGAAAAAAAAAGAACAACAGAGATGTATGATAAATATTTTGTTTTTCGTCAACATAACACCACAACACTATAACCACGCCCAGGACCCTTATCTATACCAGTAATCCCCAATCTCCGGTAAGTAAGTCCATCCTGCGGGTGTGACCTTTTCCTTTTTGACAAAGGCCTCAACATGACTGATTGATATGATTATCTGGCCGTCCGAAGGCCTCCTCACCACGGCCTCCATTTGGCCAAGGGTCTCAAGGATGTCCTCGGGGGTGATCATTGTTATTTTGGAGATGTCCGCTATGGAGATCTCTTTTTGGCCTACCGCAGTCCTCTTAGGGTCGGGGTTAAGAAGCACCCCCGCGACCACCCGGCGCCAGTATCTTTGGTACGTCAACTTCCCAAGGTGCGACATTGCTGCAAAAGAAGTGCTGTTAGTAGGCAGAAGAGAGTATGGCATCTTGGGAGGGAGTCTACGGGAGTACTACTATTCTATAAGATAACAAAGATATGGGTGCTACTCACGCTTCTCTGGCGACCCCGGCTTCCCCTCCTGCTTCGAGAGACGATACGAGTACTCAATCATTTTTGTCCCCAGACCAGACCTTAGGAAAGGCTCGAATACCAGAATGCAGGCAAGGTTGAAGTCATCCCAAGACATCTTCTCTTTCGAGAAGAACCCCACCACACGCTGAAGAGGGTCCTTCACGGGTACCCCAGGTATGGCATATATCCCTTCGTCTATGCTCTTGACGACCGTGTAAAAGATGAACCCCTTGAGGTCGAAATATATGGATTTATCGTGCATGAAGAGCTTGGCGAACAGACACATGTTTGAGCAAAAAAGCTATCCGTACGCGCTTGTTAGCGGGGAAGAGAGCGCCCCGTTACTTTGGCTAAACTAGATGGAGCTCCTTACACCGTCTGTTTCGGCATCAACTCTGTATATTGAATGCTCTCTATCTATTTTCTCCTCGAAAGTACCCGGAAGCGCCGCTAGTCCGTGCCCAATTTCACAGAATTTCTACCAGAACCTATCAGCCATTGGTCCAAAAACAAAAAATGATAGAATAATAAAAAAAAATCGAAAAACAAGAAACAACTAACCCTGTGTCCCAGATATTTTGATATGTCCGTTGTGTACTTGAAACAAAACTCGCATACATATAGCATCTCTGGCTTCTCGCCCACTAGATCCACCGGGTACGGCGATTTGTACAGCGGCACCATCACTTGCTCCCCCAGCACTACCTTCGCAATGTTTGGCCTATCATCGTCCTTCGCTTTTTGCTTCTTGCTCGTGTTCTTTGCTGGCTTCGCCGATGTCGGACCAGACGTTTGCTGCTTACGCGACGGGGGCATATTTCTGTACTTTAACGAGTGTATGGAGGGTGTAAAGCATGGGAAGGATATTTCCCAATTATTCCCTCCAGGTATAATGTATGTACCGTGACGAGGTAGGAGATTAACTGTGACTGGTGCGTCGCGTCATAGCTAGTATTTCGAGGGTGACGTTGAGATAGACTGGCGGAAAATAGTTGATCCGTGAGGCTTACCACTCCCGAAAAGCTTGGATGTGTCAACTTCAGGTAAGGCGTGGTAGACTGAATATAAGCAACTCCTATGGGTTTGTAATTATGAGTTAGGCTCGATCTACGATGGGCAGCTTGCTGCTTATAGATTATAAGCACGGCATTGGACCATCATACAGCCGCGTCCGCAAAGTTTTGGCACCCCCAGTCTCGAAGCTCATGAGTTCAAACCGTGATATAAGAGTGACTGCAATGACAATTTATAGTTACATATCCCTATAGTACTGCCGTCTATGACAACCCTTCGCAACCTACCTTTCGATGAAGGACCGAAATATTTTGTTTGTTGTAATCGTAGATATTTTTACAGGGTGCCAAAACTTTGCGGACGCGGCTGTACATGTACTTTACATGCAAATACATTATGCTGTAACTTGAATCGCTCAAAAGCAGGCCCTTAAGTTTTATAACACGCACAAAAGCTAAGGATGTAATATAATTCAGTCCTATATAGACAATTCTCCCAATATCATCTAATCACTAATCTGCCATGTACTAGTACACTTTCTCATTTACCTAAGTTCCAGCTCGCTGCCGCCAGAACCCCTGTAGTGACCCATGCCGGCCACCAAACACACCACACGACAACCTGCGTCCACATACCCCACACTTGCCATCCAAACGCGGCCTCTTTCAATATACCACCGAGTGGTTCGCCCCAATAATACGCCACGCCTACCAACGCCGCTGTGGGCGTCAGCCCTTGTAGCAATAACATGCTCAGTATTCCAGCCGTCCATTTCCTTTCAGGGAATGGGCGAATGAATGTGAATGGTATTGCGAACAAGCCAATGAGGAAAGACAGCGAGAAGTTTAGGGTTGCAAGGGCAGAGAGGAACATGCCAAGGGTGAGGAGGGAGAAGCATTTGATAAGTTTGAAGTGCATAGGGGTTACAGTGAAGGTTAAAGTGAGGAGAGCGGAAAGTATAGGAGGGAGGAGGACATTAAAGGCCCCAAAGACATAAAAGACGGAAGTGAGATACTGGGTTATATTAGCTCGGTGTTTGCGAATTCTAAAAGTGTGGGGCTAACCTTTTCGTCTAGCTGATTGAATATATATAAGGGAAGAAAGCCCAAAGAGTGAATCATTATCACGAAGGCTAATGGCAAGAGCATCGGCCTCTCCTCACTGGTTTGTATGAATGAGGTCACAGCTTCAGCCGATGCTTGAGGGGTTTCTTTTCCATTTTTCTCCTCCTTGATCACCAAAAGCACAGCCTTGCTCTTTCCACTTTCAACCCAAAGTCCGATTGCCGCGAATGTAAAATTGACAGCAACTAACATAGCGCTAGGCAAGTATGTCCCAATACTTACAAACACACGATTTGCCATTAATAAGTAAAAGAAGAAACTCTGATGAAAGTGTTCGAGAAGATTATTTAAACTCCTGAAGAGACTCTCAACAGTTCTCCCTAGTGTAACTTCATCATGGCGGCCTTCGCCGTATGCTTGAAGTGTTATAGCATCAATGTGGTATGGAATAAAGGAACTGTGGGGACCAGATGCATGCCCGAGCCCTTGATTTACCATCCCGCGTAGCATGGTACGTAGGCGGTCTTGATACTTCTCGTTATGGTGCCACATCTCTTGTAGGGTCGTGCGGACTCCCATCTGGCCGGATGCGATTCTAACCGCAGTATTTATGAGGTCCAAATTTGGAAGTTGACCGTTTATGCCATCGTATACTATGTGGAGTGATTCAAAAGAGCGTACTGAGGGATAATCTACTACTACGACACCTTGAATTGCGCCCGATTTAAGCGGTAATGGTGCGACAGATGGGGGATTATGGAGATCATGATAGGCGTCAACCCAGGCTTGGGGGCCCGCCCGGGAGTCCGAAGTTATCAGGAATATGATATCCTTCGACCAAAGGGACCATCCTATAACCATATCAGCATGATTCATCGCATAAGGCCAGCGGAACCTATACTCTTGAGATACCGGGCCAAGGTAAGTACCAATGCAACACCGCTTTCGTTCAATTGTCCGTCCATGTTCAACCACCCGGCGCATAGGACCAGCGCCTCAGTAGCGTCGCCCCTGGGTGCCTGGAGAACCGCGTACACGTTCTCCCCATGGATCTCTTCTCCGGCAGTAGTATAACTATACTTCTGCCTCCCAACTTTCAAGCCCGACGCCTCAAAAATCTTCCCGATCACCCGAGCCATCTCTCCGCCCGCCGAGGAGTTCGCGCCCAACGCTCCAACCTCATTCCGGTACGCTCTGAACACGTTTTGTTCACTCCCGCCGAAGTATGTGTGCACCTGTCCAGGTAATAGTGCATTCTCGGAGATGTATGTTTTGCGCGAGTAGTCCTCGAGTGGGAGTAAGAGGAGCCAGGCAACGCCGACCAGGATACAGAACGACGAGAGAACGGGAAGCAGCTTTAAGATTCGAGTGCTCCTGAGAGAACCTACGCTTGAGCTTGTGTTACCCCGCCGGTGTTCTAGGTAATTATCTGGAGAGGAGGTGAGGTTGGTGGTCTTACTGCTGAGTGAGGCAGCCATTAATAGCTCTCTTAGTTCTGTGGATTCAGCTTTTAAGATTGCGGCTTATGAGGTTTCTATACTTGAGTTAGAAATTCATCAACGGGCCATGAGGTAATTGGCATGTCCTTCGGATATACGTAGATTTGAGGTTGGAGGCGGGATTGAGGTCACTGAGTACTAAGTCATGTGTTTCAGGGGTTGTCGGTTCAACGTGGTCCTTTAACGATAATCCCTGAAACTTCACCAGAGATCACTCGTCTATAACAAAATATAAAAAATAGTACGACATAGACTTTGCATACTTCTATAAAATACATCTATAAAAACACCACGGAACCACCTTGGGGACTTCGGGTTGTGGTATCACAATTGCAAGTATAACCGCCTATATATATATACAAATAGTAGCCGGCTTTTATTGTTCTGGACATGGTTTTTACTGTTTCAATCCCCTGATTTGAGTATAACCCCCAATCATGCCCTAACGAGCCGGAACTTACGCTCGTCCAATTACCAGTGGGGTGGCTGGGTGCCGTTCACTCGTCCATAGCCACTCCGGATCCACTAGTCGGTTTCAAATCATAGACTTTGGTGTTGTGATGTTTGAAACTAATATAAGCGTAAGTGCTTAAGCGTTGCACCTTAGTAACTGGTGAAAAAAAAAACATTAACGCCATGATAGCTAGGCTTCCTGCAGTTATTTGTTAGTTTAAAAATGCGCAAAAGTGCCCATCTTTTGGCCACGTTGAAAGAAATGATTATAGTTTATTCTGGGTGAAAGGCCCAATTAACACCCTTCTTGTGTATTCGAGATGGTTTATGTAGGGGTTAAAGTAACAGGATATTTATTTAAGAAGTGAAGAAAGTGACAGCACCGGAAGAACTCCCTATAGAAACTAGATACAAACCAACAAAGATACCAGTGGAACAGATTGTAGGAAAACAAGGACTTAGTTGAGAGCAATCCCCGAAAATGTGCACGACGGATTCAAGGAAAGTTTAGCCGAAAAATAAAAGAAAAAGAACAGTTTACTTTTTGTTCTTTGGTCGACCACGAACAGATCGATTCGAAACACCCCTTTTCTTCCTTCTCATGGCTTTTTCTGCCCAGTCTGGTTCGAGAATGTTTCTTGCTTGTCTATCCCTTGCCAAAATCCTTGACATTTCACGTATGAATGGCTCGTAATCGTGTCGTGTTCGTTCTGTTGTGACGGAGTTTTCAAACGCTTCCTTTTCACTTTCGGAGATCTTATGTTTAATATCTTTCTGTTCGATGCAGAATTTGTTGTGGTACTCGATGAGATTCTCACTACTGGTGAGGGATCTGATTTTGATGATTTCGGCGGATTCTTCGGCAAGCCCAGTCAGGGCTTCGGTGTAGATATCCTCGTGCGAATCTTTCGTAACGAAGCTGTGCCATTCAGGGTTAACCTGCTGGAGCCGTGCTTCGATAGCACCCAAAATCTTCGCGTTAGAGATCAGTTCTTTACGGTAGATGGGGAGGCGCTCAGGGACGAGCGCCAGGCAGGCGAAGCGCTCAAGTGTCTTAGGATAAAGCGCGATACGCTCACGAAGCCCAGGGCCTATGGCCTTAAGCCAATCCTTGTGTTCGCAAGTTTCTAGATAATGTTATTATTTAAATCAGATGGGAGGAGTCACCGAAATAGTAATGGTGGCTTACGGAATTTTACAGGCTGCCTCTTCAAGCCATCGAGCTCCCAAATCGCGCCGTCGACGTGGACGTAAGCGATGTAGTGGTAGGCCATGTCATTCTCGTCGATCTCCTCATCTTCGTCCTCGCCTGTCTTCTTGCCTTTCCTCTTCTTTTCGGACTTGGTCCTAAACCCCCGCTTCGAGGATTTGTAGGCGTCGGCCTGGTTCAAATCTAGGTCATCCATCTCCGTTCTGCGCCCGAAAGAATTGTGTGCACTCTTCAAGAACTCGAAACTAGCTACAGCAAGACCCTTGTGTGGTGGGGTTAGAGCTTTACTGTACTCCTTGAAATTGGCGAGTTCCGTGGATAGTTCGACATCGGGAGAGTTCATGATAATATTCATAATTGCATAGGTCCCACAAGCATTGTCCTCGACCTGGTTCGCAAACCAAAGTCCTTCAGGGCAGACAACTTCCTGCTCTGACGGATCGTACTTTGTGTTGAAAACCATACAGAACACAATACCATGGGCAGGCCTTACCGTATAATTAGTTCAACGTTTATTTACGAGTTTTGATGGAATATTCTAAACCTACGTTACTACTGAAAACCCCTCTTCATCGATAGTGTAGACTTCTACAACTTCGGTGTTTCTCGCGCCGACATCTCGTAATAGCTGGGTCCAAATAACCTATTTTAGGGCCACAGATTTAGTAATTAGAGTTGTAGGTATTTCTATAGACAGAAGCAATAATCGAACCGGTTCAGACTCGACGGTGCACCAGTTAGGCCATGTCCGCTTGAAATTGTGTAATTCTTTAACTGCTGGGGCGAAAGGTGATTGAGTGCGCTGCCTTTTCGCGGAGGTTTCAGACATATTAGACCCTTGGATATCCTCAATTCAAGTGCCAAGATGCAAAGCTGGAGTTATCGCGCCTCAAAGGATGTCACGCGAAAATGATGAAGCTGGAGGACGCGTCTCTGTATCTGTCATGGATGCGCTCCCAACAGGTTCCGTGCCAAGTGCTCGGAGACTGTGGCAGACTGTGGCGGTGAAAGATTAGTGGGATGACACCTTTCGAGTCCCACCACCTCAAACTTGAAGTGTACCTACATCTTACATGTATGTACCTACATGTATCTCTTTGGGAACAACAAGTGTGTGGCTTGACACATGGAGAACTAACATAGGTCGCATATCATCCTGGTCAGTACGTACATACATTAAGTAAGTATGTTTTACGTCTGCGCAGGTAATGTGGCCACCGTGTAATTAACTTTAGTCTCTAGGCGTAAAGAGAAAACTCCCGGTTTCTATGGAGCCCTAACACCGGTGAAAACTTCTAAGATCTTGAGTTAAGGAAGTTTATAGGCTCCCATGTAGTCTGTAATCTTGTGCAACCATGTAGCACTGTTAGACAAAGAATAAATATATTTATTACCCTACCTTTAGCAGACACGCTCGTTACCCGGCTAATCCCACGCGTGTGCTTTTTCCAAAGGAAAATAAAACCCCTAGGAAGTGAGTGCACTTGTGAAGACAACAACAACAACTGTTGCTTCAGGTTTCAGTGGTTCATTCAACCACATATCTCAAATATCTATCCCGGTATCTAACCCTCAGATGGTTTGATTGCTCATTATGAGTACCGGAACCCCCAGACTCAACTCTGCATTTCCAGAGACGCCAGTGACGGCGCCTCCGTTGCGCCAAAGGCGTGGTAACTCCCCCGTGAGAGTAGGTTCCGTTAAACAGCCTTCATTCGAATCAAAAGTTCCTGCAGCGAATCCCAAACCGACCAATTCTTCCCCTTCAATAGTTCAGGCCTCGGAAGCGCCTCCACCGCTTATCTCAACAGATGTCATCGATGCGCCTACCCAAAGACTTTACGCAGTAGCCGTATTTGTTCTTTTACAAGCATGGAAATTTTATGATATAGCTAGACTATACGCTGCCGAGGGTGACTCGATATCAGAACTATGGTTTTGTGTAAAATGGCTGGTCCTGGACGGCTGCTTTTTTTGGTTTTTACCGTTACTCCGGATTCCATGGCTCACTTTCAAAGCAACTTTTACACTTTGCGCGATTGCTACGCTTTCAGTCATCGATATTTTTGTCAGCTTAAAATATCAACTACCCATTACGGCATTTTTGGGGGCTTTCTGGAAACGTATACATGATCTGTGGGATCCGTCAGCGAAACATACTAATTTGCTTTTCTTTAGTCATTTATGATCGAGAGCTCTCAATCACCGAACGAAGCGTCAAGTGGTATGATATTGTGAACAACAATTCTCACATTCAAGGGAAATATACTGTTTATCTTCTGCCAGAAGGGTATGTCATAACGAAAATCTTCTTGGGTCTGTGCTTATATTCCTTAGGGCTGCGCAAATCAATCCGGAGTCTACTTGCTTTTGTATCGGAGATACATCACCATTCGTCACACTGCCGATTAGAATCAATGGGACCCAGCCTATTAATATTGAACTTCAGAGGATCGATTTAGAATCCGGAAGTGCTGAAATGATCAGTCTTAACCATAAAGAACTCAAAAGGCTTTTGAAAAAAGCTCCTAGAGAAGACGAACCGCAACTCCGCAACTTACCTTACACCGTCAAGCAACCTGGTCTTTATCGCCTTACTAGAGTTACTGATGTATCTCAACTTGAAGTGCGCATTTATCGATCTGAGGCGCTCGTCGTGTCATGTCCGAGAGCCAACCTCAAAATATCTGGTTCACAGAAGAGGGATAAGTGCAAAGGAGACATGTCAGATATCTCCATGGAGGTTCAAGGGCTTGCCCCGCTCCAAATCACCTACAGTCGTGAGATCAAGGGTAAGCCGACAGTATTTTCTGTCCAGAGCATTCACCCTGAAGGCTTCGAGTCACCACTGCTTGCTGGGTTTAATAGCGACGGCACGCTTGCTCAACAAGGCGATGGAACTATGACATGGGCACAACGTCGGGAAATTATTGTACCCCTCAACGAGTCTCTAGCTTCCGCCGGCGACTGGGGCTATTCAATTGACAAGGTTGTGGATGGCTGTGGAAACACAGTTGACTACAATGCTCTCTTAGAAGATGGGGATTATGTTATCCCTAAGAAAAGCAGCCTTTCCCACAGACTCATGGTCCATGATAGGCCACGTATTCGCTTCCTTGGATGTGATCCTCAGACACCGATCGACCTACCCAAAGGTGTTTCTAGCGAACTTCCCCTACAACTCGTATCTGTACGCGATGACGCTCCTTATTCAGTCCGATTTGCATTTACGCCCCACAACAAGCTTCAATCAGCGTCAGAACACTCTCCAGACGCTGTATTCAAGGACTATAGCATGAAGGGCCTAACTCAGGCTATATCTATCAAGGAGCCTGGATTGTACTCATTGAAGTCTTTTTCCAGCAAGTTTTGCCCCGGCGAGGTCATGGAGCCTTCTTCATGTCTTGTTATTACGCCACCAGAGCCAAGCATGACTATGGAATCTGATGAGATTTTGGACAAGTGTACAAGCTCGTCGATTGGTCTTACGATCGACCTTACTCTCGTTGGGTCGCCAACATTTGAGCTTTCCTATAGACTCATCAAAGACGGCGGCGCTCCAGTTGTTAAAACTCTTACAATCGACCGCACAAGGCACCAAGTCCGCTTTACTCCGGAGGACGCAGGTCACTACGCTTACGAGTTTTTCAGTCTTCGCGACAAGAATTATGCCAATATCAAACTTGATCCCAAAGTCAACCGTGTTGAGCAGACTGTCAAGCCGCTTGCCGGCGCCAGCTTCATCGATGCAGCACCTCGCAAGAATGTTTGCATTGAAGAGCCTGTAGAGTTCCAGGTTAAGATGCAAGGAACGCCCCCATTGAATTTGCACTATGATCTCATCCATAATGGAAAACGCCATAGGATGTCCGATAAAAACATTACTACTAGTATACATACCATCAAGACTCCGCCATTGACACAAGGTGGAGAATATGCTCTCGCCTTGACAACCGTCGAGGATAATAGTGGATGTAAAATATACTTGGAATCAGAAGCAAAAGTAAACGTTAGGTGGCAGAGACCAAAGGCTCAGTTTGCCCCAGTTGAAGGAAAGATGCACGTCAAGGCATTGGAAGGAAAGCCTGTGGATATTCCAATTAGGTTGACCGGTGAAAGTGTATGTCGCCCTTTTCAAGCACGCCGGTCATTTTTTTTTCCAACAAACCATACTGACCCCACTGTGATGTGTAGCCATGGACAGTTAAAATTCGTAACGCCAACCGAGACGAACTAGCCAAAACATTCAAGTTCACGGGAACAAACTCCTACCTGACTGTGCATGACGCAGGCACCTACCACCTAGAGGATGTCCGTGATAATGGATGCCCCGGGTCTGTTGCTGGAGCGGATAGCACATTTAAGATTACTTGGATCGATAGACCTAAGCTCCGCTTGGCAGAGTCTGTATCAACTACCAAAAAGGGTGAAGTCTTTGTTAGGCAAGATGTATGTGAAGGCGACGAGGATTCTGTTGAACTTGCATTCACAGGAAGCCCACCATTCATGGTCGATTACAGCATAACGTTCAAACCGGACGGCTCTTCTGACTCCAAACGCTCTTTGGAGCAGAGCTCACAACAACTTCGCGCTGGCCTTGGCGTGGCGACTGTACGGTTGGAAACGAGCCGTGCTGGTCTTTACCAATATAAGTTCAAGAGTCTTGCGGATGGACTTTACGATAACCCAAGGGAGAGCTTACTCAAGAATCCTTTTACTCTCGAACAAACTGTGCACTCGAGACCGACTACAAGTTTTGCAAATCCGAGCAAAGTCTACAAATACTGCCTAGATGCCGGTGCTGGTGATGATATCATTCCAATCCAACTCCACGGTATCGCGCCGTTTTCCTTGACTATCAACGTCAAGCATTTCAGCACTGGCAAGAGCGACATAATCAACGTCCCTCACGTCGAAACCAATGTCTTCAACTTCCGCATCCCTAACCATGCCCTGACCCTTGGTAGTCACGCTGTTAGCGTCCTCAAGGTCAAGGATTCCCGTGGCTGTGTCCGTAAGACGCCGACTGATGCCCCACATGTTATGGTCGCAGTTGCCGACATGCCAACCATTACTCCTCATGACACGCAACGAAAAGATTATTGCGTTGGTGACCGTATTGCGTTCACTCTCGCGGGTGTTCCTCCGTTTGCTGTTGGATATGAGTGGAATGGTGTCCCGATGAAGGCTCAGAACCAGCCATCCCAGTTCGTTCGTGTTGCAGAGAAACCGGGTAACTTTACAGTCACGGGGCTTCAAGACTCAGCTAGTGACTGTAAGGTCAGTGTTGGTCTAACGAGTATAGTCCATGAGGTACCGAGTGTCCGAATCAGCGGGGGAAACATAGTCGTCAAGGGTATTGCGGAGGGTGACCAAACAGAGATCAGTTTCAACTTCTTCGGAACACCGCCGTTTACGTTCACGTAAGTTTTGTCAACCCCCTTCCCCAAGGAAGGCCCTTTTTAATTGATATTAAATGACCTGTGACAGTTATACACGGAGTGAGATCGCCAAAAAAGGATCCAAAGCCAAGATTTTGGAGAGCCATTCACAAACGACAAACAGCTTTAGTTACAGCATGTTTGCCTCCCAGGAGGGTGTTTACGAAGTTATCTCTATCGCCGACAAATTTTGCCAGTACTCTGCAGGAAAGTCGGGGCGGAAGGATTAAACTAATGGTTGAAGGAAATAATGATATGATTTTTTTTTTTGAATGAAAACATGGTTTTGTTTAGGGGGTTGGGGTTGGGGTTGGGATTGTAACGATATTATTACTATGGTGCTTAACTAGAAATTGTAATGTTATAGAGCACATTCGAGACAGGAACGGCGTCAATGGTTTAGCGTTGTTTTTATAGCTTGGTCTTCATGTTTATCTTTTGCTCGCGTGTGTCGTTTTAGTTATGCGATACCATTTTCCATTGAAACTTCCTGCGCGTATTTTGATGCCATAGTTGCAATAAATTACAGACTTAATTTTGTGGGGAACCAAGGCCAGACTTTGAGATACTGTCACTGAACATTTACAGCCTCCTGTATAGGGGAGTTTCAAATTACTTGCAAGCGTACCCTACCACTACGAATGTGGTTACACATCGTGGTGTTTGGTTAGACTTTTTTTTTTTTTTTTTTGTCCCGTCCACTGACCCGTCCCCCATCATTGGTTCCCGATCTAGGGTACGGTTAATACTCTACTCACCCCCCCCCCCCAAAAAAAAAAAAAAAAAAAAAAAAAAGGAAAATAAGTCTGTCCCTTTGGGCACTTGGGGGCCATCATCTTCCCTTGTCCTACCTACTAACGTACCAAAAGGGACAGACTTGTTCCCTCCGCCAGTAGATGCGGAGGAGGAAAGATGACCCAAAATACCGAGTGCTACCCGGTGACGCAAGAAACACGCGACAGTGAAAAAAGAAAAGCCACATTGACATGTGTACCTATAACACCGCTGTGAAATGGTTAACTATGTATGCGTTGGGTTTATTAGACCAGGAACTTGCATCGCCTGAGTCGTATGCTGGCATCATTTCATGCAGTTTGACCGCTGATCTTCGCCCCACAGGCGGATATACCCCACCGGTGAAACTAACTAATATTGATCACTCTTCCATCATCGGGTATGGTATCTATAGTAAGTAATAGACTCTTTTGGGTCATTCTATGTAATGGAAAGAATTCAAATTAACTCGAATAAATCACGGTATCAAGTTTGAGATAGCTAAAAAGAGAGACAGCCAAGGAGGGCCTGATAGTTAAAAGAAAAAAATTGCCTACACGCCAGTTACCCAATTCGAAAACTGTTGTCACCTTATACCTCCCCAACCCAAACCACGACACCGAACCTGGCATTGAATTTCGTTATCGTGCTTCGTTACAAAAACAATGCTCCTCCCAAGCCACTCAGTTTCCCCATCCTATTCCTAAGAAGAAGAAAAAAAAAACAGTTGATTTATCTTAACAAGCCGCCATGAGATCACCAAACCCGCCTAGATAGCATATTTCCTGGTCCACTCCTTTGCTGTGGCCTCGTACCTGTCCCGGTCGGTCTTGTAGACATGAGCAATCTCTGGAACGAGCGGGTCATCGGGGTTTGGATCCGTGAGCATGGAGCAAATAGAAAGCAAGACTGGATAAATATACGTTAGCCTCAAATAAATGGCGCAGGTGAGTGAGGAGAAGAGAAGTAAAACGGGTTCTGAATAGGCCTGCAAACCTTTTGATATGGTGAGGGCTGGCGACCATTGGTCCCTCAAGATATCCAAGCAAATGCTGCCGTTCGCGTTGATATTAGGGTGGTAGATGCGCGTGGTGAAGTTCACCTTAGGGGGTTTGAAGGGGTAATCGGTGGGAAAGGCGATGCTCAGGAAGAACACGCCTCCTGTGTAAGGACTTTCCGACTGATTTATCGATGGTAGTCAGCAAACGATAGTTGTACCATTAATGAGTATCCCACATGCACTCGTATTAGGAGGTCATAAGGTCGGATATCCGGTGTAAGAGTAAACTTACAGGACCCATGATAGTTGCTTGCCAGTGGAACTATTTTCAAAATTGTCAGCAAAATCGTCCCAACATTCAGACAACAAGGTATCTCTCGCTGGGTCCTGAAGGCTGAACCAGAGAGAAAGACCTGAAGAGGGATCTGGGGAAACGTACCAAATCCTCCCCGATAGGACCAGCACTGCAGGATGAGGGTGGGTCTCTATAGCAGATAGTTAGCTATGCCCACTAGCTGGCAGGTTCTCAGCTAACCGCCTGCCCCACCCTTGCTCACACGACAGCGTATTGACTGTCGAGGGTGGAGGCAGAGGCGTAGCAGGTCACGAGAAAGAAAGAACTCATACCTTCCGAGATCAGTCAACTCCTTGTTAATTCTCTTGAGGGCCATTTCTGTATCTGTAGGGTGAAAAGGTTTAAAACACTGTTATTGGGCCAGCAGGGCGGGGTCAGCACAGTGATGTTTTTGACGGTCCAAATAACCAGCGGAGCGATAGTGGGAAGGATAGTAAGATGCAAAGTTCGGGATGGGAGAAAAATAGACACGTACCTTGTGTTGATGCTGTGATGAATGGGAAAGGGGAGAAGAGCGAAGTGGTGGTTTGAGTCAGTGGTGGGTGGAGGGATGGGAAGGGCTGGGCTAAGAGGTGAGTTTTGTAGCGGGGCGTTACCGGGGGCGAAGAAAGAAGAGGGGGGACGGCCACAGAAATTAACAGGGATTTAATAGGTTGAGTCGTGACTAAGCTTGGATCAGAAAGAGGGGAGCGCCACAGAGTGAGAGGAACCTGTGAGTGGATTTATCAAGTCTCCGAGATAGCATGGTATTGGACAAGGCCACCCACATCTTGTATCTCTCGATAATAAATTTCAGGGGTACGGTTACCGTTTTCCAGTATTCCGCACGGGGAAGTTGGAACGCCCAAGACGCTCAGCCACGCCAACCGATACCTGGCTGTTCCAACTTCACCCCCCGTAGGCTAGTACTATCCTCTCTTTCCGCCTTGGAATAGAATGACCCTCTGCATCGCTGATCACCGTCTGTTTTGTATTGACATCATGAAACAAACGTGTTCGAGGATACGAATAGGTGAGTACTAAGGCGTTGGTTATAAAATTGATCTAACAGAGCCTAAGGCAGCGCCTTAACATGTACACATTATTAAGCTGAACCTAGAATAAGTCTATTAAACTACATACCGCAAAATCTCGAGTTATCCGTTGAGAACCATATTTGCTCATTAATAGAAGAATATCCCTGCTGTAGTGCAACGAGGTTTTGCGGTATAATACTTTGTAGATACTAGTTTTAAAGACTTATCGATCAATTCTACCTACATGTACTTACATGTAAGTACGTATTATACCTAGGCATACTTACTTAAGTATGTGCACACATCTTCAACAACATACAGTACCAAAAAAGCGAGTGTATCTAGTACATTATCTGCCAGAATACCATGACACTGCGGTATTGCTACAGCATTGCTACGGTATAATGGTTGATGTTCCAATTTAGTTCGGAAGTTTTTCACGATACCGTATTGCTATGGTATCTATTACATCCCCTTTTTTGGTACTGTAATACAGTAATGGTTTTACATGTACTTAGCTACATGTAAGTATCTAAACCAGATCTGAAACGTTTTGTTCAACCACAACTGTTACTATATATAGGACCTATAGGTTTTCTACTAATAATGACTGATCTTGGTTGTATGATCTAGAGATCTCGTTAAGGGTATGTGTATATATCGATATCATAAATGTACAAGGGTATGCGGGGGGTGGGGGGGTGAAGTTGGAATGCCCAGACGCTCAGCCACAGCAGTTATGGTGTAAAGTCACGCCGTAAGCTAAGTACTACTACATGTATTATCTCAACAACTCCAATAACTGAACACATAACCTACATGTATGTACGCCCCAATGCCAGTATTTTATAAAAAATAGAGCGCCTCAAAATCCGATCTAGTGCTATCACAGCGTGATCCCCATGCCCAGCTATTGAACTTAGGTAATACGTATGCATATAAATATTGATCTTTAATATTCTCATCCCCACACTACGTTTTTAGCCCGCCTATAAGACCTTAATACATTATATAGTTACGCAGAAGAACTACATAGTACATATTGGTCTACAGGTGTTTACCCTTCTGCATCTACCCTTCCGCAGTTCTCCACCCAACAGGGCACCAAAGGTGACTTACTGTCGGGGACTAACAGAATGCTTGGACTCCAGTAATTGCTCTACCGAGAATCAAACCTTGTTTCATCCGTCAGGTCTTTGTTCTTTGTTTTGAAGATTATTCTGCATAACTTACTATGAATATCGCTCTGACCCTCATAGGTTTGCGTGACAAACAGATTGGCAACATGCCTGCCGATTCCGTATTCGTCAGACACAGCGTTCCCGCCAAATATTTCCTGCAAACTAAAGATGTTGTTAATCTCACTGAAAATTGGCCTCGAACTAGATGAACACGCACTCTCTAGCGTTGACCAAAGCTCTGTCACAATTTTGCCTTTTTATCATCGAAATCGTTTCTGGTGCAACTAGACCTCTATCTTTCAACCTCCCAACTTGCAAAGCGGCTGCCAATCCAAATGCAGCATCGGTTGACGCATTTGCCAACTTCTTTTGAACAAGCTGGTACTTTGCCAGGGGGTTACCCTTGAACTGCTTTCTTTCAAGAGAATAGGCTCTCGCTCTCATAAGACAGTCTTCCAGTGCACCTATTGTTCCCCACGCAATTCCATACCTAGCATTATTCAAACAGCTGAATGGTCCCTTGAGACCTTGAATATCAGGAAACATATTTTCCTCGGGAACCTCCACATCATCGAGCATGATCATGCCAGTGATAGAAGCACGGAGACCATTCTTATTTTTAATTGCAGGAGTAGAAACAGTGCCTGGGCCGGCGGTCGCCCTCTCAACAAGGAAGCCTCGAATTTTACCATCGAGTTTAGCCCAGACCATGAGCACATCAGCAATCGGGGAGTTTGTGATCCAGGTCTTCGAGCCAGAGAGGAGGTAAATCCCTTTTTTTGTGGGGTGACGGCGTGCAACAGTCTCCATCCTAAACATTATCATAATAAACAATCCATCCTATATAAAGTATATTCGGATAGAAGCGGGTAAATCTTACGATCCAGGGTCAGATCCATGATTTGCTGTTCAGATAAAATTAGATTTCATGTCTCTTTGAACAGTTTGTAACTAGCAAGAGGTGAAGTCATACGTTCTGTAAGGCCGAAACAGCCAATAATCTTTCCTTTTGCCATTCCTGGAAGAAATCGCTGTTTCTGCTCCTCCGTACCAAACTCTTCAATACCGCCCATGACGAGAGAGCTCTGAACACTCATTCCACTGCGGTACCCACTATCAACCCTGTTTATCGATCAAAACAGTTAACATGGATTTCTATAATTTACAATGCGCCAGAAGACCGCAATTCACCTCTCAACTTCGCGGGTAATCAACTATTTTGTAAAATGATATCAGCCACATGATAGTTATTAGCACCAAGATTTACATACTCCAGAAGCAACATTGTTTACACCGGCGCACCCATAACCCTGAATTGTAGAACCTAATAACCCTAGCTCCCCCATTTCCCTCAGAATCTCCTGGTCGTAATGCTCGTCTCTATATGCCTCTAGTGAAAATCCCAGATCAGCCTACAAATATCGTCTCATCCTAAGCACTGGTACAATAAAGATGGGATGTGGACAATCCCATGTATAGGTGATAATAGCTTACGGAGCACTCTGGGTAGTAGCTGCTCTTGGCAGTAAGAGTGCGCACTCTCAGCAATTGCAATTTCGTCCTCACTTAATTGCTCTTTAAGCAGGAGAGGATCCTCCCAGTCGAATGCTGTTGAGTGGGCGCAGCGGCGAGCAACCGGCGTGATTGCGGGTTTCGCCAGCGAAGTAGCGGGTCGTAGAAACTGGCGCAACATTTTCAAAAAGATATATGGGTATTTCCGGTAAACTTTGCCTTAGATAATATCGAGGCCCCAAGATGGGTATACTGTAGCTTGAGTCCCAAGTCATGTATGATATATGAAAGGTTGAGTGTTGACCACGGGCGTCGGACGGCACTTGCCGATAATGGTTACCCAGCCTCGGCATTCGGATCGTGCCGAAGAGAATTTTAAGCGGGTGATTATCTATGATGGGGGCCTACTACTACTACTTTTCAAAGCTCATGTTTTATTTTACACTTGGGACCATCCAATTACTAGCTAAAAAACACAATTATCAACTCAACAAGACCCGAACTTCATCCACAGTCCTTGGCCACACACTCCTAGCCCCATCTACACCTTCCTCCATCTCGTTGGCCAAAGCGTTGATTATGGCTTCTTCTACCCTACAGAAATCTTCTACAAACCTCTCGGCTGCTTCATGCGAGATTTCCCCCACAACCTTTGGAGAGTTTATTCTCTTGAGCTCTGCCTGTGCATCCATCAGTGCTGATGGGAGGAATTCGTCAAGAGTCTGCGAAACTTGTGCTAAGGACGGCAAAGAGAATGGCAGCAGCTGAGTTAAAGGTGTTTTCTATCGGATGGTTAGATATGAATAGCACCCGAGAAAAGGAGTTTAGCAGGTACCGTTGGATCCCAATCACCTAGCGCAACAAGCAAAGGATTCAGCCCAGAAGTATGCACGAAGAAATTGTGTTCATATTCCACAAGGGTCTTGACATAAGTCTTAATTTCACCCTCCAGCATATCAACCTTTTTAGCTGTGAACGAAAATTGATCTATAGTCGACTTAGCGGCCAACATGCAGTTTAAGCCGAAGATATTGCTCTGTAATTCGTCTAGATCGTTTCGGAGGGTACGACAGCCCTCTATGTACGGATCAAACGCTTCTTCCAGTATCTTCGAGAACTCCTCTTCGCGCTCTTGAGTTGGCGCTAAGGAAGCTTCATATGAAACCATCAAATCCTTGAGCTCTTTGAGGCCTTCCAGAAGAAAATCAGGGGGCGAGAGGTTTGGAGGTGCTCGTGGGAGGTCAGACTGCACAGCCCGAACATGGGACTGTAGGGTACTATGGAATTGACGGAGAGCAGATTGCTCGGTGCTGAGGTATGTTAGTTTGTGACCACGTATATTGATAGTGAAGGTGTACCTCTTGATTGTTTCTAGGAGAGATGAATCTTCGCCAAGCAGCTTCTCGAATGTGAGGCGATAGTAATTTATGAGGTTTGATATCCGATATGCTAGGGTACTGTCTTCATGACTGGCAATTACCTGCTCAATTCTAGACTGTTCGGCGTCAAAAAAAATCTACGTTAGTAAAGTCATAAGGGTAACAAGGAGATCTTCGTAAGCATGAATTCTTACCTTCAAGGGTTTGCACACCGTCTCCAAGCCTTTATCAACTAACATAATCAATCCTTTCCTAGCATCCCAGCCACCCAGAGCCTCCAGAGCATCATCTTTATATTCACTGACCCAAGGTTCACTTTTTAATCCTTCCTCGATCCCCCCGAGAATGCTGTTTTGTCCTTCACCTTCTTGAGAAATAAATAAAACTTCCAGAGCCTCCTGTTCGCCAACAGCAGTAGAGTGTAGCCAGGCCAACATATCTCCAATGTATCTTAAAGGGTCATGGGCATAAAGCTCTATTGGTTTTGTGGAAGTGTTGGTACCGGGTGTGCCTTGGGGGACGCCGGTTAATGCCGTGTAAAATGAATCAAGAAGAATCTTTTGTCGAGCTTCCGCGAAAAAATCCAAACAATCTCTACAGTTATAACAAAATGTCAGAATAGTTGTATTAGGGCAAGTTATTGTGGGGCAATACTGAAAGAGGGCGGGTCTTTCAGCCAGAACCCGTAAAGCTCTTCTTATACCCGAATTTACCTGAGGACTCTCAAGTGATAGATGTTTTAACTCTCTTTGAATCCACCTATATAGTTTCTGAAAAGCATCATGTAGGTGTTTTGTCATTAAATCCATGATTTCCATACTGTCTTTTGGTTAGCACACATACCCCTAACCCTAAGGTAAATGCCACAGATAAGCTCAGAGCGACAGACCCAGCTTTTTGGTTCTCACTTGCTAGTAAAACTTCACAGTCGCTATGTATTCTTTTTACCCTACTCAATATCCGGAAGAATCTGTCGTCCAGAGCCTCAACTGAGCTGGTTAACACCAGTACATCTTCCTCAGAGACTATAAAGTGTGCCGTGAATGCAGACAGCAGTGCTTCTTTGGTTTCCACATCTTTTTTCTGAGACAATAGCCCAGAAGCTTCTTCAAGTATTGGTGCCGTTTCCGAGGAAGCCGCGGCAATATGTGTTTGCAGAGAGGACACTACGGCATTCATTGCGCCCAACGTAGTCCCTATGTGTTTTAATTGCTATTTACAAGATATCGTTCAGCGAATATTCTAGATCTGTAGGGAAGGTAAAATAAAATGATAAAAATAAATAAAAAACAAAATCGTTTAAGCTACCTCAGATATCATAGCGAATTCCTCAACAATGTGAGCATTGCTTCGGATGACCTCTGCCTGAATATCTACCCGCAGCTGTCGTCGTGAATCAGGAGAGTTGTCAGTGAAACGTGCATCCAATACTTGGAGTGCATTCCGTATCTCAGAGTCAGAATATGATGCAGAGAGGACTGATGACAGTCTTTGTTGCGAAAGCGAATCCATTAGAGGTCTGTTGCTTGCAGGTGGGCAGTTGAAGCTATGAAATGTATATGTTACCCGGCTGTTTGCTATGTAGGTACATGTAATAATTCAATGTTATCGATAGGAATTGTTGTATCCCTGCTAAAGACTTGACAAGGGGGTATTGTGACGTGTGACCTTGAGCCCGAGGCTGAG
Source organism: Morchella sp. 2016-57 (assembly GCA_024713875.1). NCBI lineage: Eukaryota > Fungi > Ascomycota > Pezizomycetes > Pezizales > Morchellaceae > Morchella > Morchella sp. 2016-57. Next base: position 1,087,131 of record JAMGZE010000011.1, read on the forward strand.
AACAGCCACAGGATTTACAGACTGTGCATGAGACCTCGTTTACTCACAGGTTACATTGCACAGGAAGCTCCATGATTTATCAGAACGTGGGTCGACAGGAAACCGAAGCTCCCAAAACCTAGTGACCCTCATCGCACTGACCAAAGAACAATATCCATTAGTCTCTTACCATCAACTGACCCCGTCACCAACAACATTCTTCTTTCAACTACCTCACTAGCTATCCCCCACCACCACCGAAAAACTCTAGTCCAAAGCGGCACAGTTTCCCCCGCCTTCCCCCCCAGTAGCCTCCACAGCTTCGTTTATCATCGAGAGGCAGAAGTTCATTCACCTAAGAGTCTTAGGTTTGGCACGATGACGAGTAAACTGCTCTCACAAATATTCAACAAGAACTCCCAATCTATATACGAAACACTGCGAGAGAACCATGCCAATAATTCAGACTCAGATTTAGATGACCTAGAGACCAGGGCTGGAATGCTGCCCAATCAGGAAGGACCTGACCAATATGAGGAAGGAATGGACGATAATGAGAGTTCTTTTGAGTTACGACATCAACCACCAGCACCGGCCTCATCATCATTTCTAGCGCAATCAACCCAGCGTCCTTTCTTCGCCTCTATGTCCCGGCCACGGGGCAACCGCTACGCCCCACGAAGATTTAGGGAGGAGGACCTTGACGACGATGACGATGTCCCGGCCTCTTTACTCTTTGAAGCTGGAGCTCCAGGATCTGGCGGGGCCAACAGACCAAGCGGGGGTACTGGAATGGGCCCAGGCGATATAGGGGGTGGGCCCGGACCAGCTACAGCTACAGAGGCAACGAGAAGGCGAAATAAACAAGAGCAGCAATGGGCCGCCGCAACAGCACAAATGCACACCCAAGGCGATGAGAACGAGGCCGAAGCTAAGGAGGTTAGAAGACAGGCTAGGCTAGGACTGATAGATCCCAAAGAAAGGGCCTTATGGAAGTGGGCCAATGTTGAAAACTTAGACAACTTTCTCAATGATGTGAGTCTCCTACTTATCATCTAGCTGGTGGTTATTACTAATGATGCCATAGGTTTATGACTACTTCTTAGGGAAGGGGATTTATAGCATCGCCCTCAATCGACTACTGAATTTATTGTGAGTACTGTGTTGGATAAACGAGTTGAGTAATTAGCTTATAGTGAAATATAGAACGCTAGCTTTTGTCGTTGCCTTTTCAACGTTTCTTAGTTTGTGCATCGACTACCAGCTGATACGCAAAAAAGACAAGTTTGGAGATGTGATTGTTCAACATTGTATGAGCCGGTAAGAATTGCTGCTTTTTTTTTTCTTTTTTTTTTTTTTTCATTCCCCTTTATTTTCATTCCTATTTTCATTCCTATTTTGCTTGTGTCTCCCGATCGAGAGCTTTGACTCACACCTAAAAGAATGTCGGGCACAGCAACATTCTTTTTATGGGTAATATCCTTTTACTGGGCAATCAAAGCAGTCCATTTTTTCTTAGATATGCGACGCCTCTGGGATATTCATAATTTTTACACCTATCTACTCGAAATCCCCGACCAGGATATGCAGACGGTTTCTTGGCAGGAAGTGGTTGCTCGTTTAATGATATTGCGGGATGATAATCCTACAACATCTGAGACCGTCCGCCGCCGCCATTATACTAATCAGTCTAAGCAAAGGATGGACGCCCATGATATTGCAAATAGATTAATGAGGAAAGAGAACTACCTTATAGCACTCTTCAACAAGGAGATTTTGGACCTCACTATTCCGATTCCTTTCCTTAGAAACAGGGGCTCTATGTTGACGAAAACTTTGGAATGGAACCTAAGTTTGACTATTCTTGACTACGTGTTTAATGAACAGGGTCAGATGAATAATATGTTTTTAAAAGAGGGCCATAGGAGAATATTGAGTGATGCGTAAGTCAATATGTACATGTAGTTAATATGTTTGGGCTAACCCCATATAGTCTAAAAGTCCGGTTTAAGTTCGCAGGCTGGATGAACATCATTACCGCCCCGTTCATTGCTACCTATTTCCTCCTAGTTTTCTTGCTGCGGAACGTGCATGTTAGTGCTGAGCTCCCAAATTCTCTCCAATATACACTAAATTTACTTTAATGCCTAGGACTTTATTAAAACGCCGGCAAGAATTGGCCACAGGCAGTACACGCCTTTGGCTGAGTGGAAGTTCCGCGAATTCAATGAATTACACCATCTTTTTCACATGAGGCTGGATATGAGCTATCCTGCGGCAGAGGCCTATGTCGACCAGTTTCCGAAGGAAAAGACTGCCCAGGTTGCACGGTAATCATCCGGAATATTTCCTGTTTTCCTTTTCCTTTTTAGTGCTAAAATGGACCCAGATTTGTATCCTTTGTAGCTGGTTCTCTTCTCGGAGTTCTAGCTATTGCTTCGTTGCTCGACAGTGATCTGATCCAAGGATTTGAGATAACTCCGGGCATGACTGCTCTCACTTATATGGCCATCCTTACAACAATCGTAGCTGTCACTAGAGGTATGCTCCCAGAAGAGAATACTATATATGATCCGGAGTGGTCCCTCCGTAATGTTATTCAGCACACACATTACATGCCCGACCACTGGAAGGAGAAATTGCGGTCTGATGAAGTAAATATTTTAAGCTATTGACTCTGGCTAGGTATCTTGGCTAAATGAAGATTAGGTAAAACGGGATTTTATGACACTATATGATATGAAAGTTTCTATATTTATCAACGAAATCTTAAGTGTCTTCTTCACGCCATTCATCCTTTGGTGGTCTTTGCCGAAGTGCAGTGACCGGATCATCGATTTCTTTAGAGAATTCACTGTCCATGTTGATGGTATTGGCTATGTATGCAGTTTTGCAGTCTTCAACTTTCAAAAGCCCGGGGTGAGTACGTTTCGTTAAATATATCAAGAATCAGCAAAAGATGCTAACCAGAGGAACCAACAGCATAATGTGGAGGACCTTCGAGAGGAATATTTTTCTTCAAAAGATAATAAGATGCTTTCTTCGTACCTGGGATTCATGGATCAATACCACGGGACTCAAATAAAAACGGGTCGTGGGGGGCGGCAGCCTCAGGGATCTATGCGACCGTATATGACATCGCCAATCATGGCTGCTGATATGAATAAATCGATGTATAGTCAACGCCGCCAGGAGACCTCTGGCCCAGGAGTAGGAAAATCCATGCATCGAGACAGCCCAGGAAGAATGGGCGCATCAATGATGCAATCATCGCTCTTAGACCCACAACATCAGCCAGCTTATGGGGCCTTCTCAAGGAATATGAGGCAACCGATGTTTCATCCCCGATCGGCGGAATCTTTGAGAGAAGAGGATGAAGAGGAGGAATCTCTGACCAACCCGGGGCACAATGGAAAACAGAGGTATAGAAGCAACCTGGGCGAGAGTTTTATGTCGACAAATGTCACTACAACTATGATGGAGATTGTTGATGAGGGGCAGGCTGGCCCTAGGACGAATGTATTAGATCTGCTAAACCAATTTGTAGGTGGTGGGGCTGAAAATGCTGGAAGACCGGGTGTTATTTGATCCTATATGGATCCGCCCGTAGTCTATCTTCTGGTTTGTCGGTGGCTCTTGTTTTATCGTCCCCCCTTTATTTTACTTTTCAGTAACGTTTAGGCCATTCATTCCTTTTTCTGGTCTTCGACGTCTTTAAATACCTTGTAATGAGTTATTCTCGTATTCGAGATCCTAGGGTGCATAAATACATCTAAATCGTATGTCGTATCTAGATGCGCTATATTGATCGCTGCACGTATATACACGCCGTTGCGTGGTTCATAGGAACCCATTGTAGCCTAGGTACACATGGGATGGATATCGTAAAAATTAGAATGGCTGCCCGGGCTTGACGATTGAAGGATCGCTTTATTTGAGGATCATAAGGGCAGGCTTAAGACTACAATTTTATGCAACTACAAGTACTGTTTTGTTTAGCCGGAAAATACGGCCGCTCCATGGAATAATGATCAAGGCCCCTTTGGGAGCCGTCCGAAGTGGAGCTATGATAGGCTGATCGTTCTGGTGAAAATATCATTCTGAGTTTGACGGCAAATTCTGTAGATTTATAAAACAATGTTAACTCTATGAAAGGGAGGCTCTCAATAAGAAACTTGGACTTGCCTGTTCGTGAAATCTCGTTTTCTCCCTATCCTACCCACTGTATTGAGGGAGAAGGCGTGGAGCGTTGGTTTCTGTCAGGGACGGCTCCTAGATGGGTTGCAGGTTTGGCGTATCAACATTTCATCTTGTAGCGACCGCTTGTGCATGGAAATAAATTCTAGGGCCGCATAAATACTTATACATACAGTATTTGAACGATACTCACATGTAATTGTGCTATTTCTTTTCTCAAGCCGGGTTTGTCAGACGCTTTGGTAGTCCTTAACTTAATATTAATGCCTCTGGTTACATCAGATATAAGAACCTTTAATAAAGAGTTTGGAACCTCTGAATGGCACCATTGCCTGCTAGAGGAAGCGTGGCAGACGCTGCGAATTCTAGAGAGATGTTTTTCATCGCAGAAAGGGCGCTACTACTACCACGTGTGGGTTCTGAGGAAGTAGATACACCTTATACATACATGTACAGTACCAAAAAAAAGTGGGTCACCCCTCCTCCGAGATCAGATGGCTGGGTTACCAATGCACCCCTTCCCTTGATCCCCACCCACACTTTCAAAAAAGAGTCAACGCCGCCAACATAACGTTCGCAGTGCTAAGACGCTTCTCCTCCGCCGGCAAAGGCCTAACCGCTCTTAATTGCCGTCGCCTCGCCATAATGGCTATCCTCCCCATTCTTACATACGGAGCTACATGCTTCGCTCCCACCACCAAAACCATCAAGCTCTTGGAAACCACCTGGCACTCTGTCCTAAGGTGGGTCACCAACTGCTTTCGATCCACTCCTACATCAGCAAGACTTCATTTGTCTCCTGATGTCTCCTGAGCCTCAGGAGACTCAAAAAATATCCTGGAGCCTCAGGAGACTCTCGCACTGAGATCATGAGATCGCATACACAAGTAGTAGCTCGACGCACTCGATCCTCCAAGCGAATCCTCCCGCGCACCTATCGACTTATCTCTCTCATCCGCGCTACGACACGCACTAATCCTCAACGCGGACCTGGAACTCAACCCAGTCTCGGCCCGTCTCCCGTCTTCCTTCCCCTCCGTAAAGAATTACAGGAATAATCAGAATCGTTTTCTCCTTGCGATTTCCAACCTCCCAAAAACTCAACTCCAATCGCAGCGTCGCCAGGCTCCTATCGATTTAACTACGCCCAACTTCTAATAAACTCTCCGGAATTTGCCCAAAACCAAGCCCCTAACCCGGGCCTACCGCTGCAAATCAAAAAGCACACCATAGAATTATGGAAAAGGCTTCCCACCCCATCTTATTACAACTGGCCCATCTCAACCAAACCCCACCACTCACCTCGCTGGCTTCAGATTCGCCTCGTGACGGATACGCCAACGCGCCCACAAAAGCCTACCTACCGCCCACCCTCACTGGATGCGCCTAACGACCCCACCACCGCCCACGCAAGGACGAAGACTTAGATCACGCAATCCTTCAATGCCCAGCCCGAAATGAAGCCAGAGCGCAATATCTCTCCACCATTTCCTCACTGGACCAACTCTTTTTATCCAGTCATTCCATCAGCAAACTACTACTGCCTTCATAGCCTCCCAACAATCTCCTGCCTGAGAGCCTCCCGAGCGCCCTGATATTTTTTGAGCCTCCGAGTCAGTGAGACATCAGAGACAAACGTGCTCACACGCTTGGCCTACCTTCTGCGCCAAGATATTTCAAATACACGCATGCGCTTGCTAAAAACCAGGTACCTGCCTCCTTCAGACTCTATGTCATCATCTTCTCTTTTCTTCATCGCCAGCACTTCATTTGTCTCCTCGACGCCTCCCGTCGCGAGACTCAAAAATATCCGCGCGCTTCGGAGACTCTCGCGAGATCTTACATCATGGGAGCATCTGCATACACAAGTAGTAGTTTGCTGATGTTTATCTTCTCTGTCAGATGCAAGTGCGCAAGGAACGGAGGAATAAGAGTTTCATTTTATTCATAACGAAGTTACGGTTACGAGGCGGATTTCTTTTGTAGTTGGAGGGGATAGGTTTTATTTATGCCATAGGGACTCCCTGCACGCAACATTCTTGTACCTAGAAACCAATGAAATTATGATATAAAAAAAAAAAAAAAAAAAACCAAAAAAGTGGGTGTATCTAGTACCTTATCTGTCATCAGAATACCATGACACTCCGGTATTGCTACAGCATCGCGATGGTATAATGGCCGAAATTCCGAATTTAATTCGGAAGTTTTTCACGATACCGCATTGCTATGGTATCTATTACATCCCCTTTTTTGGTACTGTACCCAAAGGCACAGAATTTTGAGGGGTTTCTCGTTTCCCTTCATATTATGTATATTATATTTGGGTCAAAAGGAGCGTCCCATGCCAATTATAGGAGAGTCCTCAGGTAAACGGTATCCAAAAATTTCTTTTCATTACATCTCTCTATAACATTGTCACCGCCCCAACCAGACCAGGAATTTGATATATAAATCCCATGCACTGAGAACATATTATACTACATGTATGGGAATTTCTGTGCCCTGTGTTTTGGTGGTGCGCCAATATCAAGACTAAGGGCTAGGGGTTTGGCAGACGGTGCCCCAGCCTCCAATGTTGAGTACTCACCTATCCATCGCTTTTCTACCTTACCTATTACACCACTTAGAAAAAAGAAACACTACTCCTCTCTCAACCTCCACTTCTCCACCTCAGACCACACAACCCCGGCTCTGTGCTGCTCAAACTGCATCTCCTCCTCCTACCACACTCTCCGTACACTTCACTTCGTGACATTCCGATCAACTTTCCTGTCCTCCTACGATCAGTCAATCACATCCCTGCCATCCAAGTGTCAGCAGCACTACTTCATCCCGCTCGAATCTCCCACTCTTCTCTTATTCTCCTCCCCCGCCCCCTTTTCTCTAACTTGACATTTCCCATCTACATTTCGTCGAGCTGCATCAAATACCCCCTTGGTATACCTCTGGATAATATTCTCACCTATTGTGCGAATCTCAACTATCTACCTCACCCTCGATAATTCCCCCCTCTCACGCTATCTAGTTGGTGCCAACTACAATTGTCACCGAATCATCTTTTGACCTGACATTGAATCTTCCCCTTCTCACTACACCTTCTCCTCCTCCTCTCACAAATGGCGACTGCACTCGCCGAGCAGCTTGAGTCTACTTCGTTAGAGTGAGTCGTTTATCCTTTGTGTCCCCTCACGGTTGGCGTAGCAACAATCGTTCGCTACCCTACCGGTATTACTAGCCTGCTCACTGGCGTTATTTCTTTAGGGGACAAGATCCTGACTGGAAATCAAAACTAAAAGCCCCTAAAAAAGATCTAAGACCGCAGACAGAGGTAGATTCTCTTTCTGGCCTTTTTTGGATTGAACATTGCTCCTTTTTTGTTGATTTTAGAAAGATATTAACAAAGAAATCAGGATGTCACTGCCACTAAAGGTCTCGATTTTGAAGATCTTTATATCAAACGAGAGCTATTGATGGGTATCTTTGAGGCTGGTTTCGAGAAACCGTCACCTATTCAAGAAGAAACTATTCCAGTAGCATTGACCGGTCGCGATATCCTTGCCCGTGCCAAAAACGGCACAGGGAAGACCGCCGCCTTCGTCATCCCTGCTCTCGAGAGGGTAAACCCCAAGAGCACGAAGACACAGGCGCTTATTCTCGTCCCAACAAGAGAGCTCGCTCTACAAACCTCACAGGTCTGTAAGACACTGGGGAAGCATCTGGGCATCAATGTCATGGTTACCACCGGAGGGACTGGATTGAAAGATGACATCATTCGTTTAAACGAGCCCGTGCATATTCTTGTCGGAACGCCGGGTAGGATTCTTGATCTTGCTGGAAAGGGAGTGGCCGATTTTAGCGAATGCCCGACATTTATTATGGATGAGGCGGACAAGCTTCTCAGTCCCGAGTTCACGCCCATTATTGAACAGCTCCTTGCATACTTCCCTAATGACCGACAGATAATGTTGTTTAGTGCAACCTTCCCGCTTGTTGTAAAGAGCTTTATGGTATGCTATCATAATTCTTGACACAAACCCTGTGTTAACAATTTCTAGGATAAACACTTGAACAAACCATATGAGATCAACTTGATGGATGAGCTCACTCTTCGTGGTGTAACGCAATACTATGCGTTTGTAGAAGAAAAGCAGAAAGTTCACTGCCTTAATACCCTCTTTTCCAAAGTACAATAACGCCATACTCAAGTTGACCTTGATCGACCAATTGCTGACCTTAGACATAGCTACAAATTAATCAATCCATAATTTTTTGCAACTCAACAAACCGTGTTGAGCTACTAGCCAAAAAAATCACAGAGCTTGGCTACTCATGCTTTTACTCTCACGCCAAAATGCTTCAAAACCACCGTAACCGGGTCTTCCATGATTTCAGAAATGGTGTTTGCCGCAATCTCGTATGCTCTGACCTTCTTACTCGTGGCATTGACATTCAGGCTGTAAATGTTGTCATCAATTTTGATTTCCCCAAAAATGCAGAGACATATCTCCATCGTATCGGGCGTTCTGGTAGATTTGGTCATCTCGGTCTCGCTATTAATCTTATCAACTGGGAAGATAGGTAAATAATACCATCAACCCCTCCTAAACAGCATTCTAACACTATCAAGGTTCAATCTTTACAAGATCGAGCAAGAGCTCGGAACCGAAATTCAGCCAATACCCCCAACAATCGACAAGAAGCTTTATGTTTACGACTCCCCTGAGTCTATCCCTAGACCCCCTTCAACCCCACAGCCCCCACGTCAAAATCAAGGAGATAATTCCAATCCTCAGCAACTGCAACAGCGAAATGCCAACCACACTGCCCACAGTCGTGCCCCCAATCATGGTCAAGGAAGGGGCCGGGGATTTCAGCATCAGCAAGGCCAAAATCAAGGTCAGTACAGCAGCCAAGGGTTTAATCAACAACAGAACCGTCGCCCTGTGCCCCGTTACAACCAGAACCAAGGTCAACCAGGAGGGCGCCCAAATGGGTTCAGTCCTCCCGACGCTGGGCCACAAGTACGGGCTCAGTAGCTCGTTCACTCTATAATAAAACAGAAGGTGGTGGGTCGGGGTTATGAGTGGGTGGAGGGGGTATTAGTGTACTTTTTTTTAAAAAAAAAAACTAAGAGGGTATGAGGGTACTAAACGATCGGGTAATAGCGTGTGCGGTTCGGGTATCCACGAGTCAGCAGTATGCGGGGGATGTATATTACGGCAAAGGGGATCGGCAGAAAAAGCACTGTTTGAGTTGATAAACCGAATTTATCAGGGTATCAACAATAAAAACCGGCCCTTTTCTTTCTTCATTCTCGATTAGGATTTTGTAAAGTTCTTTTTAGTCTTCTGCATTCGTTTTATCCTTATTCTTCTTGTTCTTTTTTTTCTGGGGATGGCTGGCGGGAACGAATGATGATAAGGTTGTTGGGTTTTGAAGGCGCATGGTTTTCTACTTTTTTCTTAAATATCTCTCTTTTGCATGGTTTCTCGGTGTGGCTTTTGTTTCTTGATCCTTCCTGTTGTCCTGGCACCACCTGGATATGCCTTTGCGCTGCTGTGTTTTCGCTTCACTTGCGGGTTGGATTAAACAGAGTTGGGTTAGGACTGGAAGTTAGGGTTGGTGTTGGGTGTGTATACTGCGGAAGATGTTGGGCATTTATGATATTTGTCAGGTCTACGTTGTTGGTGGGCGGGTAGTTTTACATTGGGACACTGTTCATCGAGATGGGTTGGGAAGGTGGTAGGTGGGGTGTGGTTGGTGCGACTCGACAAGCCGGCTGTGCGTTTTTATCGACAAATAAAAAAACGGACAAACGGATAACTTATTTTTACGGCTCAATCTCTGCGACGATTCGAATACGGACAGAGGGGCGAATCACTTCGATCTTTTTTTACTGTAGGGCGGGAAGCTTCGGGAGATGAGGGATTGGATATCTGCCAGTCTTCTATCATCACTCGCATATTACCCTCTTTCCAGTGATTGGTATCGGAAGAGAAATCTTAACAATCGAGAAAGCAAAACTCTCTCCGGATTGAGAGAAAAAGAAATACTCGATGGAAGGATTCTCAAAGGGAAAAAAATTGTGGCGAGTGGAGACGAGGCGTTCTGGACATTATTCATTATCCAAAGACTAAACAAATGGATTGGAGGTGGGAGATGGGAGAAAAATGCGGTTCAGTGCCATATTTTCCCCCCTATTTATTCACTCTGTTTTATGTTTGTTTTGTCTTCGTACCGATGTTGGAAATCCTGGTATGGTGCGTGTTGTGAGGTCTCACAACAATCTCTATTTGTAGTACCTAGTATATGGAGTGCATCAATTGAAATAACCGTCTCTATTCGAAATCCGGTTCGTTTATGACATCAAGAGTTTTTTCAGGTGAGTAGACAATGTAGAGGGGATAGAATGCTAGATATCCTTTGGTTCTTTCAGCGCTAGACATCTAAATCCCTCACCAAGGCAAGGTAGGCCCATTCCACGGAATTCATCCTACCTTTAATTATAGGAGAATGGTAATCTCTCGTCAAGCTTTAACTCATAAAGGGTACCACGATAACAATAATACATGTACGCAGCTGTAGAAACTCCTTTCTTGTATATCATGCGAAGAAAAAAAGAGCCGGGTATAACCGAATTACTACCTTCGCACCGCATAGAAACAACCCGGGGGAGACTATTAAAACCTAACCTATGCAACTATGCTGCAGCGTGGTCTCCCCCCCCCCCCCCCCCCATGACTGTACTCCTGTGGAATAGCATGAGTTGCGGCTATGGATACCACGTACAGTTTGGTGGATTTTGGTAGGTAGTTCATAATAATACGAGAGCTTTAGGTGGTTCAAAGCTGGAATGATGCATGACTTAAGATATCTTGTAGAAGGCTTAGTTCGGGTCGAGTGATAGTTCATGAGTGTACCTCGCCGTTTTTTTTTTTAACTCATAATTTCATTCGATTCTAGGTACAAGAATGTTGCGTGCAGGGACTCCCTATGGATAAACAAAACCTAAGAGTGTACCTCGCCGTTACTTACATGTATTTATATGGCCTTTGGGCAAAGCACTGCAGTAGAGCATATGGATAACATTTAAGCCTGTCGTCTCGTTTGCTCTCTCTCATCTAATGTGGGTTCTGGAGCGCGAGGCTATGAGCTTAGACTCCTCGAGATAAGTACCAGCTTTTAACAAATGCTATTCTTACATACTCAAAGAAGTTCATACCTCCTAAGAACTTTCAGCTCGAATGGCCAACATATTTATTAGATTTTGCTAAGACTGGGCTCCCCTAGCTAGAACACCCTTCAACCTGAGAGTAGATTTGCGTGTATACATGTACAGTAAAAATACATCCGTTGTCCACAATATACAGCCCTTAGGGGTACTGCACTTAGAAACATTCCGTATAATTTGTCGAGTGATAATATGTGATTGAACATATTCATTCCGCATAAGTTTTTACCACCAAAGGCAGACTAACCCTTGTGTAAGAAATTTATGTGCGTTGGGCGGTCTTTACAATAAGGTTGCGAATTATCCAACTCCCACTAGGGAATGGCTGATACCAAGTGCACAGCCACCTAGACCATGACTGATTCAAAACCCCGGGATTCCCTGAAACAAAAAGGATTTTGGCCCCCGGTGTTGCTTAGATTTGAGCATAGCTTTCTTCTACGGAGCGAGGGCATGTGAATACGCTACAGTTCTGATGGCGTAGTCAAGAGAATACTCCCTAATAGAATCAGGGTTAGGGTTAGAGTGCGCCATTCTTCTCCTCTATCTTCCCCTATCAGTCAGTGGGATAGGCTGTGAGTGCGACAATTGTTGTGCACTAAGTTAGTATCTCTCTAGCCTTAAGAGCCACCTCCAACTTTCGATATATTTGTTTACATCATTAATTGTATCCAGCCTTTAGGCTATGACAATATTGCAAACATATATAGCTAAGATTACTTGAACTCCCAAAATTTCGCTTTGAAGCCTGGCCCGTTGGAGGGTTTCTAGTGACTGCTTAGTTATATTTTGGTCCAAACCCCAGTTCCCAAACCAAATCAGCTTGATACACCATCCTATCGATATAACCCATTCGACACTGGAAAAACTGATTAAGGGATAATCTACACTTATGCTCTTGATTCATAGTGTTGTAATATAGGACTATTTGCTCGGTAAACACCAATATGTGGCTGTCTTATATGGGTATATACGACATCTCTCTACTGGTCAGCCATGTCAGCCGAGCCGCAAAATAAAGGCTTTTCAAATACTTATGTGAGATATGAATCCCGGTATTTCCCCGTGGGAAGGCCGGAAGAGCAAGATCCTAGTTACGCCTCTGTAACTCCTCTATACAGCGAATTCCAGTTAACAATATTTAGATAATCCCTTGCTTTTAGTCAGCCCCGGAGCCTCCCTTTGTCAGAGCTTATAGTACTATAGAGTCAATCATCTTCACGGGTATCTTTTTCACGAGGTCTAGTTTTTGAATAACTACAAAAAAAAAAGGATATGGAAACAGGACTCCGTGTTCAAATTAGCGCTAAACCCACATCTCTAAAGTGGAGCGCATAACCGTCTAAAAGTCTGTCGCCACGTTTGAGAATTCACCCTTCTCCAGCTTTGTCTTCCAGAACACAGGGTTGGTGTCAGTGAAACCGTGCTTAGTCCATCCCTCCTCCTTGACATGATACAGATTTATCGAACCGCCAGAGTAAGCATCCTAGAGAAAGTTGTTAGAATATTTCTATCCATAAGTGGCAGCGTAGGATATTTACTCTATGGGTAGCAGCCAAAATGGACCGAGAACCCAGTGCCAACGCATCCTCAACACTAAGATTATAGTCGTACTCCCGGTCCAACACGCCGTAGGCAAAGGTCTGACCAGATCCTACACAAAACAGATTTCCGGAAAGACGAGTGCCGTCTGAGTCGATATAGTAAAGAGCTGGGCCTTCAAGGGCCGTTACGCCGGCCATCATAGTCCCCATAGATAATCCCATCCCCTTATAAGAGTATACAAGGTTAGCGAGGATCTTCGAGGCAGCTGCAACTGAAATTCTGCGCTTGTGGCGGAGTTCATGAAGACGACATTCGATGCCGAGGTAGTTAAGCCAGTATTGGCAGTCGGCAGCACCTCCAGCCATTGTTCCAAGCATCTTGTCGCTGTGTGGGTTTTAGCGTTAGAACCTTGTTAGTAGGAAATAAGTAGTTGGGGAAGCGGTTACTTGATCTCGATGACCTTCTTGACAGTCTGTGAAGCGATCCAGTTCCCAGCTGTGGCACGGGAATCAGTAGCGACAATAATACCGCCCTGGAATCTGAATGCGAGTGTTGTAGTTCCGTGGGCGATCTTTATGGGGCACTCTGGGTTTGCATGGTCGTCTGTAACAGCGCGGAGGAAAGCACTTGGCTAATATATCCGTCCCAATGGTCAGCGCCAACCTTCTTCTCCATCACTAGAATCTTTCGTAAAACTTTTAGTATGCATACCTGTGAGATGGGCGGCATAGAGAACTTCAGGTCCAGCGATGGCTTCGTCGACTGGAACTGCACCGAGTTCTCCTCGTCGTCGTCGAAGAAGTCGTCTTGTGGGGTTGAGTATTTGGCGATGAGGTCATCCATAATGTATATATTGCGATGAGGAGCAAAGCTGAGATGGCGGACGATAAACTATGGGATGAGGACGTCGTTGAATGTAGCTGCTGTGGGGGGGTAAGTTGGTTGAGGAGATAGCTACTATGGAGGTTGAGTCCCTCCACAACCCACGCAGCGCCAAGAGCACAAGCCACAGAAGACGAATTGTGTGGCCTATCACTGGCCCCCCCCACTAGTACACCCCACCGAACCACTTTTTTTTTGGGGGGGAGATTTTGCGAAATGTCGACAAACAGGAAGAAAGATAAGGCATGCATTCCCAAAGATTCAGTTCCACACGGCTTTAATTGTTAAGGCCTTATGAACCTTGTGTCTGACGGAACTCTCAACCTAGCCCAGTGTCGCTCGTTCCTTGATCGCAGGAGGTAATTCTAGAATACTACTCAGCCCTATATATATCTAACCCTTAAACCTGTTTCATAAGCTGATTTACCTATCTAAACCATAGCCTTTGCTGGCGCGACAGAAATTGGTATACTATCTTTCCGTCCCAGCTACTAATCACCAAACTGACCTCACGTGCGCACTCTAGCGATCACCTATCCCGCCGAATTCGCAAAGACCCGCTCACAGCTCAATCGCCGTCTTGCAGATGGCCAGAAACTACCATGGTGAGAATTTCCTGCTACCAATCTATCTGTGAAGCTATAATGTATTATAAAGGCTCACACCCGCTAGGCCGAAATTCGGACCCGAGTGGTATGCAGGCTGTACAACAGCAATCATAGGAAACTCGGTCAAGGCGGGAGTCCGTAAGTTTGATATATACACCAATATCAAGTGTAGAAGTGGACTTGAAGGCTGAGCTTGCGTAGGATTCTGGTCGTTTGACGCATTCAAGCACGCCCTTCAGGACGATGATGGTAAGATCAGTGGGCCCAGAACTGTTCTCGCTGGTCTAGGAGCTGGTGCTACAGAGTCTTTTATCGCCGTGACACCCTTCGAGAGTATCAAGACTCAATTGTATACCCTCCCCCCCCCTCTTCTACCGAAGCAGCGCCCTACTAACAGGGCATCTACAGAATCGATGATCGTAAATCTGGCAAACCAAGGTCCGTAGAGCCAATCGAAACCCTAATTACAGGCCTAAATTCATGATGTTAAAACCATCTCATAGAATGCGGGGATTCCTCCACGGGTCAGCAATGATCTTCCGCGAGAAGGGTTATCGTGGTTTCTTCCAGGGCCTGGTTCCAACGACTGCTCGCCAGGCCGCAAACTCGGCGACGAGGTTCGGGTCCTATACGACGCTGAAGCAAATCGCACAAGGTTATGTTGCGCCGGGTGAGAAGCTGGGCCCGTTGTCAACATTCGGGATTGGAGCTACGGCTGGACTAATCACTGTGTACATCCCCCCTCTCTGACAACTGGGTGTAAATCGATGGGTGTTTACTAATGATGGGCGACGTGTGACAGCTACTGCACGCAACCTTTGGATGTGGTCAAGACTAGGTGATTTTCTTCTATGTCATAGCTAGCTACAAACTAACAAATTTGGGTAGGATGCAATCGATAGAGGCACGTGCAGAATATAAGAACAGTTTCCACTGCGGCTACCGGATATTCACAGAAGAGGGAATCCGCTCCTTCTGGGCCGGGGCTTTACCCCGACTATCCAGACTTATGGTGAGTCAATATTTCCCTGTTAGCTTAAATAACTATGAGTATTGGTGCGATGAATATTGGTGTGAAATATGTGCTGATACGCTATACAGATAAGTGGTGGGTTGGTATTTACGATGTACGAAAAAACCATGGAGTTATTCGATGTGATTGACCCGAAGAGGGTTTATATTTGAGTTTTAGAGATAGCGGGAATTGAGACTTGCTGGTTATAGACCTACATGTTGACCTAACCAGGACCTTTAACAATGTAACGCAGTCTTCCTTGCTTTGGCTGGGCCGGATGCGTCCATGATGACACGCAATATTGGTTGATACCCCGCACTAAGCGGGGGTGTGGCATGTGGAGTAAAAATAAGCAAACATGTTGCTCTCCCGAGATGACCCTTCGCGTGTGTTAATGGGAGCTTGGGTTACAAACTTTGACCCTTCTGACTCTACTCGCGGCAGGTAAGAGGTACCCGAATATGCAAGTCTTGAGTAGTGAGCGTTACCGCAAAAGCCCGCCAGTCCCTTTTTGCAGGTTCGCAGCGTAAGCCACACCATTTTTCTGTGGCTTATGCCGTGAACCCGTAAGAATAGACCCATCTTATCCAACGGACTTTTGCGGTACATTGGGATATGCTGCGCAGTTGTCCCGAATCGCTACATTTGTGGCGGGCAATAGTTGCCTCGCAAGTAGGCCCAACGCAAGTCCTGTACTCTAACAAACGAGAAGGGCGGGCGGGAATATCTCTGCGTGACGGGTTATGTGGGGTTGTGTTGTTCACCCGGAAGTCGATGGTGACACGGCAGCAGTGATAGGATGGAGAGATTCCAGACAACAAGTGCAGGGCCTGAATTGGTTCTGTTCCGACTGGTTTACCACTCCGCATATTATGGTTAGGATATGTTGCCAAAGTCGTTTAGAATAGCGTGAGCAAGCACTAAGATTGTTTTGCGCATCACAAGGTATCACTCGGGACGGAAATCATTTAATTGGCCAATCAAAAACAACTTGATTTATTAATCATTGGTATCCATGACACTCGTAAAGACAGTAAGTTTACAAAGAAAAGAAAAAGTCCTCCTAATTGTTCATTCCAAGAGCATTCTTGACCTATATAGTTGTTAACACTTGCCTATAGGCAAACTAAAAGTGTTGTTTTTGGGTGCTGACCTTGTCAATTGGGCCTTCGGAATGGGCATCCTTCTCGCCGCGAGCACCATCAAAGACACTCTGGGAGGTGGACTTGTTTTCGTCGGGGTTAACAGCTCCGGCAGCGTGGTCGGCAGTGTCGGTGACTCCCTCCTTGAGCTTTTGAGCGGTCGACTTGGAGTTGTCGGGGGTCTAATGTTGCAATATTAGTAAACCTAACTTCGAGGAAATTGGGTAGGCTTTTTACAATTTCCTCCTTAGCCTTGGTGGTGAAGTCCTTGCGGCCGATATCAGACATGTTGAAGTTTTTGGTTTTTTTTAACGGTGTAGTATAAAAATAAAGAGTAGTTGTTTGTTTGGTTGTTGTAGTGTGAAGAAGCTTGAGTGTGATGGTTCTGAAAAAGAGATGATTTCTAGCGGGGAATTGGGCGGTTTATATAGACATTCTCTCTCTCTCTATCACCGTAGTCTACTGTATCAGATCTTCAGGGACGCGCTCTAGCCCCAGGGTTCAAATCTACTATGACGTTATTGTGTTATGCCAAAGCGAGTGACGATATGTGACATCACTCCCATGGTAGTGACCGCTTTCGGTTAGTAGACTAATAATCCGAGCCAGTACCGTCTTGGCGCGCCTAAATGTAATTGAGCTACAACTACAATACAACCTGCTCGATACAGGGAATTTCAACCGCCATGGGAAATCTTGTTTTCGGTGGATACCAACATACCTGTATACACATGCCGATGAATACCAGCCTCCTCTTCCGCAAAAGGGATTTTCGCATATCGCGTGCGGCGGTGCTTCTGCAATTAAACCTTGATGGATGGACGCTCAGAAAATTATTGAGGCCCCAAGATAGCCACTCTGCTCCTCGGCTCTCAGTTGATTTGAACGTTCTTGCCCAAAGACATTTGCTTGTGATAGGTGGATCGCTGCAGACCAGCCTACTCTACAGTACTCGAGCAAGGATTCTTTCACCTGGAATATGTGGGTACATGTATATACATGTACTTGTTATACTAGTTCGGCACCGTACCTCTACAGGACAAAGTAATTGACCGTCGTGTGACAACACTAAGTCGTAGATTCCTCAATGTGCAGAGGTAGGTGACGGATGTACCCTCCGGACGACTTAAAAGGTACTTCTAAATTTAAATTGATTTGTTTGCATATTTGAGACTGCCGTGACTAAAGTGGTAGTTTGACTTTTCAGTCACTATCGATCATTACCGGTCACCTTTGCCAAGTTCATATTTAAATGTCTTAGGTACTCAGTCGTTGATTAAAAAGTCGGAATTTTTGATAAGCGTTTGGTTGCAACGATATCCGACGACTTACCGTTAATTCTCGAACAATCCACTATCCCCGTATTTGTATGTGGTAAGTCCGAACCAAGGCGAATCAGCGAATCAAACTTCAGGAGTTCGTGCAGATACTTACTTTTTCTCACCCGGAATTAAGATTTAGCGAAGCGGGAATAGTGGATTTCTCGAGAATTTACGGTACTCATAGTTTTCTAACGTTTCCGAACTGGACTGGGTCTGCATACCACCAAAATCTAGTTGCCAAGCACGATTTACGCCCATATGCAGACCCAGTCCGGTTCAGAAACGTTAGAAAATTACGAGTAGTTAACGTCGACGACAAAATTCCTGACTTTGAGAGAGGATCCAGCACATCTTTATACATTCCAAGGACAGCTGTACTATCGGCCGAGACCCTCCCTTACCACTCGGCTGGCTGAAAGCATCTTCCTCGACATTGGCCAAGTCCGCATGCAGCTCGGCCCCAACTATTTCGTCCCCTAGGAGCATCGCGGCTTTTTCTGGCTAAGGATGTAGAATTGTAGAAAGTGTGATGACCAATCTTCCACATCGGTACACCATGAAAAGCTAGACCTTCTCACGGGGGTATTGCCCTTTTTCACGGGGGATGGTGCAACACCTAAGAACATCAAGATTGACCACAGAGAGTGAAAGGCAAATTAGTAAAAAACGATACATTATATGAATTACAAAATAAGTATCTCTATCCACGTTCTTGTCGTTGCACCTTTCCCGTGAGAACCATACCCCCGTGAAGAGGTCTATATCCGTTTTATTTTTTGATGTTATCTAACCCCTAGATATTACATGTAGTAGCCAGGAAGCATCCTTTATACCCATACACACAGCGGGTGATGCTGGGGTACGTATTTGCGTACCAGGAAAGATATGAGGTACAACCACAAGCTACTTGAGAGCTGAAGTAATTTAGCATGGATGCTTACCTTGAACTCTAACCCTGGTGTGTAGAGCGGTGTAAAGCCAATGCAGCCTGATCTGTTACCTTTCAGTTCTGGCTTCCTGGGTGTGGCAGAAAAGTGAACCGGCGTTTGCCAGTCACTGTTTGAGAACGAGGGCAATATGTGGGAATTAGGGCGGGTTTCTAGAAATATTTCTCGAATAAGCACCTATATAGTGGTGGGTGAATATATTCTTATATATACGCAGCTATTTACTTTATTTACTTAAGAAATATATATACCTAAAGACCTCTAACCGGCCGCTGTGTGCGCTGCGAGGGTTTAGATAAAAATGCACACTCTGCACCGCATAGGTTCCATCTGATGCCTCGAAGACCGCCCCTGGGAGCCCCTGTGTCTGTACTTGGTGAAATGGCAATCATCCATTGTTATCCTTGTCATCTTCTTCCACGGAGGTAAACACTGGCTTGTTCGAGTAATGAGAAACAGCCTGAAACTACCAGTCCCTCTGCTATTTCTATTCCATTTCCCTCCTTTTTCCTTATTTGTAACTCTAAGGACGGAATTGTCTCGGACCCCATAAGCTTTGGTATCCTGTAAGTATAACTTTTTACTTTTTTAACTCAACCTCCTATATACCCCGATTCCCTAGCCCTGTGATGTATATATATAGTTAGAGTAGTAACTGTAAGGGCGATGAGTTGAGGTACTAGGTGGGATAAACCGCCTCATAGAGAGAGAATTCCACAAATGATGCTATGCTGCTGGTATCTCTAGAATTCTTGATACGATATCTCGTTCTAGTAGAGCGCTTGAGGGTTTTAACCAGAGCTTGAGGGTGTTCTCGATGTTGTAAATAGGCCCCAGCTTCGGTACTAGGTCTCTCCTGGGTTGCCCCCGGTGCCATGTAGTGATAGAGGTTATTTTTGTCGAGATATTTCAAGACCTCTCGTCTTTACAACCGCTGTTCTTCGAGTCAGATTAACACAAACAAATTGAACTGACGTACTGTTTACCTTCGCCCACATGGAAGACACAGATTCGAACAAAAACGCCCAGGTTCCACCCACCAAAGTCTCTGGATTCACTGGTTTGGGTCGAGAAACGGGCTCATTGCCTGAAGTAAAAGCTCACAGTCCCAGAGTTTTGTGTATGATTTCGTATCAACGGATGGTTTAGTCAGGGTTGCGATTATATCCGTTAGTGGTCCAGCACAACTACACCCTTAGTCACCCAAAAAACCGAACACTTAAATTTAACAGGGCCCCGATAGGCCGATCTCCCCATTAGAGACACCTGATCTCAAGGGGTCACTCGTCTCCACGACTCTGGGGGGTATGAGTAGTGATGAGATGTGCTCATGTGGTACAAGAGTCCCACGGTGTCTTTTATTTTTGTGCTTTGTCGTTTTGTTCTCTCCCTTCCGCGTGATGACTTCTTAGTACACATATATGTAATGTTTCATGAAATAAAACCTACATGCACCCGTTCAGAGGAACACTGGTACCAACTATATCAACCCCAGCCAACTAGCTCCTGGATTCACTCTGGAAATCAATTCTTCTTAGTTTACTATCTTTTATCCTAGATTATACAGTGAGTACATACATGTACCTACGTGTGGACTGCAGATACGTATGCATACATGTATCTTACATTGGGTCCATGGTCTAAGGGAGATCTAGAATGGGATGTTGAAATGGCCTTAATCGGGGGGCCTATAATAATTTTACCCAAACCATATATAATAATACTATTTCCATGCGATAATGGATTCTAAAGACGCTGACTGGAAGATGTAATATCAACAGCTATACCCTACTTATAATTGGAGGTTTAGAGTGTTCATTATCCACAATTCGAAACACATCACGTTTTTAAGTAAACTACAATATGTAGATATTTTATCGCTGCAAGGCACGTGCACCTCGAAAGAGGTTAGAGTTGATGCCAAGCCTTATTCATGAACCATCACTCGGGAGAATTTGACGTTTATGGTAGGGTAACTGCCACAAGATTACTTACATACATGTATGTACATGCACCTGGGGTGAATTTAAGTATTGTCCTAATTGCGGTGGCAACCATGCAATCACGAGGGACAATACTTAATTTCACCGCAAGTAGTTTGGGCGCACTCTACACGTGCGAGCCCTAGCGGTATGCCAGTGTTGAGGCGTACGTTCTGTAATATAGAAACTCTCACGGTGGTATGGCTCTCACGGGGGGCCTGGTTCAACGCCTAAAAACATCAAGATTGAGCATAGAGGGTACAATACAGGTTGATAAAACAGTATATGAATAGAATTCTCTGTGCAAAATAAGTATTTCTGTTGATTTTCCTTAAATTGTCTACGCCTATTTTCGGTGCTCTTGGCCTGGTCGTTGCACCGTACATACCCCGTGGAGGTGTCTAAGGTGTGAGGTATCTACAAGACATGCTATACACATGAATTTGTAAATTCGAAGTGCAAAGTTGTACTATATCATGTCCTGACCGAGCGGTAGGAAGTAACGTTGATCAGATTCAAATACTGCAGTAGCCGGCTCAATTACTACAGGCTAGCTACTACGGGTAAATTTATTGGCCCTTTGATAAGGAGTCCACAAAAAGAATTTCTGTTTCAAAAAAAAGGGACGTTTTTCGAGCGGAGGACATTAGAAAATGCGTGGGCAGTGAAATCAATATATGAGCTGATGCTAGAAACAGAGCTCCCGAGCGACTTTACGTCGTTTAATCTCCGATCGAGGAAATTCCAAGTCTCTTCAAAATCCGGTGATGTATCCTGTGTCATAAAGAGCTCTATACGAGGGATAGTGTTAGAATCAAAGGGCCGTGAGGACATTTACAGGTAAAGGTAATTTTATTTCTCACCAGTGCTGGCGTAGACTCCAGAGAGCGTTGCTCTCTTAGTATACCAATTCATGTCGTGACTATCGTCCCCGGCAAGAAACCACATCTCATCGGATAGCTTCGCTAATTCGGAGACGGAAGTGGGTATATTTCCTGCTAGCGACATGAATCCCAACGCCTTTCTCGATAACAGTTTTGTTAGTTAGATACTAATGTCACCGTATGATTGTTAACTGCCGTACGGTGGGAAATTCACCTCTTGCCATCGACTTATTATTGGAGAATTTGCTCTCAATCTTTCCACACAGAGGGTTCGGATCTTCGATGCAGTACTAAGATGCCTTGTGACACCGAGTTTATCAAAGTCGACTTTCTGGCTTAGTCGTAGCCGTTCAGTGACAAGATGATAATTTACGAGGTCGAATTCACCCCGGGGGAATAGGTTAGTTGAAATGTCGAGATAACCGGCGTCACGAGCGCCAAGAGACAATGTCGTGGCTGAAAAGCCGTGTGAAGGGACATGGCGGAGAGCGGCAGAGAGTATTGATGATTCTACTGGGGTGAAGGGGGCCGCAGGTGACGCATGTTGGTACGAGTGGTACTGGCGACGCAGCGGAAAGCAAAATATGGATTTGGAGATGGCCTTAGAGGCAGTAGCAGGACCAAGGGGGGATGTTCTCAATATGCTGATCATTGTAAATGATTTCCTATGCTTTGTGGTGGGGGCAGAGGTAAGTTGACTGACTGTGTATGTACGAGTACAATACTTTGTAGCGTTATCGTTATCTTTTGGTAGTTGAGGCCGGCCATCGCACCGACTTTCTTTTCCCCACCAGCTTCTTGTTGAGCCGCATCCCTATCAACTACCAAGGCGATCCAAAGGTAACATTAATCCCAAGATGAATTACACAACAAATAGCCAATTGCTTACGATAAGTAAGCCGATTCTACAATTGAACCTTAAAAACTGATTCGTATTCAATTGCCCCGGCAGTTGAAGTTAACCAATAGAAATATGTAAGCTACATGTATTTAGTAGAGCATGCATGAAATCCAATTCGCTCACTACATTTAGTCAGTGTTGCACGGAAAATAGAGGATTGTGAGGATACTGTATCAACCACAGGGACGAGCAGAGGCATAACTAGGAGATGGTGCCATTCGAGGGACTGCCATTGATAATGTCTTTAGATGGCTGACACGGAGAGCTGATGCTTCACTTATAAATCATACAAATAGGGATAAAGAGTACATGTAGTTAAGCTTGGAGCTGCGTTATTTCGACTTGTTTCGGAACCTCATAATCCAGGTTGATCGACGACGAGGCAGCATTTTCTGTGCGTAACAGTGCATGTCATGCAGTAGGCGGACCCCTCGTTTTCCACTTGATGTCGTACGATAGCCGTTGCGGATATCAGCTCTGCGCATCAACCGTAATGTATGTCCTCGCTTGGATTTGCCCACGCTGCTTGCACATATCATCATACATAACAAAAATCCCCTCCTCCTCCTCCTCCTCCTCCTCCTCCTCCTCTTCTACCTTATAAAATGCCTTGGGTTTCTTCTTCGTATTGGGCTGACAACTGAAGGAGCAATCCATATACATACATGTATGTACATGATTTTGTAATGATCAAAACTGTCTCTCGTATGTACATATATGTGTCCTCGCCGGTCCTAATATATTGCACAAAATCACTTCTATCCTCGGCCCTGTTTCCGAGGACAAAATGATTAGACTGCCATATCGAGTTATATCTGTCACTCCTCTTGCCAGGGACGATTGGCCCGTATAATGTGAGAGTGTGGCCTGGTCTATCTTCGTCTGTTGCCGCCGGAGCCTAGTAATAAGTTATGAGGAGAGTGCCGGTCACCCCTCTTGCGCGTTGCATTTCGGAGTCTGAAAGTTCAATCTATCTAAATCGTTAGCAAAACAGGCCCCAGTTGTGAAAACTGGCAAATTCCAACATCAGCCATGGAGCAATTTTTCCCGGCCGTAACCTTGTAATTTCCTCGGTTGGCTTTTTTCTCGTTTGGCCGCAGCTGGCCAGTAAATCCGCAATACAGAAAGCTGGGTTGAGGAAAAAGGAATGTGAAAGTGTAGGTACCCAAATTGCAAAAGACAGCTGAATGTGCTTTTCAAAGGGCTATATGTAGAACCCCCACGCATCAAGTACATGTACTCATAAACATTGTTTCGCCATCCACTAATACCACTAGAGGTTTATGTCAACCAATGTCTACTTGGGAGCACGCGTCGTCCATTTTAGTGTTGTTGACACCTGTTGTTGGTTGCTTGCAATTGATATTTGTCCCGTTGTCTCCGCCCGCCCGCGCGCGATAACACAAGACAAGGCTCCCATCTTTTTTTTTTACCCTCCATCTTTTTTTCCCTCTATCCGCAACTGCCAAACGACCCGGAGGAGAGGTTCACGCAACCAACAACCTAGCAACCTTTCCAAAGTGACCAAAATCATCCAGCCCCCTGGTTTGTTTCTATCACACCTTTCCTACCCCAATCGCTCCAAACTTTTTCTCATCGACAGCCAGAAAACACACTCTGCACACCGATCACACACCCCTCCCTATAAGGACTGACTTGCGAGAAACGTTACTTCTATCCCCACCTAACCTTTATATATAAAAAGGAGAGCACCTATGGGTCTGCTCCCCCCTTCTTCGATTGAACCCCCCCTCGCCCAATCAAGGCCTTCGCACTCTCTAAAGTTTCCTCAGGCTAACCATACATATACCTACTCGCAGAGAGTGATTCTTACCGCCCCGGACCACTAGAAGGTGGACGAACAAGTGAATATAGACATGTACGTTACATACCAGTTTTTCTATACGTTCATCGTTTTTTTTTTATCACACACCCCTCGCCTCTTGTGCCCCTTGCTTTAATACTGCGAGTTGGTTGTATGTCTGTATATTTCCCGGTCGTTAGTTGCTGCCCCCACTGTTACTGCTGTTGCTACCACTGCCTGAAATTGCTTGCCTGCTGCACCCCCCGTGTTTTGCTGCTTTTCTGTGGACTTGAGGTCGACTGTGCTATCTTTCGGGCTACTGTTGAGCGAAGTGGCGGGATACAATTGTTTTGTTTTTTGTTATTGTTTCCCTCTTGTTTATTCTCCCTGTTCCGTGGGATGAGTGACATTGGAATTCGGGAAAAGAAAAGAGCACAAGAGCAAAAAGAAACAAAATAATTCTGCCATTGCCGGCCGTTCTGCCCCTCGCTATTATCCCTGTGATTTTGCTGTCTCCCCCACCCGAATTACGTCCGCTGTGGGAAGGTCGCAGCCGTTCGCATCTTCCTGACTGGCGCCCTCCGTCTTCCCGCACCACACGCCATTCCCTTCCCCACCCCCCTAACATCTCTCTGTCCTTTTCCTGTCTGGACGTTCTTCCATTTAGGTACATCATGCTGATGGACCACCCCTCATCTGCACAAATACAGCAGCGCGATAGATCTCGCTCTCCGCGTCGTCGTTCGCCAGACCATCGTGATCGTGCAAGGTCACCTCGCAGTCCTCGCCAACGTCGTAGATCGTACTCACCTCGAAGCAGATCTCGAAGCCGGGACGATTATAGAAGGCGGCCTTCTCGTTCGCCTATGAGTGGCAGTGGTCATCCAGGCGGATACACTGGTTCAGGATACGCAGGTAGTGGAGGAGTCGGTGGGCCTCGTCGAAGCTACGAAGAACGCGCCGCTGCGAAAGACGCCATGATGCAAAGTCTCCGTGACAGCTCTCAACAGGACCGCCGCGTCTACGTCGGCAACCTTTCATACGATGTTAAATGGCATCATCTCAAAGACTTTATGCGACAAGGTGAGTCCAGTGTTTGGGTATCATGAACTTCAGTCCCCTTTACCGCTATTTTAAGCAACATTGCCACATTTATCAACAATCATGGGGATCCATTACCAGGGATTTAGTGATTTCACGATCAAAGATCTATCACTGTCATTGGATCTTACTTGTGCCAGGTTTTTGGGGTAGTTGTTATCATGCTGACCCGTGTTTTTAATACCCTTAGCTGGAGAAGTACTCTTCGCAGATGTCTTGTTACTCCCGAATGGAATGTCAAAGGTGGGAACTACTGTGAACGATAGTGGATGATTTGGTTTATTTCCTTTTGTGGGCTTCTTGACGGATGTGGATTGACGGGGAAGGACACGGTCGTCCGCGGGTTATTGTAGGGATGCGGGTATGTTTTTTCTTCCTACTTGCTAAATTTCACATTTAAGGGCTCCCGCTAATGGTATATATTAGGATTGTGGAATATGCCACAAGGGATCAAGCGCAAACTGCTGTTAACACCCTCAGCAATCAAAACTTAATGGGAAGATTAGTCTACGTTCGCGAGGTAAATAAATCCAGGTAAATTTCTGTTTATGGGGAGAAATACTTATAGTGGAACTGCTCGGTGTAGGATCGTGAGGCCGAGCCTCGCTTTACCGGGCAACAAAGCGTCCGCCCGACTTATGGCGGCGGACCCGGCGGACCCGGCGGACCCGGCGGACCTGGCGGTTACCCCGGTGGCGGATACAACGGTCCCCCCGGTGGCGGCGCCCCTCCGGGCGGTATTCCTGGGGCTGGCGGTCGCCAAATTTACGTGTCCAATGTGAGTAACGATAGATAAATGTAATCACTGGCCCCCAAGTTTGAAACTAATAAAAATAATAAGCTTCCGTATACAGTCGGCTGGCAGGACTTGAAAGACTTGTTCCGTCAATCGGGTCAGTATTCCCCTTTAAACACTAATTTTACATTGAATTCCTCTTGCAATAATTGGGCCCCCTTGGTCACACGCTGATCCAGCTTCCATAGGCTCCGTTGTTCGTGCTGATGTTCATATTGGCCCTGATGGACGCCCTAAGGGCAGTGGAGTCGTAGCTTTCGAGTCACCGGAAGATGCGCGCCAAGCCATTCAACAATTCAACGCCTATGAATGGCAGGGACGTCAATTGGAGGTCAGAGAGGATCGTTTTGCCGGCTCGTCCGGTGGATTTGTCGGGGGTCGTGGCGGCTTCCCTGGAGCTCGTGGCGGCTTCGGTGGCGGCTTTGGCCGTGGAGGCTTTGGAAGCCGTGGAGGATTCGCAAGTGGCTACGGCGGAGGCCGCGGAGGCTTTGGTGGCGGTGCTGGAGGTGGTTACAGTGGAGCACCTAACTCAGGAGTGGGCGACAATAGCTATGCCTCAGTACCCCCCAATGACTTCACGGACCACGCTACAAGCGGAGGAGAACGCAGCTCAATTATTTACGTCCGCAATGTGAGATATCGCACCCCCCCCCCCGGTCTTTACATGCACTCATCATTTTATAGCTTCCATGGTCAACTAGCAACGACGACCTAGTCGAGTTGTTCAATACTATTGGCAAGGTTGAGCGCGCTGAGATCCAATACGAGCCGAATGGCCGTTCCAGAGGAACTGGTGTTGTTCAGTTCGATAATGCCGATAACGCGGAGACAGCAATCAGTATGACTCCCGTCTAAGATACCGGTCCTACCTTAAAACAATCTTGCTAACAGATTCTACAGCCAAGTTTTCAGGCTACCTGTATGGCGGTCGTCCGTTAGGGCTGACCTTTGTTAAATATACCACTAACACTTTTAACAACGGCGGTGGCGATGCCATGGAGGTAGCTGAACCAGCTCTGACTCAAGATCAAATCATGTAAGTGGGCACTTAGGTGGAGCTTGATTTAACTTTCAAGGCTTTTATCATTATTGTTTGTTCAGTGGTTGTGTCCTGGCTTGTTTTAGTTTGCCAAATGGGAAAATCATGTGTCAGGGTTTCCAGGCCGGCGCTGCCTTGTCTTTTTGTATTTCGATTCTCAGTCTTGTGTTTCTAGCTTTTTACTTTGCGTCAGAGAAAAAAAAATTGGGGAAGGAGAAAATGGGGGGTAAGGACGAAAGTATCCGGATATTACGGAGGCGGTCGTTTGTTCTTTGAAGTAGCATATCTCTAATCGCGAATCATCACACTCGCGGTAATTACTGGGCAAGGAGACCCGATTGCTATTCACTTGTAACCATAATTACCATAGGACAAAGAAATAAACGCTATGGTGTTCCTTGTCCAGCCCAGTCCCTTATCAATCGTGTGACGGTAACCCGAATAGTGTAAAGTGTAGTTTCTGTGTGGGCAAAGCACGGGGCCCCTCCCCTGAGGCTCTCACGTCGCGCGCCCTGCCTTTCTGGCGCGTTTCGTTAACGCGTTATACTTAAGCCTGTGTGTTTGCGCATCAATCAATGCGACTTGGCCCAGATTTGATTCGGGAACATCAAAATGCCACCCCAGATACAAGACACAGCGCAGAATTCTTTTAGTTTCAAGCCTCTTGTAACAGAAACGTCACCACCTGTCGATAGTGGTGTCGGGTCCAGCCTGCAATCGAAGCAGAGCTCTAGGACACTCGACTCCAGCGACACTGATGTGCAGCGGGATGCTGCTGTTGTGGAAAGGAGCAGGAAGAGAAACTTCAGCGAGACTAAATCGGCATATTTTGAGGATGATGAAATCGAGCCAAACCTTAACCTCGATGCCGTTGCGGAAGTTGGAGATGGGCTAGGAGCAGCAGCAGAAGTTTCCACTTGCGAGAGCAAAAGGGTTTGCGTGGGTATCCAGGTACCATACTTGGTATATCCAAGATCTCAGTTCGAGGGATATGAGCCCGAGTTACCTAGAGAGAGGGAGAGGATTGTTATTCAGGACTTCCAGGTATAATTATGAGGGAACTTAATGTCAGTCATCCTGCTAACATACGCTGCAGAAGAACGAGCAAAGGAGTGATGGGGAAGACTCTGACGATCCGGACTTTTTTCATCACTACCTCCTGGAAGATTTTTCTATTTATCATCCACTCAATGACAAGCGTCTGAGCGGGGAACACACCTGCCTTTCCAACATATGCACCCGAGGAGGGTTTGATCTTCTCTTTGATGGAATCCTATCCGACGGGCAGCGGCGGCGCTACGTGGAAAAGATTCCCTTCAAAGTTTTATCCGTAGGAAATTATACCGACTTGACAAAGCACGATGTATCATCGAGTTTATGGATACAGTCTGCGTACAACTCCAATAGCAACATTTGGTATGAGCTGGGTACTCCATCAAAAGCTTACGAAAAGTATTGGACACCCTTCGTGTGGCTAGCCAATTTCGGCAAACACTTTGTGTACGTCATCCCCCTTGCTTTCGTCTGAAGTCTATCTTACTGACGGGGACCGTGCACGTATCAGAGACTACCTTAACGAGCACGAGTTTGTAGTGCTCCTGGATTTCAGGATCAAGTTCTCTAAGTGGATAAAAACACTTCATGCAGGGAACGAAAGCTTTGATCGCTGGTACAATGAATATGGAAAAGATGATTTCCGGCAGGCTGTAGCAGTCCACCGGGACTGGCTGTGGAATCAAACATGCTGCTACTCACAAGCTCTTTCCGGTAGACACGTCTGGAATGAGGTACTTCATCTTACGTCCGTCAAGCAGGCACCAGGGACCTGGATAGAAAAAACTGTTGTTACGCCTTATGTGCATCAATGTTTCGAACATATGTTTGGCGACAAGATGATGATCGTTAAATCTCCAGAGAAGGGGGATACACCTGCGAAGTTTGTGGGCGTTCAAATCCCAAGCCCCAAGAGAGCAAAACGTGATCACGATGGGAACCTTGTCAAGGAGGACTCCGTACAAATCAATGTTGGAGATGTCGTTGCTATTCAGAAAGACGAAGGGACGGAATGGCAGAGCACAAGCAATACCTGGTATGCCTACGTCCAATCCATTCAGTACCACAAAAAAGACCCCACAAAGCCCCATGCGTTGGATGTTATCTGGCTATATGCCCCTTCTGATACAACCCTTGCAAAAGAAAGGTACCCTTATAAAAACGAGGTGAGAGAAACCCCCCTCCAAGATCCGTGCACAGGTGGTGTTCTATTGGCTAATTGATACAGCTCTTCTTCTCAGACCACTGCAACTGTAGTGAAGACAAGCTGTTCGCCAGTGATGTCCTCACTACGCTCGCGGTAAGGTTCTTCGAAGGACCCAATGATGGGGAAGAGTTCTTCATCCGTCAGAAATATCGTAGCGGTGACCCTGCATTCTTGACATTAACCAAAGATGACCTCGATGGGTGCAGGCACAAGAAGATACTGAAATCTCCATATCAGACCATTGTCTCGCAGTACCAAGTAGGGGATACCGTTCTCGTTGGAGCAGTCCTTGATGGGAAGGACATCCTAGAACCAGTTGAAATCTGCTATTTTGACGATGCCGAAAGCGAAGTCCATGTTAGGGTCCTGGGACGTCGTAGTACGCTTGAAGATGCGAGTAAGGCTCGGTCAAATGAGCTCCTGTACACCGATAAAACGGTGTCTATTAATCCACAGTTCATTCATAGACGCTGTCATGTACGCTTTTTTCTTGAGCAGGATGTGAAGTTAGGGAAAATTCCACCCCCGTACGACCGTAACGGCACTGGTGATTGCTTTTTCATATCTTCGTATATGTACGGCCCGGACAGTGATAATAATGAGTCGGCAACAACAACAACATCAAGCCCAGTCGGTTCTCGGGGTATCCAAGCCTTCGAGCCAGGAAAGTTTCCCGGTTCGCTGCGTCAAGGGTTTGATCCGGATGTTCCACCTGGTCTTCCAATCCTTAATGGGCTGGACTTGTTTTGTGGAGGGGGAAACTTTGGGAGGGGTATTGAGGAAGGTGGTGCGGTCAATATGAAGTGGGCGGTCGACATTGACGTACCTGCTATGCACACATACGGGGCGAACCTGCGAACACCGGATGAGACTGCTCTCTACTTAGGGAGCATTAACAATTATTTGCGTGATGCAATTCTAGGAAAAGCAAGTTACATTATCGCTGGATCTGTAAGGACTCCATTCTCCTTTATTCTTGCTTATCGTACCTTATTTCTAACATGACGTAGGGAGAAGTTGGCTTTATTAGTGCAGGGTCACCTTGTCAAGGTTTCTCTAACGCAAACCGTAACAAGTTCAGCGAGAAATCACTGCGCAACTGCTCACTCGTGGCCTCAGTGGCCACCGCTGTAGATTTCTACCGGCCCCAATACGCACTTCTGGAGAATGTCCACGGCATGGCTGCTACCCGCATCATGCCAGACAAACGTGAAATCAACGTCTTCTCGCAGCTCCTGTGCTGTCTCGTAGGCATGGGATATCAATGCCAGCAGTTTACACTCGATGCCTGGTCGTTCGGCAGCCCGCAATCCCGCACCCGCCTCTTCCTTAGCATTGCCGCCCCCGGGCGGAGGCTCCCACCCCGCCCCCCTCGGAGCCACGAGCACCCCTCGGCAATTCGTGATCTCTCTCTATTCAAGGCACCCAACGGTCTGAAGTTTGGTGGCAGAGAGCTTGTCGGACCATGCACATACCCAGCCCCCACCTCTAGAGGCGCCCTTGACGACCTCCCCTACCTGGGTAATAACCACGTTGGAATCTGTATCTCCCACCCAGACCACCGTATCTCTCGTGTCGAGGCCTACAGAACCCGCACGATCATGGCCCACGTCCCCAAGCACGGCATCAGCGTACACCAGAACTCGTGGCGTGCCGCCATGAAGGCTGGACGCATGCCGAAGGGCTGCGGCTACGAAAAGTCAATTTCCGAGTATAAGGTTCGCGACGGGTGTAAGACATGGTCCCGCATCATGGGTGATAGCCTCTGCAGGACTATTACTACTACATTGACTCCGCAGTGCTCGTACACAGGGCAGTGGGTGCACTATGACCAGGATCGCCTCGTCACAATCTTGGAGGCGAGACGTGCACAGAGCTTCCCGGATGATGAGGTCCTGCTGGGCAATGCGTCACAGGCGTTCAAGATTGTCGGGAATAGTGTTGCGAGGAGTGTAGCGTTGGCATGGGGTCTCGCTATTAGGTATGCATACTTTAATGAGATCATTGAAGAGGAGTTGCCGGCGGATGATTAGGCATAGCCCACCCCCCACTTTAAAATTATAATGCTTTGCAGCGACTAGAGCGGCCTCTTTTGATTGAAGGTATTTTAGAAGTAAACAATATTGGAACTCCGTTTTAACTCCCTCCCTGCCCCCTTCAATACCACTACTCCTTTTAGTTACACGATGTCTTCCTTCTATCACGAATTGTCACTCGCTATTATTTCCCTGCCCCCGCGTATTTCATGTCCACAGTTGGGTCGGTTACCATTACCTGTCAATACAGACGGGCTAGAGCGAGCGTTCACGCATGTCATTGGGAGTCGAATACTCTCGGAGTTGTTTTTTTTTTTTTTTTTTTTCCTTTTTTCTAACGTTCTAACGTTCTAAGTACTATGTTCTACATATACCTTCTTTGCTGTTTGATTTTTTTTTTTTAGCTTGAATAATTGAGCAAAATAATGTACATTACTCAAAAAAAGAGATGGTCTATATATTTGGGGTAACTGTTACAAATAGAATTCCTTTCTTCTCGGAAGTGGTGATATTATCATTGGCTCTTTGTGTTGTAACTTGTAACGCTATAACAAATTGTAACACGAGTGACATCGTCGTTCAACAATACAGAGGCAACAATGCCAACCAACCCCACACAGTGGTACATGCAGAACAGAGCACAGCACGTCGCAGACCTCATGATCACTCTACACGATTGTTACAGTTGCTGTTGAAGGGCTTTGTCTACCTCTAGGGCACAGATGGAGGGGGCACGGCATTTTTTGGTTTATTGCACAAGGAGATGGCTGGGGAGGGGTAGGACAAAGACAAGTAGATACATGTAGGTATGCGTGCGGGTGATGTATGTTAGGTTCCAGTGGGGATTTATGTGGAGAGAGAGGATACAGACAGACACCCCCCCTGTTCCATACTTGTCTGTATGGCTGAAGCAAAGAGAGAGAGTTAGAGAGGGGGGGGGGCGACTGGGCAATAAAGCCCACCCGTCTTCCCCTCCAGTCTCTAGAGAGCATGTAAGCAAGGCGAAAGGTGTAATATACAAGGAAAGATTTTGAATTTGTAATTCAAATAGCTAAATATGTATTATTTTACTTGATCATGAGATTGTTTTTTTTTTGTTTTAAGAGGAGGATACATAACTTTTATTTCTTTCCCTTCTTACCGCTGCCACCCTTCCCAGCCTTTATGCTCCCCTCGAAGCCCGGCCGGCCCTTTTTTGGCCCGGCTTTCTTCTTCGCCCTCTCATTCTCTTTCGCATTCTCTTTCGCATTCTCTTTCACCTTCACCTTCTCCCCCCCTGACGGCGTCGGCGCCCCAGACCCCGATGCTGGAGTCACTACCGCCGCAGGCCCCGGCGCAGTTGCCGCCGCCGGAGGCGTAAACCCTGGCATCGGCGTCCCCCGTACCGGTGTTCCTGGCACTGGCGTCCCCACCACTACCTCCCCACTCCCTACCACCGCCTTTCCCCGCTTCTTCATCCTCATCTCCTTCTTGCGCTCTTTCCTCGCTTGTGCCTCCTCCTTTCTTCGCGCGGCCATAAGCTCGTTGCGGTTGCGTGCGGGGGTACCGTCTGGACTGTCGGCGTTACGTTGTGCGCGCAGCTGCTGGATGCGCGCCTCCAGGCGGGCCTTCTGCTCGAGGCGTTTTTCGGGGGAGATGTTGGTGGGGGTGGTGGGCTTAGGTGTGCTGGGTGCCATGACGGAGGAGTGGGCAGGGGAGGGCGGTGGGTGGAGTGCGGTCAGGTCCGTGCTGAAGGTGAAGCCAGAAAGGTGGATTTCTTCCGCATCGCCGTCGGGGTCGTCGGAGTCTGCGGCGTCCGACCCCTCCTTGGTGGAGGGTGCGGCAAAGGGGTTCTGTTTTTTACCGCCTTTGGCAACGGCAGGCTTAGGTGTTTCTGCTGCTGCAGCTTTTGCGGCGGCCTTTGCGTCCTTCTTCTGCTGCTTCTTCTGGCGCTTTGTCGGGTGTTCTACGGCCTCCTCAGCGGCGCTGCTATTACCCTCGCGGACTTCAAGAATGGTTTCTGCGTCGCCTTTTAACGGCGAGGTGGTAGCTTCAAGTTTTAGATTGTGCCGGCCAAATTCGGAGGTTGCAATGATGGCGTCGGGGTCGAGTTTGGCTTTTTTGGCGCGCTGCGATTCTTCTTTGGTTTGTTTGCGCTTGTTCCATTGAGTCTATTGGTAGGTTAACTATAGTACGGGGGAGAGAGGTGGAGTGGAGTGGGGTAGGGCGGGTAGAGTAGAGAAGTAGTGTAGGGAATATAATACAGATTGATTTGGGGGGGGGGGGGGCACATACGCTCCCATCGCCTATGCTAAAGTAGTTTTTTGCGGGGATGAGATTGAGCAGCTGCGTGAAAGACTCCGAGTGTCTGCGTATCCGCTCCTATACAGACGAAATATAATATATAAGCTTTTTTTTTTTCACCCCCGCATAATTTTTGATGATTATATTAGGGATACCTCTAGGTCTGCTGCGGTGGTGGTGGTGGTGGTGGTGGTGGTGGTGGTGGTGGTGAGGGATGTCATTTCCTGTTCGTGGGAGGTTTGGAGCGAGGAGTGTGAGTGTGAGTGTAAGTGTGAGGAATTAGAGGAATTGGTATACAGACCACATATAAGCAGTATGTATGTAGCAGGCACATGTGTATATGTAGGTATGCATGAAGTACATGTGTGCATTGAAGGGGAAAAGGCACGAGTGCCAAGCGTGGGGCTACATGTAGTTATTAAGCTTAGCCGTGTTAGGAATAGGATTGGGGGAGAGGTGGTAATGATTGCAGATACATGAACTACCGATGCCATTCACCTAGACCACATACATGCAGCCACTTTACTCTGACAGCCCCGGGAATAGGCTTATTCTCGTAGTAGTTACTCTCCAAAGTGATACACGATGCACTGAAGCCACAATACCGCAACTCACAAAGAAAAACCTGTTATCATGTTCCCATACCATCATTAATTGCAAATTAGGAAAGAAAAAGACAAAGACAAAGAAAAGAGAAAAAGAAAAAGAAAAAAGAAAAAAGAACCAAAGCTACACCTCATCCTTATAAACCTTCGCGTCCGTCAGCGGGACATACATAACTCCATACTGCTTCTCCCTCTTCACCTGCCCGTCTTTGTCCTTCTCAACCACCCATATATATTGCCCCGCGAAGCCATTATCGACCGGTATGAACATCCTGCCGCACGGCACCCTCATTAGCCACCCACCCTCATTTCTGGGGGAGTATGGCATCAAAAAACATACTTCCCGGGTGAATTCAGCTGCTCAATTAGATTCGGATGGATCTCCGTCGCCGCGGCGCCAACATGGATTGCATCGTATGGGCCTATCCTCCTCCCCCCGCTGGGCTTTAGCACACATACCCAGAACCCAGCATCTGGAAAGGGATGGAGATGGAGATGAATGGGGAGGACGCACCACCTTCGACCCAACCAAGTCTACCGTCAGCCTTGACGATCTTGATTGTACCATCGTCGAGCATCTTTGCGTGCACGGGGTCTTTGCGCAAATTCTTGATTCCCATGTCGCAGAGCTGCTGTATGTGTTCAACACCGATGACCTGTCCGCCGGGGGCAACCTGGGGGTTTACGATTTTTAGCTATAGGCGTATGGAAACTATGAATTGGATTGGATTGCCAGCTAAGAGAAATGGGTAGAGAGAGGGCGACCAACGAGGTGCGCGAATACGGCGGTCAGATACCCACTGCCGCTGCCAATGTCGAGGACCTTCTTTCCGGGCCCAATCAGCGGGAGGAGGGCTTCGGCAGCCTGTGAGGGCGGAGGTGTTAGTACCGCATAGAGCTAGGCTTATGGTGTGATCCCGCCTATTCCCATTCCTCGCGATAGTAAAAAGAGGGAGCGAGCAAACATACATTTGCATGTATATGCGGTGCTACATTCTCCGTCCGTAGCACTTCCTGTTAGCAATAATCCCAGAACACAGAATCTACAGTTTACAGTCCCATGTCCCCCGAACCTCCCCAAAATACCCCCAAAATACCCCACATACATCCCCCCCCCCCCCGCGCGGCAACCCCCGCAGAAAAACACAGCGAGTAGCAGAGGTAAAACAAACCCGATATAGTCGCATCATACCCAATCCTCTGTGGCGAGTCTTCGTATGGACTGATGGGGCTGAAATGCGCTCTATCGACCTACGTTCCCCGTTCAGTCCTGGGCCTCACAGACTAGCTATGGAGAGACAGGCGAGATGGATATAGGTACGTTCTGGAGCGCCGACTTGACGAGCGGGCTTTTGACAAGGCCGTGGCGCCAGAGGTTTGCGATGAGGCCCTCGTTTGTGGTGGAAGAGCAGCGCCAGGACATTATTGCGAGCTGGGTGTGAATAAACAAGTTAATTGTGAGAGCTGGGATGGAAGAGTGAGAGTATTGAGATGCGAGTGTTGGAGAGAGATGTGTATTATAGCTAGCTAGCTGGGCAGGTATGCAGATGGACAGAGAGCTCCACAATATTGATTACCAGTGGGTAAGTTGTATGTATGCAAGTAGCCTGCCGGCGGGGTAGGACATATATTAATACCCTAGTAATCTATCAACGCTCCCAAGCTTAAGTGCCACAACCACCGTCATTGTTGCACCATGTGGAGATGATATGGATGTGTGCTAGGATTAATTAGGTGCACTTACACATCCAGGACGCACATTCTGTTGGTACTACATATAGGTTCAATTATGGTGCGGCGCGTCTTAAAGGTGACATGCCGGTATCTCAGCTGGAACAATCATAGCCACTCCGGCTGCTTGTTAACCAATAAGAGCCTTAGATTCCAGCCATGTTATGGCTGAAAACTATATCTTGGCTGCAAGTCTGTGATGTAGGGGTATAAATGGGTATAATACTGTTCCACTCCACCAGGTCTTGGCGCTTTTACATACAAAAATGGGTAATGGCATCTCTTATAACTTCTTCAACAGATAAGATATCAAAAATCTAACACACAAAAGTCTTCATCATACCTATATCTACAATTCCTAAGTTAGATTTTTGATATTTTGCTTTGTTGAAAAGTTATGTTTATGCAACTTTTGTCACCTTTAGTTCGCTACCGCACCA
The DNA here is from genome assembly GCA_024713875.1 of Morchella sp. 2016-57. Lineage (NCBI taxonomy): Eukaryota > Fungi > Ascomycota > Pezizomycetes > Pezizales > Morchellaceae > Morchella > Morchella sp. 2016-57. Next base: position 1,123,861 of record JAMGZE010000011.1, read on the forward strand.
TATATAAATACATGTACGATTTTCACGAGATGCACTACACCTAGCTGCATGAGGCTTGCAACTCGCCTCTTCACTTTATTCTTATTGCTGTACCGCAAGATAAGACATTTTATTCATGGTTTGATTTAACGGAAAACTCCTAACGCCACTCCGACGGCCGCCTGCGCCCAAAGCCACACACCGCAAAGTTAGCCACATCAATCACCCAGCCAGCCCCTGCGTGCCCTAGCCGGCCGCTGCCGCCAAACAAGACAGCGATTGGTGCACTTTCTCGGTGATCGAAAAATTTCAGACAGAAGAGCAGATTTTCGATCGATTTCAAATTATCTAATACAGTGATTCCTATATATATTTCATTCAATAAAATACAACTCAGCAAACAGTTCATCTAAATCAAACCCCAACTGCTGGTCTACGGCAAGTTCTAGAATTATGGCCCAATTGTTTGCAACTGAATAAATACTGGCGCTCCTGATATACCTGAAAGCTTCCAGACATTGCACCGCTTTTCTTCCTAATCTCTCCCTTTTTCTCGCTACTGACGTCCTCTGCGACGCTAAGACGGCGGGCGAATCTGTCACTGACCGGCCGCTTACTAAAACATGCGAACTACTTGGCCAGAATGCGAACACAAGATATCCAAAATGAAACATAACTGTTCTGCGCTTCAGATTTGAAAGACCCATCGGAGCCTGCGAATAACTATCTCGGCCCAAAGATTGCTGTTCTTATAATAGAAATTACTAAACCAATGCGCGATATAAGCGACGGTTCTTACGACTCCGAATTTGAAGCGTAAAGGAGCTTTCAGATTTAACTTCATTGATATCGGTTGAAAGTTCGACTAGATATATTTTTGAGCAAGAACAATCGTTGAAGTCCCAGACGTAATCAATTTCCTTTCGGCGAAACGAATACGCGCAATCGCATTTAACACATGAACGGCGCTTTCGATATCTCCCGCATTTAACAGCCAAACGGGCGTTAACTCAGCCGATTCGTCACAAATCGATAACTCTACCAATACGCTTCATCCGACATTCAACTTTTCACGAATTGAACCGCTCGACAGAGTAATCTAATCAATATTACTTAAGATATAGCAACGCCAATCTACGTAAGTCGAAATCGACCTTTACCGAGATTCTGCCCATATATCAGAAATCGCTGAAATCGCCGCAGATACTTTCTTGAGCCCCGCAATCGCTCAAACCGGCTGACGATTACTTTACGCCATAACGAAAGGGCGAGATCGGTATACAGAGAAGACGCTCATCCAATATCATATTATTCATTGACTCAACGATGTTGGATGTTAGATGCCCAAAGGTTCATCCTGGAAAATATGGTGCACAATATTTTGTAGGATTTATATTGGTCACATAATTTGCTGCAGTTATACTGTGATCTCGTAAAGCGGCCAATCGTATCATATAATCCTCCTTGGTGTAGCTTGCTGCAATTCTCTTGAACAGTGTGCGTGCTGTCTGGCGAAAGGTTTTGTATATGTTGTCGGATATATGCTGGACACAGAAAGTCCGTCTGCTTTTATCTAAAACACTATCACTAGCAACCGAAAGACCTTTGTCTCTGTCACTCATCACCGTCACATTCGAATTGTTGATTTCCGGAATTGCCGCTTTGAGATGAAGGAGAAAAAATCTCCATGATTGCTCATTTTCACCTTCAACAAGAGCCCATGCAAGGATGCAACCATGATTGTCCGCGTCTATTCCAACTGCTAGAAGAATTGTTTGAATATACTGAGTTTTGGTAAATGTACCATCAATTGCGACAAAAGGTCTGGAATAATTAAACGATTCTCTGCTTGTTGGAGGACAAATGAATATACGTTCGAAACGGCTGGTATCGGTATTGATTGTGATATGAACATATGCGTTAAGAGCTTTTAATTCCGCCGCATACGTAGGAAGAATTGCATATTGAGCAGCTTGTGCCTGCAAACTGCTGTCCAATAAAGCTCGTTTTGCTTTAGATGCCGCCGCTGCCGTAATTTTCTCGTGATGGGTATGCAAAACAGCTTGCACAATTGTTGAAGGAGTTGTTTTACTGTCGATAGTCAAGGTTTTTGGCAGGTTTTCGATTAACCAATTGTGTTTACTGGAAGCCGACCGAGCGAATTCTCCTGAACCATAGCAAATATGTTCAGGATTAATCTTACCAACTTCGACAATTTCTTCTTCCATCTTCCAAAAGGCTCGGACAGTAAAAGAGCATGCTACTGCACGACATCTTATAATAGTTCGGAGTTTGTCGCTTTTGTATATTTTGTAGGAAAATTTTTCCTTGACCGACCAGGTGGCAATCGCAGCCTTGAACTCCTTAAAAGATGGAAACTGATCGCCTGTTGACAACATTCTGATAAAGTTCTCTTTGGGCCCGAGGGATCTATTGAGCAATGTTAAAGAATGAAGAGCGTGAAGAGATGAAAAGGCTTATAATATCCTACCGTACCTCAACCATTTTTCTCCTGACCCCGTTTGCAGTTTGGACTCGTTTGCAGTTTGGAATCGTTTGTAGTTGGAACCCGCATAGGACAAATTTTGTGGTGTGGCATTTTGGACCCTGGCGGCCGTCCGGAGTGGCATTCTGAGAGTTTTCCGTTGATTTAAAATTGCTGACAAGACAACCGTTATTTCCCAAATTACATGTCTTTGCTCTCGCACGGAAAAGAAAAATCTTTTTTTTATAATACAGGTATATTCTGCCACAGCTAGCTCAGAATGTCTACGAACGCAACACGTAACAGAGCTTGAAATATGTAAGGAGGTCAAGAGGGGAAATGCTTGTATAGCAGCAACAAAGAGGTACACAGCCAGGAATAAAGGAGTAGAAGAGTGAAGAAGGGGAAACCAGCTACGAAACTAGGGCAAAACTATACCAACCCAAACCCAACCTAAAACCCAGACCGCACCAAAAAGAAAAAAAAAAAAAGAGAGAGAGAGCGAAAAAGAAAAAAGAAAAAGAAAAAAAGCCGCGCCCAGGAATAGCCTAAATACATGGAGTAAGGAAGTCCGGTGAATAATACCTCGGGTTATCCCCTCTATGCTTGTTTACAAATAAGACTGGAAGAAATTCAGGAAGCCAGAGAAAGTCTATACTGCTCTTGCAGAGTCCTCGTTCTCGGCAATGATGGCCGTACCAAGCCCACGATCTGGACTTGACAGCACCACTTGCTCCATTTGACGGGCCTGCAGAAAATTTCGTACCGATCTAATGAGGATAAACCATCCAAAGATCATCAAGATATAACTTAAATACTCATTCTTGCCAATGGTGTCACTAGCACCAGTGTCAGCCATGTCCTGTGGGCTTAAATCGTATGAGTTCGGTGACTGAGGCTCGGTCTCGGTTGGCGGGGGGGTTCCACTAAAATCATCACTCCGGGAGCGCATGTAGAACCCATATTGGATCAGTGTAATACCCAAACCTGCGCGTGAACCATTCTTGGCCGCATGGGTTGTATGAAGTAGGTATGTGAGTAAGAACCCGACAAATTGAAACGACATTGAAACTGGAGCAAGGTTAGTTAGCCCGTGCTGGGTGATAAAGACGAGAAAATTACATACTCATAGCGTTCCAAATAAAGGCAAATACAGAGCCTACAGGCAATCCATCGATAAAGACCTCGTCACTTGCCATCCCAGGAGCAAGGATAGTGGTTTCCCAATATGGGGGAGTAGCATCGGCGGCAGCTTGTTCATATGTCTAAAAAACACAAATCGTCAGTTGATTCTGAAAGCTCCTGTCTGTATGATTTTTGCCCAGGTGGAACCTACAGGTGGATGCTCCTCAGCCTTCTCCCCGACCGTAGGTTTGGCGCTGATATTAGCAAACACTCCATCTGTTTGTCCACCCCCAAATATTCTCCCACCTGGCATCCCTCTAGCTGCCGAGCCACCCTGTGCGGTGCTCGATGTTGTCGAGACTAAAGGTATTGATTCTCGGAAATTCGCATTCTGCGACCCGCGCACATTTCTCATATCGTCATCGTCATCGCTTGGGCTATCAAACGTGTCCGAGAGTTCAGTATTTGGTTCTGATGCTTCCAGAAATGACCGAAATGAGGGGGGTGAGGAGTTCGGAATCGATGTGACAGAACGAGTTGATGAGGCGTTGGTCGGAGAGCTCGTTATGTTGCCATGGATGTCGAGATCCTCATCTTCGTGAGCAATCTAGCGGATGAGGTGCTTTGTTAGTAAAAGTAAGACGCGCATGCCCGCAACTCAAGAGCGTGTGATCTCAGGGGGGTGCTTACTCTCTCGTATCTGGGACCCATGAGGAAGAGTGAAGTAGGTTTTATACTCTAGAAAGGAGGCAGAGAACGAGATAAACAATGACTGGTAGGGAGCTTATGGAAGGCGAGGGGATAGGAGTGTATGTTAAGCGGCAGCTAGCAGAAGGATCAGTGGTAGCAGCAGCAAAGTATAGTTGAAGAAGTCTCACACTGACCGGATATAGAAGGGTTGAAGTCTAGCAGAAGGCGATGGTGAAACGTACGTTGAGGGGTGTACCCAGAGCTCCACCATGATTACATAACCCGGCGTTTCCTGAAACAGACTAAGCAAATAGGTATGCTGCGCCCCAACTCCTCCTGAACCCCATCAAATTGAATACCTTTGTTCAGTGCTTAATCCTATACCCCCGCCATGACTGGTTTGTTTCGCACGGCCATTACCCAAGACGCACGAATTGTATATTCAGGTTTCTCGCTTAGCCTATGGGCTCCGAGTGATAGTTGGTGTCGAGATACAAATATGGATACTTCTCTTTAACCACGTACTCACCAATATGGCTCAAGCAACAATCTGTCGCACTGAGAGCGCTTCAAACCCGATAGTGTCTCTATGAAAAATCTCCTTCTTAGTTCCTATACAAAGCAGTATTTTTGATTCTAGGGGGTGGATAGAGACTCTCGAGAAGTGGCACACGAACAATTTACTATCAGCTCAGAACCTCCTTATATTCAGGACTTCTCCCAGTTTACTATCGGCTTTATATGCATCACTTTGAAACTCCCATACACTCAATCTAGCAATTCTCGAATATACGGTGTGATGGCTTGTTTTGTTGGGGCCCATGAGCTTCTAGAGTATGTTAGAAAAAGGATAACCGTTACACGCCATCTATACTATCATTCACTTTGTCCATTAGCTATGTTTAAGCCCAAAATCAGCTCTTGATTTCTCGACCCTTTGTCTGATTCGCCAAGATTGGAGAAATCCCACTGGTTAGCGAGTCCCACAACCAAACACCCCCGTATCAAATAGGGGTGGCTATTAACCTAAATACTCTCATCTGTGTTGAGGGGACGTTCCACCAGATTTCTAGAAGATGGGGAGGGTTTGCAGGAACGGATGCGGCTGCTTGGGAGATCAGATTGCGACGTTGTAGCGTGGTGACGTGGGGTTGGAGCGCATCCCGCACATACACTAATGCAGCTGGGGACTTGGCAGGCGCACGGACCACCTAGAACTCGATTACAACGGAGTCAATCGACTTGCACTTAGGTCGTCTGAGGAACATCAAGCAAATCCCTTCGACAATCTTGAGGTTTAGTTGATGCTCAGTTCGATGCCGAACTCATGAAAATTGGACATTACGAGAACTCGAATTACATGAAATAGTCAGTCATCGGATTATCAATACAAGTCAACTGAGATCACCTTGGGAAGCATTGCTTTATCGCCACAACCGGGCAGAATAAGCATGAGATTGAGCCACTGGATTCTTTGGCCAGGACAGGGATTTATACACGACCTGAGTAGGTGCGGTCCCGGTTAAACAACTCTGTTTAAGATTCCTGGGACAACACCTTAGGGTTCTGCAGGCTCTAGAGGGGCTGTTTTAAAGGACGTGTACACACCCTAGCATCTCCCAGTCAGCCGTGTTTACCAAAGGATCTTGTTTCTAGAAATTTATTTATTCCCAAATAGAGAGGCAGGGGGTGGGTAGTGAGGGTATACTAGAAGGCCATTGTCATGCCTTGCCATGCCTTCACCTTCAACTGGACCACTCATCGATGGCTGAAGATGATGATGATGGGAAGTCAGATTAGCAGAAAAATGAGGAGAAGAAATCGAAGGAGCACCTAGTCTCCTCTAAGGCCGTGCATCGCTGTTGCTGTGAGGGTTGGGGGGGGGGGGGGGGTAGGCGTCTATTCTATCTCCGCAGATACTCGTCTCACGGCCACTTATCATCCCAAGTACCCACATCTGGTGTTGCTTTCTGTTGCCATCCAAGAACACAAGTTTATTTACCTTTTGTCAGTGCAAAGCAAATGAGCGCTGGTTAGGAACAGGCCGTTGTCATTCCCTTTTTTTTTTTTTTTTTTTTTTTTTTTTTTTCCTTTCTCTTTTCCTCCCTCCCTTGCCTCTGGCGTTCTGAAGGCCTACTGCTTCTCTACAGCTGCTCCTGAAATTCCCCGGCTACGCAACCCAAACCCTTCCTTTTCCTTCTTGTGCGAGCTCCATCTCCTTTCTCTTGCCCGTCTTTGTCCTCTATTCTTTCACTTCCTCTTAGTCCGTTTCCCCTCGCCTCACTCTTCATCTCCCTCCTCATCACAACACACAACAACCCTTTTTCAGTCACCATCGTATCTTTCTGTTGCAATCAAAACCCTTTCTGTCTCCAACGGGTTGTCCTCAAAATAACATTAAAAGCAAGAGCAAGAAAAATAAGTAAAAAAAAATAAAAGAAAATAAAAAAGTCTAAGAGAGAGAAGACACGCTGCACAGAGATAGAAAATATCCCGGACTCCCGGACTCCCGAAAATCCCCTCCCTACCCCCTAAACAACTCTTCTTGACCCGTTGGACGAAGGAATAGCCCTTCATGTCAGCGTCGTTTGGGAGTCCCTCATCTTCTTCCGTGCACCCTCGTGTTCACCCGTCGTCGTCAAAGTCCAATTCATCAACCCATGGTGTTGTCACGACCGCGGATCCCAAGTCAACAACCCTTTCTTCCGCCACCTCTGCTTCGCGAAGTACTAATAACAACTTGCCGTTGTCTTCCTCCTCCACAACTATATCCCCTACTTCACCTCACCCACATCGTCAACCTAAATATCCACAAGATGTTGCCGCTACAAACCCAACATCGACAACTGCTTCCCGTAACAAAAAAACTATAACATATCGTCACTCAACTGGCCAATCAGAACAATCACGCCACGAAGTCATCAATTTGGACTCCGACACGGAAACGAGCAGCTCTTCTAAAAAAAATAGCAACTCATCTCTTTCATCAGCAAGAAATCGCCAGAGCCTTCAGCCCCCTTACGACCCGATCCCACGTGGTTCTGCTGGTACCTCTACAAAGTCTGCTCACCGTGCTTCAGCATCGCCTTCTATAGCGTCTCTAATCGATCCCCAACCACCCCCGCCCCAATTGGGTACAGCGCCTACCGAAAACCCAATCACCAACCCACCAACATTGGCATACGTTACCGGCCTCCCCGAAAAGAATGTAATGAAAGTTGAAAGTATCTCCAGATCAGCCGATGCCGGCGAACCCCCCAACCGCTCGCCAAAGTCCAAACCCGGGACTGCTCCCCCTTCAGCTGCACCGTCACCGAAACCCCACCGCGCGGTCCCCGCCTCAACATCTGGAAACGGACTGCTTGGAGGTGTCCTACCTGGTGCCCCTGGAAGCAAGGAAGCGGAGCCACAGCTTCCAAACATCCATTTACATGTTCCGCTTAATGGTGAGAACAACAAGTATATCAACTTTACCAAATTGGCAGAGGAACGTTATGGGTGGGCCGCTTTAAATCCAAGGCTCGCAAAAGCTAGGGAGAGGATGATGAGAGGGGACAATAGTGGGGATGAAATGATGATGGATGGATCGGAGTCGGAGTCGAACATGGAGGTCGACAAACCCGCGGGGGGTGCTGATTCTGCGGCAGAGGGAAAGAAGTTGCGAAAGAAGAGGAAGAATCAGGACATTTACGATAAGAATGACCCGTTCATTGATGACACGGAGATGCTGTGGGCAGAACAGGCTGCCGCGTCTAAGGACGGTTTCTTCGTTTACAGTGGTCCACTAGTCCCAGAAGGCGAAAAGCCCCAGATTGAAAGGTAATATCTCTAACACATGTTATTTATATCATTATATTCCGGGAAATTACACTGACAAGTGTTATAGAGCGGATGGAACTGTGAAGAGGGGTAGGGGCCGTGCTCGTGGCACTACAGCCCGTGGAACTACATCCACACGCGGCGCAACTATTCGGAAGCCTCGAATGTCCAAAAAGGATAAAGAGAAAATGGAAAAAGAGAAGGAAGAGAGGGAGAGATTCTCACAAATTGCTGCAAAAGCTACTGCTGGGCAATAAGCTGAAGCTCCTACGGATGTGGCCTTATAAATTTTCTCGACTTTTTAAATGTCAATTCTTCCTTATCGCTCGCTGTTTGTTCTTTTAACTTCAAGTGAATACTTGACCAAGCTCATCTTTTCTTTTATTTTTAATTCTGTATTCCTAGTTCTTTGGGAGGGCGGGGGGAATAAGGAAGGGGGATCATATTTGTATAACTAGATGCGAGATACTACTGATAGGCGTTTAAGATTATTCATATCTTTAAAGAGAAGGGTTGAATGCGTGGATACTTAGATACCTATAATAGCAACTGTAAATGATTTGAAAAGAATAGTGAAAAGTAAAAGTTAAACACTCGCAGCGAGTTACGGTTCAAGCAACCACCTTGGGTTGATACGTAGGTGTCGTGCTCCATACGCGCGACCATTCTTGGGTTCCTGGGAACTTGGTTTAGCGAGCAACACCATGTTGGTATCACGGATAGACGCACCAGCCGCCGCTGCTATTGTGTTACAGCCGCCCCACCGCACGTCAGAGCAACCCACTGCAAGCCAGCCTAAGATTCAAACAGCTATCGGTTCAACTCCAGTCCCGATAGAACAGCAGCAGCAGGGAGTTTCCTACACATCTATGTAAGTGATGCTTACCTGAGAGAATGATATACACTATGCTATGTATATAGAAGCTTTCCAACTCAATCGCATCTGTTTTCATCATCACCTTCACCTTTACCCTCCTACAACCCCCTCGTTGAATTAATCTAGAAACTTTCTAACACATTGAGGCCAGCCTACTCCTCCTGTTAAACAGGCTATAGAAAAATGCTAGAGGATCTACCGAATCCATCTTTTGCTCCGGGTTTGTCTACTTAATACCTCTCTTTGATATCTCCATGCTTATGGCTTGAGCTCTAGGTAAAACTGGGCCCCGACTATGGGAAGATCTACTGCAATACTCGCCGCAAAACGGAGATGCAAATATCCTCGCGAACCCACCTCCTAGGTTTAGACCTGACAGACCACTGAAAACCTCGAATATCTCTGGGCATAAGCACATGCTCTCGCAGCTCACAGATGACTGTGAACTTCCGCTTTCGAACGTACTAGATATTAGCAAGCGATACAACGTCGCTGCTATTTGTGGCGATTGTCGCCTGCATTTTAATATCGAGGTGAAATTTACGAAGAGTAAGAAGTATGATGAGTGTAAAATCTGTCCCGCTGAGGATCCACTTCACCACTTTCGATACGAGGCGGAGCTTTCGGAACCGGTAGATTTCGTTAATCAATATCCACAAGGGAGATGGGTGGATAAGTTAGTCTTCAGCTGTTCGGGGCCAACATGTCCGACTATTGTGACAATTACAACAAAGGCTCCAATCTTGAGTCCAGAACTGACATCTTTGCTTATCGATCCTGAGATCCTGAAGGCGCGGATGAGGGATGCTAAAGAAAGCTTCCCGCACCTGTTTAACGAGGAAAGTGAGATCGTACCGACCCAGTCTTATAATGCACTTGGGACGCTATGCACATATATCAAGAATGCAAAGCAGAGGGATCAGAGGCCCATACCTGCGCAAAATTTGAGATTTCTAACGAGTATTGGGAGGGATGCGGCAGTGCTGTTGAAGTTGGCCGGGTTTACGAATAGCGAGGAGGTATGTGTGAAGTGTGGAAAGTGGTGGGGTTGGGCTGACGGGCAACAGGGTGAAACCTGGAAGCCGCCAAATCTGGAGGTGTTGGATAATCCAGAGTCAGGTGTATTGGCAAATATGCAAGATATGTTAGAGGAGATCATGATTCTTATGGACCAGCGTAAGCCTGATTGGACCAAGCGTAATAGGCCTCATTCAGAATTCTCGGGATTAAAGAGCTAATGGTGAGATATGAAGCGGATGTACGCCAGAAAATTGTTCGAGCAAATAAAGAAATCAAAAGGCTTTTAGGAAGCGAGAAGTGTAAGCCCTTTGGTGATCTATGTCAATATATTTCTAAGCTGATTCTTTCCATCTAGACTCGTGTGCTTCCAGTAATTGGACCATAGACCTCACTGTCCCCGAACACCCGTAAGTATTCCCTAAAAGAATTACAGCATATAAAAGGCTCACAGTCAGCTCATCTGACCTATGTTTTATTTTGTGTTTTCAGATATTATGCATGCCTTGGAGCGGTTGTGGATTTCGCAGATAATCTCATTTTCTGGGCATTCGAACGGCAGAGCGCGTGCGATCCTGAGAATAAACCTTATTACTTCGAATGCCTCGATGACCTCGCTCAAGGGCGTCGGAGCGATATGCTGAATATCGAAGTTGCCAAGGCACGGTCTGAAGGGGCCTATACTCTGACAGAATTGTCGAAAAGTTACAAATATCTCGGCATTAATCCAAACAAATATAACAGCGATGAAGACCTCATTATCGGATCGTTCGAAAGCCGCTTGAGGGATGCTCCACTGCACGAACACCAAGCAAGGGCCAACTTAAGAATAATTGGACATGCATTAAAGAGCCAAAGGATTTTGAACGCTTCGGAGAAAGGTAATATCTTCTAGAGAAGCCACGGTCCTCTGATCTGACGTAAAAAAGTATCAATCCGGGATATCAACACCGCCTACGACTGGCTTAATGTCACTTCGGCGACACAAGACGACTTCATTTTGTCTGCGTACAAAGTTAGAGTAAGGATTCTATCTCTTCATTTTAATTTGACGTTCTCATAATATTTCTAATATATAAAAAAGATTGGTGATAATGCAATGGACGAGAGTACGGGAAGGGAAGCATTGAAAGTCATTGCGGAAGCTCGCCGGAGCCATGTCCTGCTCACTTTTCTTGAAACGGGCGCTATTGAAACTCCTATGGAAGTTGGTGTTGCCTATGCCCGATTGGGAATCGATGATAGGTCAATCGCAGATGATCTAGTTATATCTGTCTTCAATTTCAGGGTAAGCTCAAACTGACTGATATTTTCGAGGAGTCTTGCTTAATATTTACAGCTGCAAGATGATCCAAAGCGTATACAAGAACTGAGGGCAGCCCTGAGAGCTATTTCGAGCAGTCGTGATAGTGTCAAGATAAAGAACTTTTTAGAGACAGGGCAGTCTGACCAGCCTATTATGGGCTCCCCCGATTCACCTGTTGGCATCGAAAATATCGGGAACACATGTTACCTGAATAGCCTGCTACAATTCTATTTTACCGTCAGGCCTCTACGGGACATGATTCTTGATATTGATAACTTTCAAGAGATGGAAGTCACTGATGAAGTAATTGAACGGAAGCGAGTTGGCGGAAGGAAAGTTACAGCGCAAGAAGTTGAGAGAGCGAAGAGATGTGAGTGATTTTTGATGATTGAGATTTCGAGATCTGACAAATAATAGTTGCTCGCTGCCTTCGTAATCTTTATCAGAGTTTGATCGTATCTGCGCACTCATCCGTCACCCCTGAACGTGAGCTGGCTTATCTGGCGCTTGTGAGCTCTAAAGATGAGGCCGAAGACGAGGTGAGGCGTGGGTCAATGGCCACCATAGGGCCAGCACTGCCCCTCATTAATATTACCGATGAAAGTGATAAAATGGAAATTGATCAAAAGCCAACCCTCACTCTCGAGGCCACTGGTGATGATGACGCCAGCGAAGCCACTTTGGTTAACGATGACCCCCCGCCTCCATATTCAGCTCCCAATGAAGAAGATTATGTTATGGTCAGCATGGATACCAAGACAACTCAGATGGATAATAAGGAGAACTGTTCACCAGGGACGGAAAGTCCTCTTGCATTTGCAGGACCTCTAAGACCTCCTCTCCAAGGTGTAGATCTCAACGAGGGATCTAGTGGCTTTCAGAAGGGGAAAGGGGTGGAGGCACCGTTAACCCCACCCCCAGAGGTCCCAAATAGGCCGCCGCCGCCAATTCCACCACGCCCAAAACGGGATAACTCTTCTAAAGTGGATATGATGATGTTTGGGAAACAACAGGATGTCACAGAATGCATCGGAAATGTGCTTTTTCAGCTTGAGGCGGCCATTAAACCCGAGGAAATTGATGAGAACGGAGAACAAATTGATATCGTCAAGCGCCTCTTTTACGGGAAAACAAAACAGACGTTAACATTTCCAAATTCTGCTGAAACACGGATCAAAGAGGTTAGCATATAAAATAAATATGCATCTTGTTAACCGTGATACAGGCTAATAATGACTAGGAGTTATTCTCACATTTGCTTGTCAATGTTGCTGAGGGTGATAGAGACATTTACTCGGCTCTTGACAGTAGCTTTGATATCGAACAAGTTGACCTCGAGGGCCGTGAAGCTAGGCGCTATCTTTCAATCAGCCACCTCCCACCCATTCTTCAAATTCAAGTGCAGAGAGTTCAATTCGATCGAGCAAGGTCTGCAGCATATAAATCGAACTCGCACTTAAAGTTTGACGAGACCATCTACCTGGACAGATATATTGATTCAGATGATCAGCATCTGAAGGAGAGACGCGAGAGGTCTTGGCAATGGAAGGAGGAATTGAAGGCCCTGGAGAGACGCAAGGTTTCCATGACGAAAACACAGGTAAATTGTCCTAAGGATTACCTTAGTTTATTGCTAACGGTGACATGTGAAGGCTGGCGTTAAGTTATCGGAGGCTCTTGACCTTACAAGGGAATGGCTTTCTGGGATTGATAGCGCAGAGGATGACATGGAGATAAATCCCACAGTTTTGGCCGAGCTTGAAGAGCGATCAAAAGCAATGAGAAATGAACTCGAAGGTAGAATTTATCCGCGGGGGGTTACAAATACTAATTGCCATGTGTAGTCTTGGAGCAAGATATCAAAGACCGCGAATCTCGCATCAATTTGCAGTTCACGGACATGCGTAAACATGGTTACCGTATCCACTCTGTATTCATTCATCGTGGTATGTCTACAATTTGCTTTAGGAAAAAGCTACTAGCTGGGACCACAAAAACTGATGGACGCCAAATAGGTTCGGCAACTTTCGGCCACTACTGGATCTATATTTATGACTATCAAAAAAAAGTTTTCCGCAAATACAACGACGGATATGTTACAGAGGTCAGCGACGTATCAGAAGTATTTACGCACGATAGTAACAACAACCCACCGACTCCATATTTCCTCGGTATGTTATTTCAGGGAGTAACGCTATCCAAATAATTGCTGACAGCTTCGTTATAGTCTTTGTCAAGGAAGACGAATGTACAACCCTTATGGAGGCAGTCAAGCGAGAGATCATTATGGGATGATGGCAAACGTTTTAGGCTTAGAGAAATCGAATTTCTTTTATCAATATTCTTTTTAACTTTTGTCCCGTCTAATTGTAAATATTGCATTTCATTAATGCCTGCCCGCGAAAGGCACTTACTTCCCGGTGTAGCACTGAGCCTGTGATTCGAGTCAGGTAAAGAAAAAATGATAGCCACTCTTACTTGGCCACGATCGGCCAGCCCAATAGTAAAGTGACGGATGGGACCGTGCGCAGAAGAATTCCCAAAAAACCATCTTAATTCTCACTGCATGCATATCTATCCCAAGGTCACAGCAGTTAGTTTGTTACACCCGGCGGACACTCTTAAAGGTCACATCACAGGCCGTGGAGGGCAGGCTATTGTTTCCTCGTCGTTATTTATTTTGCAAAAGATCGTCCACGGCAGCCGCGGAGGAATATTTCAAGACAACACACCGGAGTTTTTTTTCGTACGTTCATATAGGGCATGTGGGGGCTAAGAATTAGAATCCGGGGTTTTCCCACATGGGGAAATCCCTCCCAACCGCCGCTGCCATCAACAAAAGTGAGCCTCCATTGATAAAAAAGAAAAGAAGGGCACACTGCACGTTGTATCCCACTTGGCACTCGTCGTCGTTGCCTTCTTTTGTGAGCTGCGAGGTCATTGTCCACGTGCAACGTGTAGCTGGGTAGAATGGAAATTGGAAGAGTATTTCCTCTCCTATCCCTCTTTTCTTTTTTGCTGCTCAAAACGAATACCAGTTTAGGTATGGGCATATGAGCTGGTCAGAAAGCAAATTACCTTCCAACTCTTTCTCCCTTCTGTCCTTCTTTCTTTTCTTTCTTTCTTTCTTTTCTTTCTTTCTTTTTTTTCTTTCTTTTTTAGAGGCATTTTGCAAATTTGCATATCCTAAGCAGGATTTTTTATTCTGTCGAGAAGTGATAGGAGCAGGCATTGGGCCTCTGGCAACTCTGCTGATAAATTTGTGATACGGCGGTCTAAGTACACATATGAATTATTAAGGGTCCTGGGCTCTGGCATAGAGCTGCTGTTGGTGGATACATGTAGTCACTATAGGTGGTTCCAGGGTAGGTGAAAAGTTTGTATATGGATACACTATCAAGGTACCTCACGATATTCAAAGTCGTCTAAAGCACCAATTGCGGGTGGGTATGAGGCTCGAGATCGATTCGGATCTGATGTTTTCTTGGCAGCTAGGATAAACACTTAACAATATTATTAGCTATATATCACGCCGATTCTTGGTATGGTAGGGCTTATTTTTTTTTCTTTCGCCCATCTCATTTTTACCTAGAACTTCCGCACGAGATGCTGAGGCTTGTTCAAAATTTGTGTTTTTGTTTGTTTCTTGATGCCCATCACTCGGGTAATAAGATACATAAGCTCGTTAATCCCATTCGAATGGTCCAACAAGGCACAATAACCACAACAGGAATAGATATTAAGAAATTTCTCCCCAACACACCCTCTAGTAATAGTAGATGTAATGCGGGTTATATCGAGGTACGATGCGCTTAGACAGGTAAGCGATAGAACGCTTTTTTCTCTCTCTTCGTCCAGCGGTGAATCACCAACAACCACAAACTCAAAAATGAAACAGGGTAGTCAACGAAACTGACATTAGAAAATAAACTCCTAGATAAAAATTTAACAAGAACATGGCAAATACCTGAACCACTAGAACTTAGATGACCAGGTTCTGGGGAGGGGGATGAGTGTAAAGAAAAAGGGGGGAAAAAACCGAACGCCATCTTCCAATACTGGCCGAAATGAAGTGAAAATAAGAAAAATAAAGGAAAACACCTGACCAACGCCCTCCCTGCCTGTACAATTTACGTTTCCCAGTCATCCCATGTATTTCGTTTCCCGATACTTCAAATTCATCAAGAAATATCTTCGGCGCTGATATATGAATACCACGACCCTTCTGCCATCCCCAAACCATCATCTGTACCGAGAGGAGATACTGGCGACGACTTTAGGGGGGAAGGCATCATCTGCGGTGCGTTAGAGTCCGGCGAACAATATGGCACATCTACATCAGGGCTTCCGCCGATGCTATATTGGTTGATCCCACACAAATCATTAAGATCATATGTACTATAGTTGGGGGTTGCATCTGCGAGTGACTTTAATCCTGTCGTGCTAGGATTGAACATAAAGGTTGGGTTTGTATAACCATTCATCAATGATGGGTATAGGGCATCGTTAGGATCAAGTGCGTTTTGAAGAAGCTGCTGAGCCTCTGGGGGCAATTCAGAGGTCAATGGGAAGCCGAAGAAGTCGTTTGGGGGCATGTATGGGGCATGCGCTGTCTCGGGAGAAGCTGTCTGCTCGAACGTAGGCTGCAAACCGCGATTTTGAGGTGGCTGAGGAGCTGCTTGTGGCGATACTAACTGAGTGGAATTCATTTGACTTGTCGAGTTCGGGGGGGAACTCATTCTCCTAGTGGTTGATGATGTAGAAGCCTGTGATAATGGCGACACAGCAGGGGGAACCGCAATCGACGAGCGTCGGGCGGTTGCGCCTTCCTGTTGATACTGGGGCATTTGTATCCCCTGAACATGAATCGGCATTTGCCTTGCATAGAGCCTTTGCCCACCGTTATGAGAAGGGTAAGGTTGCTGGCGGAGGGAAGAATGCGTAGTTTGGATTTGTGGCGACGGAACACCTTGAGAATGAATCATATGAGGTGTATGCATCAATGGTGTTTGCTGCATCAGCTGTTGCGGCATAATTTGCGGGTGGATCATCTGGGAATGTTGAGACATGAGCCCAGGCGGATATATGGTGTTTGGGGGATAAGCACCGGCACCACGGTTATATTGCATAAATGCTGGGTCGAAGTTAAGAGCACTCCGCACGGCGACTTGATTCGCAAGATAGGCATTGAAGCGGCGGTTCCACTCGTTTGTGCCTGTGGCCAGGTTCCGAGTGAGTCCTCTGTAAACACTTGGATAGTCGTCATCCTCTTCCGAATACATTTCCTCATTGACGACATCTTGTTCTGTCACCCTTAGTGCACGGCCAGTCCGCTTTTTGTGTATCTCTGAGGCTCGACGAGCCGACTCAATTCGAGCCTCTAAGCTGCGATCACTTCGCCGGGAAGCCGCAATATAAGCCCTATACGCGCAACTAGTCAGAGAATGGGCCTTGAGTGGGGTATTTATTGAATCCAAAGGGCTTGCCTTTCTTGGTTTTCTTCATGTGTACGCTCGGTTTTGACGGCCTTGGTTGGGGGGTTTGTCCGTTGGGGAGGCATAATTACTGATCACCGCACAGGATTCCAGTAGATCAAATCAATGAACGGCTGGTGTTCCAGTTGTAAACCTGGGGAAGCTAGGTAGTGAGGGGTAAGAGGATCGAAAAAGTGGTGAGGATCGTGGATCGATCGATAAGGAGGATTTGCAGGCGAAGGGCAGAGAGAAGGATGCAAAGAAGCAAGATAAGGTTTTCTCAGAATAGACAAGCGACAGCAGCTATTTGAGGATTGAGTGTCCAAGAAAAGGCCAGCAACGACAGTAAACGTGTTACAAATGTGATGATGGGCGGCTCCAACTGCTGCTGGTAGTGCGTATAATACGTAGAAGATTGATTGGTATTATGATTGATGCAGTGTTAAAATGTAGGGTGAGTAGGTAAAAGTGTTGGATGAGGATGATGATCGAGATTGAGGGAACGATCGTGGGGTGGGAGAAACTTTGAGAGCGGAGAAGGAGGAGGAGGATGAAAAGGAGGAGTGGGTTGAACAGGTAGGGGACCTGGAGGAGGAGGTAAAAGTGAGGAGAGGTGGTGGTGTGTGTGGGGGGAGGGGGAGGGCACAGACAATCCCAAGAATCCAAGGAGGAGGGAGGGGTGGGGAGAGCGCCGTGGGATTCTAACTAGTACAACACGCACTGTGATCCTAGAAGACGCTAGTACAGCTGTCTGCTCGGAAACCTGTTCGGGGAGGGGAAATTGCCGGCTTAGTGGTCCTTGGAGAGACCTTTATTTTTTATTTTATTTTTTTTGAGACCCTTAGCCTTGAGACCACCCACTAATGCTCGGGAAAAAGAATGGACTGGGGAGAATTCGGCCAGGTGTGCTGTGTTCCAATTCTTGCTGGCTGCTTCCTGCTTGCTGCCTGCTGTCACGAATCAGTCCCCTAGCTCACACACCCACTCACACATCTCTCACTCACAAGTTTCGGCTTTCGTCGAACGCCAGGCTCGCTTGCTTGGTCGATGCCGAGTGCCTGGGCTGGATAACGCGGATCACAAAGCTGCAAATCCTTGGCAGCGTCCTGTTCTCGCTTGTTCGTGTATCTATCCGGTCCGGGGGCGGGTGTAGACCAGTAGAGATAGAGCAGGTTACCTCTAGGATAAAGAAACAGCCAATGTCCACCTCAATCAATAGAAAACGGTAGGGAATTGTCTTTTTTTTTTTTTTTTTTTTTTTGATTATTCGATACCTTAGGGCAAGCGCACCCTTATACTCGTCACACTTGTTCCGGCTTTATCCGAGGAAAGCCTGTATGCCTAGTCCTACGCAGTTGTTTGTAAGAGTTAAGGAGCTAACGACACTCACATCTCTTCTACGTAAACGTCGCATTTATACACTGGGCAAGTGGATACACCAAATTTATTCCCCGTGGGCCCGATGATAACATAGGGTGTCCCAGATCGGTCAAGCTGGATCTCACCTCCGGACTTCAAACCCTGCTCGTGCCGATACGCGAGATCTAGGAGGCAACCGATTCGCGTGCCACGCTAGGGCCCCAGATCGATCTCAATGAACTGAGATCCACATGTTTAAAAACATCTAGTGTCTTGGCTGTACGCCGACGTAAGGCCCCCCATTAGAAATTAAAGCACTACAAATTTGGTATCAAAGATCATGAGTCTTGACGTCTTTTCTCCTTTCTATAAATTAGGTTTTTTTTTTTGCCCGTGTAACCTAGAAATACCGATATGACAGGCTCTGGCGCTTCTGTCTTATGGTGCGACGTCTCTAACCTACAGCATTACCTATGTGTGCGGGTGTTGTGCAGTCAATACCCGTCTTTTGCGTGTAGTGTTGAGAATAATGCTCCCAAAGATCTGGCTGTACCTAGACATTGGGAAAACCTATCCTAGTCAGTGTATTATGACTATAATGTTAATACAATATTGAGCTTTATTTGGCTTCGGGAATTCTGCTCTCCCTCGCGTATCTTGATAAAAGGTCCCTGTCTTTGTTGGTTGCTCTCGATCTGGAGAGACTTTGACCCTTAAGGTCAGTGGGAGTCATAACCTATGGCCCTCTTTCCAAAATCTCCAAACACAGAGGTTTGTCACGCGTACTCTTTCAGCTCCAGGGCTTTGTTTCAGGTCGGTCATAAAGAGTAGGCTCCCGAAATCTCATCTTTAGGAGATTCAATAATAAGATCTCCTAGGTTTCTCGTGGATTGTACCTTCAAAAGTCAGTGATGCAACTGGTCCCAAAGTTCCTAGACAGGGCTTCATAAAAGTCTCGGCTTTTTTTTTACTAGCGGGGTTACTCGTGTGGCTTTTGTACTTTCGGGCATCCCAGCCATTCTCTCACTCTAGGGTCTCAGGTAGGTGTATTAGGCCTTTTTAGATAGGTATCACGACCACTGTTGCAGTAAAAGAAGAGATTATGGGTCAGGATTTCGACTACATGTAACTGGATACTTAGCAACAGCCCGAGAGGCCTTATCCCTTGGTCTTTCCGTAAAAAATACCGACCCCCCCCCCCCCCCCCAAAAAAAAAAAAAAAAAAAAAAAAAAAAAAAAAAAGAAGCAAGTTTTGTGTGGCTTTGCTAACAGATCCCGCTATCTCCATTATCAAATAATAGTTCTTCCATACAAATTTAATTCCTCTATTATAGGGGGGTCAGCATTGACAGACTAAAGGATACAAGCTTTGTTAGTTGCATTGCCATGTCCTCAAGACAAATTCTAGCTTTCTCATCTATATACATCAGACCGGTCAAAAAGAGATCCCCTAGCTGCTCCATGTCCTGCAGCATGCTTCCAGAAGGGGGAAGAGGAAGGCCAGGAGCGAAATGATCGGTGTGTAGCTTTTCAATTATTTTAATCGTTGCTTTGACACCTCTTCATCCCTCCCAAGCGCCAAGGGCCTAGGATCTAGGTTTGAGACGAGCTAATCCAGGGTATGAGTGGGACGGCGGGAACAACCGCCTCCTCCGAAAATCGTTAGTTAGAGTTTGCTCCCATAACTTTCCTAAGTGAGACATGTATCAGGCTCGGACCCCTGATCTGGTAAGATCGGGATTGACAAATAACTTCCTGGAAGTTGGATCTCAGGAAAATGTGCACGGATGATCTACATCGGGTGGTATCTTAAACAGTACCTTGATCCTGGATTATCGTGAGAATTCGAACGCTCAGGTTTTGTTTGGATACAAAGGGTTTGGGCAGCTCTTGGACGGGCCCTTAGTGCTAAGAAATTAGCGCACCAAGCAGGCGGGGAGGATGTGACGTCACACACAAAAACGAGGATAGTTTCAGTAACTACATACGTCGCAAAATCGTTGTTACTGCACAGAGCGGGAAAGAAGTAATTAGGAGCGTTTCTAAGTGTACGATATAAGACATAAAGAGGTTTCGCGTTTCGCAGCTTAAAGTCTGCACTATGTACAGGGGTGCGGAGAGCTGGATTAACCTGTGCTCTGGGGTACACAATGCCTCGAAGTGGGAGCATTGGAACCAACTGTCCAATATAATAAGGCGTGGATTTTAGTGTAGTATTTAGATTCTGTATCTTGTCATGTACTAACTTGGCGGCTTAATTTCGCGGTCATTGTGGAAACAAATACTGACATATGTGTGCTCAAGCTGCAAATCCTCTCTATTGATACATGTAGGTACAGTACCTACATGTACCTAACATATAGGATTTAACAAATGCTACCTATTGAGGAACATGGCCTAGATCATGGACCAATGAGAATCAATAGCAATGACTATTTTTATACTTTATTATACTACCACCCCTGTTCTCACGGATGATATCAGTACATTTAGGTACCCGGGGGCTAGGCCAATCACAAATACTTATACTTAACTTAAGGATTTTGAATCTAGCTGATCCTGCTGTAGATAGCCCTACACCCGCCATTTCTGCATTTCTATTACCTACATGTATATAGCTATGGGTGTAGAACACGACAGTAATTAACATACCAGCGGTATATTCTTCCCTGGCTTTTAGAACTTGGTATTCTTGTTTGTAAAGACAAAAAAACAGGCTGGAGCCATTCAGTTCACTTAGAAACTTATCAGCCGAGTCATGCCTCATCACTCACACCTCATCTGGAGCCATCTTTTCTACTGAGGTATCATGCAGGTGTACCTACTCTAGAAGCAAGGGGTAGGAGTGTGCATAAACGAGGGATGTCCCGCGAAGTACCTTCTTCGTCAGTCTGTTTTTAAAGATATGGACTTTCAACGCCGTATTGAGCTGAGCGGACGTGAAATAGGGATAGATAGAGCGCCCACAGGTAAACCAAGGTATGGGGGTGACCTGCATAATCCTTGCCTGGAGGTGAAGACCCGCCTCTTGTAATTCCACGTACCTACATACTATGTTTGACCCTTTTTGGTTGGGCACCGGAAATGATCGCTATTTCTCTTTCGGGTGGTTTGCGCATAAACACGCGAGGTCAAAAAAAGGAAAACATTATGACCCAAACTACTTTCAGTCTAGTTGACCAAGGGCCACTTAGCGAGTAAATTGAAATATACTTCGGTTTAGAAGGGGTAAATTATATTCTTCCTATTCTAAGGTTTACTAAATCACAGAAGGATCCAAGACATGGGTGACACGTTTAAAAACGTGGCTTTAATAGGGGATGCGTAGAGGTATAGAATAATTTCTGGAAACAGATCTTCGGGGAGTTTTTTTCTTAGTATGGGGTTATTTCCTTAGGGATTAATTGGCCGAGACACTTCAAAGCCCAATTGACTAGTTCGTAGTTCTTGATGCACCATAAGCCTCTCGGGTGTGGCGCTTAGGCATGGTTGCTTTTCCCTCTCTCTGTCCCCTTTTTTATTTTTTGAACTTGGACAAAGGTATCAGTTATAGTCCTCAGAAACCCTTGTTTCAGGCTTCACTGTCACCTAGGATGTCGATGTCAATCTGGCATACAAGAATGGCCGAAGGCATTACACGACTAGATACTCAAAAGTTCTAATGTGGATATGTACGGTTTGATAGTTAATTTTAGTTTTATGGACTGGTTTCGGTTTTAACTGGGCCTAAGTTTCCTGCGAAGTAGATACCAGGCAAGCAGGTATTAGTCTGAAGGTTGCGTAACTGGGGGAAATGCCAAAATCACAATTGTACCTACAAGATACATCCTCTTCATGTCAATGGGGCTTTCAACAATAAACATACTTCATTGAGCCAGCCATGTAATCAATTAAATTAAAGAAAAAGATTGATTTCAGTTTTTTCGACCAGAGCAGGAAGCCTATTCTCTTGGTTATACAGCAGGATGTATAAGACTGAGGATAGCCCAAGATACGAGTTCGAGAGGTTGCTCTTACTCTCGTGGACCTATTTAACTGGCCAAAGGCTTTTGGGGCATGATACCGAGAGTTCCGTATATCCCCCTGCCAAAACATGATTCCTTTTTAAGGAGAAAAGAAGTAATAACGAATGAATTATTAAATGTACGTAAGGGCTTAACCCGTGGTCGACGTCAATGGTAACTTACATGGATGTACTTACCTCACACTTATAGTCATTCGCTTGCCCTTGTAGTTGAGCGAGGACTATCTCTATTACTTTCACTTCTTCTCACTCCTACTCACTCACCCTTCTATTTCCTTCCCTTCCCATTCCTCTTTTTAGTATTTGACCTGGTCATGTTGCATAAGGCAATCGAGTGATATGACATGATTGGCCAGGCCGCCGCGACATGCCGTTCCGCCGCCCTGATCATGCACGCCTAGAGTAAAAAAGAAAGAAAATGGAAAATATAGACCCATGCATCTAGTATTGGCACTCTGTGTTGAAAAGTAACTTGATAGCCTATTAGGCTGACTATCAGTATCTACTTTCCGATTTAAGTACACTCAGATACAATATCGACGTGGGGGCATTGGCACGGTATACGGGCTTTTTATTTCACCCGGGGCATGTTGCCGCTATTTTTAATGTTGGAGAGAAGTATCATCTAACGGATTGAAGCTTGTTTCATGAAAACACCCGAGGCAATCGTTAGCACAATGAATGGTCTATCCTTTTCGCACCTGGATAGGTATGCTTCCAATAGGAGGCATGTATCGTCATGGTTTGCGGCCATTGCACCCTGCATGACGACGGGTGAAGTCTCAAAAAAAAAAAAAAAAAAACTGCCGGGTAAATTCGTGCACGTCTGTCCACCTCACCTACCTCACTTCCGGTCCTTCGATAATTGGTTAAAGTCCACCAAAAAGTCTTCTGAGAAGTGGTGTGTAGATGTATATATTCCCCAACTTATTAGCTGGATACGGCACGGGGTCACTGATTCTCTTTACCCTGAACGAGACCGGCTGATTGCTAGTGTGGGTCAAGACATGAAGTGCACGTGATTAAAGACAAAACAAAACAAATTAACTCCCAGGGTATTGTACGCCCATGGATAACAGCAGATGACGCGGAAAACATGAAACAAGTCCTTAGAACCCCACTACTCACGCCCAGCACATATCTCTACTTGGCGCGACAGTCGGCACACTTCCGAGTGTGAAGGTCGGAGCCGCAAAAGCCTCAATCTCTACCTGAAGATAATCGATACTAGGGTCATCCCATTTCTTTGATTTTTGGGCTTCACGTAGTTGGGGATTAACTTGGTGGGTTGTCGGTTGTATTTGCTGTTGTGAGGTTTGGAAAGGGTTAACACTGTTAGATGATGGTGAATTTTGCTGCCCGGGAGTCCCGAAAGCAGAAGTTATAGGTTGTCCAAAAGCAGATACTGGCTGCTGCGGTTGACCAAATGCTGATATGGGTTGGGTCTGCTCGGGATTAATTTGCTGACTCTGAAACGGATTGGCGTTTGAGAAAGGGGAAGTAGAGGTCTGCTGGAAGACACTTGTAGTAGCGCCAATGTTTGTGTTGGTGGCTTGTTGACTAAATGATGCATTCGTTGGATTGGTTTGTGGGGGTTGCCCAAATGGCGACGCATTTTGGGCTTGTACTTGCGGGGTGGGATTAGAAACAGCAAATGGTGAGCTTTGGGAAAAGGCAGGTTGTCCGAAGGCAGGTTTAGTTGTACTTCCTGTCCCAAAAGGAGAAGGTTGCCCAAAAGCCGATATCGGCTGCTGGGATGTAGGTTGCCCAAACGTGGGGGTCTGTGCAATGGAGGTTTGGGCCCCGAAGGTAGAGGATTGCCCTAGGGATATAGGTTGACCAAATGCCGGTTGACCGAATGCTGGCTTAGGGAGCGCTGGTTGTCCAAATGCTGGTTGACCGAAAGTGTTTTGGGGAGCAGAAGGAACAGCTGAACCAAATACTGGTTGACCAAAGGCGGGTGTAACAGAAGGTTGGCCAAATGCAACTTGCCCGAACGCTGGAGCAGGACGAGCAGAAAAGGGCGAAGGGGAGCCAAACGGTGGTGAGGACTGAGGTGCTTGGCCAAAGGCCGAAGAAGTGGGCTGCGAGGGCTGGCCGAAAGCAGGGGCTGGCTGTGGTGGTTGACCAAATGCAGAGGCTAGCTGAGATGTTTGGCCAAATGTGGACGTTGATTGTGATTGTTGGCCAAAGGGAGATATTGGTTGTGATGGTTGACCAAAAGCAGTTGTTGGTTGTATCTGTTGACCGAAAGGAGAAGTAGTCTGGCCGGAGTTCACAAATGGCGATGTTTGGGGGCCCTGAGTTGTATATTAGCAAATACCTAGTCAGGATGGGTTCTTGCATCGCAGGAGACCAGTTGTTAACATACCGTGATACCGAAGCCAGAAGAAAACGCGCCATTTGACTTATACCGGGAGTTGGCTCTGTCTTCATAAGCGTTCTTCATAAAGTTCACAGCTCCGGGAAGATCATTTAGGATATTTTTGATTTGTCCCTCAGCTTCCGTAGTTAATCTCTGCCATTCTACTTCCTAACGGGGCTGTTAGGATTGTGTATTAAAGGGGAAGGAAAAAATAGGCAATTGACATACATAAGCACCAGAATTTCCTTCTGCTCTGCACTTGTACGCCAACACCCGAGCTTCCTCAGGCGATATATCCTTTCCATCGATAAGCTGTGAAGGCGGGTCTTTCCCTGGAGCATAGCTAGAGAGTGGCCATGTCGGCCGCTCTATTAGATCTGTCTTGATGGATTCTTGAGTCGGGAGGTTGAAGCTGAGGCAGGTTCGATTAGGTTAAGCCAATATGATGAATACATGTAATAGATGGGCACCGGGAAAGATATTGAGGATCGTTCACCGAAGGGTATTACTGGGAAATGTTTCAGGGAGGAGACAATGATGTAGATCTGTAGTGTTACTTAAAGGAAGAGAGCTTACCCTTCACCTAGCTTAGTCTGGCTTCCGCCGCCAGTATTACTAGTTGTATAGCCTATGATAATCACGAGTAAGTTTGTTTGAATATTGTGAGGCGACTCTTATAGGTATAATCTTACCTGTTTGACGGGTAGCTCCAAATGTATTACCGAAGCCACTACTCGGACCAGACGAGGCCGAAAGACGAGTTTCCCCAGGGTGGAGAAAGTGGCAATTTGAGCCAAAATGACAATTGCCATTCTGAAAATATTTACAGATTTGTTGTGCCATGATGAATGTGCAGCAGCGGACTGATGTCCTGGTCTTGGGGTGTAGTAAGGGTAGAACGGGTGGGTAGGGTAACGATGGAGGTGTCGGAGAGATACACACTGCTGTGCGTGTTTGTGGGATGTGGGGAAGAGTAGCGGGGTATTGTGGAGTTGAGAAATTGGTACATAAACCTTGACGCGCTCAAATTCAATGAGGTGCAAGTAGAGCTGGTATGTAGGTACCTACATGTATCTAACGATAGGTTGTAGGTACACGTACTCTAGTGCTGGGCGGACATCCGGGAAGACGCGTTCGCGGCATTCCTGGCTCAGCTAGCGTTGTTGCCTCCCTGAGTAACACAGGATGAGATATATGGTACCTACTGGATAAAGATCTCGCGTACCCACTCAGTAAACTCTGCCCTTACCGCCAGTCGTTACGACAGGTCTAGTTCCATTCCTCAACTTTAAGATATCACGGACTCTTCATTCACTCACTCATATTAATAAAGGCGGCTCTCGCGTGCATAACATTAAGCTGCCCGTACAAGCCAATTAATCACTCCAGGCGGATCAGAGGGATCTCGGCTCGAAAAACGACGCACCATGACTACAATGGATGTCGACCATAATATTCTCAGCAACTACCGCTCAATCTTTCCCGATGACAGGAAATTCCCCTTTTCCAAGGAGCGTATTTCTAGAATCTTGCGGAATCGATCCCTTCTTGATGGGAAACTGTTCTTTGACATAGTTCTCTCTACAATAGCGCAGGTAGATGATAGTAAGATCCTTCCCCTTCCTATCTACATACATAGATATTTACATACGTCTCACACACTACTAGTTAATCAAATATACCCCCCGAAGAATGTCGCAGGTCTGCGCTTTCTCTTTCACATTATCGAGGAGAAAGAGGAGCTCGACCGTCTTAAAAAGTCATCCTTTGTGTATTATCTATTAAAAGATTTTGATCGTGTAAACCCTGGGCATGGGTTTGCGACCCGATATGCGAACGGGGTGTTGATCCCACCGAACTTTTGCAGCTTAATGGATGGTCTATATGCATTGGACAACTTTGACTTCGAGGTTTGATTTCTTTAACTGCTTAACTTCGTTCCAGGAATCTGACAAGAAGACAGGAAGCTGTAGGCCATCTTACGGAACCTTCCGTCATCCCGGTTGAACCTCACAAAGTCCTTTCTACCCTTGTGTCACATGCAGGTCCCAACGGCCCTAGGCTAGCAACTATATTTGTTCAAACTGTTCAGCCAGTCCTCGACACAGACGCCTCAATCAACGACTACTTTCGCGCGTTGAGAGCCATTTCTATCGAGTTAGCATATATCTATCAGCGGACTGCCCCCTCGCGCATTCAGCCAGACCTATTTAGGAGCTTGATTGACTATTGTCTTACAACCAAAAAAGAATCAAACGCCCTCAAGCTCATAAATCTTCCTTTCACGTCAGAGGAGCAAGAGATATTTGAAAGTTACATTCGGGGTTCCGGCACCCCAGCACATGACACGCTGATAACAAGACAAATGCACCAAGGGCAACTCATTGAGGCCCTGCTTGCCGCGAGAAGTGCACACTACCAAAACGAGCCGGAATTGGAGGGTGTTAATTGGGCAGGATTGGCCAGGGGACTGTCCTTGGGAATAGGCCCCAGAGAGGGATAACCGCAATACCACATTTATTAGAACGATTTCGTCTTATTTCACTTTTATATTACATCAAAGAGCCCTTGGAATACCATGAAGTTCTCGTCGTCCGCATAAAGGAAAAAAAGAGTGCTATTGTTTTCTGCTACATATGATGTAGGCAGCGAGTAGAGTATGACCATATGAAGCCTATTATACAACAGATGAAATTTTAGGAAGGGGAGTACCGAGGAGAAATAAGACTGCTTAGCTCTCAACAAAGTCCTTGACATCTGAAACACGTTAGCAAGGGTGATATTAACGATTTCTGATCCAAACTTACTGCTCAGCCAGGAAACATATTCCTTCTGTTCTTTGTAGTCAATGTAATCAGGGATGAAAAGAGCCAGGGCGGTGTTAATGCCCCTCTCGTCAAGATATCTCTCTAAAAGGACCTGGAGATCCTCGTCCAAATTTCCGAAAGGGGGGCCAGCATACAGCCCTCTCCTCTCCCAGTCGGCATTAGCAGTTTTGGCAGTGGCTAGTTGCGCTGACTTGTGATAGAAAACGTTGTCAATAACGATCATGCCATCTTGAGCAACAGCTTCGAACTGAAGCGCTCCGCCATTGGCCTGTCATCTATCAGCATAAAGTTATCAATTAGGGACTTGCTAAAGAACCTTCTCGACAGTAACATTAACTCGTGATGGAAAGCTGACAGGTGTTTCATCGTCAAACTCCTCATCCTCCTCCATTTCATCATTCCCGGTTTGAACACGTCCCTCGGACTTCCCAGTCTTTGATTGAGCGCCACCTGATTGGCCCGCGGCAATGTCTTCCCCATCACTGCTATCGTTGAATAGGCCGTTTTCATCTAACTCGTCAGGAGATGTAGCGTTTAAATCTGCAATTGAGAATTCGACACGGATTCTGTAGGAAGAAAGATTAGTGTGTATTTTCCCAAAAAGATATTTCGAAAAACTCGCGTTTCATCACCGAATTGACGGATAAGTTCAACCTCCTCTTCACCAGGTTTATCTACAATCCTGAACGGGCCGTTCTCTAAAAACTCTTTGACACTAAGTGGCATGTCGTCATCCGCTTCCCTCATCTTCTCCAATTCCAGCTCAGACTGAATTTTGGCAGCTAATTCATCGTCGACTGTAGTGGTAGTCGACAAAGTTAGAACAGTTAAGGGTATTTAACGCCGGTAGAGGAGCTTACCCGTTCCTTCTTTTTCAAGAGATCGGAATGAAGTTGAAAATTGAGCACCCAAGCGGGGGTTTCTGTGAATATTTACTGGTGCATAGGCTCGCAATGCTAGTGACCTGGTTGAAATGTTTCGGGAAAAAGGCGAGGATCCGAAACGGGCTACAGAAACCCGTGCAATACGGGAGATCGCTCTAGCAGCAAACATAACGTAAATATGGTTGTGTAGTATGTTTGAAGTTGATGTTGTAGAGAATGTTGTGATGAAAATGTGGGTATAGTGGGGCTAAACTTTCTAAGGATGACGGTGGGGGAAAAATTACGTGCATGAGATGCTGCTTATGTAACACCTCAAGTCATGATGAGGTGCATGTACCGGGTGTGTACCTTAAATACCGAGACACCTGGATTGATTGGCTGAATTTGATTGGCGCCATGTGTGGCAACCAGTGGCATCCAATGAATTTTGGCCTTGGCCCGAAGATTTGTATGTGGGAAAGAAATACCGAGACACTTAATATATTTTCATTCAAAAAATCAAAATATTTTCCTAAAAATACAAAAAATAACCGCTGAATAACATTCAGTCTTAGCTCCATCTAAGTAATGATTTTAGTCCATCAAAAATGTTTTAGTAGAGTTTGAAAAAGACAGGGGTAGAAAAAAGGTTTAGAAGGCTGTATTGCGAAAACTCCGGGGCAAAACTATCCAAATACCTACTTGACTGCTAAGTGTTATTTTTTTAAAAAATTATATGTATCAGCCCAATCAGATCCTTTTGCAGGCACATCAGCAAACTACTACTTGTGTATGCAATCTCCCAACAGTCTCCCAGGTCTCCTGAGAGTCTCCTGAGGCTCCTGGATATTTTTTGAGTCTCCTGAGGCTCAGGAGACCTCAGGAGACAAATGAAGTCTTGCTGATGCACTCACTGGCACTTTTTAAAATTCCCCAACATCAGCAAGACTTCATTTGTCTCCTGATGTCCCCTGAGCCTCAGGAGACTCAAAAAATATCCAGGAGCCTCAGGAGACTCTCAGGAGACCTGGGAGACTGTTGGGAGATTGCATACACAAGTAGTAGTTTGCTGATGAAAATGGGCATCTCTGTACTTACCCTTATATCCCAGTACTACGCGTGTAGGGGTAAGTCTGTAGACACCTACTGCTGTTGCAACCACAACCACTGTCTATGAAACTGCACTCACTTGTAGTCTGAGGCTAGCTAGGGGGGGTGAGGCTGCACCAAGCGGTGATATAAAGGGAATAAAAAAATATTATTTTTACTTTGCTTTAGAGAACATATAGAATACTGAAATTATATAGAAAAAAAATACAATGGAAAATACAAATTCGAAAATACTATTCCTAACCCAACTGTCCCGGCGTCTTGGCATTGGTCCCGAAGATTCGGTAACTGTAGTACTGTTGTGATGGAAGGAGTAGTAATAAGCCAGGAGGAGGTGGAGTGGTATGATGTTGTCGTCATTTCTTTCTATGAGCATCAGCAAACTACCATTGGTGTCTGCAGTCTCCCAACAATCCCCTAGTTCTCCTGAGAGTCTCTTGAGGCTACTGAATATTTTTTGAGTCTCCTGAGGCTCAGGAGACATCAGGAGACAAATGAAGTCTTGCTGATGAGGTTCGGTTGCAGGAGGGATTGGTAATAGAATTTGTAGAAATAGTGGGGAGGAATACGAGGTATGGTGATACTATTAGGGTGTCGCAACAGACAACCCGAGCAGTCTCGTAATGAGCTTGGAGTTCAAAGCGCTAATTACAAAGGTAGAAAGGAAAGAGGTCTCTTCAGTCAATTCGTTACTGGAGGTCTCGGTTGCCCGTTGCTAGTCCGTAATGGTAATTCGGGAAATAGTACGAAGAATAATTCAGGTAGAGTTGTTCCGAAGAAATCACTGAATTCAAATAGATAAAGATATATAGAGATCAATATATGTTATATCGATAAGACTCTTTCTTCGTCGCTGATGATTTCAACAAAGTCGGAGAATGACACCGTATTTATATCCCGCGCAAGAACGAACAGAGATATCATCAAAGCGACTTCAGACTCATCATCTCCATCTCAAATTACATCTTATCAACGGCTCCTGAAATCATAGCTCTTCTTTCACAGAAGTTGTTGTAGATTTCCGCTTTTCTCAGCTCATTTTTACCCCACCTTGCTGCAAAGCCAGCCTCAAACAAAAACTCTGCCAAGCCACCCTCACCCACCCTACCAAATTCCTAGCGCCACATCCACCAACCGTAGGATGTCTGAAGGGGTTGAGCAATCCCTGCCAGGCATGCCATCATCACCCCCTGCATGCGAGGACGGGGATATGGAGGTCGAGAGATGACTATAAGCGTGGTATGGATAAGCGAACGGAAGACCAACCGGATAACCAAAGCAGCGATCCTCCTTCCAATGGCCAACAACACAGAGTTATACCAGTCGGAGAATATTATTCCAGGCTAATGAAAACTATTCTGGTAAAGACAGGCACTACTGGGCGTTCGACAACCTATAACTACGGATCTCAAAGCTTCATCAACCAACGCCTTTGGGATAGTGTTCTGACTCTAACAGCACAGAACGCTGAAATCAAAGAACAAAATCAAAACCTCTCAACTCAGATGCAGGCTCTGCAAACCCTCCTCAATTCAGTCCTTGCTGCAACAAACCAAAACAATAATGAGATGAAGAGCAGATTCGATGCCATTGCTAGATCTATAAAATCCTCAGCATTGAAAAATGGACAACAATCCCCAATGGAGAAAACACCAACTGCCCCGGTCATCCCCCTACCTCAACTCAGCAAAAGGGCACAAGGAAAACAACCAGCCCATTCCAACGGACCTCCACAACCTCTTCAGCAACAGGAAAAGCAGAAGGATACCTGGGCAACTGTGACTAGGAAAAATGCTAAAGCAGGCACAAACACTCGGGACATCATTCCCGCCTAAACTTCCAGCTACTAAAACCATCATCGTTGTTACAAAGTCAGGCTCCCAAAGATGGGACACTCAACCTTGTCCAGCTCAGAAACACCATCAACAGAGACCTTACAATTGCGAAGGCAGACTTATTCAGATTGGTGGAGCAAGTTGGAATCAGAGGAAACCTTATCTTTTCAGTAAAGGGGCATTGAGACTCAGTTCGCTACAAGACCAATATTGAAACGCTACGAAGAGGTGGGCCCAACAGTTATATCTATTGCCATGCAAGAGGCGTAGTTCAAGCTTGCAGTCGTGGTATCAACGCCGAACACTCTGGGGCATTTCGAGGAATGGAAGATCTCAGAAGCGAAATCCATGAAACAGCAGGAGTTACTCTAGCTACCACACAGATACATGGCACGCTGAAAAGAGTGGGCAAATCTCACGTTCAGATTATGATCGCTGTCAGCAACAAGTCTTACTCTGATGCTTGCTGAATTCGAGTATTTGGACAACTACAGAGCCACTGAATATCGCATGAAGGACCTACAGATCAATGCAAGAACTGCCAGAAGTTTGGGACACAGCTGGCAGAGATCTTTGCACCAAAGATATCCTATATCTTTCGATTTGTCTTCTTTGGGCATACCAGTATAATCACTTATGCCTCAATGCAAAGTTCGAGTAAGAGTTGCCGCACCAAAATCGCCAACTGCGAAGGCCACAGCCTATGATCCTTCATGCGCCTGTAAGGAACTCTATAATCCAACGCGCTCAACAACGAAGATAGCGAACAGGAGATGCAATCATGAGGTACAACCTGCTCGCGAGTCGCGCGTTATTCAACGTAATTGCGCAAGATCGCAAAACTGCGTGATAGGACTGCTTCTGGCTCAGTGTATGAGACAGCGACGTAGTTATAATTCAGAAGCGCCGTTAAATGGCGCGCTGCAGGTACCTGGCATCAATATCACCCTCGGCTTTGACAGCATCATTCCCACCTCAGATCGACCATCAAGAACCCTCACATTCACTATTAAGACACACCTTAACCCCCACCCATCTCATGATTCAGCCGAAGCTTGATATCGTCAATGATTCAGACGTACAAGCGATAGAGCTATCAACCACCTCAATATGTGACGGGGCTCTGCCTCTACTAAACAAGAGTGTAGGAAGCAAGAGGGCCGATAGAAGATAAAAGTTAGGTATAGAGAGTAAAGATTCTTCTGGGTAGACTTAGAATAATCTTAAGTGTCTTCTTCCACTTGTTACAACTGATGATCAGGAAAAATCAGAACAGATTGGCGGAAACTGGAGATGAGTACTCATACTCCAAATCTCTCTGTTTCCTGCGTTCCACCGCTCTTACTAAGTTCTAGTGAAAACTCTGTTTTGGAGCGGAAACAATTCCTCCGCTACCCTGCTTCTCCCTAAGCACTAGCGGGTGTTTCGATCCTGAGTAAGCCACTTAGCCAGGGTCGAGATCGCTGCAGCCTGGCTGTCACACAGCCCGGGCCTCCATCAGATGAGTCTCATTTCAGGTGGTCTAGATGGCTACAGAGCTGTAACTCATTGTAGGTTATTAGGGCATAACCACTGCCGCCTTCAGCAGGGTTCTCTTTGAGAGGACTATAGAGATCTTAGGGACAGAGACCTTTCTCTAGCCGGTCCTCTATTCACTGACAAGGCTAGACTCGTCAGCCTATACTTTCATGAATAGATCTCCACCCTAGCGGTCAGAAGGCAGGTACACTTGTAGCAGGTTGCGGTCCTCACTACAGGTACTTTTCCTATCACTGTAACTGCTGAATTCTATCAATGATTCTGAGCCTATAACAGGCCGGGGGAGAACTATTCTCCTAACCGCTTGTGGCTCTGTTATACTACTCCTCTCTCAGGATCTTGATGCCAAGATTCAGTAACAAGTTTATTCAACCTATTTTACAGGAATTTTCGTGACTAGGTACAGACAAAGAATTTCGAAGGAACTACTCCCTAGAGCTGCTTGTCTCTGGGTTTCTTAGGGTACCTCATGTGAAAATCTCGGAGGGCTTCCTCAGCACTCTCCTGGAGATGTTCGTAGGGTTCCCATGTAGCGTCCTCATTCTCATATCCTTCTCACAGTACTAGATATTCCACTCTTCTCTTAAGCCTATTGACCCGGCTATCAGCTATTGAGTTCTCTTCTCCTGCAATCTCTTCTGGTTCCGGGGGGGGAACTCTTCTCTCCGGATCTACTGGTGCTCTATAGGGTTCTAGGAGAGAGACATGAAAGACCGGGTGAATAGCCATCTGAGGAGGAAGAGAGAGCTTGTAAGCACGGGTGCCTATAGCTTCAATGACCTTGAAAGGTCCCATCTTCTTCTGATCTAGCTTTCCCATCGGTCGCTTTGTTTGCACATTGCGCCGGTCTAGCATTACTTCATCTCCTGGCTTGATCTCCGGAGGTGTCAGTGCATGTTTATCATACCGGGCCATCACGATCCTGGCGTTACCCAAATTTTCTTGCATAGTTTGCCAGATAGATTCCCATTGAGAGATCATGACCTCACTTGCTGGATTGCTAACCTCAACACCTTCCCGGGGGGCCGGCCAGTTGGTCCTGGGTTCATAACCATAGTTGGCATAGAATGCCGATACTTTGGTAGACTCAAAGACCGCCGAGTTGTAAGCATACTCTGCCAGAGGTAAGAGATCTACCCAGTCATCCTGTTGATATGAACAATAACTCCGCAGGTAATGTTCCAGGGTCTGGTTAACTCTTTCTGTTTGGCCGTCTGTCTGGGGGTGGAAAGAAGTAGACATTTTCAGCTTCACATTGAGGAGGCTCATGAGAGACTGCCAGAAATGAGAGAGAAACTTGCTATCTCTGTCGAGACTATGTCGTCAGGTAACCCATGGAGTCTCAGACTTCCTTCAAACGTTCTAGCCAAATCTTCTGTCTTATTGAGTGTAGGAGGCGGGATGTAATGGTAAATCTTAGAGAAGCGGTCCACTATTACCCAGATCTTGGTAAATCCCTTAGACTCTGGCAATCCTACAATGAAGTCCATTGAAATGGAAGTCCATGGCCGATAGGGTATCTCCAAAGGTTGGAGCATACCAAACTTCTTGTGCCGAGATGTTTTGTTCCTTTGACAACTGTCACAGGAACGGACATAATCTTCCACATCTTGATCATTTTAGGCCAAAAGAAGTTATTTTCACCCGCTCTAGTGTCTTAAATTGACCATAATGTCCAGCCACTTTAGAGTCATGGGTATCGGTCAGGATATCCATCCGGAGCTTCTTGTCATTAGGAATATACCATCTATTCTTGAAGAAGATAAGGCCGTCCTTGACAGATAAGTTCTGGTCCAAATTAGGTTTCCCTTCAACCAGAGAGCGGTGCACTAACTGCCAATCTTTATCAAGCTTGACCGCCTCATACAAGCGGTTCAAGAATGAAGATTGCAACTGTTTGACTTTTACAGCCGCTAATCTAGCAGTGTCAAGAACCAATTGACCTGGCCTAAAAAACATCTGTGGCTCCGGCTGCAGTGGTTCACTCCCCTCTCCAAGGCGGTGATCCCAGCGCCTAGATAGCACATCAGGTTTGCCATTCTTTTCTCCGGGTCTGTAGATGACTTTAAAATTGTAGCCTGCTAGGTCCTCAGACCATCTAGCCTGCCGTCTAGTGAGAACCTTGGTAGAATTAAAATACTCCAAGTTCTTGTGGTCTGTGAAAACCGTGATCTCATGCTCACAGGATTTTAGCATGTGCTCCCATTCCCGGAAAGAGGCTACAATCGCTCCCATTTCCTTGTCATGAATGTCATAGTTGATCTCAGCAGGAGAGAACTTTTTTGAATAGAAAGCTACCGGATGTAGTTTCCATCATCTCCATACTGAGAGAATGCGCGCCTAGCGCATCAGTTTCAACCACCGTTCTCCTAGTAGGGTCAAAGTGAGCAAGTATCGGAGCGCTAGTAAACCGGTCCTTCAGATCCTGAAAGGCCTGTACACAAGCTGCGGTCCAATACCATTTCTTGCCATCTTGAAGGAGATCAGTTAGGGGCTTGCAAATTCTACTAAAGCCTTCAATAAAGCGCCGGTAGAAGTTGGCAAATCCCAGGAAGGCTTGGATTCCCTTAACATCCTTGGGTTCCGGCCATTCCCTAACTGCCTCTACCTTCTCTTCTGACATTGACACTCCCTTTTCTGAGATGTGATAGCCCAGGTATTCTACCTCCGGAGCATGGAAAGAGGTCTTGTCAATGGATGCACATAGCTTATTCTCTGATAGCCGCTGCAAGACCTTATTGACAAGATCAACATGCTCTTCCATAGTCTCCGAGTAGATGAGGATATCATCAATATAGACAATCACTCCTTCATCCAGTAGTTCCAGCGCATCGTTGATCATAGCGCGGAAGGCAGAAGGGGCATTGCATGAACCGGGCATCACATTGTACTGATACAGGCCATAGCGGGTTCTGAAAGCGGCTTTCCACTCATCTCCCTCGGCTATCCTGATCAAATTGAAGCCATTCTTTAAGTCTATCTTTGTGAAGACCCGGGCTTTGAACAACCTGTCTCTGAGTTCACTCATGATAGGTAGCGGGTACTTGTCCTTGACAGTAACCTTGTTCAAGCCTCTATAGTCAACACAGATTCTCAACTTCATCAGCAAACTACTACTTGTGTATGCAGTCTCCCAACTCTCTCCCGGGTCTCCTGAGAGTCTCCTGAGACTCCTGGATATTTTTTGAGTCTCCTGAGGCTCAGGAGACATTAGGAGACAAATGAAGTCTTGCTGATGTTGCCGTCCTTCTTTGGTATGAACAGGATGGGTGCCGCTGCCGGGCTATTAGATCTGGAGATTTTCCCTGTAGCCAATTCTTTGGTCGGGTACTCCTTGAGGGCCTTTAATTCAGGAGCGGAACATGGGTATAGCGGGCCAAATGGGATTGTAGAATTCGGCAGGATCTTGATCTTCAGATCATTAGCAGAATGCGGAGGTAACTCCTCTGCCTTCTCTCTGCTGAATACATGTGCCCATTGCCGGTGTCTTGAGTCTTACTTGCGTTTCACACCATTCTCATCATGCCAAATGGCCGCTACTAAGTGGTACACCTCTTCCTCTTCTAGCATTTGATAGATAGAGATGGGTTCCACAGTAATGGCCGCTGGGAGACAATTCTGCTTGCAGTAGTCACTCCTCCAGCTTATGGTATTGAGTTCCCAATTAATATCGGGTTATCTTGTACCCAAGCAATTGGCAGGTAACCGGAAATTCCAGCTTCAAAGAGGCTACCTCCCATCGGAGTGTCTCCTTATGATCTCATGGTCGTATGTGGACCGGGTGAGTATAATCTTTCTCCGCTTCCCATCATGACATCTCCTTGAGCGTGATCATTGTCAATGGTTGATCCTCCGCACTAAGGGTATTCCATTCTTTCTGACAAACTCTTGGTTCAGGATAGGTCATGTACACCCGGTGTCTAGAAGGAATTTCCCTTGGGAGCCTTCAACCTTTCCTTTAATTGTCCAAGACAATTTGGCTTCTAGCACAGGTCTTTTGCCGTGCACTGGTAGGGGCGGAAGACTTGCTTCTTCCCTTCTCCGCTTGGGAGGTTTCTCAGGGGTTGTTTCTCTGGTTCTCTTTAGGCTTTGCATTATAGAATAGGTATGGCAATAGATATGAGTTCTTTCTTGAAGGTTCACGGATCATAGAGAAAGAATGCGGCAGCTGCTGCTCTCTTTATACTTTTTCAAGTAAAGAGGCAATGCTATGTAGCAATCCCTTTCTCTTTTATTCTCCGCATTTCTGGGGACATAATCAAGATGACAAAATATATATTCCAAATAGAGAAAACATAACCCGAACAATTATATGAAGAAGCAATAGTATACATAGACCTTTTCTAAACAGACACTACCAGATAATATCATCATCTGACCCTGCTCCGGGTTCGAAGATGAAGTCATCTATCCCTTCTGGAAGTACATTGAATGGTTGTTCTGCCGCTACAGCAGCAACCTTAGCTTTCTTTTCGGATGGTTCCTGGGTTTTATCCCCGGAGCCCGATCCTCTTTTCCGCTTTCTTTGTACTTTCACAGCTGCCACTCGGACAGTAGTAGGTTCCTTAGACCAACAAGTGGTCCATTTGTGTCTGGACTTGCCGCACTATTGCACAAGTCAGTCTATGCACTCTACCTCACAGGGGAGTACCGGAAGGTCTTACCTTCAAGCATACTTCAGCCTTTCTTCTTTCTTCCAGAATATCCCCCGGGATACCCTTCAGTTCCACAGCCTTGTCCTTAGATCCGGTGGTTTCCTTGGGTGCAGAAGAGCTTGAGGCTTCTTTCCTTCCCTTGGATTGCCGGGCCTTAGCACTGCTGGGTTCCTTCTGGGTCCTGGCCGGAGCTTTATCTGCTGCCGCGTATGCACGATGTGTATGCATTCTCTGCTGTGATCCTTTCCATCAAGGTCCTAGGCTTTGGGTTAAAAAGCGCCCAGCTTAAGCCTAGTTCCGGGAGGAGGGAGCCTTGGATCTTATCGTCTACCAGCTGTCCTTCATAGCCGGTCTTCCACATCAACTGAATGATCGTATTCAGGAAGGAGTCTATTCCTTCTTTCTTGGTGTGGGTAAGGGTATTCCATTGGGCGACCGCCTCGTCTCTAGAGATGGCCTCACCAAAGGCTGCCCTAAAAGATTCCACAAAGGAATCCCATCGTTTCCAGCGCTCATCTAGCCTCACAGGCCTTCCAGCTATCCGGTTGGCAGAGGCTTGGTCTATGGAGTTGTGATAAGCCTCATACCACTTGATTGCTGCCGTTCCTTCCATGAGATTTCCGGCATATCGGATCTTAACCTCATTTGCCAGGAAGGACTGGCTCTCAATGGAGAACACATTCTCACATTGCCGGAGAAAGGTCTCCACCTGCCAGTGTTCCGCTTCGCCCTTGAACTTGGAAGGAGGCGCGTAGGTTCGGGCCTTGGTAGGCGAAGAGGTGGGGCTGCTCAAGAGGTGGCGATGGTAGCCAAGAGAGCAAGCAGATCTCTCTGCTGTTTCTCAAGCTTCTTGAGGTACCTCCGCCAGGCTCTCCTGTCGTTCCCTTCTGGCTCCGAGTCTGAGCTGTCTGGATCATCTCCGGGGGCACCACCATGGGCCACCGGAGGAGGAGGAATATTGCCTCCACTTCCACCTACTACTACCGGAGGTGGGGAAGGAGGGAGGATCGGTGCTTCCGGGGGTTCTGACTGACCACCGGGGTTTTCCGTGGGGGGAGGAGCTGGAGACAGAGGACTTCCTTCCTCTTCAAACTCCACTCCTTCAAAGCTGAGACCCAGGCCTGAGAAGGGCTGTCTTCTCCTGGGAGGAGGAAGCGGTGAGGCTCCCACCTGAGGCATGACCACCAGGACTATGGGGCCTTGCTGGTGCCTAGGGAAGGAGGCAAACAGGGACTGCTGTCTCCTTGGAGCCCTGCTTCCTGCTCTCGAGGATACCCTGGAGGGTGGCCTGGGAGTCCCGGGCCTAGTTACCTGTAGCTTTCCCTCGTTGATGGCCTTCTGGATCTCTGCTATGTAGTTGGGAGGGATGACCGGGTTGGACCATTCTATCTCCATGGCATCCGGGTCTAGGTCATCCTTCTCCACAAATCTCCTCAGTTCATCCTGAAGAGAGTTGACCTGGTCCTTCATGAAGGTCAAAGCTTGCCTCATGAGTTCCGCCTCCGCTTGCTGCCGTTCATGGATAAGAACAAGAGCCTAAGCTCCTCTGTTCAGTTCTTGTTGTAGGCGGTGCTGGAGGTAGACCTGGAGTTCCCTGAAGAACTGCTCGTAGGTCACTGAGTCTGAGTCTTGCCAGACAGGCTCACAGCCAGGAATGTAGGCTTGTAGGGCTGTCCTGGGGTTCTTGACCAATTGTGTCTGTGCCGAGGCCTCCAGTTGTAATGGTCTGGGTTGCCATTCAATCTGAAGTGGCAGTTCTGGGGCTGGTAGGGCGGACATCTTTGGTCTTGGAGGAAGATAATCTCTAAAGGTAACTGAAGCCTTTAAGATTATAATGTGACGGGGCTCTGCCTCTACTAAACAAGAGTGTAGGAAGCAAGAGGGCCGGTAGAAGATAGAAGTTAGGTTTAGAGAGTAAAGATTCTTCTGGGTAGACTTAGAATAATCTTAAGGGTCTTCTTCCGCTTGTTACAACTGATGATGAGGAAAATCAGAACAGATGGGCGGAAACTGGAGATGAGTACTTATACTCCAAATCTCTCGGGTTTCCTGCATTCCACCGCTCTTACTAAGTTCCGGTGAAAACTCTGTTTTGGAGCGGAAACAATTCCTCCGCTACCCCGCTTTTCCCTAAGCGTTAGCGGGTGTTTCCGGTCCTAGAGTAAGCACCCTTAGCCAGGGTCAAGGATCACCTGCAGCCTGGCTGTCACACAGCTCCGGGCCTGCATCAAATGAGTCTCCGCTCAGGTGGTCTACCCTAGATGGCTGCAGAGCTGTAACTCATTGTAGATTATTCCGGGCATAACCGCTGCCGCCTGCAGCAGGGCTATTCTTGCACTGAGGGATACTGGAGATGTCCGGGCACTTAGAGACCTTTCTCTAGCCGGCCCTCTATTCACTGACAAGGTATAGACTCGTCAGCCTATCCTTTCGTGAATAGATCTCCACCCTAGCGGTCAGAAGGTATGTACACTTGTAGCAGGTTGCGGTCCTCACTACAGGTACTTTTCCTATCACTGTAACTGCTGAATTCTATCAATAACTCTGAGCCTATAACAGGCCGGGTGAGAACTATTCTCCTAACCGCTTGTGGCTCTGTTATAGTACGTTCTATCTTCCTGGGTTTCGTGAACCTGAATGCTGTAAATATGTCTTTCCCTTGAGAGTTCTCCAGGAAGTTGTTCCAATGGGTTTCTTTAGCTCTCCTGATACTTTTAAAGTAATCAGATCTATGCGATCTGAATCTCAGATGCATTATGGGAGATCTTTCCAACTTCCAATCTCTTAGAGTGCTCTTCATATGACGTCTCTGCTCTGTGATTTCTTCGTTCCAACATGGTTTTGACCGGGGAGAAGATTTCCTTACAGGGACATGACACTCTGCCACTTTTGTTATCAGGTCTAGAAGGAGGATGGCTCCTGCTTATAGGGTTTGTTCGTTTGGGTGAGAGTGGAGATAATTCCACCGAAAGGTTGAGCCCGCAGAGAGATCCTGGAGGGTTTTTTGAAAGGAGTCCCAGTCTGCTTTAGCCCAGTTGAAACGTTCAGTTGAGGGGGGAGGTACTGATTCAATTGAATCAGATAGAAGATCAAATCGAATCACTTCGTGATCTGATCCTATTCTGCTCTTCATCAATGGCCCAGTTGGTAGGCAAAGTGTTGACGGAGGGAGAAGCAAAAGCTAAATCTAGTACTGAGGTGCCAGTTCCAGTCCTGTAATGATAGGTTGGAATGTCTGGTTCGTTGATGAGGGTGAATCCTCCAGTTTCCAGGAGTTGGACTAGGGCTTCATGGCGTTTGGGTGTACGGTTTGCTGAGTTCCACCATGGGTGGTGGGCATTGAGATCTCCAGCTAGGATTGTTCTTGCAGGGAGAGGAATATTGACCAGTACCCTCTCCACTGTATAGGGTTCATTGCAGTGTCCTGGAGGGTCTTCATTATAGATATTAAATAGGGTAAGGGGGGGTATTGAGGTGGTTGATAGCTCTATCGCTTGTACGTCTGAATCATTGACGATATCAAGCTTCGGCTGAATCATGAGATGGGTGGGGGTTAAGGTGTGTCTTAATAGTGAATGTGAGGGTTCTTGATGGTCGATCTGAGGTGGGAATGATGCTGTCAAAGGAGGGGTGTGATATTGATGTCCAGGTACCTGCAGTTGTGCCAGGCATGACGAAGGGTTCTTGAATTATAACTATGTCTGCTGTCTCATACACTGCAGCAGTCCTATCATGCAGTTTTGTGATCTTGCGCAATTATGTTGAATAATCGCGCTCTGTGAGGTTAGGTTGTACCTCATGATTGCATCTCCTGTTCGTTATCTTCGTTGTTGAGGCGTTGGATTATAGAGAGTTCCTTACAGGGCATGAAGGATCATAGGCTGCGTGTGGTCCGCCGGTTAGCGCATTTTGGTGGGAAGTGTGGGCAACTCTTACTCTGAACTTTGCATTGAGGCGTAAGTGATTATGGCTGGTATGTCGCAGCACAAATCGAGCATATAGGGATATCTTTGGTGGGGCATCTCTGCCAGCTGTGTCCAAACTTCTGGCAGTTCTTGCATTGATCTGTAGGTCTTGCTATGTGATATTCAGTGGCTCTGTGTAGTTGTCCAAATACTCGAATTCCCCTGGCAAGCATAGCATTGTAGGAAGACTTGTTGCTGACAGCGATCATAACTGAACTGTGAGATTTGCCCACTCTTTTTTCAGGGTGTGTCATGTATCTAGGTGTGGTAGCTAGAGTAACTCCTGTGTTGAGCTCATGGATTTCGCTTCTGAGATCTTCCATTCCTTGAGCGGTGTCTGGGTAGTGTTCGAGGTTGATACCATGTACTGCAAGCTTGAACCATGTCTCTTGCATGGCAATAGATATAACTGTTGGGTCCACCTCTTTCGTAGCGGTTTCAATATTGGTCTTGTAGCTAGCGAACTGAGTCTCTGTGAATGCCCCTTTACTGAAAAGCATAAGGTTTCCCCTCTGATTCCAACTTGCTCCACCAATCTGAATAGCCTAGTCTGCCTTCGCAATTGTAAGGTCTCTGTTGATGGTGTTTCTGAGCTGGACAAGGTTGAGTGTCCCATCTTTGGGAGCTGACTTTGTAACAATGATGGTTTTAGTAGCTGGAAGTTTAGGCGGGAATGATGTCCTGAGTGTTTGTGCCTGCTGTTTAGCATTTTTCCTAGTCACAGTTGCCCAGGTATCCTTCTGCTTTTCCTGTTGCTGAAGAGGTTGTGGAGGTCCGTTGGAATGGGCTGGTTGTTTTCCTTGTGCCCTTTTCTTTGAGTTGAGGTAGGGGGATGACCGGGGCAGTTGGTGTTTTCTCCATTGGGGATTGTTGTCCATTTTTCAATGCTGTTGAGGATTTTATAGATCTAGCAATGGCATCGAATCTGCTCTTCATCTCATTATTGTTTTGGTTTGTTGTGGCAAGGACTGAATTGAGGAGGGTTTGCAGAGCCTGCATCTGAGTTGAGAGGTTTTGATTTTGTTCTTTGATTTCAGCGTTCTGTGCTGTTAGAGTCAGAACACTATCCCAGAGGCGTTGGTTGATGAAGCTTTGAGATCCGTAAGCAATAGGTTGTCCAGAACGTCCTGGTAGTGCCTGTCTTTTACCAGAATAGTTTTCATTAGCCTGGAATAATATTCTCCTGACTGGTATAACTCTGTGTTGTTGGCCATTGGAAGCCAGAGGATCGCTGCTTTGGTTATCCGGTTGGTCTTCCGGTTCGCTCTTATCCATAGCCATGCTATAGTCATCTCTGACCTCCATATCCCTGTCCTCAGACTGTGCAGGGGGGGGTGATGATGGCATGCCTGGCAGGGATTGCTCAACCCCTTCAGACATCCTACGGTTGGTGGATGTGGCGCTAGGAATTTGGTGGGGTGGGTGAGGGTGGCTTGGCAGCAAGGTGGGGTAAAAATGAGCTGAGAAAAGCGGAAATCCACAACAACTTCTGTGAAAGAAGAGCTATGATTTCAGGAGAAGTTGATATGGTGTAACTTGAGATGGAGATGATGAATCTGAAGTCGCTTTGATGATATCTCTGTTCGTTGTTGAGTTATTTTCAAAAATCCGTTCCTGAAGTGTGGTGTTGTCGTTGAGTGTCCCATCCAGTAGGGAGGATTGAGAGGAGGAGGAGTTGGAAGTTACTCACGATGCATCCACGACGGTCTACGAAGGTGCTGGGGAGGCTCTATATCGCTCTGAGGGCTATCAGGAAAGCGCACAATAGCTTCTCGGCAATCCATGGCACCCTTTCAACTCATCGTATGAATTCCGGATGGCGCGGTGCTTTATTTTGTCCAAAGCATCAGAAGGAAGTATTGATAGCTTCTTTCTACATCCCCCTGGAGACCATCGCTATAGCTCCTATAGAAATGGGCGAGGTTTTATACGAAAAATGGAGGAAATGAACGATTGCCTAGGGAGATCAACATGGAATCATGCGGAGGTTGTTATAGGAGGGAAAAACATACCATACTACTATCGCGACCCTATGACCATTATTCGATTCCTTCTTGGACAACGGGCATTCAAGGAGTCTCTTATATTTGCACCGTCAATGGAGCACAATGAGAAGGGAGAGAGAATCTACGGCGAAATGCATACAGGGGACTGGTGGTGGGAAACAGGTGAGGAGAAGCTTTCCAAGATCTTTAGGAGGTTTCGTTAGAGCCACAAAAGTCATGACTGATCTCAAAAAGAATTCTCTCCCTGAGGGTTCGACGTTAGTTCCGGTAATCTGTGCCTGAGATGGCACTCACCTGACGAACTTTAGTGGTGATAAGAAGGCATGGCTAATCTATCTCACAATTGGAAATATCAAGTCCTCTGTGAGAATGAAAGCCTCTGGGCACTCGTTAGTACTCCTGGCGCTATTACCAGTGCCCCCTAAGCTCAGTTCGAATGCAAGTGCGAATGCAACTTTACGTCGGGAATCGCAGATGGCTCTGCACAGCGCTCTCAAAGATATCTTCAAAAGCCTGAAAAGTAGTGGCGAGGAGGGCGAGTTGATATCCTGCGCGGATGGATATGAACGGCTATGTTTTCCTGTGCTATGTGGGTGGATCGCGGACCAACCTGAGCACGCCTCGTTGCAAAACATCAGCAATTTCGCCTGTACAAGATGTGAGGTGGAGTATAAGAACCTTGGAAGCTATCGGCAGAGCTCTATACGTGATCGAGAGACCTACTAAGAGATGGTACAGCAGTTTAATGAGAACCCGACGAATACATCGCCAGTAGAATACCTTGTATCGAGGTCTTTGAAGACTCTCTTCAATGCTTTATGGGATATGCCGAGATGCAAGGTGTACGACTTGAACAAACCGGACCTATTACACAACATCTACCTTGGAATGTTAAAGCATATGATGGAATGGGTTCAAGGGTTTCTCAAGAAACACGGGCGTCTCGACGCGTTCGATATAAGCGTAGTCAGATTGGGCTATCGCCTTGCAGATGCGGACAAGCCTTACAGAACAATACGCAATGGCGGGGAAAGAGATCACGAAATCTAGGCGTCTGATTCTGGGAGCTTTGGCGGTGGCTCTGAGAAATCAGGAGTTCTGTCGAGCTGACGGAAAGGCTTTGAAATGCGTTCGGATTGACTTTCACCTGATAGGCTCAATCTGAGAATCATCACAAAGTCTTGAATATCTAGAGAGTTATCTTAAGGACTTCCATAGGTATAAGGATATCTTTTTAGAATTTCGAGCCTACAAGCAAACTAAGAAAGGTGCAAAGAATCGAACACGGGCTCTCCGGCAGGAGAGCTCTCAGAGGATTGACCGTGGCTTAAAAGAGGTCCGCGAGATCCGCGA
This sequence comes from Morchella sp. 2016-57, assembly GCA_024713875.1. NCBI lineage: Eukaryota > Fungi > Ascomycota > Pezizomycetes > Pezizales > Morchellaceae > Morchella > Morchella sp. 2016-57. The sequence goes on from JAMGZE010000011.1 coordinate 1,168,535, forward strand.
GAAATCTCATTTCAACTTCATCAAATTGCATCAATTATCACATTACGAGCGTGTGGGCGATTCGGGAATATTCCATGTTACTCTGCGGATATCGTGAACTGGCGTCTGTGAAATCAAAGAAGCATACCCCGCTTCAAACAAAGTTGATGCGGCGACCCAAATACTTGATTACGGCGGAAGGCGATTGGCACTAGAAATACGGATACTGAACCTCAAGGATATCGTGGGAGCTGACGGACCTTCTGAGAACCGCAACGAGAGTCTATGGGTATAACAGAGCCACAAGTGGTTAGGAGAATAGTTCTCACCCGACCTGTTATAGGCTCAGAGTCATTGATAGAATTCAGCAGTTACAGTGATAGGAAAAGTACCTGTAGTGAGGACCGCAACCTGCTACAAGTGTACCTACCTTCTGACCGCTAGGGTGGAGATCTATTCACGAAAGGATAGGCTGGACGGGTCTAGGCCTTGTCGGTGAATAGAGGACCGGCTAGAGAAAGGTCTCTAAGTCTTGAGCATCTCTATAGTCACTCTGTGCAAGAGAACCCTGCTGAAGGCGGCAGTGGTTATGCCCGGAATAACCTACAATGAGTTACAGCTCTGTAGCCATCTAGGGTAGACCACCTGAGCGGAGACTCATCTGATGCAGTCGCGGAGCTGTGTGACAGCCATGCTGCAGGTGATCATGACCCTGGCTAAGGGTCTTACTCTAGGACCGGAAAGCACCGTATGACTTAGGGAGAAGCGGGGTAGCGGAGGAATTGTTTCCGCTCCAAAACAGAGTTTTCACCGGAACTTAGTAAGAGCGGTGGAATGCAGGAAACTCGAGAGATTTGGAGTATAAGTACTCATCTCCGGTTTCCGACCATCTGTTCTGATTTTCCTCATCATCAGTTGTAACAAGCGGAAGAAGACCCTTAAGATTATTCTAAGTCTACCCAGAAGAATCTTTACTCTCTAAACCTAACTTCTATCTTCTACCGGCCCTCTTGCTTCCTACACTCTTGTTTAGTAGAGGCAGAGCCCCGTCACACGGAGTCAGCCTACTGGATAACCCCCTGGTACCGGGCTCGACTTCGCTCGCCAACTCTTTCCATGTATCGTTGTCTATCAATAAGAAGCATAGCTCAACGTTAGGACTGTCAACGATCGGTACCGGAGGTGTTGCGTAGTCTTACGTTCCCCTGGGCACCACCAGCATCAGCTTCTTCGCAATCTTTGCCATTCGATCAGCTTTGGTCCGATTGACTCCCAACTCGCACTGTTGCCCCCTCATATACCCACCGGTGTCCAGAGCGACTATGCCGGCGCCTTAACGCTCTGGTTTATCTTCAGGATTGAAAACAGGTTCGTTTGCTAGAGATTCCGCAACTCCGCACTGGGCTCCATACTGGCAGTAACGTGCCTCTCTGGCGCGCCCAGTGGGTGATAGAGTGATCAGTAATAATGTAGGAAGAACTCCTCCTCTTGTCTTCGGGTCCCAACGCTTATACCCGTAACAAATAAGGTTCCAAGTTATGATTTCTTGACTATGTTACCTACCCCAGAGTATCACCACCTACACAATCAACAGAATCCTAACGCGAGTACTGGCTGACTCTAATGCATAAAGCTGATTTCGAGTGATAGTCTGTGATTCGTTAGTGGCAAGATAGGGAACATCCAGTTCTGACACATATAGGGGGGTATTCAAGTTTTTAATTAGCAAGTCGCTGATCAGTACGGTCTGGGGTATTCCGAAATGCAGGAATTTCCGAGTCTGAATCTATTTGCTGTACTGAATGAGCTCTTCTGCTTAGCGATAGCATCAGCAAACTACTATTTGTGTATAGAGCCTCCCAGCAGTCTCCTGTGTCTCCTGAGAATCTCCTGAGACTCTTGGATATTTTTTGACTCTCCTGAGTCTCAGGAGACCTCAGGAGACAAATAAAGTCTTGCTGATGAGGTTGAATACTGTAGATCATGGCTGCGAATAGTAATTTTGATCTAATATGCATGGGCAATTCTCGAGTTTTGTCGGTAGATGCAATTGGAAGGTGTAGGCCAAAGCACACTGCTTAAGGGATTTTTGTATATTTAGGATCTAGTAAGAAGCGTATCTGGAATCGCATAGACCTTCTAGGTCCAATGTAATCTCTAGAATATCATCAATATATCCGGATTTGGCTGTGGGGGTCCTAGAGCTAGTAAAAGAGCTCTAGAATAGCGCGAAGTGTATTTAGAGCCAGTTTTGCCTAAGAATCTACCATGTGGACCAAGAATTCTAGTATTGAGCCCATAAAGAATTCATATATACAGGGAGTTACTGGACTATCTGCACGGCTCAATCATACAACCGCCGAGGAGTCACTGATGGAAGGAGGTCCTGCTGAGCTGCCCTCGGCTATACAATCTCTTCAGATTAAGCTTCGGAGACTTTTGGAACTAGACTGCCCCTTTGAATTGGAGGAAATATCTCCGTTCAGCTCGCTTAGAGTTAAAATCCTCTGTGTGTTCTTATAAACTAAGGGCAGCCGCTTCCCCTGACTCACAATACAAATAGATGATTCAGGTTTCGAATACGACCTGCCAGACAAGCCACCAAAGCTGGGAAAGACATGTCGACTTGTACTCTATAGCCTCTACGACATCAGCAAGCCTATTAAACCCTACCGGAGGCCTGGGAGGTGTCGGAGATCTTCGGAGACACCCGTCACACTTTGGATCTCCAGGGGCTTATCCACCCGTACGAGGGCCTCCTGAGCCTTTGCGGGAGCCTCCCGAGCCCTGAAGAAGGCTCAGAGGGCTCTCCTGACGCTAAGCGGCGCTCTCCTGGCGCCCTCTAGAGGCTTTGTTATCCTCTCACAAGAGACTGCGAGATATCGCAGACCTCCACAGAAGTAAGAGGTTTTCATTTTAGAGTCCCCACTAGCGTTCAGAGAGTCTTCGGAGACGCTCTGTTATAAGCCCAGGGATAGATCTAGCCTTTGTAGGGCTCTAAAAATATCTCCGAGGAATTTTAAACTATTACTAATCTACTGATGCCTCAAAATCCAATTTGATTATTAATAGCATACATCAAGAAAATAGGAGTCCTCCCAAAATCACATATTCACGGGGCGGGAGCAGGCTCTTGAAATGCCTCTCCCACCTACGCCGTGCCCACGTCTCCCAAACCACTTTTCTCCATCACTGCTAGTGCCTTCCCTTTCTTCCGCTGCACTGTACTGCGGCTATATCCGCAGCTAATTGAACATCATCCTCCTCAGGCCGACTTTGAATATAACTTTAGGTCATCTTAACTCATCATAAAAGGCATTAGTCAGCGTATAGATAAGGAAGGCCCTTTGGCCTTTTTATTTACCTTCTCATGAATAGATTCTCGTATTACTTCAGTGTGCCCTCCTGGTTCTCCTTGCTTCTCTTTCCCCATGTGCTTAACATCCTGTTGAAGGTAGCTGGAGGTATTCCGAAGTCAGCAGGAGCCTTTTAGAGGGCTTGGTGCGCCTTACTCATGATATCCGGATTCTGATGCAGATTGAAGTTAAACCCTTCGACGTATATGCCTGTTTTCCAAGATCGTAAGATAAATAGATTGCGGTGCAAACTAGGCTAATAAGCGGCTGAGATATATCATCAATGAAAAGGATCCTCTCGCGCATCTTATCACCTTTGTAAGACTTTAGAAATATTACTCCCACGATTTCCGGGGCCCAAAAGTGAAGCCGCTCTGTCTAATGGCTATCAGCACCTTTGCAAAGGCTCATAGAATGGTGGAGAGCTCTTACAGTATAATTATCAGGATCGACATAAAGCGGTCGTTCTGGGGAGAAAGGCCATGCTACCCTTTGCCTCCGGTAGCGCCGTCTCGCTCAAGCGTACAAAATCAGCCCGGACGTATGATCTTAACTGCAAAAACAAGGTGCGATCTCACCCGCGAACAATTGATTTGAACCAAATATGAACAGTTAGCGGAGGCTCACCAAGCCCTCCGAAAGGCGCGCGAGGCACTAACTTCGCTCCTAGCTGTCTTGGTCATTGGTAGACTTGTATTAAAATTGTCGTTTGCCTCACCCCAAAACCGACGGACGTTAATACTAAGAGCATCAGCTTGAGGCCAAGGCCGCTCCTCGAGCAATGTATCACGTCCGAGAAGCTCTCCCGCATGCTTGATTACGGACTTGGTCTCTGCTGCGATTTCATTAATGTCGGCTCAGGCTCGATCTTTGGATCTGCGAAGCGTTGGCTTTTCATACTGAGAAGGTGTTGGCGTTCCATGTGGAGATAGGGCTCTACGATATTTCTGTGAAGAGGAGGTAGGCATGCGAAAGGGTTGTGAATTTGAAGGGGTTGTCTCGTGCTCGCGGTCGAGCTCTTGTCGCAAGGAGCTGCTGGTCGAGCGAAATGAGGAACTTGTGGAGGCAAAGCTAGCCCTTTCGGAAGCATCGTGTTTACTGCAAAAGAAGAAGAGGCAATTGCTTCTGCCCGGTCGGCGGTCTCGCCAGTGGTTGAAAGAGCGCAGCGGAGAGCTACAGAGGCCTCGCTTTGGTGTTTTCCCAATTTCGCGACTCGGCTTGATGGTGATCGTGGCGGTCGTCGTGGTAGTGGTGGTGGTTGTGGTGGTTGTGGTGGGGATGGTGGGGCTGAGGATATCTCCGTTCTGATAAAGGCATACGTTGGGGTGGCGATGGTTCGTTCTCATCTCGCTCCTCGTCGCCGTAGTCGTGCTCATGCGTTTGAATGTAGTCTTCCTCCTGGATAATCGATCAAAATCATTCCAGCTTTTTGGGCCTGTAACGGTCCGCTTACCCGTCGGAAAAGCTCCCACGCTTCTTTGGAGGTTGGAGAAATAATGTCGGGCTCTTCCGTATCTGCTTCGGTAGTTGCGCCGGAATTTGCACTGCTTGCAACACTTGAAATACTCATCGCCCCCCTTAGACCTTTACTAACGGAGGAGGAGACCGGGGCTTGCGTGCCCTCAATGCCACGCTTGTTGATTCTTGCTCTCTGAGAAGCCATGATGGTGGTTTGTAAGGCTGGAAGAGCCTTCATGAAGGCTCTCACCTCCACTATATATGGTTTGATTCACACCATATCATTTTGCTTTTTCTCGTCAAGCCATTAGAGGTTTTTGGCGAGAAGCCTTCCAGACCTCGACAAAATCAATTCTAAACAATACAACAAGATACCCAAATAGGCAACCATACCTTCCCAAACAGGCAAAATTGCAACTGCATCCAAAAAACAAAAAACAGCGGCAGTCAACATCAAACTGCTTATCAAGCCTTCTAAGCACCAATCAAGCCTTCTAAGTACCAATCAAGCCTTCTAAGCTCGAATCAAGCCTTCTAAGCTCCGATCAGCGCCTCTCAGGCCTTCTAAATTCACACTAGGTCGTCAGAGTCCTCGGAGATCTCGTGATCGTTGGCGTCTCCGGCTTCACCATTGGTGTGCCTAAACAGGTGATTTCTCTCAGCGTGAGTCCAAATATGTTCACGATCATAGTGACAAGACTCAAAGATAATGGCATTTGGGTAGAGCCTTCTATAATGCTCATTGAGCCTTCTTCCAATCCCCGCGTACCTCTCCAGAGCGCGTGCACATGCACCACCGTGGGACCATCTGGCACTCATTATCGATGCAGGCGTGGGGATATTCAAACCTGTTTGGTCAACCTTATTCCTAAATGTTAGCATTTCCTCCTCAACATCAAGCTCTATTCCATCAATATCGCCTCTAGTAAGGTCTTGATATCGGCCAGTGAAGGTGTTTGAGGCCTTTAGGGCGTGCGATTGCGAAGGCTGTGAAGCCGCGAGCTTTAAGTGTTTTGCCTCAGTGGTTTTGAGCCAATCTTCCAGCTCTTCAGAGTCTCCGATCTGTACATATTCCGGATTTGGGGGATAGGCTGCCTGCCCTCGGGGTGCCGAATTGGACAACGCCCCGTACAAGGCTCGGAAAGCCCTCGCGGGGCTCCCTGGAGCCGCTGGTGGAGCTCGCTTTATTGCGAGCCTCTCTAAATCTTTCATAGACAACACTTGAACAATGTTAATAAAGGGCATAAGTGATTATGACGGGGGTCCACTCTATAGCAGGAGAAGAGTAGGACAGATGGTCCAAAGCTTATCTCTGATGTAAACGTGTGTTTTCAGAGACCAGTAGATGACTTCATCAACTGACATGGAGGATTCTCTACCAAGGGATAATGCTTGGGAGAAAGGACGGCTATATGAGGATAGAAGTTAGGTTTAGAGAGTAAAGATTCTTCTGGGTATACTTAGAATAATTTAAGGGTCTTCTTCCGCTTGTTACAACTGATGATGAGGATAATCAGAACAAGTGGGCGGAAACTGGAGATGAGTACTTATACTCCAAATCTCTCTATTTCCTGCATTCCACCGCTCTTACTAAGTTGCAGTGAAAACTCTGTTTTTGGAGCGGAAACAATTCCTCCGCTACCCCGCTTCTCCATAAGCGTTAGCGGGTGTTTCCGGTCCTAGAGTAAGCACCCTTAGCCAGGGTCAAGGATCACCTGCAGCCTGGCTGTCACACAGCTTCGGGCCTGCATCAAATGAGTCTCCGCTCAGGTGATCTTTCCTAGGTGGCTGCAGAGCTGTAACTCATTGTAGATTATTCCGGGCATAACCACTGCCGCCTGCAGCAGGGCTATTCTTGCACAGAGGGATACTGGAGATGTCCGGGCACTTAGAGACCTTTCTCTAGCCGGTCCTCTATTCACTGACAAGGCCTAGACTCGTCAGCCTATCCTTTCATGAATAGATCTCCACCCTAGCGGTCAGAAGGTAGGTACACTTGTAGCAGGTTGCGGTCCTCACTACAGGTACTTTTCCTATCACTGTAACTGCTGAATTCTATCAATGACTCTGAGCCTATAACAGGCCGGGTGAGAACTATTCTCCTAACCGCTTGTGGCTCTGTTATATTGTCATCTCATCGGCGGGCTCTTTGCCTAGAGCCTTATAGACACCGTCTTTATCTAAGCGCAACATTCTCCAGCAGTTGTATGTGGTCTGCCAGTGGCAAATGTACTTGACGGGGTGTTTGTATCGTGGTGCCATTTCAGGAAACTCCTTCTTGGTCTTTTGAACCAGTTTCCAGATTTGTGGGGATATCTGCTGTGCTGTAATTTACTACTACGCTGTATTATCCAGTACGTAGGACACCTCTGGTTAGGCATGTCCTATTAGCGAAGCTAGATAGTGGCCATAGGCGGGGCGGACACGTAGCCGCTATAGCCGCCGACCGCCGCAGAGGTTATATAAACCCTCACGGTATCATGAATAAAAAGGCATCTGAGACATCATAATCATAGTACTGTGCAAAACGTCACAGCAATTGGTAGCAACACACTCAGTCAATAGCGATCGAGCTTCCTCATCGCCATCAGATTACCCTCTTATGCTGTAATCACTCTGCGCAAGTCTTTATTCACCACTGACAAGCTCAGAACTCAGCCGCTCTTCCCAGCGCAATTCATCATCCTACCACTCCAAACAGCCCATCCATCACCTAAAAACTACACTCCTACCCCTCTACTCTATCTATTCTACATGGACAATAATCTCCGCTGCATCAGCAAACTACTACTTGTGTATGCAGTCTCCCAACAGTCTCTCGAGTCTCCTGAGAGTCTCCTGAGGTTCCTGGATTTTTTTTGAGTCTCCTGAGGCTCAAGAGACCTCAGGACACAAATGAAGTCTTGCTGATGTGGAATCACAGAAACCAAGGAAGAAGGAATAGGGAAGCTAGAAGAGCGGCACTAGTGAACGCCGCTGCACACAATTTATTCGCACCAAGAACCTCACGATACCTCAACTCCAGGCGTCAAGCCATCATCTCTGTAGCCACTGGCACTGCTGAATTTGAAGCTCTTTCTGAGCAATCTCAACCACCTCACGCAGTCACTGCACCAGTCTCCATCCCAGCATTGGGCCTATCCACTTGTTACGGGTACAGCTTCCGGTTCTGGATACCAAGTGCATGGTGACTGGAAGCCGCCCTATCGCTACCAAACGAGCTCCGTTTGAACTGCGACGCAGCCAGGAGCTGGAGGGTTGGAAAAGGAATAGTCACAGTATTCCTAGTTTCTATTACCCTAGGAGAGTCCTATGGACAGGCAGTATGGCCAGTATGGCCAAGAAAGCAGAGTTGCAGAAACGCTAGCAAATGGATACGTTTTCGACCCCAATAATAACCCCTGGAGCGTCAAAGCGCCGTCACGGCCGCTCGGGACACCGGTGGGTATATGAGGGGGCAATAGTTTAAGTTCGGACTCAATCGGACCACAACTCACCGAGTTATGAGATAAGCTGCCGTGGAGTACACCCTGCTATCATGCCAGAACGAATAATCCCGAAGGTTCCAAGGTTATCATGAGTCAACGGTTTCGCATGAGGCAGAGGGAATGGATGTCGCAAGAGGATACGCCTCCGGCCGACCGCGCGCTGCCTGCACGGCGAAAGAGGATGACCGAGTCAGTTAGTACCAATCCCTCGGAGGGAAAGGAGGACGCTGCAGGGTGCAGACGCGTGAGGTAGTATTCAAGATTGCCTGGCTCCATACCCGGAGGTAAGGGGACGGCGGATCATGCCTTGGCTGCTGAGCCTGCCACGGACATCCTCGCCGAGCTTGCTCCCGAGGGCGCCAAGAGCGAACTGGCGGGCGCAAGGCAAAGAGTATTGCAAGACCTACCGGGTCCCGCTGACGCCAACCCATCCAGATTGACCTGGTTAAAGACAGGCTTAAGGAAAGTCTAACTCGGCTATAGAGCGGGTAGCAGGACTTTGGAATTAGAACTGATAAGTTCCATCGCGTTAAACCCTCGCAGATATAGTTAGTAATGCGTTGGCTTGGCCATGAGCCTATACCTCGCGTAGAAATGCTACCACTTGATCTTCATCCATCATCATCGAGGGGAAGAAAGAGTCTAATATTATTACGGCGAGATCAACGGGCCAGTGCGCGGCGCTGGTAATGAGACCTACAAGTTTTTTACCTCTTCCCATTGGGGAGAGGGTTTTTTCTCTTGAAAGCTTTACGTTCCGTGTTCGTCTACTCTGCCTGATGAATTCCCTTTGAACGGCCAAGACTTCAAACATAGGCTCGCAGGGTCGCACTGGCCTACTAGAAGCATAGGATGACACGAGGAGACTTCCACCATGGCCTTAGACATATCATCCCCTAAACTCCGGGAATCTAGGTTGTTCTACTTGGTAGTTGGGTGTGATCCCCTAATAGCTCCATACTGGCAGTACCGTGTCTCTCTGGCGCGCCCAGTGGGTGATAGTAGCGTAGGGAGGGCTCCTCCTCTTGTGTCTTCGGTTCTCATTCCTTATACCCGTAACACCTCTTTTCACCACAGCGGGATATGATGAAGGCTCCGAAAGCCTTTTGATCAACCCATGGCAACCTTTCGAATCAGCAGAGGAATTTCGGTTATCGCGCTGGTTCTTACAATCGAATGTATCTCAGAGTCAAATAGACGATTTCTTCCGCACCGTACACCATCTAAAAGGCTCCTACTGCGACGGGGTTCCACTCTATAGTAGAAGAAGAACAGGACAGATGGTCCAAAGCTTGTCTCTGATGTAGACGTGTGTTCTCAGAGCCCAGTAGATGACTTCGTCTACTTGCATAGAGGATTCTCTACCAAGGGATGATGCTTGGGAGAAAGGACGGCCGGTCGAAGATAAAGTTAGGTATAGAGAGTAAAGATTCTTCTGGGTAGACTTAGAATAATCTTAAGGGTCTTCTTCCGTTTGTTACAACCGACGATTTATGAAAATCGAACAGATGGGCGGAAACCGGAGATGAGTACTTATACTCCAAATCTCTCTGTTTCCTGCATTCCACCGCCTTACTAAGCTTGCAGTGAAAACTCTGTTTTGGAGCGAAACAATTCCTCCGCTTACCCTCTTCTCCATAAGTCATAGCTGCTTTCTGGTCCTAGAGTAAGACCCTTTAGCCAGGGTCAATGATCACCTGCAGCCTGGCTGTCACACAGCTTCGGCCTGCATCAAATGAGCCTCCGCTCAGCGATCTTTCCAGGTGGCTGCAGAGCTGTAACTCATCAGAGATTATTCCAGATAACCACTGCCGCCTGCAGCAGCGCTATTCTTGCACAGAGGTGATACTGAGATGTCCAAAGACTTAGAGACCTTTCTAGCCGGTCCTCTATTCACGACAAGGCCTAGACTCACAGCCTATCCTTTCATGAAAAGATCTCCACCCTAGCGGTCAGAAGGCAGCAGACACTTGTAGCAGGCTGCGTCCTCACTACAGTGCATTTTCCTATCACTCAGAATCGCTGAATTCTATCATCGACTGTTCTATAACAGGTCGTGAGAACTATTCTCCTAACCGCTTGGCTGTTATATACGGAGTTTGAAGAAATTCACGAGGCTTCATTTCAACTTCATTAAAACGATCTTCTTTCACACTTCCGCTGTATGTAGAGCGATTTAGTAATATCTCAACGTTTCAACCGATATGAGCAAATTTCATAGCCAACAAATTACATGATTTAAGCTCAATAAGGCCGACGCAACAGCTCAGATTCTTGATTACCACTCAGCGTATAGCTATAGAATCTGGTCTTAAATCTAAAAGATATCGTTGTCAGTCTTCCAGAACATTACGAGGGCCTCCCAAGCAATCAAGAGAGCCTTCGGGGCATGTTGGAAGTATTCAAAAACGAGGACCCACAAAGGACAAACGAAAGAATCCTAGACGATGATAAACACCCGAAACCTAAAATGACGACCCCCTACGGTAGACCCCACATATTATCTGATATCGCCGATATGATCAAAATGAATAGAATATCACTAGCAAGAGCGGTGTCGGAATATGGTCAGGGCCTGAGCCGGGGAGAACAAGGCTTATTGAGCCTTCTGGAATGCCCAGTGGGCTACTTCAAATACCTACAGGTACCAGTATCAATTTTTCAGAAGCCTGACAGTTACGAGATACACAATATACGATGTACGGGAGAGGCATTATTCAGGAACATCAGCAAGACTTCATTTGTCTCCTGATGTCTCCTGAGCCTCAGGAGACTCAAAAAATATCCAGGAGTCTCAGGAGACTCTCAGAAGACCCGGGAGACTGTTGCGAGACTGCATACACAAGTAGTAGTTTGCTGATGCAACGGTCGATTCGAAATGATTGGGCATGGATTAAGGTGGCCACAACAGAGCCGTGGGGAGCCTTTCAGGGACGCCTACCAGGGCTTGTACGAGCAATATTCAAGATACGTGACAGTATATCGGCGAAACCATATCAACTTTGTCTTGTAGAGCTACTGGAAGCCAAGGATAGGGGTCTTCCAGACCGCTCACATGGTCTTCTTAGAGTTTCCAGGTGCTCTCAGCAAAGGTTTTGAGTAGTTAATATCAGTAGTGTTTTGGGAATGGCTTGTAAATACGAGGATAGATTTAAGAACGTAGAATGATTTCTATATATAGTGAAGATATCTGTGATGGAGTAACTATGACTACACGGAGGACAGATGAAGATGACGACAAAGACAAGAACGAGGGACACAGCCAAAAACAACGCAGATGTAAGGCAACGGCCAAGGCGAACACCCGAGGCAGGACAGGGAAAGCGAGGACCGTAGGTAACGGCAGAGACGAGACTATAAGGCTCGCTAAGCCAGACGAGGAGAGCACTATAGAGGTCGCAGTAGTAGGCAACCTTCGAGCGGAGCAAGGAGAGGGAGGATTATGGATAGGATATATGTATATTCCTATGTACGAGAAGACAGGAAGACGAGACAGAGAAAAAAGAAAGAAAAGAACTAAACAAAACAACTCCGCTTGCTATTTAACATACTCCCCCCCCCAGTCCTTCTCTGACTCATACATCAGTCCATATAATCCCATAGAAACACAGTATCACCACACCTCGTATTCCTATCACGGAGGCTTGGCGAGACAAGGGCGAGACGTGCCAAGGTACACAACCGAGGCAATGTGGACCTAAACAGAAACGAAGCGAAGTGGATCGAGGCAAAGGAAACTAAACGAAACGAAGACAAGGTACGAAGATTGAGCACGAAGGCCCTTCAGGGGACAAGAATTATGGAGGTCCTAAAGTATTGTATGGTGCGGCGCGTCTTAAAGGTGACATGTCGGTATTTCAGCTGGAACAATTTTGGCTACCCTGGATGCATTTGAACCAATTAGAGCATTGAAATCCAGCCACTTTATGGCTGGAAATAACATCTTAGCCGCAACTCTATAATGACGGGGTATAAATGGGTATAATACTGTTCCACTTCACCAGGTCTTGGCGCTTTTTACATACAAATACAGCCAAATGGCATCGCTAATAACTTTTCAATAAGACAAGATATCAAAAATCTATGAAGCCAAAATCTTTATCATACCTATACCTACAATTTGGCTTCATAGATTTTTGATATCCTGTCTGGTCGAAAAGTTATTCGCAGTGCAATTTATGTCACCTTTAAGGCGCGCCGCACCATATTGACTAAATGGGCAAGAAGGTTGCGTGAAGAGAAAGAAGAAGAAGAGAAGTCCTGGCGAGGAAGGCTCATTTATAGTCAGAAATCCCTTCGACTCATCGTGAAACCCATAGAATCTAGGCACCCTGTTACAAATACATGCATCTGTCACTCATTTCATGAACTGTAACAGAAAGCCGTAGAGCGATAGAAAGCGACTAATCATTAACCTGGCGCGATGCGTTCCACGCCGTGATAATTCCTTATGCTATTTCGTAGAATCCTTAATCCCTCCGCAGCCGAGCCTCGTAGAATCACCTGTGCAATCCTCCTGCCGCCTCCATGAAAGAAATAACGGCCTCGCCTCAGTTCCACCTTGACATCGCTCCATTCCACCATCGCGATACTACTGAAACTCGGGCTTGATCTTGCGAGGCCGGGATAATATCACGATGGCGCAGGGAAAATGCGAGATGTCTTCGTAAAGGCTCCAGTGGCTTCAGTTGGCAAGCATAGAATGTATTTAGAATAAAAATCTTTAACATGATAATAAACAAAATGATATGATCTAGATCGGGGACTCATAACGGCTCCAAACCCCTTACAAAGGCGCCAGAAGCTCTCGAAAGTCGTGGGGTAATAGCCTTCAAGTTAGTGGTGGCCTCCGAAACTTACTAATCAAGGTTTGGAAGGCCCTCTGGAAGGCACAGGAGGCAAGAAACAATTAGAAAGGTGTCAGGATAGGTAAGGAGGGTAACAGCTTTGGCGTTGGTTTATTTATTTATTCATTTATTACTCATACTGCTTGCATCCGAAACCGGATATGGCATACAAAGAAAGAACCCAATAGTTTCGGCCACCTAATGACTGCATTCCCATCTACCCTCTTCCAAGGTTATCATATGTGTTATCCTCTCAATTCCATCTCTTAACGCTAGGTGCAAGCACCTTGGGGCTATCCTTCCCCTTCTCTTTCCCCTTCATCCTCAAGTCTTCCCCATCCTATTCGTTCCCTTCCATCTCCATCTCCATCTCTCTCCCCTAGAGTCCAGTTTCTAGTGACGATCTGAGATGGTAGGAGGAACTTCAAGTTATCGATGGTTGCTTGGAGTCCTTTGTCTGTGTGCATGGCTGTCATCCAGTTGAGAGGCATTGGTTTTATCGTCGCAGCAAGATCTTTTCTAAGTTCTGGTAGTGGATGTTGTTTGCAGTAAAGTAGTAGGTGCGTTGGAGTTTCCTGGAAGTATCCGCATCTGCATTCTGCTGTATCGATGTTTGTTGTTGGTATTCTTGATAGGTAGGATTTGGTGTATCCATGACCTGTTCGCATTTGTGTGATTGTGCTTGAAGTTTCCTTGGGATGTTTCCGAATGCGGACATTTTGGAGGCGAGCACCCTGTAGCTCCTTCCTTTCTTCATAGGTTTCCCTCTCTCTTTCCAAGTAGCCATTGCCTGCTCCTTGATTCTCCTCTTCAAGTGGGTAATTGATACCCTTGCATCTGGTTCGACCCTTTCCCTTTGCCCCCTTTTGCCAGCTTGTCAGCTTGCTCATTTCCATCCACCTCACACCCAGTGGATATGTGTTTTGACGTTGAGTGCTTCGAGTTCCAGAGGTTTGATCTAGCTAACTGAACCCATTGTTGGCCTTAATACTTCTGGTTTCCTCATTCTCCGATCTGCTGCCTATTGTCTGAGATATCCAGACATCAACTGTGGTGGTGTGAATTTCTGATCTCCTTTCGGCGAGTAGTGTAGCTGAGCTATTGCATATACTCACAATAAGACTTCCACCTCCTTCCCAAGATGGTAGTATTGTTCCACTACTTTTTCGTTGCCTCTAATGCCAACAACTCCAGCTCCAGCTTTCCCTTCCATTAGTGATCCATCAGAGTAGAGCACTAAACGGTTTAGGTAGCTTTGGCGTTGGGAATCGAAGGTGTTACGGGTATAAGAGCTTGGATCTGAAGACAAGAGGAGAAGGCCTCCCCACGCTACTTATAACAGAGCCACACTAACGGTTAGGAGAATAGTTCTCACCGGGCCTGTTATAGGCTCAGAGTCATTGATAAGAATTCAGCCGTTACAGTGATAGGAAAAGTACCTGTAGTGAGGACCGCAACCTGCTACAAGTGTACCTACCTTCTGACCGCTAGGGTAGAGATCTATTCATGAAAGGATAGTACATCAGCAAACTACTACTTGTGTATGCAGTTTCCCAACAGTCTCCCGGGTCTCCTGAGAGTCTCTTGAGACTCCTGGATATTTTTTGAGTCTCCTGAGGCTCAGGAGACATCAGGAGACAAATGAAGTCTTGCTGATGTAGGCTGACGAGTCTAGGCCTTGTCAGTGAATAGAGGACCGGCTAGAGAAAGGTCTCTAAGTGCCCGGGCATCTCTAGAGTCCCTCTGTGCAAAGAGAACCCTGCTGCAGGCTGCAGTGGTTATGCCCGGAATAACTTACAATGAGTTACAGCTCTGCAGCCATCTAGGTTAGACCACCTGAGCGGAGACTCATTTGATGCAGGCCCGGAGCTGTCTGACAGCCAGGCTGCAGGTGATCCTTGACCCTGGCTAAGGGTGCTTACTCTAGACGAAACACCCGCTAACGCTTATGGAGAAGCGGGGTAGCGGAGGAATTGTTTCCGCTCCAAAAACAGAGTTTTCACTGCAACTTAGTAAGAGCGGTGGAATGCAAGAAACAGAGAGATTTGGAGTATAAGTACTCATCTCCGGTTTCCGCCCATCTCTTCGGATTTCCTCATCATCAGTTGTAACAAGCGGAAGAAGACCCTTAAGATTATTCTAAGTCTACCAAGAAGAATCTTTACTCTCTAAACCTAACTTCTATCGTCGGCCATCCCTTTCTCCCAAATATTATCCTTTGGTAGAGAATCCTCTATGTCAGTTGATGAAGTCATCTACTGGTCTCTGAGAACACACGTCTACATCAGAGATAAACTTTGGACCATCTGTCCTACTCTTCTCCTGCTATAGAGTGGACCCCCGTCACACTACTGCCAGTGCTGAGCACTCTATCACCCACTGGGCACGCCAGAGAGGCACGGCACTGCCAGTATGGAGCCCAGTGCAGAGTTGCAGAATTCCTAACAAACAAACCTGTTTTCGATCCTGAAGATAACTCGGAGCGTTAAGGCACCGGCACAGTCGCTCTAGACAACAGTTGGTATATGAGAGGGGAACAATGCGAGTTTGGAGTCAATCAGACCTAAATTGATCGAATGGCAAAGATTGCAAAGAAGCTAACACTGGTGGCGCCCAGGGGAAGCTAAGACTACCCGACACCTCCGGTACCGATTGTTGACAGTCTTAACATTGAGCTATGCTCCTTAGTAATAAACAACGATACGTGGAAATAGTTGGCGAGCGAAGTCGAGCCCGGTACTAGAGGGTTATCAGGTAGGCTGACTCTGAGACTCCTCATGACCACTGACGAAGGCTGAGTGCATGCAAGCAACAGGATGTAACATGAGGGATTTTTCGGAATAGGCGTTTGGGATTTAGAAAGTGGGGTTATAGAATTGGTGTTTGGGTGTCTTGGCAGGTTTTCAGGGTCTTAGGCGTCTCGCACAGGATTGTTGTAATTGTAATAGTTAGTCTGCGTGACATCTGCGCGGGATACAAATACGGTGTCATTCTCCAACTTTGTTGAAATCATCAGCGACGAAGAAAGAGTCTTATCGATATAAAATCTATTGATCTCTATATATCTATCTTTATTTGAACTTAGTGATTCTTTCGAGGAACTCTACCTGAACTATTTGTCAAACCTCTTCTTTGCCACCATTCTGGACTTGCAGTGGGCAACCGAGATTTCCAGTAACGAATTTATTGAAGAGACCTCGTTCCTTTTTACCTTAGTAGTTAGCGCTTCGAACTCTGAGCTCATTACGAGACTGCTCAGGTTGTCTGTTGCGACACCCGAATCGAAGGCTCAGGAAGCCCTCTAGAAGGCTCAAGATGCTACAAGCAATTAGCGAGGGTGTCAGGAGAGGTAAAGAAGGGTAACGGAAGGCTCAGGGAGCTCTCTAGAAGGCTCAGGAGGTGACAAATGCTTAATGAGGTCATTGGGAGAGATGGAAGAGTAGTTGCCTTGGCAACCTCCTCCGGAAATTCAGTCAATTCTCAGGAGGGAGTTTAAATCTTGCTGATGCAAGAGGATGGCCTAGCCAGGTTTCTCCGGGCCGGGCATGAGGTAACAATTGATAGAGGCAGTTATGTTCATCAGCGGGCTACTAGTTGTATATGTAGTCTCCCAACAGTCTCCCAGGTCTCCTGAGAGCCTTCTCTTGAGACTTCTGGATATTTTTTGAGTCTCCTGATGCTCAGGAGACATCAGGAGACAAATGAAGTCTTGCTGATGTTCGTTACCTCCAGATCCATGGTGACCTTACGGTCAATCATCGCAATACGTTCGTCAGCAGTCTTCACATTGAACTGAGGACTGACTCGTTTGCTCAAACCGATCTCGTCAGCCACTGCCTCGTACATGAGGTTGATCACCGACCCTGCATCGAGCAGGATACTGTTGATAGCATAGTAACCCTTACCCGGCACCTGGATCCGCCCATAGGTGTAGAAGTTGATGACCGGAACATCGTTGGTAGCTGCACGATTTTAACCCATCGTGTCGGCAGCGAGGATATTTTCCATTTCTGAATCAGTCTAACGGGGCGGGGGCAGGGGTTCAGGAGATAGTAGAGATCAGGACAGGCAGGGTTGACTCGGGATACACCGGAGTGGGTTCGGCCTGGGTCGAAATTGCGACGGCTTCAGGTTCAGGTCGAGCGCGAATAGGACAGAAGGCGAGAGCCAAAGTAATGTATTGCTAACAGAAAGAAGACGTTGCCTAGAGAGGCGGAAACATAGAAAAGCATCGCTCTATATATACAGTAGTTTTCCCCTCACCGCTGACTCATACCATAGAATCTCATCGAAACACATACAACCCCAAGCCTTCCTCGCTAGTCCTAATACCATCGTTCAATGCACTCATCACCCTATCCTTCCTAGCGCTTATATTCCATTACCCGAACTCCTTCCTATTCCATTCTCTTGCTTCCGACATCCACCGATACTACTCAATAACCCGATTCCGAAGGCGCCTAGGTGGCAGGGGGGGTGCGGAAGGCTGAGCCGTGATAGTAGCCCTCTCTTTAGGTTCGAGCTCCGCGAGAACTCCGTTAGTCCTCGGCTTGGTAGGGTAGGCCGTGTGAAAGCGAGTCAGTAGGCGGGGAACATTGGTAAGGTTCTCTGCATATTCCCAGGTCGGGGCGTCATATCCCTTCCACTTAACTAAGTACTGGAGGCGGGAGTAACGGAGGCGGGAATCCAAGAGTTCATCAACTTCCCACTCTTCATCACCATCAACAATAACCGGAGGAGAGGGAGGCGGAACATGTCCGGGCAGAGGATCAACAGCACAGGGTTCCAACTTAGAAACATGGAAGACCGGATGTATCTTCATCGTAGAGGGGAGATCAAGCTCATAGGCATAAGGACTAATGATGGTCTTGATCTTAAATCGGCCTAGGCGTTTCCAATCGAGTTTCCGAGAAGGCCGGTTGGTTTGAATGTTCTTAGCATTCAACCATACCTCGTCGCCAATCTTATACATGGGGGCGGGGACTCTCTGAGTATTGGCATTCGTTTCTTGTCGGTCCTGAGCGTAACGCATCTCGGCTTGTAATTGATCGTGGATCTGTGCCATTGTTCGAACCAAAGCGGGGACATCTTGTACTTGTCCGGTGAACGGGGGTAGTGCGAGGTTTTCGGTAAATCGGGGTTCAATACCATAGTTGGCCATAAAAGGAGACACCTGCGTTGACTCTGAGGGGTGGTTATTGGAGGCAAACTCAGCCAGCGGAAGCCAATCTACCCAGTCATCTTGTTGGTAAGAGACATAACTTCGAAGATATTGTTCCATAACCGCATTAACTCGTTCCGTCTGACCGTCCGTTTCTGGGTGAAAGGCCGAGGACATGGTAACATTAATCTTTAATGCCTTGCATAGAGACTTCCAGAACTTAGACGCGAACTGGGTACCTCGATCCGACACAATACTCGCGGGTAAGCCATGAAGTTTCCAAACATGTTCGATAAACAGTTTGGCTAGGTCTTCGGAGCCGGTGGTAGTATTGCAGGCAATATAGTGTCTCATTTTGGAAAGACGGTCGACAACAACTAGTCTTTTGCTTCGCTTCCGGTAGGCCGTAACGGTCCACAAATATAGGCCAGGGTTTTGAGGAATCGGTAGGGCGAGAACTCAGAGGCATGATGAGAGCGCTTGCTTCGGCCATACGCGCGACAGTTACGGACGATTCTGTCCACCGC
The DNA here is from genome assembly GCA_024713875.1 of Morchella sp. 2016-57. Lineage (NCBI taxonomy): Eukaryota > Fungi > Ascomycota > Pezizomycetes > Pezizales > Morchellaceae > Morchella > Morchella sp. 2016-57. The sequence continues at coordinate 1,187,351 of JAMGZE010000011.1, forward strand.
CTTACGATCCCGCCAGTAGTAGGAGCGGCGAAAGAGTTGAAAGGTTTTTGCTTTCCTGATGGCCGCGGAGTGGCATCGCGACGCTCCTCTAAGAGAGCTGCAGTATGCCAGCATCGTCTGGCATAAAAGAGCCTTACCTCAGAGGTCGGCCTTTCCGAGCGAGCATTCCGCTAACGTAATCTCTGAGTGTCTAATACCCTCTCGAAGTCCTAGATTTTATCTCGAAAGCACGATATAGCTTGTTTAAAAAGTTTTTCTAGGGGTGACTGTCCTCGGACAGCCGGGGTGACTGCCAACAAACCCAAATTTTGGTACTTCAACACTGTCTGACTTTGACGCCAGGCTGCTCATCCTCCCAGGCAGATCTCCTGATCTCCTAGTCAACGCATCCGGCTTCCCCCCCAATTTCCCTGGCCGGTACTTGATTACATAGTTAAAACGGGAGAGAATTTCTGACCATCTTGCTTGCCGGCGGTTTAGATCTCTTTTGGTCATAAAATATTCCAGATTCCTGTGATCGCTCAGGACTTCAATAGGTTCGATCGCAGGCATAAGTTCGGATCTCCATTCTTCAAAGCATCGGATAACCGCTAGTAACTCTTTGTCGTAGATCTCATAGTTGCATTCAGCCGGCGAATGAGTTTTGGAAAAATAGGCAACCGGGTGAAGAATGTTATCATCGGCGTATTGAGAAAGAGTACCTCCTGAGACATAGTCGGATGCGTCGCATTCCACAATAGCGCGGCGATCATAGTCGAAATGGCGAAGAATTGGGGCTGAGGTAAAGGCAGTTTTCAGTCCTTCAAAGGCGGCTTCACACTCAGGGGACCAGATAAACGGAACATCACTCTTTGTAAGAGTGGTTAGAGGGCGAACAATACCGGAATAGTTCTTAATAAAGCGCCGATAGAAGTTGGCCCATCCGTTAAAAACTTGTATATCCCTAACGTTCGAAGGGCGAGCCCACTTCACGATTGTATCAACTTTCTTCGGGTTTAACTTCAGGCCGTCGGTGGTTACAATCATTCCCAGGTAGATCACCTCTTTGACTTGGAATTCGCATTTCTCGGGGGAACAGTAGAGGTCCGCATCAGTTAGAGCCTGTAGCACCTGGTTGACGTGGTCGCGGTGTGATTCCAAATCCTCGCTATAGATAAGAATATCATCCAAGTATGCCGTACAGAACCGATCCAGAAAGGGACGAAGAGTATCATTAATAAAATGCTGGAACACGGCGGGAGCATTGGTCAACCCAAAGGGCATTACTTTGTACTGAAAGTGGCCGACTCGGGTGCGAAACGCGGTTTTCCATTCATCTCCGGCAGCAACACGGACTAGGTTATAGGCGTTCTTCAAATCCAGCTTAGTATACCATTTGGCCTTGCAGAGTTGGTTAAAAGTTTCCTTGGGGAGCGGTAGCGGGTAACGGTTCTTGATCGTCATGGCATTTAATCCTCGATAGTCCACACAGAACCTAAGTCCACCGCCGGGTTTCTTCACAAACAGGACTGGGGCGCCGGCTGGGGAGGAGCTGGACTCAATGAATCCCTTCTTCAACATGTCGTCAATATACTCGATCAAAGCGTTCAATTCGTCTCGGGACATGCTGTATAGAGGACCAAAAGGGGGTTCCTTTCCTTCATGGAGGTTAATCCGAATATCATAGGGCCGATGGGGAGGTAGTTTCTGAGGTCCTTCCTTTCCAAACCGGTCCCAGAAGCCGTGATGTTCCGGGGGAACCAATGACGCAATTTCCGGGGGAATAGACTCAGTAGAGCCTCCTACAAACAGGGCATAAACCGTAAGGCCCTGGGTAGTCTCGGCAAAGGTAGCAGCGGAAACAATTTCGAAATCATGGTTGGCGGGTAGCGGGGAAGATATCCCCTTAATCGTAACCAGCGTTTGATCTTCATTACATTGGCGGAGACATCGGGGGGACCCAAAGGTCAACGAATTATTGGCAAAATTACGGCGGCGGAGCTGCGAATTCCTAGTACCACTGCGATAGTGACCAAGACGAAGAACATAGCCGTTATTTTCTCACGCGCCCTGATCCGAAGAGAAAATGGCGATGTGAGAATGTTACCGGAGGAGATTGCGCTTCCATCGATAACATGAAGGGCACGGGGGTTAGGGAGAAGAGTAGTGGGGATTTCTTTGCTGCATAAACGATTCATCAATGAATGCAAATCCGTGTCAACAAGTGAAAGAGGTTTGAACAGTTTTATTTTTATCGTGATACAATACAAGAAACAACAAGCATTTATCATTATCCAAAACCTTCTCACAAGCTGCATACACCAGAAACAGCAGAAGCAGACATAAGAAAGAGGTGGACTCTGGCCTAAGCCACGCAAGACAGGTCCTCGAAAACCCGACTGGTCAAAGACAACATCGCACCAACCGCCCAAGCACTCCAAAGCAACCAGAACTGTAGAGTTAAGAAGAAAAAATGCAAGAAGAAGAAGAAGAAGAACCGCGAGGAGAAATTTGAGAAGGATGAGGCGCTGCTGCCTCGGACATACCGGTGAGGTACACCGACCTCTGAAATAGTAGCAGCGAATAATGCACGTGAGACGCAGCAATATGACGGCAGCGCATTCGCAGCATGCTAGGCCTCCGCAGCATACGAGAGACCTTTGAGCCGCTTCGAAAGACGTGCTCGCGGGGTACAGGCCACGGCGCAGGACGGCTACGGCACTGCAAAGATCCATCGAACAACACTTTGTAGATGAGAGCGCATGGAGGGCAGTGAGCAGACGCGACACGAGCGGGGTAGAAGTGGAGGGCAGGAAGGGTTGGCCGATGAAATGGCGACGTGAAAGTCGATCCCTACTGGCATCCTCACTTATTGTCCAATTCCTTGGAGCAAAAGCGACATATTCCCGGACGCTGGAAGTCGACATCACTACGATCATGGCAGGAGCGGTTCCCGGAAAGCCTCTTAAAGTTAACGACGTTTTACTTTCGCCGATCCACCTAACCTCAGCTGCCAGGCGCTAACTCTGCAGCTGGAGCGTGAGAATCCCGACCTCCTGAGTAGCAGCGCTCAGCCTTCTCTCTACGCGGTATCGCGATCTGATCCCCAAAGGGTTTCAGAACGCGATCGCGCTCAGTATCTTCGGCATCAACCACGCCCTCCTGTCACAAGTGGCATTATTTGGGCAAGGCAGACGTCCGAAAGAAGATTAATGGCAGAGCGAGCAGCGGGCGGAAATCTGTCCTGGTTGGCCATCATCTCGGCGCGCACTGGGTTACAAGGGTCGGAGTTCCTCCTTCCCATCAAACTTAGTGATCTGGGACTTTCTCTGAAATGGGGCCACGTAGGCGGATTAGCGGGGGGAGCAGGCGGATTAGCGGGAGGAGGCGGCGGAGGGTTATTCGGAGGAGGTGGTGGCGGAGGATTATTCGGAGGCGGCGGAGGAGGAGTTTGAGCGGAGAGCATGGTGTTAAGTTGCCGAACCTCTGCGAGTTGTCCCTCTAGGTTCGTTACTTGTAGTTCAAGGTCGGGAATGGCGGAGGCTAAGAGCCTGCGCCTCGCTCCTGTCCTGGCCACGCCCCGCCATGTCGGGTTCCTGCATGAGCAGCAGGTTTAACGACCGCTTTACTCGCTCAGAGGCCGAGAATTCCGCCAGCGTTTGGCTTGCCACGAGTCTGGGGTCATCCCGCTTGCTGCCATAATGTCGGTAAAGGCGGCGCTTTGAGAAGTCATAGTGTATCGAGCCAAGGCGAGAACGAGTCTAACGGGCGCAGGGGTTCAGCGAGATAGAGATGCGACAGGCAGGGTTGACTCGATACACCGGAGTGGGTTCGGTCGGGTAAATTAGACGGTCAGTTCAGGCTTGGAGCGCGAATATGACAGAAGTACGAGAGCCAAAGAATGATTGCTAACAGAAAGAAGACGCTTGCAGAGGCGGAAACATAGAAAAGCATCGCTCTATATATACAGTAGTTTTCCCCTCACCGCTGACTCATACCATAGAATCTCATCGAAACACATACAACCCCAAGCCTTCCTCGCTAGTCCTAATACCATCGTTCAATGCACTCATCACCCTATCCTTCCTAGCGCTTATATTCCATTACCCGAACTCCTTCCTATTCCATTCTCTTGCTTCCGACATCCACCGATACTACTCAATAACCCGATTCCGAAGGCGCCTAGGTGGCAGGGGGGTTGCGGAAGGTCGGGCCGTGATAATCAGGAGTGGGAGCGGGGACAGAAGCGGGGACAGAAGCAGAAGTGGAGGCAGAGGGGTCTTTGAACTTCACTAACTTTTTGGATGTGACGTTGCTTGTAGCCCTTTCTTGAACCAGACTCTTCGCAATCTCCCTTCTAACTACTAGTGCAAGATTAAGGAGCTTGCCTAGGTGAAACCGTCAATGGGAGTATCTCTCAATCTAGCCACGACGTCTTCGTTCATCTGGTTTTTCATCATCCTTATGTCATTTGGGAGATGAGTAGTTGCCTGAATCTTGCTCCTTGATCCCGGGGGTGCATATTCTTTTAGGCTTGTTTGCACTGCCTGCGGAGACAAGGATCTTGCGCTCCTTCGCTCTATCCCCTGACTCCTTGGCTCTATCCCGCGATACTTTTAGGGCAACGCCACCTTCATCATCATCATCTGACTCAATAATCACTCTCCTTCTCCCACCAGGGGGCACAGATGGAATGGCACTATTCCATCAACTGCCAAACACAACCCCGCCATCCCTCTTGTCAATCACATTAAAATCGTACCATTCGACTAGCCTACACTCTGGGGCTTGCATTCCTTCCGCTTGGCCTCTCCAGAGGTCGACCGAATGAGCACTTTGATTCGGTGGGGGCGGTGGTAGTGAATTCACATGAGCATCGTTGGACTGGCCGTTTGTCCCCAGCTTATGGCTTTCAGCTGAATACTTGGCTAAGATTTGCTGCGCCATTTCCTCTTCATAGTTCTGTCTGATTCTCTATTGTTCTTCTCTCGACAGGGGTGGATTGATGCAGTCTTTGCTTTAGTGACCAAACTGTCCGCATCTGTAGCAAACGCCTGCAGGTCTTCTCTCACCAAAGTTACGACGTTCAAAGGAGCGTTGCTGAGGTGCATACATCAGCAAACTACTACTTGTGTATACAGTCTCCCAACTCTCTCCCGGGTCTCCTGAGAGTCTCCTGAGACTCCTGGATATTTTTTGAGTCTCCTGAGGCTCAGGAGTCATCAGGAGACAAATGAAGTCTTGCTGATGTATCCAGAGGAATTTTGATAGAAAGGACCATACGAGCTACTCTGATTATTCTGAGGTGCTGTATGCCCAAACTGATTCCCGAATGACTGGTTTGGTGGAGGTTGATTGTACTGACCTGTGTACCCACACTGGTTTCCATAGGGAGTGATCTGATTACCCTCAGGATGACTATACTGCTGATTCCCACGATAGAGAAGACGTCCTGCATTCTGGTTGAACTGCGGGCCTGATCTTTGTTGAACAGCATAGGTTTCGGGTTCAGGTTCAGCTGCTTGATTCCGCTGGACGCCGTAAACTTCTGTTTCTGGGGCGAGATTGATAGGCCTCTCTGCAGGCCTCTCCTGTGTCTTCACCTTCAGCTCTGATAGGATCTTCAGTAAGTCTTTACGGTTGATCACGACTTTGCTTCCTTTCACGCTCTTCTACTTCCTCCTCTTGTGCCTTACTTCTTCTTTACTACTGCTTTCCTCCTCATCCTCACTATTACTCTCTGACTCAGCACTAGAGTCTTATTAGTTTCCTCCTCTTCCTTGTCGTCAAGCTTCCTCCTCTTACTGCCCTTTGAAGATGATCCCAGCATCATTTTTACCGAATTGATAGCTTGAGTGAAGATGTAGTTATCACCTAACTGACCCATCGCGATTACCATGCACATCAGCAAACTACTACTTGTGTATACAGTCTCCCAACAGTCTCCCAGGTCTCCTGAGAGTCTCCTGAGGCTCCTGGAGGTTTTTTGAGTCTCCTGAGGCTCAGGAGATCTTAGGAGGCAAATGAAGTCTTGCTGATTCATTGTGTGTTTTCATTCCTGATTCCCATGATGAAACACTTAGCAGCAGTGTCGTCCCACTGTGCCGAGAGGTTTTTGTTGATCTGTAAGGCTCTCTTTAGGTATCTCTTGAGAGAGTCTTTACTACCTTGCTTCAGCTTGAGGACATCAGCAAACTACTACTTGTGTATGCACTCTCCCAACAGTCTCCCGGGTCTCCTGAGAGTCTCCTGAGGCTCCTGGATATTTTTTGAGTCTCCTGAGGCTCAGGAGACCTCAGGAGACAAATGAAGTCTTGCTGATGGAGCTTGTTCTCTGAATCACGCCTCTTCTCTTCGTTCACTCCTGAATTATTGTACTTATTTCTGAGAGCTAGGATGTTATTTGGCCAAGATGAAGTAATGCTTTTTGGCTCATTCGCGATCCATCTAGCAGCTTTACTTCTAAGCTTGCTCTTGAGAATGGACTCGGATAGCTTGGTGGCGTTTTGATCTTCCTCTGTGGTATAGAAAGACAATTGAGGGATGAAGTTAACTTCGATAGACTTTACGAAGGCATCGGCATCTTCGTTGGTCCTGCCATAGAACCTCGTGGCCGGAATAGCTGCTGACATGATTGGTGTGAAAAATGATGATGATGTTTCAGTGATAGGAGGAGGTGATGAGGTTTTGACAGTGTCTGAGGGAGATGTGGGTAGCGTGTTTTTTGATTCAGAGATGACTAGCGGGGCTTTAGGTTCAGAGATGGAGCTCTTTTTCTTAGGGCTCATTTCAAAACTCCGCAGGTTCTTGATGATTCTTCGATCTTGAGCCTTTGATGACGACAGCTCTTCTGGGTTGATGAAAATAATGAATTGATGAACCGGCGATGAATTGATGAAACAATGAATTGATGAAACAATGAAATGGTAGAACGATGGAAAAATGGAAAGACGAGCCAATCGGACTCTGCCCCTGTAAAATCTCGTTGGAGTTGCTAGTTGTGGCTGCGGACTCAAGTCTGTAGGTTTTGGAGGAGGTTTTATTGGATATAGATTAGGAAGGAAAAGGTTTTGATGTTTCTAATGATTCACGATATTCGCTGTGTTCAAACTATTGCTCGAACTAATGAACCGTGAGAACTACGAACACGTGATATTATTGATGGTGATGATAGTAAGAGAAATAAACGAGATGTAGGAAACAAAACATAGGAACACCATGATGCCATGTGATTGCCAAGGCTCTAAGGCGCGCTAATCTATAGCCGCGCTCTTGCCCTCGCTTACACCAAAAACCGGTTGCCAAGAACTAAATATTTAGACTCAGAAGTTGGCCAATACGCCCTATTGTGACTAATATACGGCAGCATAACGGTTTTCTAGAAATAGCGTAGTATAAAAGACATTCAACAACGGACTCTTAAGACAGCGTATTTCTGAAGAAATGCCATAAAGTTCACACTACGTATTACGTATTTAGTAAAACGAGGTAGTAAAACCGCACTATCTGACAAATACTGTATTTATTCAAAGACGGTATTGATACCGTGTACTACGGTAGCTCTTTCACCCCCTTTTTTGGTACTGTATACTAGAAGGTGTGTGGTGATGCTGGTAACGATAACTACATGTAAACTCATTGAATGTCATAGTCGGTGCAGCACCGCCTAACTCGATAGTTTCTGTGTCATTGAATAGATCTAAGCCCTAATTACTCTATTCGTACTTCAAAAGCAGTGGTTCAATTACGTAAATAAGGCAACTACTATATACATGTATACATATATACACCAACATTATTTGACTCTCTATGTATACCTAACGTGTAGGTATGGTGTTAAAATCTGTCTTTTGTTTAGAGAAAAAATATTTACACCCGACCCGTGTCTTTTCCTGGCCAGTCATCCCATCCCCTTCACCTTTCCCTAACCCCCAATGCCCACACACAAAAATGGGATCGTTACATGAGCTATATATGTATCTAAAAAAAAATAGGCCAAGGCGAGTGTGCAACTCCCACCAACAGAAACCCATACAGTGTAAAACAGATGAACCCTCCAGAACTGATACCAGAGTGTGATACAATGAGAGGGATGGAATAAATAACAGGTATCATCAACTAAACATATCCATGCTCTACAGTAAATCGTTAAACTCGTTCCCTCGTTTTTCTCCTAGTATGTAGCTTTTCCTCGTCTGGGTATGAAACTAGACAAGTGTTGATCGTAACATTCTCTATTGGAAAGCTTAAACTCATATTCCTTCATCTGTGAGTTTTTCGACAAGGTGCATCGATAATATCCTGTAGAGTGTTAGTCATGTATGTAATCTTAATCCAATCATACATGTACTTACATTACTAATAACCCTATAGTCACAATGATAAGTAGCGCAAAGCCAAACCATCCTAGAACCATAGCTGTTACGCCAACGCCGGTTGCGACAGATCCATTTCCCATGTTTTCAGCAATAGTGGCTGCTGCCACACTCGCGGTGTGTTGCCATAGGACCGAAACTAACACAAAGATGGCTGCCACAAATATCACTGCTAGTGCAATCTGCGACACAGCCCGACTTGGGAGTCGCCTTCTCTCAGGCCCACCGTCATATTCCTCTTCATACCCCGGAAAAGTAGCAAGGAGAAGCAGAGTAACGGCTGCGAGGATGATGGCTATGATCAATAGGTATGGGAAAACAATGCTCTCTTTGAATGTCTGAGCAACCCAAATCAAATTCAATGGGTCCTGGTCGACGCTTACTTGTGCGGCAAGGGAAGAGGCGTTAGCGCTACATAGCCAGGAAGATCCATCTGGATTTATGCAAATCCCAAAATATCTGGGGCAATCCTTTATTAGCTCTTGCCTCGTTCGAGTGATTTCGAGAGGCTTAAATACCCAACTCTTGCTTCTAATTGTGCATTCCCAACGATGTTTCCAATAGCTCTCGATGCGCCTGGGTCGACTTGTGCAGGATCATATTGAGGCGACGACCGGTCGTACCATAGATTTATTAAAAATATCGAAGGTATAAGTGGACTTGACGATGAGCACCCCGCCAATAAAAGAGCTATAGGGCGAGCGAAAGTCAGTAAATTGACTAGCGGGTTGGGAGTTGTTGTCAATAGCTATTCTTACAAAGTAGTATGATCGCAACGAGGATCAGTACCATTAATACATGGTGGTAAGCGAGAAACGGTACAAGCCCTAGTCGTCATCCGAAATTAGTGAATTTGTAAAAAGTTATGGCATGAGGAATTGTTTCAAAGAATTAATGCTGGAATGATAAAGATAACGCACTCTCAAACCCGAAAACAAACCGAATCCGTCTTTCTACCATCGTACCCTTTGATAAACTACATGTATCGTGGTGAGAACCACTCCGAGACAAAAAGTGGGTCGATGGATTGGCTACCTGTTTTTGAGAACTATTTGACGTCGCAGTAATTACGGCGGGCCTCCCTTTCTCCTTGACGCACGATCAAAAACCTTTCCCGTAATGAAATGGGGGCCGGTGTATCGATTGACAACCGCTGAATTTAAGAAGGGGAATGTGAAAAGAAGTAGGTGAGCAGGATCAGTGGATAGGTATTGTGTTAGAGGAAGAACAGAGCGAGGGACAAACGAAGTGTGACTAGATTATCCAGTGAAAAGGGGAGGCTGGACTAAGTGAGTGACGCTGCAAAACAACCGCCCAAAATGTATGTGTGTATACATATATATCCTCGCATCCTCTGCGAGGTGATGCTGCGACAACTTGTAAATACACGGCTGCCACGGCAACGTCTACAAATCACACTAAACAGCCACCCATGTCTCCCAGCCACTCACTTATTTGGGCTAAGCTTTTGTTACAGCCACACCCAAACATTCCCGAGTTCCTGCGTTTATGACACATGTCCATGCACACAAGTCAAGTCAAGTGTAATTCTCTACCTGTTCCCTGCAGATTGCATTGCACATCTCTTTGGCGGGGCTATGTGGTGGGGTAATTATTGTACCTACAGATTTCCCACAGTCTGTCTAACAATACATGTATTTGATTAAGAAGTAAATACATGTAGCTAAAGCCCTCTCAATTTTCCTGTGCCTGGATGCTTCAAACAATACAATATGCCTACATACATGTACCTTTGTCGACTACATGTATTTACATGCACTCCAATGTAGATACAGAGTACTGGTAGGACTTCCCCAAGTATAGGACCAGTATTGTATGTATGGATTACTAAGCTTACGTCGGACGAGTATATTACCCGGACAGACGTCTAAAAATTTTTAAAGCCCCACATCCTTTGCTTATCATCATTTCGAGAAAAAATGCCGATCACCTTACACAAAGTACAAAAGAAAATCAGGGCGAAGAAAGATGGAAAGCTAGACTCTCTTGGCCGCCGTGATTCGAAGAAACTTAGTCGGGCAACTCTGCGTGAGGAAAAGTTAAAGAAGCTGGGGGCAGCCAGGTCTAAGTTGAAGGAACTTAAATGTTAGTCATGTTTATGGGTCTCTCTCTAAGTCAATATCTTGCAATAATTAACTGGCATTCGTGCAGTGATTCGTGTGGGTTACTTTAAGGTGGCGACGAAAGATGCCACAGCTCCACTGGGTATACAAGAAATTCGAGACTTGATAGAGAGGTATTCAATGCTCGTTTTGTGCGGTGGTATCAGATCGAAACTAAATTTTCTAGGTGGGTGCACCGTGAAGATAATGAGCTATTTCAGATGCGTATTGAACGCCGTCCTGGACGACCTTCATCGACCAAAGAAGATCTTTTGAAACAGCGGATTGATCGAGAGATCGAAGAATTTAGGACAGGCTATTACATACCGGACTTGCAATGCTCGGAGAACATCAAACGTCTACAACTATGGGAAGGGACTGTGGGTTCTCTGGCTCAGATCAGGTTTACAAGGATATGTAAGGAAGAGGTACCGATGAAAATGAATCTAGTATGTGAATAGAAATGGGCTACACCATGATTCTCTCGTCGCAATGATGCTTTTACGACGACAAACCTTACCTATGTTTTTTTAAGGGGATACTCGAGCCATTCGGCTCCCCTATTTTTGGTTTCTAGACGTTCTCATACATGTTGCCAAAGCATCGGTGTCATACCTATGCTTACTAATACTACCCACCCGTACTTGTATTTGACGGGAATTTTTCTGTCCACCTCCCAATAGAGAGGTTTCGCTTCTCAGATAGTGAGTGTGCTTGCGGACTACAGGCACCACATGCTGTTGAGCGTATAACTTGCATGTAGGATTGATAATCTATATAGTACAATACCGCAAAAACTGGACAATAACGAACGGGGCCGGGCTGAGACCGCATGAAAAAGCTCGGCTTTTTACTGGATGCTTGCAACCACGTTGTATCTCTATCAACAAGATTGACCCCGCTACCTTCATCCCACATCAGAAGTCACGACGCTTACCACAATCTCAGATTCAGATCTTCCGAGTCAGGTACAGCGACCAGGACAGGTTCGTGTTCCTGTTCCTGTAGCAGAAAGACAACGGACATTCAGATCCTTTCCAACAAAATCCAAAGCGAGGCGGTCCTATACAAGCAAAAAAAAAAAATAGAAGTCCTATCCTACTGGGCGACACCATCAATACCTGAAGAAGGAGACATGACAGGACTTAGGAAGCGAGTCCCAACCCTCTTGGAGGTTTTATCCTACTTTGGTGGAATTCTACTATCTTGTATATTCTTTTGGCGCCGAGATGAAAGTGATACTTTGCGAGGGATTAAAAAGGATAGGAAAATTCGGAAAATTACACACTGCCATTGGCCTGAGTTAGAAGAGATTGTGTATGAACGCTTTCTAATTCAGAGAGAGAAGGGTCAATTAGTGCGATGAGGCTGATTTAGATTTGCTTGTAAAAAAGCATTTTCAGAGTGTTATCCAGACCGGCCTGTTTCAGACTTTTGTTTTTCCCAAGGATGGTTTCAGGGTTCCTGTTGCGTAACAGGATCACTATCCGATTCATCACCAACCGTGCTCAAAAGATACCACAAGATTATATCACGTCAATAATCAACTTTATCTGATTCAACTGTAGGAATCTACATTTCCGTGATTTTTATACAATTTACAGAGCGGCAGTTCAATATATTCCTTCTTCAAGCAGTTTAGGACGGGCTACAATATCCAGGATCGGTAACATGGACCAAATACCTGATCCATTTGAGTATTTATCTGGACGTACTTAGGAATTGAAAGATTCATCTACGGTATGGGCCAAGGCACAGAAATGTGGCTGGGATAAACGGCAGGCTACTGTTCAACTTACTGTTTTCGCTGATGGTAGTATGCTAAAGCCATGGATTTTGTTTCATAGAAAAGGCAAATTACAAGATATTGAACTACAACAATACGACAATCGAGTTATTATGAAATTCAATGAAGAGGGATATGCAAATGAGGAGATAATCTTGGATTGGATTAGTGAACAATTAATTCCTGTAAAACATAGGGACTATGAGGAAGGAAGATGACAATGATTATGCAGGCGAACATCAGTAAGAGTTTATTTGCCTCCTGATATCCATCAGCAAACTACTACTTGTGTATACAGTCTCCCAACAGTCTCCCAAGCCTCCTGAGAGTCTACTGAGACTCCTTCATATTTTTTGAGTCTCCTGAGGCTCAGGAGACATCAGGAGA